>CM060122.1:6226955-6891955 GCA_030522415.1 Channallabes apus
GGTTATATATACAGTGGCAAGGAAAAGTAAGTGAATTGGAATTAATAACTGGCTCCCCTTGGCAGCAATAACTCTAACCAGACTCTTCCTGTAGATGTGGATCAGATCTGCACATCATTAAGGAGGAATTTCTGCATGTTCTTCCTGACAGAACTGCTTTATCTCTGTCATATTCTCTGGATGTCTCATGTGTTTGACTCTCTTTAAGTCATTCCATATCATCTCTATTGGGTTGAAGTCTGGACTCTGACTCAGCCGCTCCAAAAGGAGGATTTTGTTTTTCTGAAGCCGTTCTGATGTTGACTTGCCCTGGGACCTCTTGTACAAAGACTTGCGTTGAATTCATACTAAAACATTGTGTACGGACAAAGCTGTAAATGTGCGTACGCAGTAAAAAAAATCTGATGTATGAAACACTGCGTATGCGGAATCCCACGCATATTCTCTTTGTACATCCGAATTAACGTGAAATTGAGCGCACGTGCACGAGCGCAAAACCCCTCCCTGCCTCCTCCCTCGTATAAATATGGCGCGCGGTCAGATCATGCAACGGGGCGAGGGGGGGCAAATTGCGCGCAGTGTTATGTAGTGTCCCTTTTTAGACGGATTTTTCCGCTAACGCAGATCATTTTATCAACTTGTTATATATTCATTTTGTGAGTATATTAACATGTGCTTTCTCAACATTTCTAATTTTTTATTTGAGGGGGCAAGACATTTATTTGCCCCCCATAGAACCGGCCCTGTTTGAGCATCACATATTATTTGCACATTTATTCAATGGAAATGTTTCATGAAACGATTCACATATGCATATTCGTCTTCAGATGGCGCCTTTATAGCAATGTGCATGCAGTCGATCGCTCCGATTACATTAGGAAAACCGGCGATCGCTGCAAATTGCTCTTTAATGTTTGGCTGGTCAACTGGTATGGAAACCTTATATAACTGCTAGACATGCGGGTGATCCCGTCCCATACAGCTGGCACTGCACGGCTCAAAGACGACTGGCTTAACCCCGAGCGGTCTGCCAGTTCCCTTTGGAAAGAACCAGTTGCCAGGAAACCAAGCGTTGTCAGCACCTGTAAGGGAACGGGTAATGCGTGGCTCCTCGCTGTCTCTCTTTCCAAATTTGGACCCAACTCAGCACAGAGCTCCAAGAGGATAGCTCTTGGAAATCTGAAACGGCTAATAAGCCAGTCATCATCGTGGGCCAGAAAATCACTGTGATCCCTAAAAATGTGTTCCCTTCGGATTCAGCCATTGACAATGTCCTCTAATAAGACCAACACTGCCAATGCCATAGACTAAGGGTTGTATACCTTTGCAAATGCTTTTATATGTTCTAAATCACATAATTGGTAGAAAAATATTGTCAATTAACCCATTTTATCAATTATAAATTAATAGCAATGTTTTTCACATGTGTTGGTGCGATACTTTGTAGTGTTCAATTTAACATAATTGCCTCTAGGAGTCGCCAAAGGAAATAAAACAAACACACACAAGAAATACACGTACGCCAGACATGAAGTTGGCGTGGAAGAACGCACATTCTCACGTTAATTTCACTGTTCGTAAATCCGACCGTGAGCGTGAAAACTGGCGTAAGCAAAGTTTTTGTGCGTACGCAGCGTTGATACATGAGGCCCCTAGTGTTTTGGGTCAGTGTCCTGTTGTATCACCCGACTTCTACAGAGTCTCAGCTGATCTACAGATAGACTCACGTTATCCTGAAGAATTTTTTCGATATGCTTGATAATTCATCTTTCCCTCAGTGACTGCAAGCTGGCCACGCCCTGATGCAGCAAATCAGGTCCAAATCATGATGTTTCCTCCACCATACGGTTTCTTTACCTCACTGATGAGTCTTTGTGCTCTTCAGATCATTTTGACTGGATGCTCACTTTTTGGTAGAGTCCCAAAGTTTTTGTCTAACTGTAGATGGAGAATTTCTAAAGTCACATTTACATAAAGCTGGAAAGTATTAAAATCAACAATTCTTGATCACGGATCCTCTGGAAACTCTTTTTGGTGAGACATGGGTCACATTAGTAAACTCAAAAAGTTTGAGTGTTTTTTTTACCAGTTAAAGTAGCCCTTGTCCACACTAGGGTTGTGTACCGAACACCGGTGCCAAGACGGCACCGGTACCTATAGAACCGGTATGTACCGGATCGAAACAGAATGCGAATTTCGGTGCCTCATTTCGGTGCGACTTAAATGCCTGAACTGTCGATTGAAATATTTGTTCTCTAGATTCATATATTTTTGTAGATTAATAGTTTATTAGATTAAATTAAAGAAATTAAAAGCACAAATCATCCGGAAATGAGAGACCGTCGGACATGCGCGTGAATGCAGTAACTAACGTTACACTCGCTCTGACGGCAGCTGGCGGTCTACCGATAGCTTAGCATGCTAAATTAAACAACTTTCGTTAAAATGCCTAAAACTAAACAGTCGAAAGTGTGGCTGTAGTTCACAAGAAAGGATTCCGACACCGCGACGTGCAGCAAATGTTTCACAGCAGTTGCGTGTAAAGGCGGGAACATGTCAAATCTAATGAAACATTCGAGGGCAGACGGAATAAAGTTTAAAGCAGAGGGAGGCACCGTGTTTTCTTGCGGACAACAGCTGGCACTATCAGTGTGGACGACCCCCAGCCTCAGTCATACTAACTGTAGCAAAAAGGACTCACTGATTATGATGATGACAGCAGACTTTCCGCAGGTTAGTAGTAGGATAATGTAATGTTAATAGCAAAATGCAAATCTTGCATTCATGCTAACAAATAGTCAAACGATTTGTAAAAAACTAATGTAACATGGATTCTGTGTATAATTATGGCTTTCCAGCCTGTACTAGTAGCACTACAACAGTGACCACATTTACCATTGTAAAGAAGGCTATGCATGTCCTGTGCAGGGCAATAAGTCAGGAAAGGTGGCGTATTTTGACAGAAAAGGCAAATATGGTGAAATTTCTGCAAAAGAATTGCTAAAATTTGAAGCTTACATATTCATATATACTTTAAACGTTTAATATATTGTTCAATTTTAAGCATAAAATTTTTTGTTCAATATAAATTAATTCTTGAGTCATCCACTATAATTTTGTGGCTTAAAAGTATCGGTTCAGCCACCGTTTTGGCACCGGTACCGTTTTCAAAGTATCGATTTGGCACCGGTATCGAAAAAAACCCAAACGATACCCAACCCTAGTCCACACCTCCAAACTCATTCTCTTAACGAGACTCCACGTATGCTAACATCTGATTGCAATTAATTAAATTCAATTTTATTTGTATAGCGCTTTTAACAATTGACATTGTCTCAAAACAGCTTTACACAATCAAAAGAATTATTTAAATTTGTATGGAATGTGAATGTGTATGAATCAAAATGTTCAGATAGTCCCTGGTGAGCAAGCCGAGGGGGACAGTGGCAAGGAAAAACTCCCTGAGATGGTAATAGGAAGAAACCATGAGAGGAACCAGACTCAACAGGGAACCCATCCTCATCTGGGTGAAACAGATAGCAGGAAATGATCTGCATTTATACAGTGTTAGGTGGCAGGCAGTTCAGCTATAATAGTTTATGTTAATTGATGTTAAAATGAAGTCCAGTAGTTATTGGAGACTCAGATAGACTTGTAGAAAGTTCCAGTCCTGAACTATCAAATTGTCAAGTCCTCAGAGAAACAGCTGACAACACCAGTCGAGGCCAGAACCGTCTTATAAGTAGAGAGAATCATCACCAGACACCAAACACATCCCAAAGAGACACACGGGTCATCCATGCGACGAGACCTCCAACCAGAAACGGGGCACCAGGATGGATCAGACAGGTCCGGAGGGCAGAGGGAGTCTGGATCACTGGCAGCTCAGGAATGACATGTGTAGCTCGACAGAGAGAAAGGGGGAGACAGGGGGAGAGAGGAAAGAGAAAGAGGGGGAGAAAGAGAAGAGGAGGAGAGATGGCAATTGGGTATGGTCACAGTCACATAATGTATAATGTGAATGTATATTTACTGTAGAGTGCAAGCAGGGACTCCAGCAGGACTAACTATGACAGCATAACTAAAAGTTAGAGCCAGAAGGAAACACAAACATGAGGGCTCCCTGAGATGTAAAGCAAACAATCACCTCACCGTCAACAAACCTGAGTGATCAAATGAGAGTGAGGAAGACAGCATCTAAACATACCAGTTCACCATAATACTCTACGTCCATGAGTCCCCCAGATCTGCTCCTTTACCTTATGGCAAATCTATTCATAAAAATGCTTAGCTAAATAAATAGGTTTTTAGCCTAGACTTAAACACTGAGACTGTGTCTGAGTCCCGAACACTATTTGGAAGACTATTCCATAATTTTGGGGCTTTGTAAGAAAAAGCTCTGCCCCCAGCTGTAGTTTTCATTATACGCGGTACTGACAAGCAGCCTGCATCCTTTGACCGAAGTAGGCGTGGCGGATCGTAAGACACTAGCAGTTCGCTCAGATACTGCGGCGAGAGACCATTTAATGCTTTATATGTCAAGAGTAGTATTTTAAAATCAATGCGAAATTTCACAGGGAGCCAGTGTAGTGAAGATAGGATAGGGGTGATGTGCTCATATCTTCTGGTTCTAGTGAGGACTCTCGCTGCTGCATTCTGGACTAGCTGAAGCTTGTTTATGCACCTAACAGAACAACCAGACTGTAAAGCATTACAATAGTCCAACCTAGAAGTGATAAAAGCATGAACTAGTTTTTCTGCATCGTTTAGCGACAATATATTTCTTATCTTGGCAATATTTCTGAGGTGAAAGAATGCTATCCTGGTGATATTATCTACATGAGCTTCAAATGAAAGGCTGGAATCTATAATCACGCCGAGGTATTTTACTGTTTCACTTGATGGAAGAGAAAGGCCATCTAAAGTTACGGTGTGATCTAACATTTTACTTCTAGCTGTATGCGGTCCTATGACTAGAACTTCTGTCTTATCCGGATTAAGCAGAAGGAAGTTAATTAGCATCCAATTTCTTATGTCCTGCACACATTGCTCAACTTTAGTAAGATGGTTTTTCTCATCAGGTTTTGTTGAGACGTATAGCTGTGTGTCGTCAGCATAACAATGAAACTAATACCATGCTTACGGATTATGTTGCCCAGAGGAAGCATGTAAAGGGAAAAAAGCAGTGGGCCTAAAACTGAACCATGTGGAACGCCAAACTCCACTAGAGAACATGCAGAATAATCATCATTTAAGTCTACATACTGATAACGATCAGTCAAATAGGATCTGAGCCAGGAGAGGGCTGCACCCTTAATTCCTACTACATTTTATAATCTTTGAAGAAGAATAGCATGATCAATGGTGTCAAAAGCTGCACTGAGGTCGAGTAATACAAGCATAGTTACACAACCCTGATCAGAGGCCAATAGGAGGTCATTTACTACTTTAACGAGTGCTGTTTCTGTGCTGTGATGAGGCCTAAATCTTGACTGATACAGTTCATGTATGCCATTTCTATGTAGATATGAGCATAGCTGCTCCGCTACTATCTTTTCCAGAATCTTAGAGATAAAGGGGAGGTTTGATATTGCCCTGTAATTGGACAGCTGACAGGGGTCGAGGTCAGGTTTCTTAATTATTGGTTTGATAACTGCTAATTTAAGGAATTAATTATTCTCAACAGCGGTTCTGTTATTACTGGTACTATCTGTTTAAGAAAATGTGTCGGTATAGGATCTAATATACAGGTTGATGAATTTGCAGAAGAGATGAGTGAAATTAGTTCATTCTCTTCAAGGGGAGTAAAGTATTCTAGGTTCCGATCTGATATGGCTAGGTTAACATCTGTATCAATTACATTGTTCGGTTTCAAAGCCTCAATTTTATGCCTGATATTCTACACTAAGAGCTTTCCTGTAGTTCAGGATGCTCTCTTTCCATGCTATTTGAAATACTAACAATTTAGTTTGACGCGATTTACGCTCTAATTTCCAAGCGGTCTGTTTTAAAGTGCGCGTGTGATCGTTATACCAGGGAGCGAGTTTCTTATCTCTAATAATTTTTCTTTTAGCTGGAGATACATTATCTAAGGTACAACGAAATGTTGACTCTAAATATTGAGTCGCCTGATCAAGTTTTGTGGGGTCAGACGGTGACCTAATCGAAGTTGGTAACTCTGGGAGATTACTGATAAAACTCTGTGTGGTAGTTGATGTGTGTAGGTGCGGTCATATTATTTCACCAGTTTTGACGCGTAGCTTTGGTTTAAAGTTTCACTCACACGACAGAAGTCCGATCTCTTTGTCTCTTGTAGTTTATTTTGTCAGCATCAAAGAATCAACACTTCATACAGTCGTCTTGAGTAAATCCACTGTGATTACAGACACCAGTTGCTGCATCTTGCAAATCTCTGACTTTTACAACAACCTGTTTGCTGTATCTTGTAAATTACAGTCTTAGCTTACGAATATAACAACACTCTTGCTGTATATATCCACTTACGGGAGCTTACGGTTACAACAACCTAGTTGCTGTATCTTACATTCTTAGCTTACGAGCTTACGGTTACAACAACCTAGTTGCTGTATCTTACATTTTTAGCTTACCGGGAGCTCTCATTAGCTGACGGTCAAAAGCTTGTGTTTCCATAGCCTTCCCAATCTAAACTGAACTCTCTAACATATGACAGTCACAAATGACATCACAGACCAACTTACGAGTGTCAAAATGGATGCATAACTTAGAAATATAAAGCTTATGGCTTATGTAACAAACTTAATGCTTAATGCTTTACTACTGAATAGGACAAGGTAGAACAAATGAAATAACAGCAAATAAAATAAAATAAAATAATCACAACAACAAATTCATAACAAGTGCGATATGGCACTTACAATGTGAATGTACGTTTAATACGGTAGCGCGGTGCTGTGCGTACATTATCACTGTGACACACTTGAATGGAGAAAAGATAGTGATCTGAGATAATTTCAGACAGTGGAATTGTGAATACATTTCTTATACTTAATCCGCAAAATATTATTAAGTCTAAAGTGTGACCTGCTTTGAGTGGGTCCTACTACACACTGATTTACGCATACGGAGTCCAGTATGGACATAAATGCTGTTCTCAGAGGGTCTTCTGTATTCTCAAAATGAATGTTAAAATCTCCGGGAATTAACGCTTTGTCTATAGAAACGACTAGATTTGAGATGAAATCTGCAAATTCACTAAGAAATTCAGAATACGGCCCTGGATGTCTGTAAATTATAATTAGTGGAATCGACTGAGCTGATTTAATATACAGTACTTAAATAGACTTATGTTACTATAGAGAATTTCAAATGAGTTAAATTTGTGTCCGTGTTTTTGTACGATAGACAGATTATCATTATGAATAACTGCGACGCCTCCTCCTCTACCAGTTAACCGAGGCTGGTGTATGTAGCTGTATCCAGGAGGACTAGTTTCATTTAGAGCTACATACTCATCCTGTTTAACCCATGTTTCAGTTAAACAGAGTATATCAAACGCCTGATCTGTGATAATTTCATTAACAATAACTGCTTTTGATGCGAGAGATCTAATATTTAACAGTCCTAGCTTCAGATCAGAGGTGCCGGCTGCGCATTCAGTATGATCGGAGTTTGTGGTCTTTATGTTAATTAGATTATTGAAACAGACTTTCTGAGTCTTTCTACATTTTTGCTTAGATCGGGGAACAGACACAGTCTCAATATGGTGAACCCTGAGTGACGACTCTGCAGCTAGCAGACGGTTGGTTTAGCCTGTCTGTCTGCTCCCTGGCCTGGGCTCTGGATTGTCACCGATTAACTAGAGCTCTACTGAGACTATGAGCTATACTACAGGAAATGAGAGCAGCACCTTCCCGAGTGGGATGGACACCGTCCCGCCCTAACAGGCCAGCTTTGCCCTCAAATTGCCCTCCAATTATCTATGTAGCCCACATTATTTTCGGAGCACCACCTGGACATCCAGCGGTTCAGCGACCATAACCTGCTGTAAGGTATGTCGCCACGTCTCATTGGGATGGGACCAGAGTATATTACTTCATCGGACATCGCCTTCGCTAATTTAAACACCTCTGTAAAGTTACTCTTACTAACCTCTGACTGACGAAGGCGTATATCATTAGCTCCAGCATGTACCACTATCTTAGAGAACCTGTGCTGTCCTAGAGCCCTAAGATTACCTGCTATGTCCGGTGCTCTGGCTCCCGGGATACACCTAACCACTGCCGCTGGCGCCCCTAAAGGTCTAGCTAATTTCACGTGCCTCAGTATAGAGTCTCCTATAACCAGAGCTCTTTCAGGTTTCTCAGTGGGTGCAGCACTGAGGAGAGCAAACCTGTTGGACACGTGAAGCGCAGAAGAGGTGTGCTCCGGTGGGCTAGCCTTAGCGTTAGCTTTGGCTGAACGAGTATGCCGCCGAGTCGTCACCCACTCGCCCCGCTGTGAGGGCTCTAATGCCGGAGTCGGGGGCAGTTTATCTCCGCCTGTGGCACCCAGACTGTCAGCTACGGGAATAACGCTGCTCTCACACTGTCTAAAGTCTGGATGCGCTCCTCTAACGCTGATATCTTCTCCGTCAGAGTGCTCACTAACACACACCTATCACAAGTAAAATTATCACTAATGACGGAGGAAGAATGTCTAAACATCCTGCACTCTACACACTGAACAAGCTGAACGGTAGACATTATAATGTACCTCTGTGTCGGAGTTTTAGTTGTTTGGAGATGAATTCCGTTTGTTGTTCTTAGACGAGGAAACTCGCGCGTTCTCCAAAAATTGCAGGAAAAAAAGGCGAAGCCGAGTAGTATGGAGATGTAAAAGCCTAGTTGCTATTAATCAGTTAGCTTTTTGAGGTCATTAACTGAAGGATTCACAAACTTTTCACACCCACCAGCACTGAGGTTTTATGGTTCTCAATAAAGACATGAAAGAACAGATTGGTTTTGTGTTGTTATTTTAGACACATGTTATTTGTTTATATCTTGACTTAGATGATCAGATCACATTTTATGACAAATTAAAGCAGAAAACCATGAAATTCCAAAAGGTTCACATACTTTTTCTTGCCAATTTATGAAAGACAGTGTACAAAAGTACCAGATGAATAACTTTATATTTCTTAACACCGGATGACGTGTATTATACAGGACGAATAAGAACATACTTTTAGTAATTACAGCTAAAGTCAACTCAAATCAACTGTTGTGTAGGAGAAGCTCCACTGATGGAAGCAAACCCACTTTACACTCCATGTGTATTCAGCTGGGTGGGAGATTTAAAACGGGAAACAAACTATTAGTGTTTACAGACTGTGACTGCACTCGATGGCAGGATATTCTGTATTTTCAGCTAAACTGCACTTTTATATATTTTAGATCTATAATAAATCTTACGGGAAAATACCTGTAGGCCAGAAAAGAAAGCAGCGTATTATGTAAAAACACTTTTCAGACAAAAAAAAATGTTCTTGGTTTTGCTGTATGAAAAAAGAATCAGGTTGAACAAAGTCCTCGTGTCACTGGTTCTGAACTGGAATATGGAGATCCTGGAGCATTGATCTGTCATGTCTGTGATGTTTTCTTCTTGTTGTTGAATGTATTTACAGACACAAACACTCTGCAGTACCTCTACACTGCAGTCACACCCAGACAAGGTGATTTCCCAGAGTTCATTGCTGCGGGTCTGCTGGACGGAGAGCAGTTTATGTTCTACAGCAGCGACAACAGGAGTCTGATCATAAAGGACTGGATAAAGAAGAGTAACAGTGACTGGAGGAGTGAGACGGAGGACATGCAGGACAATCAGGACATCTTTAACAACACATTCACAACAGTAATGAAGGAGTTTCATCACAGTGAAGGTGAGAATAAACAGATTTATTGTTGTTTTAATGTTAAATGGTGTTAGATGTTGATGGTACATGATTGTGAGGAGAATAGTTTAAGTTCTACAACTAACAGAAAAACACCCAGTTTCTTGCTGAGCAGCTTTTAAATGAACAGATGCAAAAGGCAGCACAGAGATACAGGAGAAGCTACAGAGTGAGATTTCACACTGTCATGTATTTGTCTTTTGAATTTTGGATTTTGTGTTGTCGTGTCACGAGTCAGAAAAACTGCTTAAAATCAGAGCTTGAGAAGCCTGAAACTTTCCAGCACTGAAACTCCACAGATGTATAAACATTATAATAAAGGTGTAATTTGCTCTGGATAATTGTTTATAGTGTTTGATTTATAGTGTTATGTTTGCAGGTTTATATTATAAGTGGACTTGAGACTTTTACAGACTAACAGACTCTCCTGGTCTATGAACTTGTTATCGTCAGTAATTAAATACATGAATGGATTTACAATTTAATGAAGTATTAATAAAGTCCTCCATCCATCAATAACAAGGATTTTATATTGAAACCAAAAGATCTCTGCTGCCCTCTAGTGGCTGGATACAATATTTAAACGAGGCCTTGTGCAGGTTCATCATTAGACTGTCCAAGTCAGACCACACACACATCCATCTGTACACTGTATGACTGAGTACTCAGGGGTCCACATACCTTTCACCATAGAGTGTTCGTATACACTGTATTAACAAAAGTATTTGCTCCTCTGCCTTCACATGCATGTGAACTTGAGAAACGTCTAATTCTTAATCCATAGAGTTGAATATGATGGTTGCCCCGCCCCCTTTGCAGGTATAACAGCGTCAGTTCTTCTGTGAAGGCTTTCCACAAGGTTGAGGAGTGTGTTTATGGGTGTTTTTGACCATTCTCCCAGAATCGCATTCGTGATGTTGGACGAGAAGGCCTGTCTCACAGTCTGTGGTCTAATTCATCCCAAAGGTGTTCTATTGGGTTGAGGTCAGGAGGAAGAGGTGCAGGCCAGTCAAGTTCTTCCACACTAAACTCACACATTCATGTCTTTATGGACGTTGCTTTGTGCACTGGTTCGCAGTCATGTTGGGACAGGAAGGGGCCGTCCCCCAAAACTGTTCATACAAAGTGTGGAGCAAGAAATTGTCCAAAATGTCTTGGTGTGCTGACTCATTAAGAGTTCCTTTCACTGGAACTAAGAGGCCGAGCCTAACTGTAATGGCGAAGTCAATCCTGTGACCTGAATACGACCTCCACAAAAGATTTGCGAACAACTTCCTACAAGTTACATTATAATTGCAAGTTTGTCCCATTATATGTGTAACATGGTGGCTTAGTGGTTGGCACTGTGCCCTCGCACCTCTAGGTTTGGTAGTTTTAATCTCAGCCCTGGTACGTGAAGTACAGTATAAACATTTTCCCTGTATTGGGTCGTGTTCATTGGGGTTCTCCAGTTTCCTTCCACAATCCCAAGACACACGCTGTAGATTTATTGGCATTTCTAAATTGCCCTTTATGTGTGTGTGTGTATGTGTGTGTATGTATGTATGTATGTGTGTATTAGGGTTGCACGATATATCGAAAAAATATCGTTATCGCGATAATGGCATGCGCGATAACCATATCGCAAGGAGTTGCGATAAATACTTTATTTGCCAAGCATTTGTGTGTCCAAATTTGACCAATCAGATGGGCCCTTACTATGTTTATACCCGCTATATATATATATATATATATATATATATATATGTGTGTGTGTGTATTATTTATATGTGTATTATTTCTATCGTTATACTTCATTCTGTCGCGAACTAACCCCGGATGATCAGAAGACTTAGCGATTAGCCATTAGCCGTTAGCCCTTTATAGACAGTAAACCCAAACACGGAAGCAAGCGAGTAGGCAGGATAACCACGCGAATTAGTTTAAGGACTCTCACAGAAGGGGAGCAAGGGAAAAACACACATTTAACCCGCGTCCTATAAACACACTCGAATCTGAACCGACATGGCGAACTCAGTGACTAAGCTGTATGCACTAGTTTGTTTACTCCTCTTATACTTCCGGGCGCGTGTGTGTGTGTGACAAATAGTATTTTTTTTTATTTAATTTTTGTTTAATAATATTTATTTTTATTTAAAAAAACAGGCAAGCCAAAGAGAATATTTTGTTTAAAAGATGCTCTTGTTTTAAGACACTATTGATGAGTGTATGGTTACATGTAAATAAACAGTAATGTTTGAAAGTATTTCATATTGTGTTGGCAGGTTTATAGTAACAGCAAACCAGAAGTCAGAATATCTGCTGAGGGGTTTAAGTCATTCATAGTGTTTTGAAGTCTAAATATTTGCAACTTCCTTGACATATAGTTTCTTTTTAGCCTGAATTAGATTTAATTACATCAGACGAATATCTATTACCTGTTTATTTTAGTATCATCATTACATATAAATAAATAATAAAAAAAATAGGCAATAATAATAATTAAAAAAAAATGCATTTCTCTAGGGAAATGTTATATCGCAAGAAATATCGTTATCGCAGTATTCAACAACAATATCAGATATCGCATATTTTCCTAATATCGTGCAGCCCTAGTATGTATATGTGTGTGTGTGTGTGTGTGTGTGTGTGTATGTGTGTGTGTGTGTATGTGTGTGTGTATGTGTGTGTACGTGTGTGTCCTTTTTTAACTCCAGTACATTGTTATAGACAGCTACAGATGTGGCCATTAAGAATGCGCTTTTTTTTTCCCCGTGAGATGCTGCAATTTGCCGCAAGCAACATTCTGGAATTTAAATAAATGTGTTGTGCTTCACTGAATATCCGCCAGATGGCGCATGGAAGGACTTTATTTAAAAGCCAGACCAAGTACAATGACGAATTGTGTATAGTTACTTAGCCTAAAACAATATTTTTTCCAATGCTGAAGCTAAAATTAATTTAATTTTGTTTTTCAACAGATCGTTCATGATGAATGTGTGTATATGTGCTCCATATTATTTTCATAATGATGAAATGAGATGCCCAAATTCGTGCTTTAAAAAATGAATATATAGTTTTTGTAAAGTCTTAACAGGGACAAAACAGTGAAAGACATGACAATGCCTCGGTTTAAATGGTATTGAAATTAATAAAATTTCCTGATAGTAGGCTATCTGATAGTGTTAACTATGCGGATATCCTGATTCGTGAATATGCCAACATATCTTATTTAAAACGTCTAAATGTGTCGACATCATCAGAAGACGTATATAAGTGCTTCGGGCTTTTCATCATGTTTTTAGCTGTTTGTGTCCAGCATTGAATAATTATTTCATCCATTATTTAACCACGGCTGGAAATAATATAAATTTATGACTGAAATAAAGCTGTAAAGCCGCGGCTCGTACTTTGACTTTACAAAAGGCAGCATTTTGATCAAAAAGTATGTTGGTGCACGCATCTGATATGTGACATCCATGTGAAATGCAATTCTTAATAATTGTTGATAATTGTATGTTGTCAAAGTATTTGTGGACATATAATTAGGAGAAAAATGTTAATTAATGATGTCTTGAAACATAATGCAGTAACTCTTTATTAGGGTTCGGTACCGAAACCCGGTGCCAATACGGCACCGGTACCTATAGAACCGGTATGTACCGGACCGGAACAGAACGCGAATTTCGGTGCCTCATTTCGGTGCCACTTAAATGCCTGAACTGTCGATTGAAATATTTGTTCTCTAGATTCATATATTTTTGTACATTAATCGTTTATTAGATTAAATAAAAAAATTAAAAGCACAAATCATCCGGAAATGAGAGACCGTCCGACATGCGCGTGAATGCAGTAACTAACGTTACACTCGCTCTGACGGCATCTGGCGGTCTACCGATAGCTTAGCATGCTAAATTAAACAACTTTCGTTAGAATGCCTAAAACTAAACAGTCGAAAGTGTGGCTGTATTTCACAAGAAAGGATTCCGACACCGCGACGTGCAGCGAATGTCTTACAGCAGTTGCGTGTAAAGGCGGAAACACGTCAAATCTAATGAAACATTCGAGGGCAGACGGAATAAAGTTAAAAGCAGAGGGAGGCACCGTGATTGACAGCTTGTGGACAACAGCTGGCGCTATCGGTGTGGACGACCCTCAGTCCCAATCACACCAACTGTAGCAAAAAGGAGTCACCGATTATGATGACGTCAGCAGCCTGTCCGCGGGTCAGTAGTAGGATAATGTAATGTTAATAGCAAAATGCAAATCTTGCATTCATGCTAACAAATAGTCAAACGATTTGTAAAAAACTAATGTAACATGGATTCTGTTTATAATTATGGCTTTCCAGCTAGTACTAGTAGTACTACAACAGTGACCCCATTTACCATTGTAAAGAAGGCTATGCATGTCCTGTGCAGGGCAATAAGTCAGGAAAGGAGTCGTATTTTGACAGAAAAGGCAAATGTGGTGAAATTTCTGCAAAAGAATTGCTAAAATTTGAAGCTTACATATTCATATATACTTTAAACTTTTAATATATTGTTAAATTTTAAGCATAAAATTTTTTGTTCAATAAAAAGTCATTCTTGAGTCATCCACTATAATTTTTTCATCGGTTCAGGCACCGTTTTGGCACCGGTACCGTTTTCAAAGTATCGATTTGGCACCGGTATCGAAAAAAACCCAAACGATACCCAACCCTACTCTTTATTCATTTGAACACTGTAAAGGTGTTAATGTTTCGTACATTCCTTTATTCATCCTGTCTGTTTGTGTTTAGGTCTTCCATATACATACAACGTTTGGATAAAAATGTTCTGGAAGCGATATTAAATAAGGAAAATACACAATTTTATTTCAATACGGTTTTATTAAATATAGAATATAGCAGACAGTATATACCAAATGGTCACTTGAATAGCTGGAATGTGATTGTGAATTTATGACCGAAATAAAGCTGTTTATTGGCGTGCGTGAACCCGCGGCTCGCACTTTCACTTAACAAAAGGCAGCGCTTTTATCAAAAGGCTGATAAACACATGCGATTTATCGATAAAATGTAGACACATTCCACCAGAAAGTCATCGCCTCTTGCAATAATGCAGGTCAAACATAATACACCTAACCATAAATAAAAAGGAGTATTTAAGCATATACGCAAAATGTATTCCACTTAAACATTACAGATTAGACGTGCTGAGCTTCAGTTCATTGTGATGTGGACAAAAGGTCTAGGAAGGAAACAGGTTTCCTTATTTTACAAAATCTGAATATATTCAGTAAATTTATGAACTACACTCAAAGTATTAAATCCAACTATGAAGTCTGATTTAATTGTCATTATTAAACATTTAATTTCTATGTTTGTTTTGTTGGTGAAACACATTTTAGGCAGAGACGTCTGCTCGGTCTTGTTAAATCGTTTTAAACCCCTGAATTCTGCGAATTCTCCCATCAGCAAAACCGGTTTTGGGGGGTGTATGTCTGCATTTTTATTGATAAATCGCACGCGTTTATCATCCTTTTGATCAAAACGCTGCTTTTTGTTAAGTGAAAGTGCGAGCCGCGGGTTTATACACGCCGATGAATGAATTTAGATTTTTTTAAAGCATCTTTTTAGGCCTAAATATTCATTTTTATTTATGGCCAGTGTACTATGAGGTGAAGACCTGTTCTTCAGTTGTTCCCTGCACGGTGTATCTGCACTGAGAGTTTGTGTGTGCGCGCGCGTTTCATAATGTAGGTGTGTATGCACGGAGAGTTTCTGTGTGTATTTGTCATGTTATCTTCTCCTTCAAACGTGCTTCCAACCAACCAAGCCTGTCCTCCAAACTCAGAAGGCTACGCGTCATAGCCGATAGCTGCTCCTTTGATCTGCTGGTTACAGCAGGGCACCGACTGTTGATCAGTGTAAAGTAGCCTGTACAAGCCAACATAAGAATTATTTAATACCTTTAGCACACCACTGACATGTACAGATTATTTAATGTTAAATGAAAAATACATACAGTTTTCTTTTGTACGAGCCTGGTGTTAAATTTTTGTGCTTTGAGGTGATTTGTTCTCTTTTCCAGAACGCTGTGCAGACAGTAAAGAGTTAGGATACAAGTAGAACAAAATCAGAATGTCAAATAAAGTCAGTGGAAAAATCGGTAACTGAATAACTACAATATATTATTAAAACGCTTTCTTACCCTTAGTTTTTTGCCTGCACAAACGGCAACATTCTTTGTGGAATAAAACTTCGTTGCCTCCATGTCTGTTGCTACTAATATCTGTAGGAACTGCAAATGCCTACAGTTGTTTAGTTAAATTTTTTTTATTGCTTAGGGCCCTCCCTTCCCCCCAAAATAGTGTGAATGTCTACACCAATCACTAACCATTAAAATGTTAAGAGTTTAATTAAACACGAATGTGTGTGTGTTTGTGTGTGTGTGTGTTTGTGTGTGTGTGTAAATAAACTCTTGCTAGGTTATTTTTACTATGCTAAAGTACCATTTAAGGCTTTTTATTCATTTACCATTTATTTGCTTACTTACTAACTAGCGAATGCTTTAGTAAAGGGCTCTAAAACAACGCCAGTATGAATCACAATGGAATATTACAGAACGTGCGAGTTGACTCCCATGCACCAATCACTATCCATTAAAATGTTGGATTTTAATTAAAATGCCACTTTATATATATATATATATATATATATATATATATATATATATATATATATATATATACACACACACACACATGTTTAATAAAATTCTTAAATCATCATGTTCACCCGTGGGTTTACTGCATAAACACCTGAACAAAATGGAGGAAAGAACTTTTTCCGTTTTTTGCATTGAGTTTAATCATGCAGCACTTTTAGTATTCATAGCAAAAGCAACCCAACAGTGTGATTAAAGTACCCGAAATAACACAGAATTTTGACCCAGCATAAACAACCCAAAACGTGTTTACAGAAACCTATTTTTAATAATGAATGGAGGAAGCGCAGTCAAAGCCCGGGGATTCTGTGTGCTGTCGCGTTGTATTCAGCGAGTAGCATACATTTTTGTGTAATGTGTAACTTCCCCTGCGGAGGAAACTCATTTCGGCCGCTTGTATTCGCGATCTTGTTCTTTCGGTCACTACCCACAGCTCTTGACCATAGGTGAGGGTAGGAACGTAGATCGACCGGTAAATTGAGAGCTTTGCCTTTTGGCTCAGCTCCTTCTTCACCACGACGGACCGATACAGAGCCCGCATCACTGCAGACGCTGCCCTGATCCACCTGTCGATCTCCCGTTCCATTTTACCCTCACTCGTGAACAAGGCCCCGAGATACTTAAACTCCTCCACTTGAGGCAGGATCTCACTCCCAACCCTGAGAGGGCGCTCCACCCTTTTCCGACTGAGGACCATGGCCTCAGATTTGGAGGTGCTGATTCTCATCCCAGCCGCTTCACACTCGGCTGCGAACCGATCCAGTGAGAGCTGTAGGTCGCAGGATGATGAGACCAACAGAACAACATCATCTGCAAAAAGCAGTGACCCAATCCTGAGCCCACCAAACTGTACCCCCTCAACGCCCTGGCTGCGCCTAGAAATCCTGTCCATAAAAATTATGAACAGGATCGGTGACAAAGGGCAGCCCTGTCGGAGTCCTACTCTCACCGGAAACAGGTCCGACTTACTACCGGCAATGCGGACCAAGCTCCGACACCGGTTGTACAGGGACCGGACAGCCCTTAACAGGGAGTCCGATATCCCATACTCCCGGAGTACCCCCCACAGGACTCCCCGAGGGACATGGTCGAATGCCTTCTCCAAGTCCACAAAGCACATGTAGACTGGTTGGGCAAACTCCCATGCCCCCTCCAGGACCCTGCTAAGGGTGTAGAGCTGGTCCACTGTTCCGCGACCTGGACGAAAACCACACTGCTCCTCCTGAATCCAAGGTTCGACTAACCGACAGACCCTCCTTTCCAGGACCCCTGAATAGACTTTCCCGGGGAGGCTGAGGAGCGTGATCCCTCTGTAGTTGGAACACACTCTCCGGTACCCCTTCTTGAAGAGGGGGACCACCACCCCGGTTTGTCAGTCCAGAGGCACTGTCCCCGATGTCCATGCAATGTTGCAGAGACGTGTCAACCATGACAGCCCTACAACATCAAGAGCCTTGAGGAACTCCTGGCGGATCTCAACCACCCCCGGGGCCCCGCCACCACGGAGCTTTTTGATCACCTCGGCGACCTCGGCCCCAGAGATGGAAGAGTCCACCTCTATGTCCCCAGACTCTGCTTCCTCATCGGAAGACACGTTGGTGGAATTAAGGAGGTCTTCGAAGTACTCCCCCCACCGACCCACAACGTCCCGAGTCGAGGTCAGCAGCACACCATCCCCACTATACACTGTGACCGTGCATTGCTTTCCCCTCCTGAGACGCCGGATGGTGGACCAGAATCTCCTCGAAGCCGTCTGGAAGTCATTCTCCATGGCCTCCCCAAACTCCTCCCACGCCCGGGTTTTTGCCTCAGCAACCTCCGAAGCCACATTCCGCTTGGCCTGCCGGTACCTATCAGCTGCCTCCGGAGTGCCACCAGCCAAAAAGGCCCGGTAAGACTCCTTCAGCTTGATGGCATCCCTCACCGCCGGTGTCCACCAACGGGTTCTTGGGTTGCCACCGCGACAGGCACCGACCACCTTACGGCCACAGCTCCGGTCGGCCGCCTCGCCGGAACATAGTCCATTCGGACTCAATGTCCCCCACCTCCCCCAGGACGTGGTTGAAGCTTTGCCGGAGGTGGGAGTTGAAGCTCGTCCTGACAGGGGACGTTCCCAGCAGACCCTCACAATACGTTTGGGTCTACCAGGCCTGACCGGCATCCTACCCTGCCAACGAAGCCAACTCACCACCAGGTGGTGATCAGTTGGCAGCTCCGCCCCTCTCTTCACCCGAGTGTCCAAGACATGTGGCCGCAAGTCCGACGACACGACCACAAAGTCGATCATCGAACTGCGGCCTAGGGTGTCCTGGTGCCAGGTGCACATATGGACATCCTTATGCCTGAACATGGTGTTCGTTATGGACAATCCGTGACGAGCACAGAAGTCCAATAACAAAACACCACTTTGGTTCAGATCGGGGGGGCCGTTCATCCCAATCACGCCCTTCCAGGTCTCACTGTCATTGCCCACGTGAGCATTGAAGTCCCCCAATAGAACGATGGAGTCACCAGGAGGGACGTTCTCTAGCGCCCCCTCCAGAGACCCCAAAAAGGGCGGGTACTCCAAACTGCTGTTCGGCGCATAAGTGCAAACAACAGTAAGGATCCGTCCCCCCACCCGAAGTGGAGGGAGGCCACCCTCTCGTCCACTGCGGTGAACCCAAATGTACAGGCCCCGAGCCGGGGGGCAATAAGTATGCCCACACCTGCTCGTCGCCTCTCACCTCTCAAGCTGTGCGTCGAGGTGAGTCCAACTATATCTAGCCGGAACTTCTCAACCTCACGCACTAGCTCAGGCTCCTTTCCCACCAGTGAGGTGACATTCCACGTCCCTAGAGCCAGCTTCTGCAGCCGAGGATCAGACCGCCAAGGCCCCTGTCTTCGGCCACCGCCCAGCTCACACTGGCCCCGACCTCTTTGGCCCCTCCTACAGGTGGTGAGCCCATGGGAAGAGGGACCCACGTTGCCTCTTCGGGCTGTGCCTGGCCGGGCTCCATGGGTGCAGGCCCGACCACCAGGCCTGGCTCCAGAGGGAGGCCCCAGTGACCCACGTCCGGGCGAGGGAAAACGTTTTCCAATGGTCTTGTCCATCATAAGAGGTCTTCTGAACCACTCTTTGTCTGTTCCCTCACCTAGGACCAGATTGCCATGGGTGACCCTGCCAGAGGCATGAAGCCCCTGACAATATAGCTCCCAGGATCATTGAGACACGCAAACCCCTCCACCATGATAAGGTGGTGGTTCAAGGAGGGGCGTTACAATAATAACAGCAATAATAAATTCGGAGCATTACTACTACTAATAATAATAATACTGAATGAAGAAAGTGCAGTTAAAGAAGTATCATCATTGAAGGAAAAGAAAATGAAGAATAAATACATACCAGTATTTATAGTTTGAGCTCGACACGTTTATGAGCTCCGTCGCTTGCTGTCAATGGGTTCCTAAGAGAGATAACACATTTTCGGCTTCACAGAATAGACACACAATACTTCAGACTGAAACACGACTGCCCCCTACAGGTAATGAAGGGCATTTTCACAGCTTGCCGCAGGATCCCTTTTCTCGAATCGTACATTCTTAATGGTCAGATCTGTATAAGAACAGCAATGTACAAAATATGCTTATATGACCAAAAGTCTCCTGTGTGTAATCTGTGGCTGTCTGTCCTTCTTTCTGTCTGTCTGTCTGTATCTGTTTGTCTTTTTAGGAGTTCACACACTACAGAGGATGTTCGGCTGTGATGATGATGATGATGATGTCACCACTAGAGGATACAATCAGTACGGTTACGATGGAGAAGATTTCATCAGTCTGAATCTGACAACTGTAACCTGGACTGCAGTTAAACCTCAAGCTGTGACAATCAAACACACCTGGGAGTCTAAAGGTGATAATAAATACTGGATGAACTTCCTGGAGGTTGACTGTATCGATCTGTTAAAGAGCTACACGTCTTACAGCAGACACACTCTGAACAGAAAAGGTAATGTTTGTGTGATCCATTCTGTTACTGTAACACACACTTTGGTACTGAACAGATTAATATCACATACACACATGCAGATCAGTTAACACTGACTGAAAATGTTTATACCATCTGAATCTAATCCACTGATACACATTAATTTCTTTTTTAATAGTTTCCATAACAACCAGAACATTAATGATTGTACAGAATAAATACTGAACTCTAATGTTTCTACCTCCATCTTAACCCTGCACACACAATTATTAAACATTCATTTATACTTTCCAGTACAAAACTTTCTTGCATCTTCACATGGTTTTGTCACGAATAAGAGAGAAAATTATATAAAAAGTGCTTTTCCTTATCTATTTCCTTCCTAAATCTGAAAGTGTTGTAAAATGTATGTCTCTGTGTGTCTCTGCAGTTCGTCCCGAGGTGTCAGTGTTCCATAGACACTCGTCTCCTTCTCCAGAGGTGGTGTGTCACGCTACAGGTTTCTTCCCCAAACCACTAAATATCACCTGGCAGAAGGACGGAGAGGACGTGCATGAGGACGTGGAGCTTAGAGAGACGTTACCCAACCAGGATGGAAGCTTCCAGAAGAGAAGCATTCTGAAAGTTCCAGCTGAGGAGCTGCAGAAACACACCTACACCTGCGTGGTTCAGCACAGCTCGGGGGAGATTAAAAAAGACGTACCAAAAGGTCCAGTAAAACTACAGATTTATAGTGTTAAAGCTGATTTCTTGCTGCAGCAGATAATAAAGACTCTGTGCTGATTTAACAGATGGAGCACCAATTGCTATCATCACTGCTGTAGTCGCGGCTCTCGTCGCTCTCGTCACCGTTGTTGCTGGAATTGTGGTCTGGAAGAAGAAGAACTCTGGTGAGAGGAGGAAGGAGGCAGATGTGAAGTTTCCAGAGAACAGATTTACACTTTCTAATTCCTGAAAGGGGCCCCACACGGAAAGAACCTATATAAACATATATGTTTTAATATAGGTTTTGATATAGGTTTTTAATATATGTGACATATATAAAATTGGCCGTTTTCCTATATTATATGTACATATATGCGTGCATATATGAACCTATATAGTAATACAGTATATGTGACATATAAAATTGGCCGTTTTCCTATATTATATGTACATATATAGGTACATATATGCATGTATATGTGTGTGCATATATGCACCTATATGTTTACCTAGATTAGTAAAAAAATCCATAGCTGCTAGACAACATAAATAAAAGCCCAAAATTTAGAAATTAAAATTTTTTATTTTCTTAAGAACAATCAACTAGTAAAAGAACAAAAACATGACAAAAAACTGAACAGGAAGAAAAAAATATATTTTGTGGATCTTCCCAGCTCCGTGAGCTTGGAATTGATAGATGTGCCTATCTGCCTTCGGGTGGCTGCCGGCCACTTCTTCAATGTAGCATCTAGAGAAGACAAAAATAATAAGACAGTATAATAATAATAAATTATTATTTATTAAAACTTCAGACGACAACAATTAGTGCCACGAGGTTATTTGCAACACTATATGTTCTACAAAATAGAGGACTACACACCCTACAGAGCAATACCCCAGAAATGTGGCTTTAGAAGAGGAAAGGTAGAATTAAGAAGTGAGCAAGCGATGAATTAGTATTATAGGTACCAAGCAGATACAGTAACAATAATGGGTGCCCTACCTTATGCAGTCTCCATTGATGGCTAATAAACATTGATACAAGTAGGCTATGGTTAAAGTGGTGAACTTATAATGTTTTTTTCCCTTCTCAACACATTATGCATTTACTCACCAATAATGGCTACCTTTTTAATTTGGTCCAGTCTCCAATTCGAAGTTGCCCAGCAGCAGATTCCGTACCATGGCAGTAGCAGAGGTGGCAAGGCGGGCTGCTCTCCACGCTTCTGCCTGGCAAAACACCCCAGAGCCCTTTATAACTTCAATCTGAAAAATAATTTCACATCACAATATTAATTTATTGGCAACTTTTAGAAACTTTTCATGTTTCATACTGATTCTTATGTTTAGCTTCCCAATAGTTAATAGGATTTTATGTATAAATGCAGATTAATGATAAAGATACATGCAGGGTAAAACTGCAACAGGAACAGTACAAAATAAAAACTGAAAAAAGACGGACATTCAGAGTAAAACAGTGCAAGATAAAAAAAAAAAAAACTGTACAAAACATACATGCAGGGTAAGCATTGGTTGGAGCAATGTCCAAGCAGTGTAGAGAAATATTTCTGTACGACTTCATTGTTTTGTTCTGTGTAGTATAGTATTGTAATAGCTGATCAGAGGGATCAACTCCCCATGTGCTGGTTGTACGCAGTCACAGGAAATGTCTTTGTAGTCCATGTACCTTGTAATTTCACCCTCATCTTCACCGCGTCTACTGTATGAGCAGAATGGATGGTACAACATGTAGATACTTCTCGTGTGTCCATCCACTTCACAAATACAAGAGGTCCATCTGAACGGAGCTTGCGTGTCCTGATGTGAGGGGCTGGTGAAGGCAAGGGTGATGCAGACACATTCTTAAAAACAAATAAATAAAAAAAATGTTAGCCTATACTGTTCAGAGTAAATGGATGTGCAATTAATATGGATGCATAATATAAACAGAGATGACCAAAAAATGTATCCACACTTCAACATGAAAAATATACACCTCTCTTCTGTAGGTCACATGACAGCATCAATGATGGTGATAGATAATACTACACACTGCTGCCATAATTCAATTTGAGTTTTAAAAAAAGGCCATAGATAACAATTGTGAAAGTGTGTATACATTTTTGTGCCCCTCTGTATTTTTGATGGGCAATAGGCTGGGCAAATATCTGTTGATGGACAACAGACCATGTAGTGGATCTCAAACATTTACAACTGAGACATTAGCAAACACCATCCATTGAACATTACACACATATTGAACACATTCTAAACAATTACATCTTATCAGGCATTTGTAAATACACGCTAAACAAAAGGGATTATATACATTTACACCAAAGAAATATTCATAAGCATCACTTAGCTACATAAGGCTGTATTTTAGCCACCTGGAACTAGCTTGTTTGTGCTAAATAACATTACTGATAGCAGTGTTATAAGCTAACCAAAACAGAGCCAAATATATATTAGCAACCATAATCTAAAGCTATCCAAAACAAGGTGAAATACATTAGAACATTTATAAACATCTGTAAACTCCATAAGGCATTAGCTTAGCCACCGGGAAATATCATGTTTGTGCTGCATGAGGCAGCATGTTAGCATGATTTACCTAAACTATATAAATGGCATTGAAAGCCAACATGTCACACAAGCTGACAAGAGCTAGCTGTAGTGAGGAAAATATTTACTAATATTAGTTTAATATTATCAGAATAAGAATTATATAAGACTTAATAACTTACCCAGTGTAGCATGGGTCTATTCTCTGTTCAAAATGCTCCTGTTCGGCATCGGAGTCACACAGTCTTCTTCTGAGGTAAATGTAAACTCCTCCCACTTTCCAGGAGTTTCCTCGGATGTGTAAGCGCGTGCCATCTTCCAAAACGTGCAGAAACCTCACTGAATCTGAGTGTTTTCAATCCTGTCTCTGTGTGTGTGTGTGTTGATCAGGCCGGTGTCCGGGGGCGTGGCCTAGTATGTAAATTACCCGGACTGATTTCCGTGTGATTGGCGTGTGGGCGTGTCCTGCCTCGAGTTATTAGCATATAAGTGCGACAGAAATTCTGTGCCTCTCCTTGGTTTCATACGGATTACATAAACTGAGAATATTTGTTTTCAATGTGACTTGCATCATTTAAAAGTAGACACTTTAAGATATATAGATATATTTCTCATTTCAGTTAATTTTAGTGACGTGTTTCAAAAAGATTTTCACGGAGACTGAGGTTTCATATATGTGCATATATCCTCATATACTGTATGTGGCCAATTTGGATACCAATTTAATGTGTTCGCACATAAGTTTTTATGCATTTTTTTAAAGTTAGTTCTTAGTTATTGCCTTGATAATAGAAAATATAAGCTAGGCATCATGTATGACAGTTGCCAAAGTGAGATATGAGCTAAAATGACCAGATCCTGCCATAGGAGACATATCTTGTATGTACATATAGGGCTTATATGTGGATATAAAGAAGCAATACAGGAGACCTATATGGCCTGTATATGCACATATATGCACCTCAATGTTGCCTATATCTGGCATATATACACATATATGCAGCATATATATTATCAAATATATGCATATATACTGCATATAGGTTTCATATATGCGCATATATCCTCATATAGGTGCGGTTATATGCGCATATATACTGCATATAGGTTTCATATATGCGCATATATCCTCATATAGGTGCGGTTATATGCGCATATATACTGCATATAGGTTTTATATATGCGCATATATCCTCATATAGGTTCTTTCCTGTCACGGGCGGTTCAGAGATGGCTGAGCTGAAGTGAACCCAATAGCAGACAAGCAGTGATTAACTGGCAGAAAATAATGTTTAACCTTTATTTTACATACACTGAGACTTGTGTAAGCAGATGCAGCAGGAGCAGGAGAGAGAAGCAGTGGCTGTGTGTGCTTAGTGACTGGGAGAGAGGGGAAGCCTTTAATGACGCGAGCGGAGGCGGGGCTATGACGCGAGGGAATCTCCACAATCCCGGAAGTCAAATGCCGGGAATCCTCTCGGATCTTTATGAGCGATTCCTCTTTGTCAATCCGCTTAGCACGTAGAGGTTGGAGGAATGCAGCAGCTTGTTCTCTTCGGCGCGCACCGCGGTTGTCCCTCTCCTTTGTTTTAAGGCGAAGATCGGCGCGCACCGCGAATATATTCCCTCCGCGAACACGGGAGCGCTCGAATGCGGAAATGCTCGCGTCGGTGGAGAACAGCCGGCTGGCGAAGAAGGCGAAGTGGTGGCTGGAAGAATCGTCTTTGTCCAGGCTAAAGTCGGTATCCGATAATCCAGCAGCGAGAGCAAACAAATCCAAACCGTGAGTACAAATCCGAATCCTGAAAGCATGCGAGGTCATACACAAAGATCAGTCCGAAAATGACAGAAGTACCAGGAGGGGCGTAGGCGAGAGAGAAGTCCGAGAAACAGGCAGGGTCGATAACAGGCTAGGGTAAGCTGAGAACTACTTGACAAAATAAACACGAGGCACACGAGTAAGATACTGCGGCACTGAATGGTCTTCTCAGCGTGCTAAAAAAGCCTAGAGATGATTGCATGATCAGGTTCAGGTGTGCTCGAGCGGCAGGTGAGCTTGCTGGAGGAAAAACCTGGAGTGGAGTTTTAGGGTTTGGACGTGCTGGGTTGATCTGGCTGGCATGTGACAGTACCCCCCCTCCTACGAACGCCGCCTGGCGTTCTGGCCGGTGCGTTAGGATGTTGCTGGTGGAAATCCTCAATGAGGGATGGGTCCAAAATGAATCTTGATGGAATCCAGCTTCTTTCCTCTGGGCCATAGCCCTCCCAATCTACTAGGTACTGGAGGCCTCTGCCTCGTCGTCGAGCCTTCAACAGTCTTCGTACGGTGAATGCTTCACCGCCATCGATGACTTGGGGAGGAGGAGCTGGGCGGGTGGGTGGACTTAGTGGGCAGGAGACCAGAGGTTTGATCTGGGAGACGTGAAATGAGGGGTTTATCCGGCGCATAGTGGAGGGAAGACGGAGTCTGACAGTGCAGGGGTTGATGACTTTAATTATCGTAAATGGGCCAAGAAACCTGGGGGACAATTTCCGAGAGATGGTCTTGAGGGGGATATTACGAGCGGACAGCATGACCCTTTGGCCCACTCGATAGGGCGGTGCTCGGGAACGTCGCCGGTCGGCTTGTTGTTTGAAGGTTGAGACAGTCCGGCGGATCTTTGATCTTGCGTTTAGCCAAGTTCTCCGGCATCTGTGGATGAAGGCTTGAGCCGACGGGACCGAAACCTCCGCCTCCTGAGAGGGGAACAGGGGAATCTGGTAACCGAGAGAGCACTGGAAAGGCGAGAGGCCGGTAGCTGACGTGGGCAAGGAGTTGTGGGCATATTCGATCCACGGGAGCATCCGGCTCCAAGAACGCGGCTCTTTGGAGGTCATACACCGGATGGCTGTTTCAACGTCCTGGTTGGCCCGCTCTGTCTGCCCATTAGTCTGTGGGTGATACCCTGAAGACAAACTGGGCGTAGCACCGATCAGCTTACAGAAGGCAGACTAGAATTGTGCCGCAAATTGGGGTCCACGGTCCGATACAATGTCTATCGGGAGCCCATGAAGCCGGAAAACATGAGTGACTAGCAGTTCCGCTGTCCCTTTGGCTGTAGGGAGGCTTGATAGGGGAACAAAGTGAGCTGCCTTGGAAAAACGGTCCACGATAGTGAGAACACAGGTGTGACCTTCGGACTCGGGCAGTCCGGTGACAAAATCAAGGGCTATGTGGGACCAGGGCCTGTGCGGGATTGGAAGAGGTCTAAGGTGTCCAGCAGGCGGCTTGTTGCTGGCTTTATTCCTTGCGCAGTCATCGCAGGCACTCACAAAGCGGCGGATGTCATCTCTCATGGTGGGCCACCAGAAGCGTTGCTGGACCAGAGCTAGAGTGCGTGCTGCCCCCGGGTGACAGGCCAGCCTTGAGTCATGCCCCCATTCCAGGACACGAGGTCGTTCTGCCTCCGGGACAAAGAGTTTGCCTGTTGGTGTCTCTGGGGGACCGGGTCCCTGGTTGAGTGCCGTTCTGACTCGTGACTCGACGTCTAGCAGTGCTGCCCCTACCAGGCATTGAGGAGGCAAAATGGTGGCATCGGATGCTTGATCTTGGGCTGGTGAGAACTGACGGGAAAGAGCGTCTGGTTTAGTGTTCTTCGAGCCCGGTCGGTAGGACAAGGAGAAATTGAAACGAGAAAAAAAAGGGACCACCTTGCTTGTCGGGAATTGAGGCGTTTGGCCGTTCTTAGATATTCCAGGTTTTTGTGGTCCGTCCAGACCAGGAACGGGGCCTCGGTTCCCTCCAGCCAGTGTCGCCACTCCTCTAATGCCAGTTTTACAGCTAGTAGCTCTCGATCCCCAATGCCGTAGTTCCTTTCAGTGGGTGAGAGTCGGCGGGAGAAAAAACAGCAGGGGTGCAGTTTGTTGTCCTTGGGAGACCTTTGCGATAGAACCGCCCCTACTCCGGAGTCTGAGGCGTCCACCTCGACAATGAACTGAAGGGAAGGATCAGGCTGTTGGAGAATCGGAGCTGAAGTAAAACGCCTCTTCAGTTCCTGGAATGCCTCGGCTGCTTGTCCCGTCCAAGTAAATGGGCACTTTATTGAGGTCATGGAGGTGAGTGGCATGGCTACTGAGCTATAGTCACGGATAAATCGCCTGTAAAAATTGGCGAAACCCAAGAAACGCTGGAGGTCCTTACGGGTGGTTGGGAGGGGCCAGTCAGTAACGGCTCGTAGCTTGGCGGGGTCCATCTGGATCTTGGAAGGAGCAATGATGAAGCCCAGAAAAGAAACAGTGTTACGGTGAAATTCACATTTTTCGGCCTTGATGAAGAGCTGGTTTTCAAGAAGCCTCTGAAGCACCTGGCGAACATGTCTTGTATGTTCCTCCATGGAGCGGGAGAAGATGAGAATGTCATCCAGATAGACAAAGGCAGATACATCGATGAAATCCCTAAGGACATCGTTGACCAAGGCTTGGAAGACTGCCGGGGCGTTGGCCAACCCGAAGGGCATTACAAGATATTCATAATGACCAGATGAGGTGTTAAAAGCGGTCTTCCACTCGTCTCCCTCCCTAATTCTAACAAGGTGATAGGCACTGCGGAGGTCCAACTTGGTAAAGATCTGGGCCCCCTGCAGGAGGTCAAAGGCTGTTGACATCAGGGGTAGGGGATACCGGTTTTTAACGGTAATGTCGTTAAGCCCTCTATAGTCGATACAGGGGCGTAGGGACCCATCTTTTTTGGACACGAAGAAGAAGCCTGCCCCGGCGGGAGATGATGATGGTCGGATAATACCGGCGGCTAATGATTCTGAGATGTATTTATCCATGGCCTTTCTTTCGTGTTGGGAGAGTGAGTAGAGACGTCCTCGTGGTGGAGTCGTACCAGGAAGGAGGTCAATGGCACAGTCATAGGGTCGGTGTGGTGGTAGAGAAGTCGCCCGGGACTTGCTGAAGACCATTCTGAGATCTGCGTAATCACTTGGGACCGAGGAGAGGTCAGGAAACTCCTCAGAAGAGATTATTACTGGAGAGGGACTGAGCGCAGACTTGAGGCATGATGCTAGGCAGAGAGGACTCCATCCGAGGATGGCGTTGTTCTGCCAGTCTATTTGTGGATTATGGCTGATGAGCCAGGGGCGTCCAAGAACGAGCTGGGCTTGAGCCTTGGGCATGATTAGGAACGATATCTCCTCTGAATGGTTCCCAGATGTCCCCAGGGTCACTGGAGCGGTCCGCCGGGTAATTGGGGGGAGGAGCGTCCCATCGAGAGCTCGGACTGACAAGGGCGGCCCCAATGGAATGGTGGGCAAGTGCAGTTCCTCGACTTTTGAAGCACTGATTAAATTCTGGTCCGAGCCGGAGTCAACAAGAGCATGAAGAACGTGGGAGAAATTATTCCAAAGGAGCAGGACGGGGAGAAGTGAGCGGTCTCTAGGCGACTGTTTTTGGCTCGCCCCCTCCAGCGTGCCTAGGTTCACTGGGGGGGCCTTGCCTTTTAATGGGCACTGGAGGCGTAGATGTCCGAACTGCCCACAGTAAAGGCACGCGGTGAGATCCGGGTTCGCCCGATCTGCATGGGTTCGGCCGGAGAGCCGGTGGAGGTGGTTAGAACAGGAGCATTGTAGGTCTTGGGCTGGGGTGGGGTAGGGACGCGGTGCCTTTGTCGGAGGCGTGCATCCACTCGCCCTGCTAGATCCATTAGACCATTGAGGTCTTCAGGGAGCTGCTGGGAGACTATTTGATCCTTGACTGACTCTGAAAGTCCATTCAAGAAGCTGTCATACAAGGCCTGGGCATCCCATTCAGTAGCAGCCGCCAAGGTTCGGAACTCGATGGCATAGTCATAAGTAGATCTAGAACTCTGACGAAGCTTCAGCAGTTGCCTCGCGGCCTCCCTACCGGCGTACGAGCGATCAAAGACCCTCTTCATCTCCTCAGTGAAAGCACTGAAGGTAGCACAGCAAGGATTGTTAGCATCCCAGATTGCAGTCCCCCACTCACGGGCTCTGTCTGTGAGGAGGGTGATGATATAAGCCACCTTAGAGCGTTCGTTAGGGAAGGTTGAGGGTTGGAGCTCTAGTGACAGAGAACACTGAGACAGGAAGGAACGACATGTTCCGGGATCGCCATTGTATGGTTGAGGGTTGGGCAGGCGAGGTTCGTGCCGGGCCGGGGGTGTCGAAGTAGAAGGAAGAGCAGTGCATACCTGTTGAAACTGGGTCGACAGCTGAGACAAAGTCTGGGAGATCTGCTGGAGACTTTGCCGTTGGGAATTAATCAAAGCTCCTTGCTGGGCGACCGTCTGACGCAATCGGGCATCAGAACGTGCACTAGACCTGAGCTGAAGCCTGGTTTGAGGGCTAGGTCTGGGGCGAGAGGTGTCCGCTGGGTCCGTCATGGCCGCAGTATACTGTCACGGGCGGTTCAGAGATGGCTGAGCTGAAGTGAACCCAATAGCAGACAAGCAGTGATTAACTGGCAGAAAATAATGTTTAACCTTTATTTTACATACACTGAGACTTGTGTAAGCAGATGCAGCAGGAGCAGGAGAGAGAAGCAGTGGCTGTGTGTGCTTAGTGACTGGGAGAGAGGGGAAGCCTTTAATGACGCGAGCGGAGGCGGGGCTATGACGCGAGGGAATCTCCACAATCCCGGAAGTCAAATGCCGGGAATCCTCTCGGATCTTTATGAGCGATTCCTCTTTGTCAATCCGCTTAGCACGTAGAGGTTGGAGGAATGCAGCAGCTTGTTCCCTTCGACGCGCACCGCGGTTGTCCCTCTCCTTTGTTTTAAGGCGAAGATCGGCGCGCACCGCGAATATATTCCCTCCGCGAACACGGGAGCGCTCGAATGCGGAAATGCTCGCGTCGGTGGAGAACAGCCGGCTGGCAAAGAAGGCGAAGTGGTGGCTGGAAGAATCGTCTTTGTCCAGGCTAAAGTCGGTATCCGATAATCCAGCAGCGAGAGCAAACAAATCCAAACCGTGAGTACAAATCCGAATCCTGAAAGCATGCGAGGTCATACACAAAGATCAGTCCGAAAATGACAGAAGTACCAGGAGGGGCGTAGGCGAGAGAGAAGTCCGAGAAACAGGCAGGGTCGATAACAGGCTAGGGTAAACTGAGAACTACTTGACAAAATAAACACGAGGCACACGAGTAAGATACTGCGGCACTGAATGGTCTTCTCAGCGTGCTAAAAAAGCCTAGAGATGATTGCATGATCAGGTTCAGATGTGCTCGAGCGGCAGGTGAGCTTGCTGGAGGAAAAACCTGGAGTGGAGTTTTAGGGTTTGGACGTGCTGGGTTGATCTGGCTGGCATGTGACACTTTCCATGTGGATCTGATGAATATTTTGCTTCTGTTTAAGTTGAACTGATAAATTAGACGAGACAATAAGCTGATATTGACTAATTGTCTTGTTAAAGTAAATCCAGTAGACAGATTTGATACTAACTGTCTGTCCATCATCTGTGTTTCAGGCTTCAACCCTGTTCCACCCAAACCCTGTAAGTGAACCTTTATGATCCATAAATGATGTTTAAAACCACTACATTATTTATACACAGTGTTTAGTCACTTTGTGATGGATGTGAATGTTTTACAGCCTCTGAAGGAGATTCTTCAACCAACAACTCTTAAAGCGTGACTGTGTGTCTTCCTGCTGAACTGAGAGAGTAAGACATGATGTAGTTTACAGTGTAATATTCAATTCAATTCAATTCAATTTTATTTATATAGCGCTTTTAACAATGGTCATTGTCTCAAAGCAGCTTCACAAAAATTAAAGAAATTTAACAAAAAAAAAAAAAAAACTATATATAGAATAATTATATATAGAATAATAAATAAATATATAAAATTATAATAGAAAATAGATAAATAAAAACAAATAATAATAATAATTATAGAAAAGAAAATAATTGGAAATGTGGATGTGTGAGAAAAATGTGCAGATAATAATGAGACGAATGAATGAAATTTCTCTGATGAGCAAGCCAAGGGTGACGGCGACGGTGGCAAGGAAAAACTCCCTGAGATGGCATTAGGAAGAAACCTTGAGAGGAACCAGACTCAACAGGGAACCCATCCTCATTTGGGCGATAACAGATAGAAATGATATAACATCTTGTGTGTTGTGCAGGTGAAAATTCAATATGACAGAAATTATTTAAATTGACATGAAGACCAGTTCAGCATAGGGACGAGTCAGTAGGTGCAGAGGGCAGATGAGGTCTGGATCACTGGAAGCACAGGAGCAGCATGTGTAGCTCCAACCATCATAAAGCTGAATCCAGCTGGAGCTGGTCCTTCTCTGGATGCCTCAGGAACCTCGCAGGGTCGGCCATTGTCTACTGAAGCTGGCAAAATCTCCCGATGCCTCGGGATGGGTAGAGAAATACAGAACAGATTGGGAGAATTAGCGTAGTTGCCATTCGGTATAGGTGTACTGGAGTATGAGTACTGGGATGAGTTATGTGTATGCCAGATTAAAAAGATGCGTCTTGAGTCTACTTTTGAACTGAGAAACCGTGTCTGCTCCCCGAACACTGTCTGGAAGGCTATTCCAAAGCTTTGGAGCTAAATATGAAAAAGCCCTACCCCTTTTGTAGATTTTGAAATTCTGGGAACTACCAGAAGTCCGGAGTTTTGTGATCTTAAGGCGCGTGGTGGATTGTAGCGTATCAGAAGACTGGTTAGGTATGTGGGAGCTAAACCATTTAAGGCCTTGTATGTAAGTAATACTATTTTGTAATTTATTCTAAACTGAACAGGTAGCCAGTGCAGGGATGATAATATTGGGGTTATATGATCATATTTTCTGGATCTAGTGAGAACCCTGGCAGCTGCATTTTGGATTAACTGAAGCTTGTTTATTGAGGATGCAGGACAACCACCTAGTAATGCATTACAATAGTCCAGTCTGGAGGTCATGAATGCATGAACTAGTTTTTCTGCATCAGATACGGATAAGATGTTCCTAAGTTTAGCAATATTTCGAAGATGGAAAAAGGCTGTTTTTGTGATATTTGAAATGTGATTTTCAAAAGACAAGTTACTGTCTAATATTACTCCCAGGTCTTTTACTGCTGAGCTGGTAATAACAGTACATCCTTCTAAGCCCAAGCTGAATTTTGAAAGCTGTTGTGTGCTGGTTTTTGGGCCAATAAGTAATATCTCTGTCTTATCTGAATTTAATAAAAGAAAGTTATTGGTCATCCAATCTTTTATGTCCTGGACACACTCAGTTAATCTAGACAGCTTAGGTATTTTGTCTGGTTTAGTTGAGATATATAATTGGGTATCATCAGCATAACAATGGAAACTAATCCCATGTCTTCTAATGATGTTACCCAAGGGAAGCATGTATATTGAGAACAACAGAGGTCCTAAAACTGACCCTTGTGGGACCCCATATTTCACTGGCATTATACCAGACGGTTCTCCATTTAGATCTACAAAATGGTAGCGATCAGACAGGTAAGATCTAAACCATTTTAATGCCTGTCCCTGAATACCTATATAATTTTGTAAGCGATCTATGAGAATATTATGATCTATAGTGTCGAATGCAGCACTAAGATCAAGCAGGACTAGCAATGAGATGCAGCCTTGGTCTGAAGCTAAAAACAAGTCATTTGTAATCTTAACTAGTGCAGTTTCTGTGCTATGATGGGGCCTGAAACCTGACTGAAATTCTTCAAGGATGTTGTTATCCTGCAAGAATGTGCAAATTTGAGCTGATACTACTTTTTCTAGTATTTTTGACATGAACGGGAGGTTTGAAATCAGTCTGTAATTTTTTATTTCATTCGCGTCCAAATTTTATTTTTTAAGAAGCGGCTTAATAACTGCTAACTTGAAAGGTTTAGGGACGTGACCTAGATGTAATGAAGAATTAATAATGTTTAGGAGTGGCTCTCCAACCGTAAGCATCACTTCTTTTAAAAATCTGGTTGGGATTGGGTCTAACAGGCACGTTGTTGATTTAGCCGAGGTGATGAGTTTATACAGCTCTTCCTGTCCTATACCTGTAAAGCAGTGAAAATCTAAATGTGAAGCTATAGGCTGAACTGGATCGTGAGATACTATTAGAGGTTGAACCTCCATTATTTTCTTCCTGATATTATTGATTTTTTCATTAAAGAAGTCCATAAAGTCTTCACTTCTAAACTGTGATGGGATACTCTCTGCGGGCATCTTAGGTTTTGTTAGGCGAGCCACTGTACTAAATAAGAACCTGGGATTGTTTTGGTTTCTTGCTATCAGTTGGCTAAGATGCTCGGTCCTAGCAGTTTTTAGAGCCTGTCTATAGCTGCACATACTGTCTTTATATGCAATTCGAAAGACTTCTAATTTAGTTTTCCTCCATTTTCGCTCGAGGTTACGGGTTGCTCTCTTTAGGGCGCGAGTATGACTGTTGTACCACGGTGCCAATGTTTTATCTCTGACATTTTTTTAATCTGATGGGAGCAACAGTGTCTAATGTACTGGTAAAAATAGTGCCCATGCTGCTAGTCACTTCATCTAGATCATCTGCATTTAGGGGTCTAATAAGAAATTGGGACAGATCCGGCAGATTACTTGTGAATCTGTCTTTAGTGGTGGGATTCATATTTCTAACAGATTGATAACGTGGGGAGACACAGCTAATCTGTTCTACGGGTAGAGTATATGTCAGGAGGTGATGATCTGTGATATCATCACTTTGAGGTATGATCTCTATATTAGAGACATCTATACCATGGGATATAATTAATCTAGCGTATGATTAAAGCGGTGAGTTGCTCCAATTATATTTTGCTTAACCCCAAAGGAATTTAGTAAATCCATAAATGTGAGTGCTAAAGCGTCGTTAGCATCATCTACATGAATGTTAAAGTCTCCTACTATCAATACTTTGTCAGAGTTAACCAATAGGTCTGATAGCAGATGTCCAAATTCTTTAAGAAAATCGCCATATGGCCCCGGGGGTCTGTACACGGTGGCCAGGGTAAAATATAGCAAGGGTTTATTACGTATTTCATTTAGTGCAACATTAATGATAAGCACTTCAAATGAATTAAACCTGGGCCTTATTTTCTGGGTAACAGTGAGTACATCATTGTAGATAGTGGCGACACCACCACCGCGACCAATTAGACGGGGCTCGTGCTTATAGAAATATCCTGACGGAGTAGACTCATTCAGACCAAAATATTCATTTGGTTTAAGCCAGGTTTCATTGAGACAGAGTGCGTCAAGGCAATAATCTGAGATAATTTCATTTACAATAAGTGCTTTAGGCGCAAGGGATCTAATGTTGAGTAGTCCAAACTTTAGAGGTGGATTTTGACTACTTATTTTGCCTTTTTCTGGTTTTATGGTTATCAGATTGTTTCGGGCAAATTTAACAAATTTATTCTTATTTCTCAGTATTCGGGGAACAGACACAGTTTCTATAGGACAAGCTATGAGTGTTCGTCTATCACTACGGTGAGTTGTGATGTGTCTAATATGTTTGGAATCTATAGTATGACTTACCGCCAGTCAGATGGTTCGTAGTGTCCTGGAGATGTTGTCAGAGAGGACCGCTGCTCCAGCTCTGCTAGGGTGTAGGCCATCGGTGTGATAGAGCCTAGGACGCTCCCAGAAAACATTCCAGTTATCAACAAAGCGTAATTTCTGTTGTTGACACCAAGATTGTAACCATTCATTAAAAGCAAATAATCTACTGAACTTCTCGATTCCTCGCTGAAATGTGGGAAGCGGTCCAGATACGATGATCCTTGTCGTGGGTGATGTGCTGCGGACCTTCTCGACCAGGCTCCTGAAGTCCTTCTTTAGGATCTCCGTCTGCCTCAGCCTGGTGTCGTTCGTGCCGGCATGAAGAACCACAGCTCCAATGTTCCTCCTCAGGGCAGCAGGCACCTGTGCAGCAACATCAAGAACACGTGCACCAGGTAAACAGCGTGTGTGCACCTTACCTTTAGCCGTGGTAGCACGCACGTGACGAACGATGGAGTCTCCTATGACCAGGACGTCGTGTGCCGCCTCGCGGAGAGGAGCGAAGCGGTTTTGGGTCGAGATGTCGAAGACGGGTGGTGGTGGTGGAGGGGGAGAGGTCCTCGCCCGGGGCTTGGCGTGCTTCTTCCGCCGCTCCTGTATCCAGGGTCCGTGGTATCCCGGCGCCGGGGTGTAGAAACACTGGGCGGGCTGCGTCCTTGGTGTGTTGGACCTGGGCAGAGAAACACGCGGGGTTGAGGTTGTAGGAGAATTCTCACGCCGAGAATTTACCTGGGACAGGTGAGTGTCGGTCTGCGTCGATTCCAGCGTGGCTTTCCGCTGCTGTAACCGGGCCAGCTTCACCTGTAGCTCACGGATCAGCTTCTCCACGGCCTCCACCTCCAAATCCACCGAGTGCAGCTCCAATGTCTCCTCACCTGCACTCAGAGGCAGAATCACAACCGACATGGTGTCTAAACACGGAAAAAATCGGTGTGAGGAAGCGAAAACAAGCTTTACAAACAAACAAACAAACGTGATAGCTGGGCTAGCGATGCTAATGCTAATTAGCGATGCTAATGTCGGCTAAAAGCGGTGTGCTGCAAAACAATTAAAACTTAACGATATAACACGCGTTTCGAGTAAATATATTATAAGATACTTATCCGTTTTATGTACACTCTTCGTAAGGGGACGAAAAAGTTTAAAAGTTGGTCACTATGGTGGAGCTCGGAAAAAAGCAGCTTCTCAGCGTCCTCGTACGGAGGAAGTGACCTTAATGAAGTGAAGTTAATATGGAATAAACATCTTTGTGTGGAGAGAAAATCCAGCAGAAAAGCCTGCAGTAACATTCAATCTCAGCTCAGAGCTCATCCTGTTGGAAGGTAGAATTTCACATTGGTTACTAACATATCCTACTGTGACTATTATAGGAGGAGACTGAACTGAAAGATGCCTCGTAGGAATATTGTCTCGGCTAATTCAAGGTCAAGAGTATTCCTGAAGAAATTCAGCCTTATTGATATTTGGATGGAACATTTTGATCACACTCCTCGTCAGTACACTTCAGATCACATCAGATCATTCTAGCTGTTTAGCTGACAACAATATCTTTGTTAACATTATTAGGAACCCTGTGACTGATCATAGAGAAATGTGTGTGTGTAAAGTTTTATAATATTGTAAGACACTGTAATCTAATAAGAAGATTCCTGTGCTTGAGAACAGACCCCTCACTGTGCTTCCTCATGCCTTATGTGGTAACACCTTCTATATCCTGTATCCAGACGATGATACATCCAAATGGCTCTTGTCCGCGAGAACCCTTTTGTTTAATCAGGAGAATGTAAATGTATTTTCTCTCTCCTGTCTGTCTCCGTGTCTCTCTATGACTGACATGTTAATGACTGGTTCTTCTGATGTTCGGGACGCAGCACCGCTTTAAATGTGCTCTCTTTGCTGAGAATAAACAGACATCATGTCTGTGTGTTTGTCTTTCCCGGTCGATCGGACCCGGACCGGTAAGTGTATCAGGGTGCATTGGACACAACAAGCTAAAACTCTTCTTCTCTTAGCCTAAAACTTATCTAGGACACAAATCTTCCTCTTTTAAACCTAACAGTATGTCTCATCTCATCTCATGTCTCACCTAACACATCTCATTCACTCCAAAAGGCATCTTGATGGAAATTAAATAATTAATTGCTTTAGTTTTCAAAAGTTAAAAACTAATTAATATACAGTATCTTGAAATAAAGTGAAATCAGAGTGTTTTGGCACTAACTGGCAAATATGTAAATATGATTTTGGCAGACAGTTTGTTAGCAATTTAGCCAAAAACCAAAAAAAACAGAAGGGCAGATGAAGATCCTCTTTTTTTGGTTTCTATTAATCACAGTGAAAGCCTTACTGATGAGGGCAGGAGTAGCCTAATGGCTAATGTATTAGACTACTGATAGGAAAGTCCCCAGTTCCACCAATCTGCTGCTGTTGGGCCCTTGAACAAGGTCCTCAACGGTTATCCTTCTCAGATGAACTCCAACACTGTTTTTTATAAGATTATTTGTGCACACTCGGCTGAAATGAGTCAGTCTCACTGGTTTCAACGAATCAGTTCAGGAGCACGATGATACAAAATGTCTGTTCTGTAAAGCTCTCATGATGTAGAATAATCCTAATTTTATTAAATTCTCAGTAAGTCAGAGTTCACAGTCTGAAACAGCTCTGAGACAAAAATGGCATCAATTTGTGTGCACTGAATACTATGTAGCCCTGTCCCTTTAGCGGGTTCCCTTTAAGTGAGGTCAACTGATACTGCTGCATCATCGGGATTTAGGCATAAATGTTTTTATGCTTTACATTGTATACAGTATTTAGACCCAGATGTTTTTTGTAACCATTATGAATTTGTTTTGGACATGTGCTTATACAGAAATAATTTAAAATCACTCTGCAGATATTCTTGTTATGGAAAGTTTGTTTCCTGAGTTTTGTTTCTTTTAAATACATTCTTTTTGGATTCTTTGACTACAAGATGGATTCTTTAATAATTGTTGTTGTTTTTTTTGTATATAATCGTATATATTATTTCATGATTATTTCATGATTTTGGAAGATATTTTAAAGTATTAAATACACAATTTTAAAAACTTTAAAAGGCTGTTTGAATTTTACATTTGTTATTTATATGGTGTATATTTGTAGTGTTTAACTTCTGTCTTTTTTTTCCCTCTTCATTCTTGACCATGTTTTTCTTTGTGTGTGTGTGGGGGGGGGGGGGGGGTATATTTGTTTGGAATAGAATTCATAAAAAAAGAAGAACTTGTAACCACTATCCAGCGCCATGAAACAAAGAAAAATCTGAGCTTCTGACTTGCAGTAGATACATACCACATGGATGGAATTGTCTTTTATGCTTACTGTCCTGCTGTATGGCAGGCCCTGCATGCCAAATATCCAGCGAGAGTTGACCTTAAGGCATTAAGGGGTAGTCAGTTGGAGGAAACAGAGAACCTAACTCTATACTCTATACAGTTAAAAAGGTTGAAGCAAGAGATGAAAAGTGATCCAGAGGGAGACACATTGTTGTCTACGCTGTTTACTATAATAAATGCCACAGCCTGTGAAAAGTAAACTGGAAGATGCGGTTGGCTTAACCTCCAAAACACACAAAGTTCTGTGATCACGTCTCACATGCTGTTGAACTCAAGAAAAAGATCTGCAAAAAAATTGGCTGTTAAAACTTGAGGACCTGACAAAAGAAAAATAGGAAAAAGGTCCAAGATACTCTAACATGGTTAGATACAAGTTAAAAAGTTATGGAGGTCGAGTCTTTTACTCCTTCATAGTCGAATACATAGGTTGGTCATTGATAAGTCTAGTGATTTAATTTAATCACTAGATAATGTGAGAAAGACTAACACATGGATCTGCACTCTAGATGCATCCATCCATCAAGTTAAAATCATCCAGGGTGGAAATGAGGGATGATTTTAACTTGATTTTACTTACCTTTAAGGAATAAAATTTACCCAATGTTGATATAATAGACATTTAGCTAGTAGCTGATATACGTGTATGTATATGGGTGTAGATATGAGTGTATAGGGCTCCTGGAATGTGCTTACATGGGAAATCTGAGCTATACATCGGGGTAACTAGAATGGGGGGGGAGCAGGTTTAATGGGACCCAGATGTTGGAACATCAAACGGTGTACAATGGACCATATTGTCGTGGGAAGAGTATATAATGGGGGAAGCGGTTAAGAGAGGTTGTTGCTCTGCAGACCAGGTGCAGCAATGATGTAGTCCAAACACCAGGGGGAGTTGTATTATAGGCTCCTCAAAACCCATAGAATGAACACCAAAATGTTACCGCTTCAGAGTAACCCTAAGCACTGGCTGTACTCAAAATTAGAAAATAAACTTCCAAAATCTAACTCTCACACTTTTTACATTGAAGCATTTAATCAGTGTAGAAAAAAACATGGATCACTTTGAATACCTAAGGAGCGTTGAACTTGTTAGATTTTAATTAATTTTAATTTTTAAGAGAAGAAGAATAAAGGAGCGTTACCAGGGGGTGAGAGTCCTGAGTTGTTGGAATGGGTTTGAAGAAGAAGAAATTCGTCCCAGAGATTGATAGAACTAAAACGTTGTTGTGGACCTGCAAGCAAGTTAGCTAGTCTAGGAAAAGACTTGGAGACAAAAGCAATGCCTGGTAAATGGTTTTACCATGTGAGCTTGTCCAATGTTAACCACGAGTTCTCATCTGGAGTAAAGTTTGGAGTTTAAGTTTCCCCTCGGGGAAATTTATGTCATGATTGGCTGGATCTGCTCGTGATGAAACGGAGCCTCTATTAGGGCATTTCTTTTTCACTTTTTTTTCTGAGTGTTCATCTTAATCTGATGTTTTATCCACATTTAAGGTAGGACTGTGGAGTGGAGCTGAGTGGAGTGATTGCTGTAGTAATAATGGAAGAAACAAAAGTTGATCCTTGAATTATCAGTGCACTTTGCGCCATGATAATTTTGAAGGTCATGAATGGCATGCTTAGCTGATTATCGATGAAACATTTGGGTTAAAAGTCTAGCTGTTGGATAATGAAACTAAGACACTGGCCAATTCAGGAGGTTGGAGGTTTCATGGCTAAATTTGACCAGCTTGGTGACCAATCTTCATTGATTGCACATTCCACCAGTAAGATCAGAGTATGAAGGTTTAATTAACAGAGTAATTGCACCATTTTTTTTTGCTAACCCGGATTGTAGCCAAAAAGCATAAAACCACAGCTGCCCAACTCACTGCAGAATTAAATGTGCACCTCAACTCTCCTGTTTCCACCAAAACTGTTTGTCTGGAGCTCCACAGGGTTAATGTACATGGCCGAACTGCTATAGCCAAACCTTTGGTCACTTGTGCCAGTGACCAGACCACTATTCTGCAAGAAGAATGGCTCAAAATCGCTCTGGACACTGTGCAGGAATATCTGTCATTCCCAAGACGAATTGATGTTGCTACAAATGGAGGCAAATCAGTTAAAAACCTGATACTATACTTTTCTTGAAAAGATTTGTTTTTGCACATTCATGGGGGATGTATTGATATCTAGGTAAAGAAACATGTCTTAAAATAACAACTAACTGTTGTTTTTGTTTAGTGATTTATTTTCTACATTGTACAACAATACTGGGGATTTCAAAACTATAAAATAACACATATGGAATTAGGTAACTACGTAACAACAAGAAAAACACCAGTTAGCTGTTATTGTAAGACACAGAGGTCGGCCTTTCTGTAATAGGTCTTGCAAGAACAGTATTGTCAAGTGCATTTGCAAAATCCGTCAAGCACCATAATGAAACTGGCTCTCATGAAGGCCGTCCCAGGAGGGCGAGACCAAAACCTACCTCTGCCACAGACGAGAAGTTCATTTAGAGTTGAAAAATCACCAATTAACAGCACCTCAGATTAGAGGCGTTATGAAGTCTTTACAGAGCAGAAGTAGCAAAAACATCTCAATATCACCTGTTCAAAGGAGATTAATGCATTTTTGGACACCTTCAGCATTCCTTTACAATGTAGAAAGAAATAAAAATCAGGAACCATCATGGAGTTAGAAAGTGAACTAAAACTTTTGAACAGTAGTGTATGTGTTGGGCTTTAAGAAAATAATTTGTGTAACAAAAATCACAATGTAATTTTATTAAGGAATGCCAACTAAAAGAATGTTTATACATGAAGGTCTGGTGAAAAAAGAAAACAAGACAAAACCATAAAGGACATCAGCTTTTTTCTCAGACACGTTATTTGATTTTTATGAAAAAGTATTTGTGTAGTTAAAATTCTGGTGTTACTCTAACTCACTGTTATAGTAACTGTTAAAATTCACAGTGTTACTATACATAACACTGTGACCACATGTGTGTGTATGCGTGTGTGTACAGCGCGCATATAATGGTTTAAGATCCATTTTCTCTCATTGTCCCCCCACCCACACACACCCCTCCTACTTTCACCTTCACAGATACTGTACATACACACACTCTTTCTCTCTGCTCTACACAGAAACACTGCTCTGTCGCGATTCTTTTCAAAGGTAAAGTGCAGGTTAATTTGTTTTATTTTTACTTTACAGCAGTGATTCCATTAGTGTGTCGCTCAATCTAGTGTCATTAGAGAGATTTCTTTTTTATTCCGATAAGACAGTGATTCCGTTGTGTGCGCGCGTGTGTGAAAAGAGTGGAGGAAGGGTAACTGTGTAAGATGAGCAGGGGGAGAGGGGAGCTTACTTTACTGTATATTCTCACACACACACAAACACATACAGCAGTGCCTGCACGCACAAACAGAAAGACTTATCTGTCAGGATTTATTTGTACATTTTTTAAAGGTACAGTGCAGGTTAATTTGTTTTATTTTTACTTTATATTTTGTGTTAATTATTTTTATGTATTTATTTTTTGGGGCTGTGGATCGATTATCCATTATTTCTTATGGGAGAATTCAATTTGGTTTATGAGTGTTTTGGAATACGAACCCGCGGGACAAATTATACTCGTAATCCAAGGTTCCACTGTATATTGTAATCAAAGACAAAAACATCAAGAACAACATCTATTGCCTTGATGTGTTAGAAGAGTTTTTCTAAAAAGTTTCTAAAACTACATCATAATTACGCATAGCCTTGACGTTTAACAGCTCTTGCGTACATGAAGGTTTAGCGACAGACAAAAGAAACAATCCCCTCAAATAAAGCATGTAGCAAAATGTTAACGAAAAAGACTGTATGGTCAAAAGTGCAATGCATATAAAATTTTATAGTCACAATGTGAAGGTATAGTGACTCAAGGAAAACAAGACAAAACCATAAAGACGTCGAATTTTAGAACCTTTTTACTAAAGAAAAGTTTCTAAAATTACCAGCCAATAAAAGTTTAATTCATGATGGTTCGGTAACAGGGGAACCAAGAGGAAACGATCAATACCTTCTCATTTTACATTTTGTTAGATGTGTTTATTTTAAGTTTGTAAAACAAAATTATAATTATAATATTATATTATAATTATAATTTATATTATAATTATATCATTATAATATAAATTATAATTATAACAAAATTTTTGTTCCTTTTAGTTTACTAAAAGGAACTAAAAGAAATTTCATATGTGTAAGTTTAATGACAACAAGGAACAAGTCTAAACATTCAACAGTATCACCTTCTATCTCAGATATGTTGTTAGATTCTTTATGAAAATAATTTGGGTATCTAAAATTCCAGTCTAATTACCTTCAGCTTAGGTGAATAAATATTATAATTCAATTCAATTAAATTTTATTTGTATAGCACTTTTAAAAATTGTCATTGTCGCAAAGCTTTACACAATCAAAATGATCAAAGTTTATATAAAATGTGAATGTTTAAGATTCAGAATGATCATATTATCCCTGATGAGCAAGCCGAGGATGACGGTAGCAAGGAAAAACTCCCTATGAGTATTTAATTGCAAGCTACTAATTTTTTTTTCTAAAGAACAAAATCCTTAAACTTATAAAATGATACACTACCATATTCTGTCTTTGTGATAGGCTGCTTTACTGAGGTTATACGATGAAAAAAGTTACTATTTCGTAAACCGAAAATGGTGCATAACTTTATGTATGCAAATTAGTTTGTCCAACTAAAGAATATACAACATGTGTATCCACAATTTCATTGCATTTATTTGCCCTCTTTTTTTTTTTCTTTGAAAGATGTGGTGCAGCAAAATGTACTGAGTCTGCTTCAGGATCCTGCAAGGACACAGAGGACACACAGAGATAAACAAATATAAATAATAAATCATGTCAACCTAGGATGATATTTCTGTATCTTCGTATTGAGCTAATACATGGTTTAAAGCCATGTGGTGAAGATTATTTAGCATGTGTGTGTGTTGTCATTGTTCATGAGAATAAAGTTGATGGAACAATCTGAGGTTAATTAAGTCTGTTTTGCTGTTTAGGATCAACTAAAGATTGTAATCGCTGGAAATCAAAACCCACAATTAACATGACCACCATATATTACAGTACCCATAAGACTTTATGCTCACAGTCACTAAATTTAAAACTTCTAATCATGTACAGTGTCTTGCAAAAGTATTCGGCCCCCTTGAACTTTTCCACATTTTCACATTACAGCCACAAACATGAATCAATTTTATTGGAAGTCCACGTGAAAGACCAATACAAAGTGGTGTACACGTGAGAAGTGGAACGAAAATCATACATGATTCCAAAATTTTTTTTACAAATAAATAACTGAAAAGTGGGATGTGCGTAATTATTAAGCCCCCTGAGTCAATACTTTGTAGAATCACCTTTTGCTGCAATTACAGCTGCCAGTCTTTTAGGGTATGTCTCTACCAGCTTTGCACATCTAGAGACTGAAATCCATGCCCATTCTTCTTTGCCAAACAGCTCCAGCTCAGTCAGATTAGATGGACAGCGTTTGTGAACAGCAGTTTTCAGATCTTGCCACAGATTCTCGATTGGATTTAGATCTGGACTTTGACTGGGCCATTCTAACACATGGATATGTTTTGTTTTAAACCATTCCATTGTTGCCCTGGCTTTATGTTTAGGGTCATTGTCCTGCTGGAAGGTGAACCTCCGCCCCAGTCTCAAGTCTTTTGCAGACTCCAAGAGGTTTTCTTCCAGGATTGGCCTGTATTTGGCTCCATCCATCTTCCCATCAACTCTGACCAGCTTCCCTGTCCCTGCTGAAGAGAAGCACCCCCAGAGCATGATGCTGCCACCACCATATTTGACAGTGGCGATGGTGTGTTCAGAATGATGTGCAGTGTTAGGTTTCCGCCACACATAGGGTTTTGCATTTTGGCCAAAAAGTTCCATTTTGGTCTCATCTGACCAGAGCACCTTCTTCCACATGTTTGCTGGCCAAACGGGACTTCTTATGGTTTTCTGTTAACAATGGCTTTCTTCTTGCCACTCTTCCATAAAGGCCAACTTTGTGCAGTGCACGACTAATAGTTGTCCTATGGACAGATTCCCCCACCTGAGCTGTAGATCTCTGCAGCTCATCCAGAGTCACCATGGCCCTCTTGGCTGCATTTCTGATCAGCGCTCTCCTTGTTCGGCCTGTGAGTTTAGGTGGACAGCCTTGTCTTGGTAGGTTTACAGTTGTGCCATACTCCTTCCATTTCTGAATGATCGCTTGAACAGTGTTCCGTGGGATGTCCAAGGCTTTGGAAATCTTTTTGTAGCCTAAACCTGCTTTAAATTTCTCAATAACTTTATTCCTGACCTGTCTGGTGTGTTCTTTGGACTTCATGGTGTTGTTGCTCTCAATATTCTCTTAGACAACCTCTGAGGCCGTCACAGAGCAGCTGTATTTGTACTGACATTAGATTACACACAGGTGCACTCTATTTACAGTAGTCATTAGCACTCATCAGGCTGTTTCACAGGCTGTAATTCTCCTGTCATGTGAGCTGCCCATTGTCACAATCAGTGTGTAACGCCTGTGACACACCCACATTATAATTTTTAGGTGCCATTTTTCACTTTAAAAATGACGCTGCCTACTGTTACTTAGTTGGGGAACGCCCATGACACACTTTTAATGGAACTACCTGCAAACACCACAAGCACCAGCCACGGCCCACTGGCCACTAAGGATTAATTTTTTTATATATAGAGATTCTAAACTGCATTAGCATCCATCCTGGCATCTGTATGTAAATGGAAAAGTATATATTTTGTCGTCAGATTTACCTCATTTTTCGATGCTTCGTGACCTAAAGCAATACAACAGAGAGAAAATTATTATAATTCACATTATTATTATTATTATTATTATTATTATTAGTAGTAGTAGTAGTAGTAGTAGTAGTAGTAGTAATATGTCTGTAAAGATTTTTAGTCATGAAGGTAAGGTTGTCTGGAAGTTGAGTCAATTCAACTGGGCTTTTTTGTTAGGTAGAAACATTTCACTACTCATCCAACCAGTCTGAGGCAAGTTGATAAGTTCCTCATAATTGAGTCCTTAAAGATCAAAGGGTCCTCCCCTGTGAAAAGGCTTGTTACGAGAAGAGTGGAGAAGGTGAGAGTAGGAGAAAACATTGTTAGAGAGTGGTGGTGCAGAAAGCTATTAAGCAGAAACAGCAATAGAAAGAGATTAAGGAGAGTCGTTAAAGTGTATCAACTAGAGAGTAAGAGGAGTCCTTAAGTGTGGCTGTCCTGGTGGACCTGTGAAAGGGTCTCGATCTTGCTCAAGATGGACGAAAAGGCAGCGTGGAAGTTAGGAGACACACTGCAAATTATCTGACACTTGCCATGATTTAAAATCTGACTTTCAGACATGATAGATAATTTGCCTTGTTTTAAAAACTACTTACTTGTTTTTAATACTTGATTTTATATCATAATCTTAAACTGAGCATGAGTATATCATTTTGTCTTTATTAGTCCAGAAATCCTAAATTGGATAGAATAGCTCTTAAAATAAGCTAAATTAGTTATTTCACCAGACGTCTCACAAAATAAAACTTCTTTTAAGATTCTTTGACAAACTCAAAGATTTGTTTGCTCAGTTTGCTTGATTTAAAAATCTTATTTCAAGATTTCTTACCAAGTAAAATTTACTTGCTGCATGGACAGATAATTTCACTAGTTTTAGGTAATTTTTTCATCAAATGTAGTAATTGTTTCTTATTTTTAGACTAACAATTTTTGCAGTGCAGGTTGTCCCTAAGACTTGCAATTCTCTTTAGAGAGGGATTCTCTATTTGTGCAACGATAACTTCTTTTACCCTTTTATCAAATCATCTATCCTCTCTGTCCAAATTTTTTACATGTTCATCTCACTCTCTAAAGATTCTCCCTCCTAGTCTCACCTTCTCCATTGCTCACGTAACAAGCCTTTTCAGACAGGGGAGGATCTTTTGACCTTGGAGGACTCAAATGAGGAAATTATCAACTTCCCCAAGAGCAGTGGTGTCAAAAGTATTCACATTGATTACTTGAGTAGAAGTATAGATACTTGGGTTTAAAAAGACTTCTTTAGAAGTTGAAGTATCAACTCAAGCTTTTTACTCAAGTAAAAGTGTAAAAGTACTGATTTCAAAACTACTTAAAGTATAAAAGTAAAAGTAACGTGAGGGGTAAAAGCATTAAGGATAAAAGCTTAGGCTGTGCCATGGGCCTATATACTGTACTCACACCTCATAAAGAAAAGAAAAATGTGTTGTTGTTTTTTTGTTGTATTTTTTACCCGGCCATAGTGATTTGGGATACTGTACAGTATATGGCAATTGAAAAAGAATGCATTTTAGTACAATGCAAACACATTAAAGAACCATATATGTGTACTACTGAGCATTAACATGTTTTATGGAGAAGAAGATATGATAACTAGTTGCCTATAAGTATTTTAATGCTGCAAAAAGTCAAAGTTCAGAGACACGTCATCAGTAACCTTTATTGGAATGTAAATGTACATCCAAAACTAAAACTTCCCAATTTCCTAGTCGGTATCACATGACCCTGCCCGTCTTTGGTCTCTTGAAAGGGGCTTCACTTATTGCAACTAATATATTACATTAGATGAATGATCGTAACGTAAAATGGGAGCATGGTCGGAAGTGAGGGTCAAGCACAGGAGGATCAGTCAGTGTGGCATCTGAGCCAAATCACCTAATGAGAGCCGTAGCCAAAAGTCAAGCAGTGAAGCGATTATCCCAAAAAAAAAATCGTAAAACAAAAGCCGTGGTCAATAAAACGGAAACACGAAATCAAAGACGGTAAAACCAAACAGCAAAGTGACAATCTGAATCGAGAGGCGAGGAAACAAAACGAACTTGGCAACGAGAAAGCATAGAAATAAAACGCGAGAGAATTGAGGGGGTAAAAAGATACAATAATCGACTGATAATCGACAAATGACAAGCTAGGGAAAACATAAACACATGGGGAGAGTGACAGCGTGGGAAAACGGGACAGACAGAATAATGACATGTCCAAAGTATATTGTGAACTGATGGAAGTTGGTTCATACTACTACTACTACTACTACTACTACTATCTACTATCTATCATCTATCTATCTAACTCACTACTACTCCATGCTCATCAATAACCAACAACATAATCCTAGAAAGCTTTTTTATATTATCAACCGCCTTCTTCGTCCTCCTGACACCCCCTAGCCGTCTGATACTGCTGATCTGTGTTCTAGGTTCCAGGACTGTTTCAAAAACAGGTTGACGCCATCCACCAACAGCTCCTGTCTACAACTTTATCTCCCACTCCACAACGGCAGGGAGTTCAACCTCCTGGTGCCCACCAGCTAGTGCAGGACATCTCCATCCCTGCTGCCTGCCCGCCACAGCACAACCTCTCCTCCTTCAGCACACTGGACATTGACCAGGTCACCGACCTGGTGTCCAAAGCCAAGTCATCTACCTGTAAGTTAGACCCCATGCCTACCTCGCTGGTTAAATCATGTCTTCCTGTTCTCTCCCACACTATGATGACAATCATCAACACGTCCCTGGAATCTGGTGAGGTGCCGTCAAGCCTCAAGACTGCTGCTGTCATCCCCACCCTGAAAAAGCCTGGTCTGGACCCTGATGACCCAAATAACTATCGTCCCATCTCTAACCTTCCCTTCCTGAGCAAAATCTTGGAAAGAGCAGTGGCCGCCCAACTCCAACAACATATGTCCCACCATGAGCTCTTTGAACCTCTACAATCTGGTTTCAGAACCCACCACAGTACAGAGACTGCCCTTGTCAAAATGACCCCCCTTCTCTTCACCATATACATGCTCCCTCTAGGACAAATTATCCGCTCTCATGGACTCAGTTTTCATTGTTACGCTGACGATATACAACTGTACATCAGCACCAAACCCTCTGCCCAACTCCCCCCAATGCCTCTTGTCCACTGTTTGCAAGATATTAAAACCTGGATGACCACCAATCTTCTCAAACTAAACAGCAGCAAAACGGAGCTCACGGTGGTGGCACAGGCACCACTGCTTAGGAAGGTTGGGGACCTCCACCTGGATGTGGATGGCTGTTCCATCACTCCATTCCCTGAAGTCTGCAATCTGGGCATCATCCTGGATCCCACTCTATCATTTCAGTCTCATATCAAAAGAATTACCAAAACTGCCTTCTATCACCTAAGGAACATCTCCAGACTCAGGCCCTCACTTTCTGTTTCAGTAACAGAGACCCTCATCCACTCTTTCATCTCCTCCCGTCTGGACTATTGCAATGCCATCTTGTCAGGTCTGCCAAACAAAGCCCTGGATAGACTGCAATATGTCCAGAATGCTGCTGCAAGGGTTCTAACAGGCACTAGGCCCTGGCACCATATCACTCCCATTCTCAAACAGCTTCACTGGCTCCCCATCAAATCCCGCATCAGTTACAAAGTCCTCCTCCTCACCTACAAATCTCTCCATGGACTGGCTCCCCACTACCTTACTGATCTCCTTCACCCCTACACCCCTCTGAGGTCCCTGCGATCCTCTTCTAAGGGCCAGCTGATCGTCCCCCGCAGCAGACTCAAGACCTTTGGCGACAGAGCCTTTAATGTAGCTGCCCCCAATCTCTGGAACAAGCTACCCCCTCATGTCCAGTGTGCCCCCTCATTACCCCTGTTCAAAAAGTACTTGAAAACACATCTCTTCACAGAGGCCTTTGGCCTCTAGTCCCCCCCTCCCCCACGTACATGATTACATTACACACGCCTCATACTGTAAAGCGACCTTGGGTATTTTGAAAGGCGCTATATAAAACTGAATTATTATTATTATTATTATTATTATTATTATCTATAACTTACCTTTGCGTTTCAGTATGATGAAGATCAGGACACTGAGAAGAATCACAGTCACAATCACTGCAACAGTCAGTATGAAGGACACAGCAGGAAAGTCTGATTCTTGGATCACAAAAGAAAGAAAACACAGAAATTTTAAACACTATATTTTAATGTAAGAGTTACAGAAGAGTTTTGGGAGAGAAAAAAAACCAACCCTTTGGTCTGTCTGTGATCTTGGTCAGTGTTTTATTTACCCCTGAAAATGAAACATTCTTTATTTATACTATATAACTGAAGTTACTACAACTATTCACTTTATAACTACTTACTTGATATTAATTTACCTTTAACTCTTAAGTAAACTGAATCACTGAATGGAATCTGATTCTTTTCCATGTAGCTGCAATAATAGAGTCCTGTATCAGAGACATTTACTGCAGTGATGGTGAGAGACGTGTTCTTGCCATGAACAGACATCATTATTCTCTCATTTTCAGTAAAGAAGTAACACGTTTTTGTTGGAGCTGATGTCCTAAACTGTTTACACCCAATAAGAAGTGGAACTGAATCACTCGTGTGTTTAAAACAGTAGATGTAGCCAGTTACAGTCAGGTTATGTTGGCAGCAAATAGTGACTTTATCTCCAGCATCTGCCTCCAAAGTTAGAGAGCACAGAGTCTCTGAGAGCAAACCTGCAACACACACACACACACACACACACACACACACACACACACACACACACACACACACACACACACACACACGCCATTTAATCACATTAATCCTGTATCCCTCAAACAAACAAGCAAACAAATACAATGGTGGTGACATTTGCAGGATTTGACTTTCTATCGCGCACTTGCAACTAACAAAACAGTCACTATTGTACAGAACACGCGCTGGGTTATTTTTACCCAAGTGCTGGGTTTTACCAGATTCCATTTATTTTATTTTTTTAATTTTCATAAAAGACTCAAAATGTACACAACTTTAAATAATGTAAATAGAATGTCACAGAATGAGAAAATGCAAATAACTAAATTTTGACAAAAATGTTAGACAGAACGATATAATCCCAAGGTGACAATATGTTAAATATAAAATAAGTGTCAAATAAACACACTCTGTAATCAATAAAAAAAGAAGAGGCTCCTGTTGTAACATACGAACCGCCGCAGCCCCGGAGATCCGGTTCACCGGCTTACTGAGCCGTAGCTTTGTCTCCCCCTAGTGTGTCTGCGTATGTCATTGTCTGCCCCTAATGATTTAATAGGAATCACCTGTCTATACCTCATGTGTCGCACTATTTAACTCTCCCGCTGTTTCGCGGCGCAGGACCGACCCACGGCTCCTGAACCCATTTTGCCCCCGGCACTCGTGGTGGCCCCGATTGCGTGGGATCTCGATGCGGAGATAGTACAGGCGACACGAACCGAGTCCGTGCCGGCTGACTGTCCTCCGGATCGAACCTACGTACCGGAATCACTACAAGAACGAGTGACGGTGGAGGCCCACATTAACCTCACATCTGGACACCCCGGCGAATTAAAAACATTTCAACTACTAGAACCTAGGTTCTGGTGGCCAAATATGCGGGAAACAGTGAAAACAGTCGTTTCGTCTTGTGCTACCTGTGCAACTACTAAAAGCCCCCGAGGGTTGCCAGTTGGTAAATTAATGCCCTTGCCCACACCTAACAGACCGTGGTCCCACCTAGCGGTGGATTTTGTGACGGATCTGCCAGTGTCAAACGGGTACACGACAGTCCTAGTGGTGGTGGATCGGTTTTCCAAAGGCTGTCGATTTGTCCCGTTCTGCGCTCTCCCAACCGCCGCTCAGGTGACGGAAACCCTATTCGATGCAGTGTTTCGCTACTATGGTATTCCGGAGGACATCGTTTCAGATCGTGGTCCCCAATTCATCGCTAGAGTCTGGAGAGCTTTTTTCCAGAAGTTGGGGACCACTGTTAGTCTAACCTCAGGCTATCACCCGGTGTCTAATGGACAGGCAGAGCGGACTGTGCAAGATCTCGGGAAATTCCTTCGTGCATATTGTAGTAGTCGACAACATGAATGGGCAGACTATTTACTCTGGGCAGAATATGCGCAAAACTCCTTAAAACACTCCTCAACCGGCCTAACGCCATTTCAATGTGTGCTCGGATACCAGCCGCCGCTCTGTCCCTGGGATGCCACTCCCACCAATATCCCCATGGTGGATGAGTGGTTTAAGAAAGCGGAAAAAGTATGGGAGGGAGCGCATGCTCATATCTCCCAAGCAGCTCGCCGTTTTAAAAAATTCGCCGATAGGCGGCGAAGGGAAAGTCCTCCGCTCCAGGTAGGTGATCGGGTTTGGCTCTCGACAAAGGACCTCTCTCTCAACCTCCCCTGTCGTAAACTTTCCCCCCGATTCATCGGTCCCTTCCCCATCGAAGCACAAATTAACCCTGTGTCGTTTAAGTTACAACTCCCCTCACACATGCGCATTAACCCTACCTTTCACATCTCTCTTCTCAGGCCAGTAAGAAGGGGACCGCTGGACGGAGGGGTCGTGACCCCCTCGCTCCCCGGGGCTGTGGAGATCGAGGGCGCTCCGGCGTTTAGAGTCCAGCAGCTGTTGGACTCCCGAAGGCGAGGAGGCTCACTCCAGTATCTGGTGGAGTGGGAGGGTTATGGACCGGAGGAACGCAGCTGGGTTCCGGCGCGGGACATCCTGAGCCCCGAACTCATTTCCGAGTTCCACAGGGCACGGCCGGATCGTCCTGCGCCGCGACCCCGGGGCCGACCCGCCCGCCGGCAATTCCATCAAGTCGGCGGGTTCCGACCCCCTTTGGTAACGCAGGGGGAGCGCCCACCTCCTCTTCAGGAAGCCGGTCCTGGGGAGGGGGGTAATGTAACATCCGAACCGCCGCAGCCCCGGAGATCCGGTTCACCGGCTTACTGAGCCGTAGCTTTGTCTCCCCCTAGTGTGTCTGCGTATGTCATTGTCTGCCCCTAATGATTTAATAGGAATCACCTGTCTCTACCTCATGTGTCGCACTATTTAACCCAGCCGAACCCATACCACAGCGTCTGGTCACCACTATGCCACACCCTATTCTAACAAGTGTCTTTCTGTGTCTCTCCCCAAGGGCTAGCGGTATCTGCAGGCGAGGTAGTGTGAAGCAGGACAGCTTCACACACATGGACTGACTCCGCCGTGGAGCGGTATTCCAGTCTCCGTTTAAGTTAAGCGTTCACGAACGCATTCTAGTTTCTTGTGTTTCCGCCTGCAGACCGCGCCGGGAGAAACCACCCGCGGGGTGGATATTTTGAGTTTGTTTTTTGTGTTATTTTTGTTGAAAGAGACTGAAACAAAATAAAGACTGTTAATTCCTGCACCTGCAGCCGTATTGTGTATCATTATAGGAGTAAGCATGACACCTGTAAATCTGAAATGAGTTAAATTTGAGTGGATTTAATACAACATTTAAGCACGTTTTATATAGAAGTTTTCAATACAAATCTTATAATTCCTACATCACATCAAACATTTCCAATCTTAATAATTAACTATCTTTTTAACTATTAGTTATTTAACTATTACTATTTAAATTCCTTCAAAATGATGTTAAGAACAAAAACAATAAAACTATTTTAAAATATTGGTAATTAAATGTGGGCTGAGAAAATGTAACAGATGAGGACTCATCAAAGACAAAAAAAACCCCTTTAAAACAAACATCAACGGCCTCCACTAAAGAGTCTGTCTCAATAGCATTGTCTCCAACAATGGGAAAGGTCTGTCAGGTCCCCTTGTCTCATCCCCAAGGCACAAAATGTGGAACAGTGCTCCAGTCATCTCCATACTTTGCATGTTGGTCCCCACCTGTGGATTACACGCCATCACTTAGTGTTGCAATATAACATTTACGTCAAGCATTTTTGTAGTAGACGTACATCTACAGTACTTATAGATTAAATGCGAAAGATGTTACCTTTCAAAGGCTTTCTCTCAATGCTGCGTGAAAACGCTATGGGAACCATTTGTCCTGTTGCCGGTTGTGAAGCATGTGTGCAAACACGCCAAATTTTCTGACTATATATAACCTCGGTCAGGTGACGTCATCTGATTAGCCACAGCCGCAGGTTATAAATACTAGAGAGCCGGCGACAAACCTTAGATCATTTGTCTTCAGCCTTGTTGTGAGCGTGTCTGTGTTTAAACCAGCAAAATAAGAAAGTGTTGAACTCACCAATATGGCGGAGTTTAAACTAGATATCCCTCCGTGTGTGATAATCCATATCGGAGGGCGATCTCTACACTGCTTCGGGTAAGTGCTGCGCGCGCCTCGCATTCCGTGAGAAGCTTCGAGCCGCCGCGCATTCCTGGCTTAAAACTCGTGCATCTGACAGAGCTGCAGCAGACAGAGGTACTGTAGGCTCCTTTCTTTCGCGTTCTCATCATGGGGATTCCTCTCTTGCTTAGCGGAGATGAAAATAGCCTTAAGCACTTAAAAAAAAAAAAACAGTAGACGGCAGGTTCTGTCGGGTGGCCGGGGGGCGGAGCCTCAACGACGCTCTCTCCCCCCCTCTTAGCTCTCTCCATATGAGTTAACCCTTTCATGGAGTAAGCTGTATTCATCCTGCCATCAACTTGTTTATTTATTTAAATATAGTTGATGTGGAAGCGCGGGGTTATATGATGACGCCCAGACAGGCTATCTCTCTCCTGGGACATCATCCTTCCTGGAAAGCTTATACTTCCTTTCTACCTGTGTAGACTTTCATCTTCCCTGGAGGGGAAAGCTTTTCAGGCAGTAGGTCAGCTGGGTGCTCCACTGCACACCAGGGCGGTTTTGCAGGCCTACCAGGCTGACCTGCTGAGAGACTTGAGTACTGGCGGGGCTCTTCAAGATAAGGCGTATTGGAATAATGCCGAGCTACAGACTTGTCTCTTCGTGCAACAAAGCAGACGGCTCGTGGTATCGGCCGTTTTATGGCTGCTATGGTTTTCGCAGGAGGCACCTGTGTCTAAATCTCAGGCGCATCAAGGATAGGATTGTGCATTCCTCCTTAATGCCCCTATCTCGCCTTCCGGCCTGTTTAGCGATGTCGTTAACTCAGCCGCCACTAGGTTCTGGGGCGAGGTTATATGAACAAGCTTTTGGGAAATTCCCTCCCCGCCGTGCTCAAGAGTCGGGATTGTCAGTCACCCAGTCTCGACCGGGTCTGCGAGACATAAAACACAAGGAGGGTGTTTTTTTTTTGGACCTGGGTACCTCCTTGTAAGGATTGGGGTGCGCCGCGTTGCACTAAGAGGTCAGACTGATTAAAAAGATAAATAAATAAATAAATAAGAAAATATATATATAAATAAAATTAAATTAAATAAATGGGGGTGGCCCTCCCAATAGGGAGAGGCAACCAGAATTCCTTTCAAACGAATGAAGTGTTCTCCCTGGCACCCCCAGAAGGTCGGTCTTCTTGCTCCGCCACCACTGGTGTTTCGGGCAACACCAGTCTCCAATAGGATGTTAGTTCTTCGGTTTTTCCTGCCATGTTTCAGGATGCCGAACATCTAACATCCCCCCCATTTAACCAAGCCGCCCGAAACTTTTGCCCTTTTCTGAGAAAATGGCAGCGTGGAAGCTACTGCCAAGTATATCTCCTTGGGTACTAAGCACTGGAGAGAGAAACTACAGGATTGAGTTCTCACTTCACCCTCTGTGTTTTCAATTGCGTGGTCTCCACTTCCATGAAACCGGAAAGTGCGCATCTGCTGGGGAAAGGGGCCATGGAACATGTTCCCCCACCAGACAGTGAGTCAGGCTACTACAGTCGGTATTCTTGGTTCCCAAGAGGAACGGGGGCTGCGTCCAATTTTTCAGATTTTGCGGGCTATTCCACTATCTGAAAATCAATAAATACAGTTTCAAATGTTGACTGTCAAAGTGATCAAATCCTAAAAGGCGTTTGATTTCTGACAATCGATTTAAGGACGCTTACTTTCATACAGAAATATTGCCACAACACAGGAAGTTCCTGAGGTTCACTTTCGGGGGCAAAGCTTACCAGTATCGGGTCCTTCCATTGGTCTAGCTCACCCGCACATATACAAAATGCATGGATTTAGCCCTGGCTCTTACGGGAGTCCCAGGGCATCCGGTGGCTAGTGCTTCGACATCAACATGTCATCCTAGCTCATCTCTGTTCTCAGGATTGAGACCCAACGCCACGAAAGCGTGCTCTTTCCTGTTCAGAGGACAACACATTGGGTGCTATATGGGATTCGATCATAAGCGGGCACAGCTGTCTCCCGCTCATGTCAAACCCATTCTCAACACCCTCAAGGAAAACAAGCTAGACCAGAAAGTGACCATCACTTTCAGACATCCTAGCTCTCATCGCAGCTGTATCCACGGTGACACCTTTGGGCCTTCTGCACATGACAGCATTCCAAGTTGTGGCTAAGAACCAGGGGAGTTCACTAGGGCCAATCCCCAATAAGGGTTACGCGCCAGGTGCTTCGTACCATTTCGATGTGGTTCAGACCCCGGTCTCTACTCTGGGTCCCACTCTAAGTTCATCTCGTCATCGCTGAGGCTAACGACAGATGCTTCCCTCACAGGCTGGGGTGCGGTCTCAGACGACCGTCCAGCCCAAGGGAGCTGGAGAGGTCATCTTCTTGCACGGCACATCAATTGCCTCGAGATGATTGCTCTATTTCTGGCCGTAAAGCACTTCCTCCAGCAGTTGAGAGGCTGCCATGTCCTAGTGCGGGTGGACAACACTATGGCAGTCTCATATATTATAGCCAGGGCGGACTGTGCTCGTGCCGCTAATAGCTAGCGCAGCACGTTCCTGTCCCTCAGGGCGATTTACATTCCAGCATGGATGCGGGAGCAGTAGTACTGTCCAGTCTATCTCTGACACACGGGGAATGAAAACCCCACTCCGAAGTAGTCAGGGAGAGATTATGTAGCAAGGTGGAAATCTTGCCTTGCAAGATATGCTTCGCCTTTTACTGCTCTTCAGATTTACATCCACCGCATCAGCTAGTGGCGTAGGTCAGAGCAGCTTCTACATGTTTTGGATGAGAGATGCTATTGCCCTCTCCTATGAGGCGCATGGGCTCACTTCGCCTCTAGGAATCAGGGCTCTTTCAACCAAGGGGATTGCCTCATCTATTGCACTAGCAAGAGGTATTCCCCTGCAGCAAGTGTCTGCTAAGCAGGTAAACCCAGGCCACTGCCGAATTGTTTCAGTCCTGGAGTTTCCGTCCTCGGGTTTGTGCTCTAGTACTCTCAGGACGTACGTAACTGCACCTTCTCTCAACTATCTTCCGAAAGCTCTATAAACCCAACAGGCACCCTATTGCTTTTGAAGCCTTCTGTCCTCCGCGCTTACAGCTTCGGAGCAGGAGAGACTCCACTTGCTGTATCCAGCTTGTGCTCTTCAGATCTAAGTCCACCGCATCAGCTAGTGGCGTAGGTCAGAGCAGCTTCTACATGTTCTGGATGAGAGATGCTATTGCCCTCTCCTATGAGGCGCGAGTGCATATGCAGCAAGTGTGTTCCAAGCAGGTACTGTAGACCCAGTCCACTGTCGAAATGTTTCAGTGCTGGAGCTTCTGCAGGAAAAGCTTGTCCTTGGGCTTGTGCCCTAGTACCCTCAGGATGTACTTAACTGCATTGTTTGAAGCCTTCTGTCCTCCGCCTTTTACATCTTCGGAGCAGGAGAAACTTCACTTACTGCCCAGTATGTGCTCTTCAGATTTACGTCCACCGCATCAGCTAGTGGCGTAAGTCAGAGCGCCATTATACTGGGCGAGAGATGCTTTGCCCTCTCCTATGAGGTGCCTGGGTTCACTTCGCCTCTGGGAAGCAGGGCTCACCCAACCAGGGTGATCGTCCCAGTCTGCACAAGCAGGAGGTATCCCCTGCAGCAATTGTGTGGCACGAAGGGTTGGTCCTCCCCGCACACATTTCTTACATTTATAATCTGGATGTTCATGCTACTCCGGGCTCACGGCCGCCAAGGTAGCTGCCCAGGCATAGTTCTGAGACCTTCTCGGCTTTGTGCATACATGCTACACAACCTTAGGGTCCAGACACTTGTAGTGCGGTGGCGTTGGTATTCTCGTTCCCATAGCGTTTTCACGCAGCATCGAGAGAAAGCCTTTGAAAGGGAACGTCTCGGGTTACTGTGCTGTAACCATGTTCCCTGAAAAGGCGGGAACGAGATGCTGCGTCCTAATGCCGCACTACCACGTGACCGGATGTCCGTTCAGACAAATTAATCCGCCATATTGGTGAGTTAAACACTTTCTTATTTTGCTGGTTTAAACACAGACACGCTCACAACAAGGCTGAAGACAAATGATCTAAGGTTTGTCGCCGGCTCTCTAGTATTTATAACCTGCGGCTATGTCTAATCACATGACGTCACCTGACCGAGGTTATATATAGCCAAAAAATTTGGCATGTTTGCACACATGCTTCACAACCGGCAACAGGACAAATCGTTCCCATATCGTTTTCATGCAGCATCTCGTTCCCACCTTTTCAGGGAACAGGGTTACAGCACAGTAACCCCAGACGTTTTCTCTTTTAAATACACAAAAATACATAATGTGAACATGTATTTTGTGTATATTTCTGACTAATTTACCTCATGATTTAACGTGTGAGGGATAACAGGATATGGTGCTCCATCTGGATTTAATACGAAACATTCCCCCGTTCAAATTCTCAACAAACCCCAGATGAACAGGATATTTAAGTGATAAATTTACAATTTATAATAAATGTTTCATAAGGATGCAAATATAGCTCATTTTCAACTATGTGTAGCGTTTGTTCTCGGCTAATAACTTGTATAAAAATTACAATGGCAATTTGTGGACCAGCGTCTGAGAAGGATAGATTCATTACCGTGAAATGTCTGACCACACAATGTGTATTTTTATACCAAATATATACCACTTTTACCACCTCAATTTTGCTGTAACATGAAATTAGCACAAAAAAAAAAAAACTGATCTTGAACAGACAAGGTCAAGAAAATATCATAAATATCATCATTGTACATCATGCATTTCAAACAGAACTCAGATGTGTGCATTTCTCAAATAAAGAATATATACTGTAATTAACATGTAATATAGTGTTTTTTCACTCACATAAGTTCCTCAACATGTCGCAGAATATCGCTCTCATTAGGAATGTGCATGCGCGAGGGACAGAGATTTCTAACTGCATGTGAACACCATGTCTGGAAAAAACGGAACTCGTATTTTAAAAAATTTATTTCTACATCATCTCGCCATTAACAGGTTTTTTATGGTGATATATGACTTAACAATGATGCATTTGTCTAATTTCTTGAATAATAAAAAACAGAATGAGGAAAAACATTAACCCCACACCATCATATTAAAGCATTTCATTTGAACAATAAAATATGCTTCCTAACTTACTAAACAACAAAGTAAAAATTCACTTTAATTTACCATAAAATACTGAGTGTTCTGAACTTGATCCAGTCAGAAGTAAAGAATCCAGAATGTTCACCAAAGAATAAACCAATTGCTGGGTCAAAATAACAACCAGAAAGACTGTCATTAAACAAACCCCAATTGCTTTTTCTGACAACTATAAAATATTATGTATATAAAATATAGTAAATTTAGGTTTTTATTTGTGTGTACAACAAGCTCACTTTTCTCATAATATACAGTATAGGCGACTATTCATATAAACTTACCATAAAATACTGCCAGCTTTAATTGGCGTCCCCCTCGCTTCAGAAGTGAAGAATCCAGAAAGTTTGTCATGCCATGTCTTAATTCCAAGAACACAAAGAACGGACTTGCAAGTGCACACTCGAGGGGTTTGAGGACACCCGGGTAAATTGCACATGAAACGCACAGTATATGATAACCGTAACCGTATGATACCAAAGATTCACAGTTAGCAATACTCAAAATAAAATACATCCATTTTAACCACTACAGAGACAAGATGAGGCTGCATTCGGCGGGTACATGAGCACTGAGCGTCTGGTGTTTGCCTGGACCGCGAATCTCCGAAATTTCTTTTTTAAATAGACGCTATCTTCAATAACCAATTGATGATTTGAGCTGTACACACATACATTCTTGCTTAAAGAACTCACATAGAGAACTACACATAGAGAGTCTTGGCAGACTTGGGCACCAGTGGACATTTCAGTACGACCCAAAACACACAGCAAACGTGGTAAAGAAATGGTTAGTCGACAAAAAAATTTACGTTTTCAGTGGCCCAGCCAGAATCCTGACTTACAATTGCGAATGTGTGGAGGGAGCTAAACATCAGGGTGATGGCAAGGAGACCCTGCAACCTGAAAGAGTTGGAGCTCATCGCTAAAGATGAATCGGTAAAAATACCAGTGGAGACATGCAAAAAGCTGGTCAGCAGTTATAGGAAGGATTTGATTGCTGTAATAGCCAATAAAGGCGTTTCTATTGATTATTGCCACTTTTTGTTTAAATGTAACTAAAAGATGAGTAATAATTTTTTTCCACGATGTTGCCTCTTGTACCTCACCTTATTATCCTCTGGGAGACGTCCGTATCATTTCTAATCAAGAAAAAACTCATAAGAGTTTATATATATATATATATATATATATATATATATATATATATATATATATATATATATACACACACACACACACACACACACACACAGTGTGGGAAAAAAGTATTTGATCCCCTACAGACTTTTTGTTGTTATAACATTAGATGTTATAATACTTATTTCCCTCATTGAAATGCAACTTAATTCATAACATTTGTATCATGTGCTTTTTCTGGATTTTTGGTTGATATTCTGTCTCAATCCTTTACCATAAACCTATGATAAAAATTATAGACCCTTCATTTCTTTGTAAGTGGGCAAACTTATAAAATCAAATACTTATTCCCCCCACTTTATATATATAGGGAGAGAGAGAGAGAGAGAGAGAGATTATATTCATATACACATAAGTAATAAATGTGTACTTTTTACTAAATCACACTTTGTTGACTAATTAAAGTGTTTCAATTACACAATTTAAGAATTACAGTTGGATTCACAATGAATTACAATGCAGGCTTTATTGTCAGAGCTTTCAGGCTTTTCTTATGTTTGTTTACTAAATAAAGCAATGAATTAGATCATTACGACTTACCCATGGCACAGAGAAAAACATGCAGAGATAAAAACAGAACCATTCTGTATCAGCCGAGAGACAAAGAGGAAACTGTCATCTGTTGGACAAAACTATTGCTGGTGTATCTGTGTGTAGGGGGAGGTGTGTTTGATTACATAGCTTACAGCACTTTTGTAACCTTTAAGACTTAAGAAAACTAATCTAATATAGTCATGGGAAAAAGTATATGTGTGTATATGTATATTATTAATTTTAATATTACACAATGATAAGTTAATGAGTGAATACAAAATGCAGTTTTAAATGATTTCATTTATTGAGGAGAAAAAGCTGACCAAATCTACCTGGCCCTATGTGAAAAAGTAATTGCCCCTAAACCTAATAACTGGTTGTGCCATTCAAGCATTTGTTATAACTGGCACCACAGAATATTTGCCCAAAAGTCTTGGGGATCATCAAGATGTTTTTTGGCAAATGTGAGATGATCCTTTGTGTTCTTTTTGGTCAGGAATAGTGATGTGAAGCTCACATCATTTTACTGACAAATATTTTTTTGATTGGTTTAGTTTATGTTAAGCTTATAGGGCTGTGATGTGATGTGATGAACAAATTACGTGGGAAACCTGAAGACTCGAAATGTGAACTAATCAAGGCCCGGTTTCTCGAAAGCTTGTTATCGCTAAGTAGTTCTTAAGTTGTACCTTAACCTCTCTCTTAACGTTATGGCGCATTTCCCAAAACGTTCTTACGCTAAGTATCTCTTAGCTAAGTCACACGTTCGTAAGGTTGGTCTGGACCAACCTTAACTCATTCTTAGCGTAGTTTCAGCTCAAGACGCTAGTCGCCGCCACTGAGCAGCAGTCTTTATAAATCAGCGGTGTATGCAAACACATTATGGCTCGTCGTATTAATGATGGAATATACTGTCGACCTGTTTAAGAACGTTATTTTATTTGATATCAGAACTAATAGAGTGGCTTTTAATTAATTAGCCTATTTCATAATGTGACTAATGCATTAAAATTGGCAATCACTATTAATATTAAACAGGTGGTGAACAATTAGGCAGCGATACAGAGTGGTGTTGTGTTAAACTGAAGACGGTGCGGTCTGTGGAGCCGTGTGGATCATGTACATTTTTCCTTTAGACAAAACTTCAGCCCTTTTCATATTTTCCCCGTGGTCGTTATTAAAGAAAAAAGAAGTTTTGCCTTCCAAGGCAACAGATTATGGAGCTTCTTGAGCTGCTCAGACCTGCGCGTGCCAGGCCAACACGTCGTACTTACACTCCCCGTCCCGATGTCCAGCTGCTCGCTGCTTTTTGTTTAAAATAGGTTTCATTGATCATTAGCCATTATCCATGACTTTATGGGTTTTTATTTTGACACGTTTTATTTTAATGAAATTTTATTTAGTTAAATGAGAAAATAACCTTGGAAGTTTCAGACAGCGCATCCATTAATTTTTCTGGGTGATTGTAATGTTTAATACCCCTATTCACTTATGCGGTTTGACTCGCTGTGAGATGCGGTGTGTTAGACCCCTATCTCACCTGTGCGGTCTCGCGCTGTGGCCATAGGCTTGATCATGATTCACCCAGAGTTTTGCGCTGTGATTACGTTTCCATCTTTCTGCGTGAAAAATTCAACGTTTAGTTTTTTGCTGGTCCTCGCAGAAGTTTGCAAACCTTGCAGAACTTCACGAAATGTTAAAGGAACGTCGCGGGCAATCGCGGCAGCTAACGGAGATGAGTCCGGCCACACAGGTGAGAGAGGGGTATTAGGCACCGTGCTCCGCCTCGAGTGACCGGCGCCCAACAGTCCGCAAAGATCTGCAAGGTCCGCGAGCTTCCGCATGTTAAACATGTTTTTTTTTTTTTGTGTGTGGTAAAATGTTAACGTAATAACAGCACAAAAACTCGCACTGAATCATAATGAACCGCACTTACGGCCCCGCGTAGGTGAGATAGGGATATTAAATCTCCACTCTGTCATCTCATCGTATTCATTCCATAAGTGCGCTATACAACCCCAACAACTGACATGTTTCACATTGTTTCTGAAGCTGGTGAAGAGCTCTTCACTAGCGTTATCAGCTGTTTGTCCATCAACTATGATTGTATACCTGGTTCGTTTCACGGCCACATGTTACATGAAAATATTAGCGACAGTTTGGTGATTTAACTTATATATTTGTCTATTATGGCATGTTATTGTTAAGTGAACCCATGTCGAAATAAACGCTATTAAAAGAATTTAGTGCAATGTTTAATTTGCATAGAAAGTGCCATCTTTCTTAATGCTGTCGTGAAAAAGGAGTGAAAAATCGATTCCTGAGCAACCGATGTCAGCTAATTCAGGACCTTCACTGTAGACAGCGCCTTGTAACGTCGGACGTAAGAGGCAGCAACTTAAGAAGACTCCTAAGAGACAGTTCGAGAAATACACTTAGAAAAGTTATCACTTAACGTAAGATATATCTTAAGAGTCTTCTTTGCGCGCGAATAGTGTGCGTTAATGAGAAACCGGGCCCAATTCAATTTCCAGCTCAGACTGCATTGGTTAAGCTTTTGGGGTTGTTACACGATGAATGAACAGCTCAGGCAACCGAAGAGACGAAACTGAGATAAACTAATTCCTGTACAGATATTCCTCATGGGCAAATTAATTAATCCTTTTCCGAGACGACTTGTTCTTCCCGAGTCACACTAAAGATTAATTTAAAATGAATAAATAGTTGAAGAATGACCCATGACTAGTCCAAAGCTTTCATCTTGGAACTCTCCCATGGATGCCATTTTTGCCCCCAGTCTCTATTGTTTAATCATGAATACTGACCTTTACTGGTGCAAATGAGGCCTGCAGTTCTTCAAATGTTGTCCTGGGATCTTTCATGAGCTCTTGGATGAGTCGTCATTGTGCTCTTGGAGTAATTTTGGTTGGCTGCCACTCATAGGAAGGTTCACCACTGTTTTCTCACAAGTTTTCTCCATTTGAGAATAATGGCTCTCACCGTGGTTCACTGGAGTTAGAAATTTGTTACGCTTTCTAGACTGATGTATGTCAATTTTTACTTATCTGCTCTTGAATAATTTTGATAGTGTTGCTTTATGTTAAAACTTTTAGCATGGTTCACTTTTTCAGACAGTTACTGTTTCACATAGGTTTGATAGCTGCACCCTCAATAAGAGAAATCATAATTCAAAAACAGCATTTTATATTTACTTGGGTTATCTTTGTGTTATTAAAAATATTAAAATGCGTTTAATGATTTCAATCATTTAATTGTGATAATTATGCAATAGATATCCTTAAATGTCTCATCTCTCATTTTTTCATGAAATAAAAAAAAATGCAGTAATCTCATGTCTCCTCTTAGCGTCCAGTCAAAATTTCCATTAAGTTCTCGGACAGTGAATGTGAAGACAGTTCATTCCTTAAATACAATGTCCATATTTAGGGATGAAACACTAGTATAGTTACATCAGTGTAATTTTCATATGCTATAATTTAAAAGTAAACATGAAGAGAGGAACACGAGGTCCCAAATATACTACTGTATATTCTAGAAGTAATTTAAGTTTTATATGTAGTAATACAATAAAAACTTAATGTACTATAAAGGGTATATCGGGTAGGATAGGCTCTATGCATTAACCAAGGCAAGATGTTAATTTATGGTTTGCACTACTGTGTTCACAAACTAGTCCATATATATAAAGAACGCGTGACAGCAGTATGTGGAAGTAACAGGTGGTTACAAGCGATGAAAACATGGTTGTGAGTGCAGAAGAGATGCAGTAAAATGCACCACCTGTCAGTCGTGTGGTTGGAAATGAGTCAAACCAGAAAATGGGCAGCTGCTGCATGTGTCTGCAAAACCTTGTGGTTTGAGAAACAAATGGCCTCTACACAAGTCTATCTAAAGTCAAGTCGAACATTGTCAGAAATAAAGTTGACTGCTGAAAACATTGTTGAAAACATTGGTAAACATTTGTTGCAATCTATTTGTTTTAATCTGAGCTAACAAAAAAAAAAGCTGGTAGTAAAAAAAATTAAACAAAACATGGATAGCAACAGCAGCCAGAGATTTTCTTTTGCTGGACCTATGGGGCTGTTTGACCTTTTAGGAAGTCTGCCCTAAAATGTAGGGTTTCTCATGCTATTCCCATACACAACAGGCTAAAGCACTGAGTTACTGATTGGAAGGTTGGCGGTTCAAGCCCCAGTTCTACCAGGTTGCCTTTATGGGGCGCTTGAGCAAGGCTCTTAACCCTATCTGCTCCAGGGGCACTGTATCATGGCTGACCCTGCTCTCTGACCCCAGTTACACTGGGATATGCCAAGAAAGAATTTCACTGTGCAGTAATGTATGTGTGACAAATAACGGCTTAACTTAAACTTAATCATTTCAAAATATATTAATCTTATATTAGGATATGCTGCCATGTAGCAAAATGTTAAAAATAAACATTAATGAAAACATTGATATAAAACTTGACCCAACGTACAGCCTGAAGGGGTTTCCCTTGCCAGAACACACGTGTGTGTGTGTGTGTGTGTGTGTGTGTGTGTGTGTGTGTGTGTGTGTGTGTGTGTGTGTGTGTAAGTAAGAGAGTACACATCTCTAATTTCAGAAAACATTTTATTAGGGCTGCAACTAACGATTATTTTGATAATCGATTAGTTGGTCGATTAGTTTTTCGATTAATCGATTAATCGGATAAGACGGAACGCTTTGATTTGATGTTTTGCTTAACTATATATAACCATAAATCAGGGTTTTATTTATGTATAAAAGTAAACTTTCAAAAATGCAAAAGCCACATACTGTATAGAGATTAAGGATCTTTAATTTTGACATTTAAACCTTATTTTATGTAAATCAACATTTTTGTTTTTAACAAAAATTGCAGACGGCAAGTTGACAGTATATAGTTTAAAAAAATACACTGACTAAGTTCAGTTATTAAGAATGACCTCAATTTTAAATTCTCTTAAATTAATTCAACTTAAGAAGAAGAATAGACTACTAGACTTCGGTTTATACATTATTTCAATCCTCTCGTGTATTTTATACTTGTTTGTTGTCTCAATAATAATAATAAAAAAAAGAATATATATATATATATATATATATATATATATATATATATATATATATATATATATATATATAGACCATTTTGCTACACTAGACATTAATCTTATTGTTTTAAACATTCTCGTAATACGGCGACGTAGGGAGAGAAAAAAACCCGGCTACTGGGTTCACTCTCTTTATTTTGCCCTTTTTCCGCATTTCTCTGTGTATAGCGTGTAGAATCATGGGATATATCCAGTCCTCCGAAGCATAAAATGAACGCGAAGAAAAACGAACTAGAAGTGTTTTCCTTGTGTTCGTTGAGATTTGAACGGCAAGTGTAGATCATTACAGTGAATAATCTCTCTGAGCTTGTTGTAATTAATGATCTTGATGCGTTGCACTTTAGGTGTGTTGTGCTCTTTAAGAAAGGGGCCCGCCCCCGCCCCTCCCTGTTTTTTCACTCACTCATGCTCGAGTTGTTGGTCATGTTGGTCGCTTGACGTTAACAATAAATACGTCACGTTCATGCTCTCTATATCGTGATGGTCATTTTATTAAACATGCAACACCAAGAAGAAGTTGCATGCAACATTTTTTTCTTTTTACTCCATATAACCGCGCAGCCGGACAAACGCACGTCACCAAAGCCCGTGTGGACAGACTCACTGACTCCATTTTTTTTTAGTCGTGGCCAATTCCTCCCCGTCGCTAGGGGCTCCCATATGTGTAGAAAACCCTCGGCGCTTCATCCGCTACGAACGGCAGAAAACCGCTCAATTTTAACGCCCGATAAGAGGTGTTTAATGTAAACTGCTTCCATACCTTGGAGGACTTGGGGCGCGCGCTTTTCCCTGCAAACGCTTCTGTAACCTCCATTGCGCGAGCGACTGTGTATCTGTGTGTGTCTGTGTGCATCTTGTGGTCGCGCTCCTCAGTAACGTGAGCAGCCCAACTAATCGATAACGGCATTCGTTGACAACGAATTTCATTATCGATAATTATCGATTTTATCGATTAGTTGTTGCAGCCCTACATTTTATTATATCTTTTCACAGGATAATACTATAGAAATGAAACTTGGATACTACTTTTAGAGTAGTCAATGTGCAACTTGTATAATAATATAAATTTACTGTCCTCAATTGTATGTTGAAAATAACTCAACATACAGACATTATTGTCAACGATATAAGTCACATGACCTATTCATCATGTTCATGTGTTAGCCAGTGGCCGAGTGTCTCCAGACCTGAACCCTGTGTGGCGTCCTCAAGCGGAAGGTGGCGAAGCGTTGTGTATCTAATATCCAGCAGCTCCATGATATCATTATGGAGGAGTGGAAGAGGATCCCAGTAACAACATGTGCAGCTCTACTGAATTCCAGGCCCAGGAGGATTAGGGCTGTGCTAGACAACAACGGGGCTCACACAAAATATTGACACTTTGGACACAGTTTTGACATGTTCACTTAGGGTGTACTCAATTTTGTTTCCAGTTATTTAGACAATAAAGTCTGCATGCGTAACATCCGAGCCGCCTCAGCCCCAGAGATCCGGTTCACCGGATTACTGAGCCATAGCTTTGTCTCCCCCTAGTGTGTCTGCGTATGTCATTGTCACCCATTAACAACAGATGGAAATCACCTGTGTCTACCTCATGTGTCTCACTATTTAACCCAGCCGAACCCATACCACAATGTCTGGTCACCCTTATGCAAACTCACAAACCGTGTTGTATCTTCCTTCTCTCCCAGGTTTGAGCGGTATCTGCAGGCGAAGGCACGTGAAGCAGGGCAGCTTCTCGTTTTGGACTGACTCCTCAGTGGAACTTTTGAAGTTTATGTTTGTTTCCGGTGTATCTTAGAAGATTATCTAGCCATTTGTGTTCCCGCCTGCAGACCGCGCCTGCTAAACGACACGAGGGTCGCACCTTAGCTTATTCTGTTTCGTTCAAACCAAAAGGAGACTTTTTGTTCAATAAAGACTGTCATTTCCTGCACCTGCGTTCTTGTGTGTGTGTGTATCACTAGAGAAGAGACATGACAGCATGTTAAATTATTGTTAGAGGAGGTATCTTATAATAACTACTGACTGTTGTTGTTACATAATTATATATTTCCATGTGTGTTATTTCATAGTTCTTAAGTATTGTTGTAGAAAGTACAGTAAGAAATAAATCACTGAAGGAATTTTCAAGTGATCCCAAACTTTTGAGTGGTAGTACACACACACAGACACACACACACACACACACATATACAAACAATGCTGTCTTAAACACAAGGCAAGGTATTAGAACTATATAAATTTTCACCCAACGTGAAGTGATTTTTATTATTCATGTTTACTCCTGAATAGTCCAAGTGCATTAGAAAAGTCGGAGATGGTTCAATTGGAGAATCTAAGAAAGTGCACTTTTAAATCATAAACTTTAATTATAGTTACTTTAGTTAATTTTAGTGACGTGTTTCAAAAAGATTTTCACGGAGACTGAGGTTTCATATATGTGCATATATCCTCATATACTGTATGTGAGCAAATAGGATTAGTTTCTTGCATTTTTTTTTTGTTAGTTCTTAGTTATTGCCTTGATAATAGAAAATATGAGCTAGGCATCATGTATGACAGTTGCCAAAGTGAGATATGAGCTAAAATGACCAGATCCTGTCATAGGAGACATATCTTGTATGTACATATAGGGCTTATATGTGGATATAAAGAAGCAATACAGGAGACCTATATGGCCTGTATATGCACATATATGCACCTCAATGTTGCCTACATGTGGCATATATACGCATATATACAGTATTATCATATATATGCATATATACTGCATGTAGGTTTCATACAGTATATGCGCATATGTACTCATATAGGTGCGGTTATATGCACATATATTCTGCATATAGGTTTCATATATGCGCATATATCCTCATATAGGTTCTTTCCATGTGGCTTTCATTCTCGCTGATTCTCTTTTATCGCACAACACACCTGACCCTTTTCTCCACCCATTCCAACCTGCCTGTACCCGCCTCTTCACCTCCTTAGAACACTCTCCATTGCTCTGGAACGTTGACCCGAAGTACTTAAAATCCTGCACCTTCTTTAACTCTGCTCCCTATAGCCTCACCGTTCCACTTAGGTTCCTCTCATTCACACACATGTGTTCCATCTTGCTGTGGCTAACCTTCATTCCTCTGCTTTCCAGAGCATACCTCCATCTTTCCAAATTTTCCTCTACCTGTTCCCTGCTCTCACTACAAATCACAATGTCATCTGCAAACATCATAGTCCATGGAGACTCCTGTCTTACCTCTTCTGTCCATCACCAGAGCAAACAAAAAGGGGCTTAGAGCCGACCCACTTTAACCTTGAACTCTTCTATCACACCTAGAGTACATCTTACCAATGTCTTAGCCCTCTCATACATGCACTGTACCACTCTAACATATTTTTCTGCCACTCCAGACTTCCTCATACAACACTGCAGCTCCTCTCTCGGCACCCTGTCGTTCACCTTCTCTAAATCTTCAAAGACACAATGCAACCCTTTATTACCTTCTCTGTACTTCTCCATCAGCATCCTCAAAGCAAATACTGCATCTGATGTACTCTTTCTAGGCATAAAACCATATTGCTGCTCACAAATGCTGACCTCTGCCCTTAACCTAGCTTCCACTACTCTTTCCCACAGCTTCATTGTATGGCTCATTAGCTTTATGCCTCTGTAATTGCCACAGCTCTGCACATCTCCCTTTTTCTAAAAAATCGGCACCAATACACTTCTCCTCCATTCCTCTGGAATCCTCTCACTCTCCAAGATCTTGTTAAACAAACTAGTTAGAAACTCTACTGCCACCTCTCCTAAGCACTTCCATACCTCCACAGGTATGTCATCAGGACCAACAGTCTTTCCACTCTTCATCCTCTTCAACGCCCTTCTCACCTCACTTTTACTATTATTTGCTACTTGCTAGGATGTATGCCCTTCCTGACGCAACCCTCCCATTTTATCCGGGCTTGGGACACCTACCACTGAGCCATTTTCCTTTTAAACTCAGTAATGCAAATGCAGCCATTTTGGAATTCATTTCCTATAATTAAATTCACAGAAAGGACAAAACTTCACTGCACAGGATGTACTGACTACATCTGCACAGGATCGTCAGGAAAGAGTCAAGCAGGCATGGATTGAGACAGTTACACCAGAGTACTGCAGACGTCGTTTTGACTGTACGCCCAGCCAGATCAAGACAAAGAATAACTACAAAGACTTCATACTAAATATTAAACTGTAAATTTAATACAGTTAAATTTACAGATAAGCAGCTCTGCTGCTCTTTGGTCACTTCCTGTTGGTGACGTAGCTTCCTGTATCATTGCCGCGAAAGATTCGCGTTTGTATCAGCGTTTAAATTACATCGCTTTATACAATAACAATATTAATAGCAACTAGCTTTTACATCTCCATACTATTCAGCTTCGCCTTTTTTCTGCAATTTTTGGAGAACGTGCGAGTTCCTCGTCTAAGAACAACAAACGGAATTCAGCTCCAAACAACTAAAACTCCGACACAGAGGTACGTTATCATGTCTACCATTCAGCTTGTTCAGTGTGTAGAGTGCAGGATGTTTAGACATTCTTCCTCCGTCATTAGCAATAATTTTACTTGTGATAGGTGTGTGTTAGTGAGCACTCTGACGGAGAAGATATCAGCGTTAGAGGAGCGCATCCAGACTTTAGAGAGTGTTAGAGAATGTGAGAGCAGCGTTGTTCCCGTAGCGGACAGTCTGGGTGCCACAGGCGGAGATAAACAGCCCCCGACTCCAGCATTAGAGCCCTCACAGCGGGGCGAGTGGGTGACGACTCGGCGGCATACTTGTTCAGCCAAAGCTAACGCTAAGGCTAGCCCACCGGAGCACACCTCCTCTGCGCTTCACGTGTCCAACAGGTTTGCTCTCCTCAGTGTTGCACCCGCTGAGAAACCTGAAAGAGCTCTGGTTATAGGAGACTCTATACTGAGACACGTGACATTAGCTAGACCTTTAGGGGCGCCACGGCAGTGGTTAGGTGTATCCCGGGAGCCAGAGCACCGGACATAGCAGGTAATCTTAGGGCTCTAGGACAGCACAGGTTCTCTAAGATAGTGGTACATGCTGGAGCTAATGATCTAATGCCTTCGTCAGTCAGAGGTTAGTAAGAGTAACTTTACAGAGGTGTTTAAATTAGCAAAGGCGATGTCCAATGAAGTAATATGCTCTGGTCCCATTGCAATGAGACGTGGCGACATAACTTACAGCAGGTTATGGTCGCTGAACCGCTGGATGTCCAGGTGGTGCTCCAAAAATAATGTGGGCTTTATAGATAATTGGAAGACCTTTGAGGGCAAAGCTGGCCTGTTAGGGCGGGACGGTGTCCATCCCACTCGGAAAGGTGCTGATCTCATTTCCTGTAGTATAGCTCATAGTCTCAGTAGAGGTCTAGTTAATCGGTGACAATCCAGAGCCCAGGCCAGGGAGTAGACAGACAGGCTAAACCAACCGTCTGCTAGCTGCATAGAGTCGTCATTCAGGGTTCACTATATTGAGACTGTGTCTGTTCCCCGATCTAAGCAAAAATGTAGAAAGACTCAGAAAGTCTGTTTCAATAATCTAATGAACATAAAGTCCACAAACTCCGATCATACTGAATGCGCAGCCGGCACCTCTGATCTGAAGCTAGGACTGTTAAATATTAGATCTCTCGCATCAAAAGTAGTAATTGTTAATGAAATTATCACAGATCAGGCGTTTGATATATTCTGTTTAACTGAAACATGGGTTAAACAGGACGAGTATGTAGCTCTAAATGAAGCTAGTCCTCCTGGATACGGCTACATACAGTACACCAGCCTCGATTAACTGGTAGAGGAGGAGGCGTCGCAGTTATTCATAATGATAATCTGTCTATCGTACAAAAACACGGACACAAATTTAAATCATTTGAAATTCTTTATAGTAACATAAGTGTACTTAAGTATATTAAATCATCTCAGTTGATTCCACTAATTATAATTTACAGACCTCCAGGGCCGTATTCTGAATTTCTTAGTGAATTTGCAGATTTCATCTCAGACCTGGTCGTTTCTGTAGACAAAGTGTTAATTGCTGGAGATTTTAACATTCATTTTGAGAAGCCAGAAGACCCTCTGAGAACAGCATTTATGTCCATACTGGACTCCGTAGGCGTGAATCAGTGTGTAGTAGGACCCACCCATAAAGCAGGTCACACTTTAGACTTAATAATATTTTTCGGATTAAGTATAAGAAATGTATTCACAATTCCACTGTCTGAAATTATCTCAGATCACTATCTTGTCTCCATTCAAGTGTGTCACAGTGATAATGTACGCACAGCACCGCGCTACCGTATTAAACGTACATTCACATCAACTACCACACAGAGTTTTATCAGTAATCTCCCAGAGTTATCAACTTCGATTAGGTCACCGTCTGACCCCACAGAACTCGATCAGGCGACTGAATATTTAGAGTCGTCATTTCATTGTACCTTAGATAATGTAGCTCCAGCTAAAAGAAAAATTATTAGAGATAAGAAACTCGCTCCCTGGTATAACGATCACACGCGCACTTTAAAACAGACCGCTCGGAAATTAGAGCGTAAATGGCGTCAAACTAAATTGTTAGTATTTCAAATAGCATGGAAAGAGAGCATCCTGAACTATAGGAAAGCTCTTAGTGTAGCTAGATCAACGTATCTCTCCACTCTTCTAAGATTATTTTTATTTTCTTCTATATTTTTATTTAATACCGTAGCCAAATTAACCAGAAATAAGACCACTGCAGAAATCTCCACAACAACATCATGCAATAGTGAGGACTTCATGAACTTTTTTAATAATAAAATTGTAAATATCAGGCATAAAATTGAGGCTTTGAAATCGAACAATGTAATTGATACAGATGTTAACCTAGCCATGTCAGATTCAAACCTAGAATACTTTACTCCTCTTGAAGAGAATGAACTAATTTCACTCATCTCTTCTGCAAATTCATCAACCTGTATATTAGATCCTATACTGACACATTTTCTTAAACAGATAGTACTGTACCAGTAATAACAGAACCGCTGTTGAGAATAATTAATTCCTCACTCAGCATTGGTTATGTTCCAAAATCTTTTAAATTAGCAGTTATCAAACCAATAATTAAGAAACCTGACCCCGACCCCTGTCAGCTGTCCAATTACAGGCCAATATCAATCCTCCCCTTTATCTCTAAGATTCTGGAAAAGATAGTAGCGAAGCAGCTATGCTCATATCTACATAGAAATGGCATACATGAACTGTATCAGTCAGGATTTAGACCTCATCATAGCACAGAAACAGCACTCATTAAAGTAGTAAATGACCTCCTATTGGCCTCAGATCAGGGTTTTGTAACTATGCTTGTATTCCTCGACCTCAGTGCAGCTTTTGACACCATTGATCATGCTATTCTTCTTCACAGATTAGAAAATGTAGTAGGAATTAAGGGTACAGCCCTCTCCTGGCTCAGATCCTATTTGACAGATTGTTATCAGTATGTAGACTTAAATGGTGATTATTCTGCATGTTCTCTAGTGGAGTTTGGCATTCCGCAGGGTTCAGTTTTAGGCCCACTGCTTTTCTCCCTTTACATGCTTCCTCTGGGCAACATAATCCGTAAGCATGGTATTAGTTTTCATTGTTATGCTGACGACACACAGCTATACGTCTCAACAAAACCTGATGAGAAAAAACAGCTTACTAAAGTTGAGCAATGTGTGCAGGACATAAGAAATTGGATGCTAATTAACTTCCTTCTGCTTAATCCGGATAAGACAGAAGTTCTAGTCATAGGACCGCATACAGCTAGAAGTAAAATCTTAGATCACACCGTAACTTTAGATGGCCTTTCTGTTCCATCAAGTGCAACAGTAAAAGACCTCGGCGTGATTATAGATTCCAGCCTTTCATTTGAAGCTCATGTAGATAATATCACCAGGATAGCATTCTTTCACCTCAGAAATATTGCCAAGATAAGAAATATATTGTCGGTAAACGATGCAGAAAAACTAGTTCATGCTTTTATCACTTCTAGGTTGGACTATTGTAATGCCTTACTGTCTGGTTGTTCTGTTAGGTGCATAAGCAAGCTAGTCCTGAATGCAGCAGCGAGAGTCCTCACTAGAACCAGAAGATATGAGCACATCACCCCTATCCTATCTTCACTACATTGGCTCCCTGTGAAATTTCGCATTGATTTTAAAATACTACTCTTGACATATAAAGCATTAAATGGTCTCGCGCCGCAGTATCTGAGCGAACTGCTAGTGTCTTACGATCCGCCACGCCTACTTCGGTCAAAGGATGCAGGCTGCTTGTCAGTACCGCGTATTATGAAAACTACAGCTGGGGGCAGAGCTTTTTCTTACAAAGCCCCAAAATTATGGAATAGTCTTCCAAATAGTGTTCGGGACTCAGACACAGTCTCAGTGTTTAAGTCTAGGCTAAAAACCTATTTATTTAACCAAGCATTTTTATAAATAGATTTGCCTTAGGTAAAGGAGCAGATCTGGGGGACTCATGGACGTAGAGTATTATGGTGAACTGGTATGTTTAGATGCTGTCTTCCTCACTCTCATTTGATCACTCAGGTTTGTTGACGGTGAGGTGATTGTTTGCTTTACATCTCAGAGAGCCCTCATGTTTGTGTTTCCTTCTGGCTCTCCCTTTTAGTTATGATGTCATAGTTAGTCCTGCCGGAGTCCCTGCTTGCACTCTACAGTAAATATACATTCACATTATACATTGTGACTGTGACCATACCTAATTGCAATCTCTCCTCCTCTTCTCTTCCTCCCTCTCTTTCTCTTTCCTCTCTCCCCCTGTCTCCCCCTTTCACTCTTTCTCTCTGTCGAGCTACACATGTCATTCCTGAGCTGCCAGTGATCCAGACTTCCTCTGCCCTCCGGACCTGTCTGATCCATCCTGGTGCCCCATTTCTGGTTGGAGGTCTCGTCACATGGATGCCCTGTGTGTCTCTTTGGGATGCGTCTGGTGTCTGGGGATGATTCTCTCTACTTAGAAGATGGTTCTGGCCTCGACTGGTGTTGTCAGCTGTTTCTCTAAGGACTTGACAATTCGATAGTTCAGGACTGGAACTTTCTACAAGTCTATCTGAGTCTCCAATAACTACTGGACTCAATTTTAACATCAATTAACATCAACTATTATAGCTGAACCTAACACTTAACACTGTATAAATGCAGATAATTTCCTGCTATCTGTTTCACCCAGATGAGGATGGGTTCCCTGTTTGAGTCTGGTTCCTCTCAAGGTTTCTTCCTATTACCATCTCAGGGAGTTTTTCCTTGCCACTGTCGCCCTCGGGCTTGCTCACCAGGGACTATCTGAACATTTTTGATTCATACACATTCACATTCCATACAAAATTAAATAATTCTTTTGATTGTGTAAAGCTGTTTTGAGACAATGTCAATTGTTAAAAGGGCTATACAAATAAAACTGATTTGAATTGAATTAAATGCATTGCACAAAATAACAAACAAATCTAACTATCATGATTGTCATCATTAAAATGATTACACATTACACACTTGTTTTCCTTTATTACAAAGTTGTTGTTTATCTTTATTTTTAAGCAAAATAAAGTTAACAAATTGTAAACAGCCTGTTTCTTGTTGCTGCTCTTGAAATTAATCTGGTCTTGTTGCTGAATGGAACTGTATTTACATTACTGATTGTAAAGGGGAAAGAACATAACTCTGCCATTTAAATGAAAGAGCTCGCTGGCTTTGCTTTGAAGACAGCAATTATATCAAAGGGGAGAAATCTGTGTCAAAGGAAAATTTTAGCACATACAGTAACATCATTTTCTCTGCCCCTTAACTGGCAAACCAGGGAAGAGAATACCTGAATGTTGTCTAGCTGAATTTTATTACATGAATTTTGGGAGCCTGAATGTGTGACGTTGAAAAATAAAGATTTTTTTTAACATTTAAAAATATTTCAAACAACAGTTTGGTAAGAGCAATATTTTTTTAACTTTTAAATGCTTTAATTAACTTTCATTTGAAAGACAGAACCACAATAAATTGTAAATGCTATTATTAAATTATTAAATGCTATTATAAATGCTAGAGGGACTTTTTCAAATTGCAATGCAAAACAAATTCAGTTTTTATTTAGTTCATGTCATTCAAAATGCTATTTTGCTTTGTGGAATTTTGACATTGTTGTACTTCTATAATATCAAGGCGTGTGGATTTGTGTGTGTGTGTGTGTGTGTGTGTAAAGGTGAGTCATATCGCTAACCGCAAGCCTTTGCAAAAACAAATGCAGCATCTGTCTATCTTAAGGTCTGAATGTTTTCCAACCACAGGACCGACACCTGTGTGGTCCTCTTTTAAAAATACACCTTGGCCTTTGTAGACCACCACACTGAATTTGAAATAAAACAAGATACAGTGAAACCTTGGATTACGAGCATAATTCGTTCCGGAAGCAGCTCGTATTCCAAAACGCTCGTAAAACCAAATAGAATTTTCCCATTAGAAATAATTTTCCATTAGGAAACTCAAATTATTTGTTCCACAGTCCAAAAAAAATAATACATAAAAATTATTAACTTAACTTGTAAATTACTTAACAAAATATTAAGTAAAAATAAAACAAATTAACCTGCACTTTACCTACAAAAAATGTAAAAATATATCCTGACAAAGTGTTTACGTTTGTGCATGCAGGCTCTGTGTGCGTGTGTGTGTTTGTGTGTGTGTGAATCCAAATTAAGCTCCCCTTTCCCTCTTCTCTCTTTACAGTTACCCTTCCTCCACTCTTTTCACACATACGCGCACACAAAAGAAACACAGGAAAATAAACAAGTAATCTCTACAAAGACACTTTATTGAACGGAATCACTGCTGTAAAGTAAAAATAAAACAAATTAATATGCACTGTACCTTTGAAAAGAATCGCAACAGAGCAGTGTTTCTGTGTGCAGCAAAGAGAAAGTGTTTGTGTGTCTGTGAAGGGGAAAGTAGAAGGGGTCTGTGTGTGTGTGTGTGTGTGTGTGTGTTTGTGGATGCGTGATTTTTTCATACCATATCAAATTCATGTTACAAAATCTTTACAATTTAGCATTTTAGAATAATTACACTTTTGTCAGGTTTCTGTGTTTTCATGTGAAATCTAAATTGGCCAAGTTTCATCTAATTGACAGTTAGGGTCGTTGAAAGATTTAAATAAAAAAAAGTTCCGGACACTAAAACATAAAAGGGCATGAAATTGTATTCAGTAAATGTTCTTCTTTTGATATAATAAAAATATAAATGTGTATGCATATTTACAAAAAAAAAAAAAAAAAAAAACGAAACAGAGATCAGCACATAAGAATCATTAGGTATTATAATGGTTATGAATATAACAGTATGAATAATGGTTTATTTTTATAGATTCTATCTATATAAATTCACTTTTTCACCTAGGGTGTGAGACACTTTAGCACCGATACCATGGTTTGGCTGATTTGATGTGGCTTGAAGAGGAAAAAAAACTTTAAATACATTGATTACTTTAAAATCATCAGAATTTGAAGTTGAAACGCTGTGAAACTGTAATTAGATTTTTTTAAATTACATCTATTTTTCTTATTCTTGCAGACACACACTCTCTGCAGTACCTCTACACTGCAGTCACGACAGGAATCTATTTCCCAGAGTTCGCACCTCCAACATCTTACAGTACTGTGCAAAAGTCTTAGGCACCATATTATATGCTGTACCAATTTTGTTATATATGTTTATCATGTCTGCATAATTGTGTACAAAATCATGTACTGAAATTTTTCTGTAACCTTCCCCAGATTTATGCTTTGAGACACTGTGAGACACTCGGAGGTCTAGAGACAGTTCCTTTGACTTCATACTTGGTTTGTGCTCTAACATGAACTGTCAACTGTGGGACCTTATATAGACAGGTGTGTGCCTTTCCAAATCATGTCTGATCAACTGAATTTACCACAAGTCAACTCCAATTAAGCTGCAGAAACATCTCAAGCATGATCAGGAGAAACAGGATGTGTCTGAGCTCAATTTCGAGCTTCATGGCAAAGGCTGTGAATACTTATGTACATGTGCTTTCTCAGATTTTTTATTTTTAATAAATTAGCAAGAATTTCAAGTAAACTTTTTTCATGTTGTCATTATGAGGTGTTGTGTGTAGAATTCTGAGGAAAAAAAGCTTTACGAAAACTTTGACTGCTCAAACCTTGTGGACATTCAGCAACCATGGGTTCCTTTAAGAAGCTGTGTAAGACTCTGAAAATGAAAGTTATTGATGCCCACAATGCAGGAGCAAGCTACAAGAAGATAGCAAAGCGATGTCAGCTTGCAGTTTCCACACTGAGAAATGTAATTAAGAGATGGCAGTTCAGGGGAACTGTGGAGGTCAAGATGAGATCTGGAAGACCAAGAAAACTCTCGGAGAGAACTGCTCGTATGCTGATCAGAAAGACAAATCAAAACCCCCATTTGACTGCAAAGAAACAGCAGGAAGATTTAGCAGACTCAGGAGTGGTGGTGCACTGTTCCACAAGACCTTCATGGAAGAGACAGCAGAAGAAAACCTTCCCTTCCCCATCATAAAATCCAGTATCAGAAGTAAACAACAGAACATCTACAGAAGCCTGATGCCTTTTGGAAACAAGTGCTGTGGACTGATGAAGTTAAAATAGAACTCTTTGGCCACATCAGCAAAGGCATGTTTGGAGAAAAAAAAAGAGCAACATGTCATGAAAAGAACACCTTACCAACTATTAAGCATATGTGGATCTATAATGTTTTTGGGGTTGTGTTGCAGCCAGTGGCACAGGAAACATTCCACTTATTAAAGCTCTGCAAATATTGTGATGTGATGTAATGTCCTTTTAATATACAGTACTGTACATATAACAATAGTTATATTTTGAATTTAGGATAAATATTGTCAGCAGTTCACAATAATTAAACAAAACTGTTCATCTCACCAACACATGCACCTGTAAGAAAAAAAAACATTCAAAAAATGATTATTTAAAAAATAATATTTCTTATATTTTTTTTTTCCAGAGCTGTATAGAGAGGGGAAAAAAATAAGACTGTCAATGTTTTCTAAATTTATTTGGGTGGATAGGATGGGGTTGGTGTTGAATTTCCAAGCCTGAGAATGTGTCCCAGTTCGGCCCTGAGAGTATTATTAGTGACAACTATTACAGATGGTATATGCTGTCTTAATACTTTGGCCACTGCTGTGCATACACTACATATTTCATGTAACATGATCTTCATTCAGAACTGTTAGAACTGTGAACTATAATGGGAGATACAGTCTAAAATTAAAAACTTCTCTAGCTTTTCAGTCGGGAAAAACTCTACTACTGCTCCTGTTTCCTTTAAACTTTCCTTTCCACTTTTAATGCTCCTGTTCTCTTTCCACTCCGTCAACGAGCCGTCTTTATGAAGATCTTATTTTTAATTACAGCTTGTTTTCATTACATTTCTGCAGGTAAGCTTGGGTTATAATCCTCAACACGCTTTTGTTTTCTCCTTATTGTATGTTTGAATAGTTTGCATTTTAACAGTGGTCTTCATTTTATTTTTCTGTGCCTTGGAGAAAGGCTATTTTTGTACTGGATCTTTTATATTTCAGTGCAGGTATTCACTGTACATTCATTTAAATGGAGCAATAACTACAATGCTACCCCAATAGACTTACAGATGTTATTCAACCAGAATTGCACTGCTACTGTTGCGTCACCCGGCGGCGACATTAGGGTTTAGCGTTTGCCGTCTTTACGCCGCTAAGATATATAACCATAGCAATAGAGTGAGGCCTCAGGTCTTAGTTCATTCTCTCAAGCATTAATGAGTTGCAGCTCATCGACAGCTGCACATGATACTGTAGCATATAAATTCAAGCGAAACATTGTAATTAAACGAACAAATAATCACAGTATTAAAATTACAGTACCAATTTAGAATTTAAATTAAATATATTAATTTCTTATTTACACCGAATTTAACGAAAGTGAACGTTAGATAGTGACTTTAGATTTTATCATGTGTAATTAGAAAATCCACAAAAGAGGTTTGTGTCATCTTTGTGTTTGTGTACTTTGTGTTTTGTGTAGTCACATTCATCTACAACAAATATATATTTTAGTCAAGTAACATTGTCATACCAGAGTCATTTACGGGGAGAACCAGATAATACATGCTCTCATTAGCCTTGCACACAGGTCAACTGAGGCACATGCTGTATGAAGAGAAAACCCGATGTGTCCCAACGATGTATATCACCGTACCCCCCCCCCCCCCACCCACAAGTTAAAATTTATCTTAAAAAACTTGCTCGTCTTGAAAAATGCCTCCATGCGAAGTTACTCACAATCTAAGAATATGTTTGGAAATCACGTTAATTATTTCGGGAATGATAATAAGTATACTAGTCTAAGATTTATACTGAGACTAGTACAGTGGAACCTCGGATTGTGAGTAACCTGCAAGCATTCCACAAGACGAGCAAAACATTTTTTGCAAGTGATTACGAGTCTTGATTTATGAGTACCGAGAATCACTGAGTATCATGTGGCATGTATGCGCTTCTTGTTTTGATGCCAAGCGTCACATGATCACAACTGAGCCAATGATTCTTCTCTCTCTCTTTCTCTCTCACTATGGAATTGTGCGTCAATCGTATAGTAAACCATACACGCATGTACTGTTTACGATAACACTGTGACCATGTGTGTGCGTGTAAAGCATTTTTTTTTTGTGTGCATGGGAAATGACTTTCACACACACATCAGTTTAACGAATAGAGACTCACCTGCATGCTTTTAAGGGTGTGTGTGTCCATGTGTCTGTGTGCGTTTGTGCACACGCTTGGATGAGTGGAAGGCTATTGGTAAACTGGTGTGTACACGTGTGTGCGAGTACGCACATGTGTGTGTAAAAATCATACCCCTCTTCCTCCTCTCCACTCTCTGGTCTCAATCACTTCAGCTGTATACTAGTCTGAGATTGTGCAAATATTATCTTTTTTTTTTTTTGCATTATCAAGTTCAAAACAGTTTTATTGTGTAGTGCTTCAAAAATACAAAAGGCAAAAAAAAAAAAACAATACTGGTCACATGTATATTAATTATTATCAACCTGCTACACAACAGTTCTACAATGAAAGGGCGGGAAGTGGAACAGTAAGAATACAGGGTGAAGAGGTGGAGAAGGTACAGGAGTTTAAGTACTTGGGGCCAATAGTCAGGGTAATGGAGAGTGCGGGAAAGAGGTAAAGAATCGAGTGCAGGCCGGTTGGAATGGGGAGGAGAAAGGTGTCGGGAGTTCTGTGTGAAAATATCATCATGAAACAAGAGGAAGATGTACGAGACAGTGGTGAGACCGGCCATGCTGTATGGTTTAGAGACAGTGTCCCTGAGGAAGAGACAGGAGTCAGAGCTGGAGGGAGCAGAGCTGAAGATGTTGAGGTTCTCTTTGGGAGTGATGTGATGTATGGGAATGGGGTGCCTGAGGATGTTTCGCTAACTATAGAGAAGCCATGGCTTTACAATTTTTTTTAAAGTGCACATAATTAGACCCTAATTAATTACATTTTCATAAAAAATTGTAAATCTAACAATTTTCAAAATGCAGAAAACTTCCTATGTCAGTAATGAGAATCAAAAAGTCGACAGACAACAGAATATTTAATATTTAACTGGAGAGATATAAAGAGATGATCTCACCTGGTAGTCTTCTTTAAGTAACTGTCCTATGTGCTCCATGATTCATACTGTACTCTTCTTTCTTCTTTGTCTTTCGGCTGTTCCCTTTCAGGGGTCGCCACAGCGAATCATCTGCCTCTATCTAGCCCTATCCTCTGCATCCTCTTCTCTCACACCAACTAACTTCATGTCCTCTCTCACTGCATCCATAAATCTCCTCTTTGGTCTTCCTCTAGACCTCCTGCCTGGCAGTTCCAACCTCAGCATCCTTCTACCGATATATTCACAATCTCTCCTCTGAACATGTCCAAACCACCTCAATCTGGCCTGTCTGACTTCAAAACATCTAACATGAGTTGTTCCACTGATGAACTCATTCTTGATGCTATCCATCCTTGTCACTCCCAAAGAGAACCTCAACATCTTCAGCTCTGCTACCTCTAGCTCTGCCTCCTGTCTTTTCTTCAGTGCCACTGTCTCTAAGCCGTAGAGCATCGCTGGTCTCACCACTGTCCTCTACACCTTTCCTTTCATGCTCGCTGATACTCTTTCATCACACAGCACACCTGACACTTTTCTCCACCCATTCCAACCTGCCTGTACCCGCCTCTTCACCTCCTTTGAACAATCTCCGTTGCTCTGGACCGTTGACCATAAGCGCTTAAAATCCTGCACCTTCTTTACACATGGTGGTGTAGTGTTTAGCAATTGTGCCTTGTTTCCTTTGTCACCTTGCACCTCCAGGTTTGATTCCCGTCTCTGTGTGCAGTTCTTCCCGTGCTTGGTGGATTTCCTCCAGGTACTCTGGTTTCCTTCCACAGTCCAAAGTGCAGATAAGGCTAATTGGCATTCCCACATTGCCCGTAGTGTGTGAGTGTGTGTATGTGTGTGTGCCCTGCGATGGATTGGCACCCTGTCCTGCGACCCTGAATACAGGATAAAGCGGTATAGCAAGACACTGACACTTTTCTCCACCCATTCCAACCTGCCTGTACCCGCCTCTTCACCTCCTTTCCACACTCTCCGTTGCTCTGGACCGTTGACGCTAAGTACTTAAAATCCTGCACCTTTTTTACCTCTGCTCCCTGTAGCCTCACCGTTCCATTTAGGTTCCTCTCATTCACACACATATTCCGTTTTGCTGCGGCTAACCTTCATTCCTCTGCTTTCCAGAGCGTACCTCCACCTCTCCAAATTTTCCTCCACCTGTTCTCTGCTCTCGCTACAAAGCACAATGTCATCTGCAAACATCATAGTCCATGGAGACTCCTGTCTTACCTCATCTGTCCTTCTGTCCATCACCAGAGCAAACAAAAAGGGGCTTAGAGCCGATCCTTGATGCAGGCCCACCTCCACCTTGAGCTCTTCTGTCAAACCTACAGCACATATTACCACTGTCTTAGCACTCCCATACATGTCCCGTACCACTCTAACATACTTCTCTGCCACTCCAGACTTCCTCATACAACACCACAGCTCCTCCCTCGGCACCCTGTCGTACGCTTTCTCTAAATCTACAATGGGAATTCTATTTCTGATTCGCATCATTGATTTGGCAAATGTTTTACGTCAGATGCCCTTCCTGACACAACCCTCTGCATTTATCCAGACTTGGGACTGGCACCAGAAGACACTGGATTGTGCCCCCCTGCCCCCCATGGTTGCATTCTCCATGACTCATAATCAAACTTAATTTACATTCTGTATGTGTGTTTAAACAGTCCTTAAAAAGTGTTGTGGAGGATGAGAACATCAGGCATGGACACATTGTTTTCCTACTTTTTTCAATGTTATAATAAATAAATATTCTGCAAAAAAAAATTCCTTTCATCTAAAATTTAGTAGAATATACTTTTTTTTTGTCACTATGTTTACATTACAACATAACACACATTCAAATACAGCCGGACGGATTCCAATAATGAGAATTTCAGCAGAAAATGCAGTAAAATAGAAAAATTATTTATTCTTTTGTGGAAATTACACATTGTGCAACGTTTATTCTTCATTCTGATGTTTTTATATTACAAAATTACACATACTGTATATATAAAGTGTGTGTGAGGATGGTGACATACTGGCGTAGTTCTTAACATTGTTGCGTTGCACCTGAAGGGTTTGGGTTTGATTCCCACCTTGGGTGTACGACTGATGCACATGTACTGAGACTGAGGATAAGAGACGATTACCCACAATCCCTCAGCGTGAGAGAGAGAAGAACCATTGGCACAGTTCAGATCACGTGACGTGTGGCAGACAATCGCTCGTTTATCTAGTTAAAAATGTATTTCAAATTCTTGCTAATCATGCTAAACGCTCACAGACCAAGTTACTCACAGTCCAAGGTTCCACTGTGTATATATTAAAGCTGGGCAACATGTCCGAAGAATTAAACCTCCAATTTTTTGAGACAAAATTCTATGTTTTATATTTCAAAACAAATATTTTTCTTAAAAGAAATAAGAATAGATAAATTAAAATAAATAAAAATAATAAAGCACAACGGTATAGGATAGATTTTTTTTTTTTTAAAGCAAAACAGTATAACCAAATGGCAGCATGGTGGTGTAGTGTTTAGCACTTGTGCCTTGTTTCCCTTGTCACCTTGTACCTCCAGGGTCCAGGATTGATTCCCGTCTGTGTGCATAGAGTTTGCATGTCCTTCCCGTGCCTGGCGGATTTCCTCCAGGTACTCTGGTTTCCTTCCACAGTCCAAAGACCTGCAGATAAGGCTAATTGGCATTCCCACATTGCCCGTACTGTGTGAGTGTGTGTATGTGTGTGTGTGTGTGTGTCCTTAAATTTGCCTGCTCCCGGCAAGGGGTCGTCACAGCGGAATACCTCTTCCGCACAACAACTTGGCACAGGTTTTACGCCGGATGCCCTTCCTGACGCAACACTTCCATTTTATCCGGGCTTGGGACCGGCACTGGATCCAGTGGTTGGGGGGGGTTTGGGCACTGGCTGGGAATCGAACCCGGGCCTTCCACATGGCAGGTGAAACACCTACCACTGAGCCACCAGTGCCCTCATTTTAGCAAGATAAAGAAATATAACAGAGCAGCTGCAGACTTAAATTACTTTTTATAAAATAAACAGTTGTAAAAATGGTTAAAAAAAACAGTATAGCATTTTAGAAAATATTATATTTTTATTTTTAAAAAATCGATGAAGAAAAGCTATTTTGTAAAGCACATGCAACTTACATGCTTAATGAAATCAAACAGGTTCTGTGCATTTTACATGTTTTTAGTGAGGAACTTTAGCACTCACTTTAGCAGACTTGAGATGTGCCCTGTGGCATGTAACAGTGGCCCTGTTTTGTTCATGTTCTTTAATAAAATCACTTGATATCATCACATCCCCCTTTCTTCAAATAAACATAAACATTTATTTTATAAAACACCCTGACTTGCGCTTAAAAAAACATTTTAACGTCTGTTCCATCTGAAGATTTGTCCATCATCTGTTTTCACAGTATATGATCTTGGAGCTACTTCTTGCCTGAATGTGGCTTTCTTGCTCCAGTTCTCATCATCGTTGATTCGGACAACATCAATCCTCACCAATGGTTGTACAGTAGATGCTTGTAGGCTTGTCATAGTAGAACTTCTGTCTATCTTTCAGTAGCTTGAGTTTCTTCATTTTCACATTTCCTTTCCATTTGGCACAAGACGTTAATGTAGCGCGAAGTTTCCGATTCACCAACATCTCAGCCGGGGCCAAGCCACACTCTAACGGAGAGGTTCTGTAATTGAGCAGAGCAAGGTATGGATGAGACTTACTGTCAGCAGCCTTTTTTAGAAGTTGCTTGAGAATGTGAACTCCTTTCTCAGCTTTGCCATTTGACTGAGTATATTTTGGACTTGAAGTGATATGCTTGAAGTCATATTGCACTGAAAAGTCTTGCCACTCTTTGCTGCTGAAACATGGATCATTGTCACTTACGACAGTCTGTGGTACACCATGTCTTACAAAAATAGATTTTGCAGGTGTTATTACACATTTTGATGACATGTTCGAGAATCAGGCCAATTCAGGGTAATTTGAGTAGTAATCAATCACCACTAGATAGTTATTGCCCTTCAGATGGGAGAGATCCATTCCAACTTTCTCCCATGATGTTGGTAAGTCCGGTATTATCATTGGCTCCTTAGTTTGATTGTTTCTGTATTTTTGACATGTGTCACACTGTCTCACCATCTTTTCAATGTCTTTGTTTATTCCATGCCAAAAGACCGTCTCTCTCGCTCTCCTCTTACATTTTTCAATGCAGAGATGACCTTCATGAATTCTGTGTAGTACTGTATGTCTTGTCTCAGGCTTTGAGGAATGACAACTCTGTTTCGTTTCAGAAGAATTCCATCCACCACACATAGATCACATCTGATGTCATGGAATTTTGGAGATGGACTTGTCAGCCAACCATTATACATGTTGTCAATGACAGCTTGTAACTCATCATCTTTTCTGGTTTCTTTAGCTATTTGCTTCAACTTTGCATCTGACACTGGAAACACTGTTCGTTCCAAATTCACATGAATCTCAACATCTTCTTCTGTTGTACTCTCACTATTTTGTGTAGATGCTCATGAGAGGGTATCTGCAAGCGCTAAGTATTTAACAGGCGTATATACCAAATTGAAATCATACCTCTGCAATTTCATCATCAGTCTTTAAATCCTCTGTATCTTATTATTAATTATTATTATCAATTATTATTGCACTATGATCAGTCTCTGCAGTAAAGATGGGAAGGTCATATACGTAATTATGAAATTTCTCCAGGCCGAAGACTAATCCCAAGCACTCATTCTCAATTTGTGCATATCGACACTCAGAGACAGTCATGGACCTGCTTGCATACGCTACTGGCTTTCAGATCTCATCATCAGCTTGCAAAAAAAAAAGGCACCAAGACCATTGAAGGCATCTGTGGACACTTTAGTTTTCTTGGTTGGACCAAAGAACTCCAATACGGGTGCTAAGGTCAATGCTATTTTCAACTGTCGCCATTCTCCCTCATGTTTGTCTGTCCATGCAAAGTCTGTTGTCTTTTTCAGTAGTTCTCGAGGACATGATGTTTTTGAACTTAAACTTTCCTATATAATTCACCATGCTCATGATGAGCTTTCCTCCCCAGATAGCAGAACAACATTGAATCATCGTTGAATCAACATTAAAGCATCAACCAACTTGTTATTGAATCAATGTTGAAATTTCAATGTTAAATGTTGATTTTTCATCAGGTTTGCACCTTGAAATAATGTTATTTCAATGATGAAAAATAGATCAAGATGGGCATAAAATCAATGTTTGTTCAACGTAAATTCAATCACTTATTTTACATTGAATCAACATTGAAACAATTATAGTTTAGTCTTGCTTTATGTACAGCAAGATTCTATGACAGTAAATCATGTCCATTTTGATTTATTTCTTTAAATCAGAGACCATGTAGGGCTGAAAAGCTTTTTTTTTTTTTTTTTTAAACAAAAAGTCAGTAACTCAACATCCTTCAGTTTACATGTAAACATATTTATTTATTTATGCTCCATACCCATTTAAACAGGAAGTAACATCACAATTACAATAAAACAACTATATAATAAAACACACTACAACTTACATACAAATTATTATAAACTGGATGACAATATGACTTTTTAGAAGAGAACTATTAGAAGAGATTGTTAATTCTGAATTCATAAAACAGAATCTAACTGCCAAGAGAAGAGACTGGAAAACCATAATATAAAAATGGCAACCTGCCTCAGCAAAATTCAGTCAAATGCAAATAGAAACAACCAAGTCAGAAACACAACAGATGACTGAAACATTATTCGTAAGTTGAAATGTATTTACTCAGCAAAACAGATAATAAGACATGAGTCTGAACTTATGGTTTTCCACCACGAGCAATTCCCCCCAGCCGTTCTGGGGCATAACGAAGCCATTTCTGAACTGTTGAAGCAAAGAAACTCTGTGGCCTCCTTTTCTTCAGCTTTCAGCTGTTGTAGTAGTGCATCTAAAGAATGAAAAACAAACAAAAGGTTAGAACTATACAATGCTCTAAAAACTTGGAGTGGTAGTTGTTTATGAATGACAGAAGGTGGGTCCTAAATTTTTGGAAATGTGACTTTTACAAATGTACAGATATGCAACATATGTTTTGAAATGTCCTACAATCTTCCATAGATACAATGCACACATTAGATTTTTTTAATATACAGGTCCTTCTCAAAAAATTTGCATATTGTGATAAAGTTCATTATTTTCTGTAATGTACTGATAAACATTAGACTTTCATATATTTTAGATTCATTACACACAACTGAAGTAGTTCAAACCTTGATTTGCGAATGACATGCAAAATTTGCAACCTGTAGGCCATTTCCTGCACACGCCTGTACACGGTGGCTCTGGATGTTTCTACTCCAGACTCAGTCCACTGCTTCCGCAGGTCCCCCAAGGTCTGGAATCGGTCCTTCTCCACAATCTTCCTCAGGGCCCGGTCACCTCTTCTCGTTGTGCAGCGTTTTCTGCCACACTTTTTCCTTCCCACAGACTTCCCACTGAGGTGCCTTGATACAGCACTCTGGGAACAGCCTATTCGTTCAGAAATGTCTGTGTCTTACCCTCTTGCTTGAGGGTGTCAATGATGGCCTTCTGGACAGCGGTCAGGTCGGCAGTCTTACCCATGATTGCGGTTTTGAGTAATGAACCAGGCTGGGAGTTTTTAAAAGCCTCAGGAATCTTTTGCAGGTGTTTATAGATAATTAGTTGATTCAGATGATTAGGTTAATAGCTCATTTAGAGAACCTTTTCATGATATGCTAATTTTTTGAGATAGGGATTTTGGGTTTTCATGAGCTGTATGCCACAATCATCAATATTAAAACAATAAAAGGCTTGAACTACTTCAGTTGTGTGTAATGAATCTAAAATATATGAAAGTCTAATGTTTATCAGTACATTACAGAAAATAATGAACTTTATCACAATATGCTAATTTTTTGAGAAGGACCTGTATGTGTTATTTCACAATCTGCAAATGTTGTCCTACAATGTACATATTCAATGCTATGAAAACAAATATACTTAATGTAACAATGTAGTCTTTTATGTGCAAAAAAAAAAAAAAAAAACCCTGTAGGACCAAAAAAATAAATAAATAAAAAAAAAAAAAAATCAATCCGTGGCGACGGTTTTCCAATTTGTCCCCCGCACTCACAAATACTTAAACTGTTCCCTCAGTTTAACAAATCGTGGCCACGGATTAACAAACTGTATGCACAAATTTCCAATCCGTACGCTCAGATACCGTACTGTTTGCATATTTATTCTTAACATGACGACTTATTTTGGTGATTTTATTATAAGTTTTTTACCCAAAGTTAGATGCATGCTGCACTGTTAATGTTATTATTAAATAATGCCTATTATTACATTGCATTTAGTTTGAGAGCAAAGTACTGTAATGACAACATAAACTGTACATTATTTGTTTTGCATTGCTTTTTACCTTCTCCTCAAACTCACACTGCATGATTTTCAAAGTCATCGGATCACCATTGTTTTCACACTGTACTGTGGTAGCATTTAGTTGCTGCTGTGTTCACACTGCACAATGAATTGGCGACAGGAGATTACACACTGCATGACTTTACAATAGGATGAATCGCCAACAACTCTGTCTGGTGTGCAAGCTACAGCCAAACGCACACAAGAAGTGATAAGGAAACAACGCAAGATCATGCTGACATTGTGGTCTATAATTCCTCCCCGAACAAACAATAATTAAAAAAAGATGACGTCCTTGTTTAAGATCCCATATGGTCAAAACTGAAATTTCATGGCTTTTTTCATGGTAACTGAGGTCTAGGGGCTATGTAACTACCATATAAGTTTCAAAACAGTCAATCCACAGTAGAATGCACACAGCTTGCATAAAGTAGCTCTGCCTTTTCACGAGCTGCTGTGACGTCCAATCTACTAAGTCACCATCAACCACCATCCCACCCTTCTTTTGCCAAAACATCACGTCCATGCCATTGCTGAACAACAATAACATGAAAACAAGTCGAAAAAAAGCTGTTCAGTCGATAGAACATCATGTAAACATGTAGTCGAAACTACATCATTACACAGGCTTCCGAACAACATTAATATAAAAGACCATTGGCACGTCAGCTTCAGCATCTTTCACACAGCCATTCCATTAAACTTTAAAAATTTACATTAAAAATTTTATTTAATTAATAGAAGTTAATTGATAAAGAAAATCTATTTATGACATTATTTTTGACAGCATTATGATTATTTATTAAAACTTCAGACAACAACAATTAGTGCCATGAGGTGATTTGCAACACTATATGTTCTACAAAATAGAGGACTACACACCTTACAGCGCAATATAATGTGGCTTTAGAAGAGGAAAGGTAGGATTAAGAAGTGAGCAAGTGATGAATTAGTATTATAGGTCCCAAGCAGATACAGTAACAATAATGGGTGCTCTACCTTATGCAGTCTCCATTGATGGCTAATAAACATTGATACAAGTAGGTTATGGTTAAAGTGGTGAACTTATAAAGTCTTAAATGTTTTGTTTTCCCTTCTCAACGCATTATGCATTTACTCACCAATAATGGCTACCTTTTTAATTTGGTCCAGTCTCCAATTCGAAGGTGCCCAGCAGCAGATTCCGTACCATGGCAGTAGCAGAGGTGGCAAGGCGGGCTGCTCTCCACACTTCTGCCTGGCAAAACACCCCAGAGCCCTTTATAACTTCAATTTGAAAAATTATTTCACATCACAATATTAATTTATTGGCAACTTTTAGAAACTTTTCATGTTTCATACTGATTCTTATGTTTAGCTTCCCAATAGTTAATAGGATTTTATGTATAAATGCAGATTAATGATAATCTGGACATTCTGGACATTTGTTTACATGCAGGGTAAAACTGCAACAGGAACAGTACAAAATAAAAACTGAAAAAAGACGGACATTCAGCGTAAAACAGTGCAAGATAAAAAAAAAACTGTACAAAACATACATGCAGGGTAAGCATTGGTGGGAGCAATATCCAAGCAGTGTAGAGAAATATTTCTGTACGGCTTCATTGTTTTGTGCTGTGTAGTATAGTATTGTAATAGCTGATCAGAGTGATCAACTCCCCATGTGCTGGTTGTACGCAGTCACAGGACATGGAAATGTCTTTGTAGTCCATGTACCTTGTAATTTCACCCTCATCTTCACCGCGTCTACTGTAAAGCAGAATGGATGGTAGAACAGGTAGATACTTCTCGTGTGTCCATCCACTTCACAAATACAAGAGGTCCATCTGAACGGAGCTTGCGTGTCCTGATGTGAGGGGCTGGTGAAGGCAAGGGTGATGCAGACACATTCCTAAAAACAAATAAATAAAAAAATGTTAACCTATACTGTTCAGAGTAAATGGATGTGCAATTAATATGGATGCACAATATATACAGTACAGAGATGACCAAAAATGTATCCACACCTCAACATGAAAAATATACACCTCTCTTCTGTAGGTCACATGACAGCATCAATGATGGTGATAGATAATACTACACACTGCTGCCATAATTCAATTTGAGTTTTAAAAAACACCATCCACTGGACATTACACACATATTGAACACATTCTAAACAATTACATCTTATCAGGTATTTGTAAATACACGCTAAACAAAAGGGATTATATACATTTACACCAAAGAAATATTCATAAGCATCACTTAGCTACATAAGGCAGTATTTTAGCCACCTGCAACTTGCTTGTTTGTGCTAAATAACATTACTGATAGCAGTGTTATAAGCTAACCAAAATGGAGCCAAATACACATTAGCAACCATAATCTAAAGCTATCCAAAACAAGGTGAATATAAACATCTGTAAACTCCATAAGGCATTAGCTTAGCCACCGGGAAATATCATGTTTGTGCTACATGAGGCAGCATATTAGCATGATTTACCTAAACTATATAAATGGCATTGAAAGCCAATGTGTCACACAAGCTGACAAGAGCTAGCTGTAGTGAGGAAAATATTTACTAATATTAGTTTAATATTATCAGAATAAGAGTTATATAAGACTTAATAACTTACCCAGTGTAGCATGGGTCTATTCTCTGTTCAAAATGCTCCCGTTCGTCGTCGGAGTCACACAGTCTTCTTCTGAGGTAAATGTAAACTTTCCAGAACATTCTGAAGAGTTTCCTCGGATGTGTAAGCGCGTGCCATCTTCCAAAACGTGCTGAAAACTCACTGAATCGGAGTATTTTCAAACCTGTCTCTCTGTGTTCGTTTTTTCATGCCGGTGTCCGGGGGCGTGGTCTAGTATGTAAATTACCCGGACTGATTTCCGTGTGATTGGCGTGTGGGCGTGTCCTGCCTCGGGTCATTAGCATATAAGTGTGACAGAAATTCTGTGCCTCTCCTTGGTTTCATACGGATTACATAAACTGAGAATATTTGTTTTCAATGTGACTTGCATCATTTAAAAGTAGACACTTTAAGCTTTATATAGATATATTTCTCATTTCAGTTAATTTTAGTGACGTGTTTCAAAAAGATTTTCATGGAGACTGAGGTTTCATACATGTGCATATATCCTCATATACTGTATGTGGCCAATTAGGATTAGTTTTTTGCATTTTTTTTGTTAGTTCTTAGTTATTGCCTTGATAATAGAAAATATGAGCTAGGCATCATGTATGACAGTTGCCAAAGTGAGATATGAGCTAAAATGACCAGATCCTGCCATAGGAGACATATCTTGTATGTACATATACAGTAGGGCTTATATGTGGACATAACGAAGCAATACAGGAGACCTATATGGCCTGTATATGCACATATATGCACCTCAATGTTGCCTACATGTGGCATATATACGCATATATGCAGCATATATACGCATATATGCAGCATATATATTATCATATATGTGCATATATACTGCATATAGGTTTCATATATGCGCATATATCCTCATATTTACATTTACATTTAGGCATTTGGCAGACGCTCTTATCCAGAGCGACTTACATTTTTATCTCATTATACATCTGAGCAGTTGAGGGTTAAGGGCCTTGCTCAAGGGCCCAACAGTGGCAACTTGGTGGTTGTGGGGTTTGAACCTTAGTCCAATGCCTTAACCACTGAGCTACCCCTGGCCCCATATAGGTGCGGTTATATGCGCATATATACTGCATATAGGTTTCATATATGCGCATATATCCTCATATAGGTTCTTTCCATGTGGGGCACGCACACTGCTCTGGGTCAGACACAGACAACGGGAAACAGGAACTAAGGTCTCAAACAAATGCTTCCCAACAGAATACCGTAGGTCGCATCGCCAAAATTCTTTCACCGTGAGTGGCAGGAACTTCCAGACTACAACATACAGTATTGAATTCTCATGCCTGTAGAGTGTATTATAATGACGTGGCGACAGTGTAAAAACACCCTCCGATGTTAAATGCGAGCCGAAAATTGAGTACTTTTGAACGGCAAACAGGAATTAAGCTGTCAAGTGAGTAAATTAGACAGCAAGGTAAATACACAAAACTTACCGTCAAATAATTTTTTTTCCTCAATATATATATATATATATATATATATATATATATATATATAAAATTATTATTATTATTATTTTTTTAAGCACCATGGCAAATCTCTTGTAGTCAATTTTTTAACCTGTTTTAAACACATACACACATGCATACACATTTTTATAGAAATGCACTTAGTTAATTTAATTTGCCTTACATTGTTGAATGAGGATGGGTTCCACAACCAAAAATCAACATTGATTCAATGTTTGTCTTTTCAACACTGAAAAGCATTGAATTATCAACATTGATTCAACATTATTTAGCATTGAAAAATCAACCTCAACCAAAATGATGATTCTGATGAAATTTCAACATTGAATCAATGTCACCTTGCTATCTGGGTCCTTTCCTGTCTGTTGGTCATTTCATTTTCAGGATGGCATTTATCTTCTCACTATTATGCTGTATCCCTTAACTTGACAATTTGTCCCCCAAAAATAGAAGTTCTTACACACCAAACTGACATTTGTCTTTGTTTAGTTTCAGTCCGCTCATTCTGATCTTCTGCAGCACTTTGGTTAGTCAACTGTCGTGCTCTTGAAGTGAAGATCCCCAAATGATGATATCATCAATGTATGCTCTGACGCCTTCAAGCCCTTCAATAATCTTCTCCATCACTCTGTGAAACTCTGATGCATGGGGCCTTATCCCGATAGCGGCCATGTACAGCTCAAATTGCTGCTTAAAACTGCGCCAGTTGCTGTCAACATTTCTAGCGAGCTTCAAGTTCTCTGGTGGTTTCAGAATATCCATATGTCACTTTTACAACAGGCTGTTATTTGTTTTTACTTTACTCCGGGTACCATGTTTTGTTCATGTTCTTTAATAAAATAACTCTTAGTACTGTCTTAGGATGTTTGTCTTTTTATTTCTTTACTTCTCCATGCATGCTCTTCTTCCTCTATCTTTATTCCTTTATATTCAACACATAACACTGACCACACTGCCCTCTAGTGGCTTCCTAGAGTAACAGGTACAATCACTTGATATCATCACAGCCCCCACCCACACTAAAGACCCTCTTTGATGGGGCACTTGTAGGAGGACTAGAGATGCACTTCTTAGCCAGATTACTAAGCCTTGGAAAGTTTTCCTCATGTTGCTTTTCATGTTTCTGAAAAATATTTTGTAAGATCATATTGGTGGTCAAGTATTTTGAGCACATAAATAAATCCAGGCTTTTCATAGATATATGGCCATAATGTCTTTAGCAATATAATGCGCCACAACATAAGTAAGATATGTCCATTGAGGCCCCTCTTATCATATCAGTGTGAATATATGTCCGCAATGGTGTTTTGGGGCTGCGGCTATTTAGCTCACTGCACCACACACGCCTCCAATTCAACCGTGTGGCTCTGTTTGAGGTGCTGGAGTAAATTAATCATGCTGCTTCCTTTGTTGCCACAAACTTCCAACAAATATATTAGACATATACTCTTTACTATAACACTGTCACCATGTGTGCACATAAAGCATTTTTAATTTGGTGTTTTTATGTGCGTGCACACTTTAATTTCAAATTCAAATTTTATTTGTCACACACACGGTCATACACAGTACGATATGCAGTGAAATGTATAGACTGTAATGTCCTGCTCGTGACCTTAAAATAAAAGACTATGAGTAGGTAATAAATATGAAAAAGAAAATAGAAGGTAAATTTAACTAAGAAAATAAACTGTACCTAAGAAACTAAGAAAACTTAACTAAGAAAACTTAACTAAGAAAATAACTGTATCTACGCGATGGCGCGGCCACGTCCAGACGCCTTCCTGATCGCTCCGTACAAACTGTGCGTTTTTTTCCTTCTTTCTTTATTTATTTTACTTTCATTCGCTAAGAGTACTTCAGGTTTAGTGACCTATGACAGTAGAACACTACTGGATATAGGAATTCAGATTTCGGCGCTTACTTATACCACCTTTAAGCCTGACCCGTCGTGGCCCTCTGAGATACTACGCTGCTCAGACGACAACAACAATGGACGGGACGCTAACCCGCGGCGAAGAACAAAGAAGCGTCGAGGGAAACGCGGCGGCGTCCGTAACAGAATGAGAGAACAAGCTCATCGCACCCCTCTGCCGAGTATCCTGCTGGCTAATGTACAGTCACTGGAGAATAAGCTTGATGACCTCAGAGCCAGAGTTACTTTCCAGCGAGATATCAGGGATTGTAATCTTCTGTGCTTTACAGAAACATGGCTGACCCCCATTGTGCCGGACCGAGTCGTAACCCCATCGGACTCATTCTCTGTGTTCCGCATGGACAGGACGGCAGAGTCTAACAAAGCTAAAGGTGGAGGTGTGTGCTTCATGGTCAACAAGAAGTGGTGCGATGCCAGGAGTGTTTCCATTCTCTCCAGTAGCTGCTCGCCTCATTTGGAATATCTGAGTGTTAAATGTCGTCCTTTCTACCTGCCTCGCGAGTTCACCTCGGTCATTGCCACGGCGGTCTACATCCCACCCCACGCGGACACAGGCACTGCTCTGTCTGAACTACATGATGTGCTGAGTGAGTTCCAAAACAAACACCCGGACGCAGCGCACATTGTAGCAGGTGACTTTAATAAAGCGAACCTCAGACAGGTTATGCCAAACTTTCACCAACATGTTACATGTCCGACAAGGGGACTCAACATTCTGGACCACTGTTACACACCATACAAGCGGGGCTACAAAGCTGTTTCACATCCAGCATTCGGGAAATCAGACCACAACGCCATTTTCCTCATACCGGAATATCAACAAAGCTTTCGTCGTGAAGCTCCGGTCATGAGGGAGGTGCAACGCTGGTCTGCCCAATCAGAAGCTACGCTACAGGACGCGCTCGATGACGTAGATTGGGACATGTTCCGAGCCTGCGCAGTAGACATCAACGAGTTTGCGGATGTAGCAGTTAGCTTCGTTAGCACGCTCGTAAATGAAGTTGTCCCGACAGTGAGGTTCAAATCGTTTCCGAACCAGAAGCCTTGGGTAGACCGATCGATCCGCGATGCTGTGAATGCCCGGACCGCTGCTTATAATGCCGCACTCATTAGCGGCGATATGAGCGCATACAAAGCGGCTTCTTATAGCGTCAGGCGAGCGGTGAGGGAAGCTAAGGGGCGGTTCCGACAGCGAACTGAATCACACTTCCATCAGGGTGACACACGCCGCATGTGGCACGGATTACGCACAATCACGGACTACAAGGTTGCCAAAGACACCACGACGATCGTCGCCGACTCTGCATTCGCCAACGAGCTGAACGCATTCTTCGCCCGGTTCGAGGTTAGCCAGGCGGCTAATGCTAGCAGCCTGCTGACTGAGAGTGATGACGTCATCAGCGAGGATTGCGTCATCAGCATCGCAGAGCACGACGTTCGCACGGCGCTGAGGAGGGTGAACACCAGGAAAGCGGCGGGTCCAGATGGCATCTCTGCGCTGACCAGCTGTCAGGTGTGTTCACCTGTATCTTTAATGAGTCCCTGGCGAAGTCTGTGGTCCCGGCGTGTTTCAAGAGATCCACCATTGTCCCCGTGCCCAAGACCAACAAACCCTCATGCCTGAATGACTACCGGCCTGTTGCACTGACATCGATGGTCATGAAGGTATTTGAGGGTCTGCTAAAAAACATCATCTCCTCCTCCATCCCCAGCTCCATAGATCCACTTCAGTTCGCCTACCGCCCCAACAGATCCACAGAGGATGCCATCTCCCATGTTCTGCACACCACTCTCAGCCACGTGGACAAGATGCAAGGTAACTATGTGAGATTGCTTTTTATAGATTACAGCTCTGCTTTCAACACAATAGTGCCTAACAGACTGTTCACAAAGCTGAGAGATCTAGGACTTAACAAACGCTTGTGTGCCTGGGTGTTGGACTTCCTCTCGGACAGATCTCAAGCGGTGAGAGTGGGCAAGTGCTTCTCCAGCAGCATCACCATCAACACAGGTGCTCCACAGGGATGTGTTCTCTCTCCACTGCTATACTCTCTCTACACTTCAGACTGTGTGGCCATGTTCGACTCCAACACCATCGTTAAGTTTGCTGACGATACGGTGGTGCTGGGCTGCATCTCCAACAACGATGAGTCGGCCTACATAGATGAAGTGGAGAACCTGGCACTATGGTGTGAAGAAAACTGCCTCCGACTGAACGTCAGTAAGACGAAGGAGCTGGTGGTGGACTTCAGAAGGAGACAACAGGACCACAAACCCCTCATCATCAATGGAGCTCCAGTGGAGAGAGTGAGCAGCTTTAAGTACTTGGGCGTCCACATCTCCGAGGATCTGACTTGGACTGAGCATATCTGTGCTCAGACGAAAAGGGCAAAGCAGCGTCTGTACCACCTGAGGCAGTTGAGGAAGTTTGGGGTTTCCCCTGCTGTCCTTAAGGCTTTCTACTCGGGTGCTGTTGAGAGCATCCTAACACAGAACATTTCATCCTGGTTTGGGAATAGCTGTGTACAGGACAGGAAAGCCCTCCAGAGAGTGATCCGGGCAGCTGAACGCTGCTGCAGGTTAACTCTCCCCTCCATGCAGGACATCTACACCAGGAGATGTAAAACCAGGGCAGCTCGTATCATTAAGGACTTGTCGCACCCCAATAACGGACTGTTCAAACTTCTGCATTCAGGCAGAAGATTCCGGGTCATTATGGCCAAAACGGAGAGACTCAGGAGGAGTTTTTATCCACAGGCGATTAGACTCCTCAACCATGATGGGCCACTCTCCCGTTCATAAGACTGGTAACAGTTCACCCACACACTGCTGTGCTGACATTACACACTGCACACTGCACTTTAGTCTGGACTGTAAGCATCACTTGCACTAACATCTTTATCCTGCTCAGATACACATTTTATTATTATGTTTACATTTGCACCCTTTTTTTTTTTTTTTTTTTTTAATTTCTATTTCTATTTATAGATTATTTCTTTTGTTTCTTGTTATTTGCACAAAGTAGGAGCGGTTCAGGATACATTTCACTGCGTGTTGTACTTGTATAACTATGCATGTGACAAATAAAGAATCTTGAAATCTTGAAATCTTGAAATCTTGTACAGTACAAAATACACAATATAAGAAAATATATGGAAAAATATAGAAGAATAAGAAAAACAGCTGTACAAAGTAGAAATATAGATTTTATGGAATTTTTGTGTGGAATGAAGTTGGATATAAATGGAAATAAAAATGGAAACATCCAGTGGGGGTGCAATCCACATATTTGAAGTGTCTTGTGCATCATGGTAACAGAACATCCAGTGTGCAAATATGCTCGAAAGTGATTTATTTAATTGACTTGTGATAGAGTGGTTTAACTAATGACCATGAAAGTGCAGTTGTGCAGTGGCCACTAGTGTAAAAAAAACATATGTGTGGATGTGCAAAATGGATCAGTACTCTTCTGATTAAGAGACCGTATCGCCTGCGGGAAGAAGCTCCTCCTCAGTCTCTCTGTGTAGGTCTTCAGGGAGCGGAATCAGAGAGAACAGTCCATTGCTGGGGTGGCTGAGGTTAGGTTCAGAGCACTTGTGTAAATGAGAGTCTCTTTCGGGCATACTGGTGTGTGTGTGTAAGAAAGTCGGCCTACACAGTAGTCACCCATTTTTTTCAAAGGAAAAGTGCAGGTTAATTTGATTTATTTTTACTTTATTACTTTATTTTGTATTATTATTTATTTTATATATTTGTAATAATTCATATTTTGTATGAATTATTTTTATATGAATATTTTTCGGTTATTGAATGAATCATCAGAGTTTCCATTATTTCTTATGAGGAAATTGTCTTTGATATATGAGTGCTTTGATTTTTTTCACTTCCATTCTGGCATGACGTTTCATTGAGTTTCCTGAAGAGCAGATGACTGTGAAGTGGCCTGTGCAAAATTATTCACACCCTTCTCAATGATCATTAGAAAAGCCTTTATTGGTTATTACAGCATTAAACTTCTCCTATAATTTCTGACCAGCTTCTTGAATGTCTCCACTGGTATTTTTGCCCATGCATCCTTAGCTATGAGCTCCAACTCTTAGGTTGGAGGGTCTCATTGCCATCACCCATGGCATGTGCTCTGAATTCAATGGCTTTCCTCTTTTGACTGGGTTAAGCTTTTCACTGCGTTGTGCCACAGATAAGATAAGGTTGTCAGGATGGCACCACACGGGCTAGGAGAGGAGTTCTGGAAGGTGACAAATTGATAGCTTACTTTTGCGGTTGCCTGTTCGTTCCTACACTATCAACAAAGTTTTTGCACCCTGGGCAGGCCCAGGTACAGCTGTGATACATTCTGCTACATTTGTACATTTATATACACTTCAGATACACCTTGAAAGGCTCAATGACTGCTCTTGTAAAGAAAACATATCAACTGTACTTTGGCGGTAAAATTGCTCAAGGCAAGGAATTGGCAGCAAGAAACTTTAGTTAATCAAAAGCAAAAGCTGAATTGCTGGGTGCGAGATTGCAGGAACAGTATTTCATTAACCAGGTACAAAAATAAATCTTTTTTTAAAGCCACCAAGAGGAAATAAGGTTTTTCACAGAGACCAGAGGCCATTAGATACATCATTAGGTAGCATGAGATTGCTGTGAATCCGACGCTTTCACGTCATTTCCTGTTGGTGACGTAGCTTCCTGTTTTTGTATCGTTGCCGCGAAAGTTTCGTGTTTGTATCATCGTGTAATCTACATAGCTTTTTCATTTATACAATTATGATATTAATAGCAACTATTTTTTACATCTTCATACTATTCGGCTTCGCCTTTTTTCCTGCAATTTTTGGAGAACGCGCGAGTTTCCTCGTCTAAGAACAACAAATGGAATTCAGCTCCAAACAACTAAAACTCCGACACACAGGTACGTTATAATGTCTACAGCTCGTTCAGCTCGTTCAGTGTGTAGAGTGCAGGATGTTTAGACATTCTTCCTCCGTCATTAGTGATAATTTTATTTGTGATAGGTGTGTGTTAGTGAGCACTCTGACGGAGAAGATATCAGCGTTAGAGGAGCACATCCAGACATTAGAGAGGGTTAGACAGTGTGAGAGCAGCGTTATTCCTGTAGATGACAGTCTGGGTGCCACAGGCGGAGATAATCAGCCCCCGACTCCGGCATTAGAGCCCTCACAGCGGGGCGAGTGGGTGACGACTCGGCGGCATACTCGTTCAGCCAAAGCTAACGCTAAGGCTAGCCCCCCGGAGCACACCTCCTCTGCGCTTCACGTGTCCAACAGGTTTGCTCTCTTCAGTGCTGCACCCGCTGAGAAACCTGAAAGAGCTCTGGTTATAGGAGACTCTATACTGAGGCACGTGAAATTAGCTAGACCTTTAGGGGCACCATCGGCAGTGGTTAGGTGTATCCTGGGAGCCAGAGCACCGGACACAGCAGGTAATCTTAGGGCTCTAGTACAGCACAGGTTCTCTAAGATAGTGGTACTGTACATGCTGGAACTAACGATATACGCCTTTGTCAGTCAGAGGTTAGTAAGAGTAACTTTACAGAGGTGTTTAAATTAGCGAAGGCGATGTCCGATGAAGTAATATTCTCTGGTCCCATCCCAATGAGACGTGGCGACATAGCTTACAGCAGGTTATGGTCGCTGAACCGCTGGATGTCCAGGTGGTGCTCCGAAAATAATGTGGGCTTTATAGATAATTGGAAGACCTTTGAGGGCAAAGCTGGCCTGTTAGGGTGGGACGGGAAGGTTCTGCTCTCATTTCATGTAGTATAGCTCATAGTCTCAGTAGAGGTCTAGTTAATCGGTGACAATCCAGAGCCCAGGCCAGGGAGCAGACAGACAGGCTAAACCAACCGTCTGCTAGCTGCATAGAGTCGTCACTCAGGGTTCACTATATTGAGACTGTGTCTGTTCCCTGATTTAAGCAAAAATGTAGAAAGACTCAGAAAGTCTGTTTTAATAATTTAATTAACATAAAGACCACAAACTCAGATCATACTGAATGTGCAGCCGGCACCTCTGATCTGAAGCTAGCACTGTTAAATATTAGATCTCTCGCATCAAAAGCGGTTATTGTTAAAGAAATTATCACAGATCTGTAAGGGTTAACCCCTAGAGGGCGCCAAAACGCCCGTTTGTTTGTGTTTTAGTTTAATTTTGTTTATACTTCAGTTCCCAGTTTGCACCTCGGTCAGGTGACGTAGAAGCTTACCTGAACCGAGGGAAGATAAATATGTTTAGTTAAGTTTAGTTAGTATAAATAGCCTGACTGAATCCCAGTCAGGCGTCTATCTTTAGTTCGTGTGAAGTTTATGTTGGGTTTACTATTGGCGCTTTTCCACTGCATAGTACGGCACAACACGGTTCAGTTCTACTGACTTTTGGGGGGCTTTCCACTGGGAACAGTACATAGTACCTGGTCCTTTTTTTAGTACCACCTCAGCTGAGGTTCCAAGCGCGCCGAACCGTTACCAAAACGTGACGTGTAAACACGGCTGGTCACTGATTAGCCGGAGAAAATCGTCATTACTGCGTCACCGAACTTGCGACACGAGACACAACAGAACCGATATATTTAGAACAGCCAGAGAAGGATCTCACGCACCTTTTTGTATTAACCGTCGGCCTCTTTTGAAACAAACTCCTTCGTCTCGCTGTTAAAAACATCCACATGCCGAGAATTAAATTCAATTCAATTCAGTTTTATTTGTATAGAGCTTTTAACAATTGACATTGTCTCAAAACAGCTATACACAATCAAAAGAATTATTTAAGTTTGTATGGAATGTGAATGTGTATGAATCAAAAATGTTCAGATAGTCCCTGGTGAGCAAGCCCGAGGGCGACAGTGGCAAGGAAAAGCTCCCTGAGATGGTAATAGGAAGAAACCTTGAGAGGAACCAGACTCAACAGGGGACCCATCCTCATCTGGGTGAAACAGATAGCAGGAAATTATCCGCATTTATATAGTGTTAAGTGTTAGGTTCAGCTATAATAGTTGATGTTAATTGATGTTAAAATGTCCAGTAGTTATTGGAGACTCAGATAGACTTTGAATTTGCAGATTTCATCTCAAACCTAGTCGTTTCTGTAGACAAAGCGTTAATTGCTGTAGATTTTAATATTCATTTTGAGAATCCAGAAGACCCTCTGAGAACAGGATTGATGTCCATACTGGACTCCGTAGGTGTAAATCAGTGTGTAGTAGGACCCACTCATAAAGCAGGTCACACTTTAAATTTAATAATATTCTTCGGATTAAGTATAAGAAATTTATTTACAATTCCACTGTCTGAAGTTATATCCGATCACTATCTTGTCTCAATTCAAGTGTGTCACAGTGATAATGATGTACGCACAGCACCGCGCTACCGTATTAAATGTACATTCACATCAACTACCACACAGAGATTTATCAGTAATCTCCCAGAGTTACCAACTTCGATTAGGTCACCGTCTGACCCCACAGAACTCGATCAGTGAGTCTGTGGGATAATTGCCATCTGGTTGAGCTTCTCCACTCGAGTGTCCATTGGATAATTGTCATTCGGCCGAGTCAGACTGTCCACTTGTTGTCAGGTAGGTACATGCTCCTTACGTGCTGTATGTTCTGCCGTTGGGTGGTGCTAATCGGTATTTGTTTACCATTTAGCCACAAAGTTTCTTTTGTGCCGGGGTTAGCCTGCGGGGCTCGCTGCGAACTGTGGGCGGCAGTACAACTCACGTGGTACAACGGGTCGTCCGGGTAAGTGAGTTTCACTTTCTCTGGCTTATAATAAGAAATGTGGGGTAGTTATGTCTCTTTCCTTTTAGTAAGCTACGGACATTTGACGGAGTGTTGATGTGTCTTGTGAGGGCGAAAGTATTGGCTTTCCGCCTCGACTGAAGACGGCGCTGCTGTCTCTTCTCTTCTCCGATTCTTCTTCGTCTCTTTGTGGTTCTGTCTCCGGTGTCTTTTCTTCTGTGGTTTTGTGGAGTGTTTTTTTGTCATTTTATTCGCCGTAATAGCAGCAATGGTTCAGGGTTGCCCTCTTGTGGTTTGAAGGCCGGTTTGAGCTCCTGTCTCCCGGCTTTCATGCAGTTAGGGTGGAGAAAGTAATATAGCGTAGGGATAACTCTGAACTTCGGATAGTGTTCCATTGAGCTGGTGAATTATATTATTGTTTTCTTTTTCTTGTTGTATTGTCTGTTTAACTGTAATGGTTGTTTTCATTTTCTGGCTTTTGTTTCTTTTTGCTGTTTAAAAACAATGAGATTGTGGTTCTCTTTATGTCTTTTTGTGGTTTATGTTTTATAGTTTTGTTTGTTTATTTCGAGTACGGTTGGGCTGGGGAGGCTAGTGTTAGAATACTGTAACGTAGTATAATTGTCTGGAGTGCAGCATAGCTGGTGTTCACGTTTCTTGTGTGGATGTGTGTGTGTTTGTGTGTGACGTGCACCCGTAAGGCCGGGACCTCTTTAGTCAGCCTTTGCCGCCCAGAAGCCTGTGCTCAAAATTTTATTTTTTTATTGTTTGTATTGTTATATCACTCTTTTGTATGTGTACACAGATTGCCGTGTTCCCTTTTTATGGTGTGTGACGACGATTCGATATTTGGCATTGCATGTCATGGAGTGTTTATTTTAAACTATTTTAAAAATACATTATAATAAAGTTTGTACATTTGTACCTTTTGTCTCTCATTCATTGGCCTAACGAACCTTTGTTCTTATTGTTATTTCCCCGGTTAACCTCGGGGTGGCGTAATCGAGTCTGACTAACTTTAAATTCATTTGCCCTACCACGGCGTTGCTACACATCGAAAGAGAGCATCCTGAACTATAGGAAAGCTCTTAGTGTAGCTAGATCAACGTATCTCTCCACTTTTATAGAAGAAAATAAAAATAATCCTAGATTTTTATTTAATACCATAGCCAAATTAACCAGAAATAAGACCACTACAGAAATCTCCACAACAACATCATGCAATAGTGAGGACTTTTTTAATAATACAATTGTAAATATTAGACATAAAATTGAGGCTTTGAAACTGAACAATGTAATTGATACAGATGTTAACCTAGCCATGTCAAATCGGAACCTTTACTCCCCTTCAAGAGAATGAACCAATTTCACTCATCTCTTCTGCAAATTCATCAACTTGTATATTAGATCCTATACCGACACATTTTCTTAAACAGATTGTACCAGCAATAATAGAACCCCTGTTGAGAATAATTAATTCCTCACTCAGCATTGGTTATGTTCCAAAATCTTTTAAATTAACAGTTATCAAACCAATAATTAAGAAACCTGACCTCGACCCCAGTCAGTTGTCCAATTACAGGCCAATATCAATCCTCCCCTTTATCTCTAAGATTCTGGAAAAGATAGTAGCGGAGCAGCTATGCTCATATCTACATAGAAATGGCATACATGAACTGTATCAGTCAGGATTTAGGCCTCATCACAGCACAGAAACAGCACTCGTTAAAGTAGTAAATGACCTCCTATTATCATGAAATTAACCGGGATGATCAGAAGACTTAGCACTAGCGGTTAGCCCTTTGTAGCGTGGATGGTAAACCCAAACGCGGAAGCAAGCGAGTAGGCAGGATAACCACGCGATTTAGTCTAAGGACTCTCACAAACGCGGAGCAAGGGAAAAACACAAATTTAACCCGCGTCCTATAAACACACACTCGTATCAGAAAAGAAACCCAAGAAAGTGAGTACTCACGAAATGGCAGACGGATGATCTGAACCGACATGGGCAAACTCAATGGCAGAGTGATGTGAAGCGCCATCTTGTTCCCTTTTATGCTTCCTGTTTTACGACCGTCCTACTTCCGGGTCCTAGTGCCGGCCGCAAAACGGGTGCGTGTGACACCTATTGGCTTCTGATCAGGGTTGTGTAACTATGTAACTTGACACCATTGATCATGCTATTCTTCTTCACAGATTAGAAAATGTAGTAGGAATTAAGGGTACAGCCCTCTCCTGGCTCAAATCCTATTTGACCAATCGTTATCAGTATGTAGACTTAAATGGTGATTATTCTGCATGTTCTCCAGTGAAGTTTGGCGTTAGCAGTTTTAGGCCCACTGCTTTTTTCCCTTTACATGTTTCCTCTGGGCAACATGATCCGTAAGCATGGTACAGTGGTTACACAATTGGAATAACCATCCCGCCGCGCATACCGCCGTTTAAAGGCAACAGCGGCCAAAATAAATCAGTTGCATTTCAAAGTCATTCGTAAAATGGCCGCCAGGTGGCGCAAAGTGACATTTTCATTCATCGCAGTAAATACAACAGTGATGGTAATTTCAGGTAGTAGGAAAAATCTGAACCAGAGCTATTGATGTGTACTGTACAATAATGAGTAAAAAAAAATTATAGTAGATTTATTAACTGAAATAAATGACCATATTTTTCAAGAGAATTTTCAAGCCCCACTCATCAAACAAAATTATAACGAAATCGGCCAAGTTTACTATTTATTTAAATATAAATTTCTAAACCAATAAGATCAAATAACACCAAGTTATTATTATAACAGGCTTACTTCGTAACTTACCTAGAGCTTGCTTTCAAAGAAGTCGAGTGGCTTATTAACGTCTCTGGGGTGCATTGTTCTAAGTGCCTGCTTGGTGTAGCGGTTAGAGTGCTCGGCCAGCGATCTACAAAGTGCCGGTTTGAATCCCAAGTGATGATGGTTTAAAATTGTTTTATTTTAATTATAGCAAAATAAAAATAAAGCAAAATAAAATGTTTTATTTTGATTTTGCTTCAGCATACTATCGGAAAAACAGCAAACTCGCACGCAACCAGTTTGTATTCTTTAAATTTAGGGGAGTGACGACTCTGTGTGTGTGTGTGTGTGTGTGTCATTATACTGATTGTGTGTGGTGGATTATTCAGTGAAACGAGGCTCAGCTGAAAGATGTTAGGCACATCAGTCACTTAACCCCAAATAAAAGGTATTTCTTTTCTATTATGAAACCATAATATTGCATCTCTTTCTTAATCATATGTAGGAGTGCGCGGGCGCCGCTGTGTTGTTGCAGGAGAGAGAGGTTGATTTTACGACAGCTGTTTACGGGAGTGTAGTCCAGTTAGTTTTCATTGTTATGCTGTCGACACATAGTTACAGTATATGTCTCAGCAAAACCTGATGAGATAAACCAGCTTACTAGAGTTAATTTTAGATGGCCTTTCTGTTCCATCAAGTGCAACAGTAAAAGACCTCGGCGTGATTATAGATTCCAGCCTTTCATTTGAAGCTCATGTAGATAATATTACCAGGATAGCATTCTTTCACCTCAGAAATATTGCCAAGATAAGAAATATATTGTCGCTAAACGATGCAGAAAAGCTAGTTCATGCTTTTATCACCTCTAGGTTGGACTATTGTAATGCCTTACTGTCTGGTTGTTCAGCTAGGTGCATAAACAAGCTTCAGCTAGTCCAGAATGCAGCAGCAAGAGTCCTCACTAGAACCAGAAGATATGAGCACATCACCCCTATCCTATCTTCACTGCATTGGCTCCCTGTGAAATTTCGAATTGATTTTAAAATACTACTCTTGACATATAAAGCATTAAATGGTCTCGCGCCGCAGTATCTGAGCGAACTGCTAGTGTCTTATCCGTCACGCCTACTTCGATCAAAGGATGCAGGCTGCTTGTCAGTACCGCGTATTATGGAAACTACAGCTGGGAGCGGAGCTTTTTCTTACAAAGCCCCAAAATTATGGAATAGTCTTCCAAATAGTGTTCGGGACTCAGACACAGTCTCAGTGTTTAAGTCTAGGCTAAAAACCTATTTATTTGGCCAAGCATTTTTATAAATAGATTTGCCTTAGGTAAGGGAGCAGATCTGGGGGACTCATGAACGTAGAGTATTATGGTGAACTGGTATGTTTAGATGCTGTCTTCCTCACTCTCATTTGATCACTCAGGTTTGTTGACGGTGAGGTGATTGTTTGCTTTACATCTCAGTTCCCCCTCATGTTTGTGTTTCCTTCTGACTCTCCCTTTTAGTTATGCTGTCATAGTTAGTCCTGCCGGCGTCTCTGCTTGCACTCTACAGTAAATATACATTCACATTATACATTATGTGACTTTGACCATACCTAACTGCCATCTCTCCTCTTCTTCTCTTTCTCCCCCTCTTTCTCTTTCCTCTCTCCCCCTGTCTCCCCCTTTCACACTTTCTCTCTCTCTCTCTGTCGAGCTACACATGTCATTCCTGAGCTGCCAGTGATCCAGACTCCCTCTGCCCTCCGGACCTATCTGACCCATCCTGGTGCCCCGCTTCTGGTTGGAGATCTCATCACATGGATGCTCCGTGTGTCTCTTTGGGATGCGTCTGTTGTCTGGGGATGATTCTCTCTACTTAGAAGACGGTTCTGGCCTCGACTGGTGTTAGCAGCTGTTTCTCTGAGGACTTGACAAATCGACAGTTCAGGGATGGAACTTTCTACAAGTCTGCCTGAGTCTCCAATAACTACCTGGACTCCATTCTAACATCAACTAACATCTATTATAGCTGAACTGCCTGCCACCTAACACACTGTATAAATGCAGATAATTTCCCACTACCTGTTTCACCCAGATGAGGATGGGTTCCCTGTTGAGTCTGGTTCCTCTCAGGGTTTCTTCCAATTACCATCTCAGGGAGTTTTTCCTTGCCACTGTCGCCCGCGGCTTGCTCACCAGGGACTATCTGTCCATTTTGATTCATACACATTCACATTCCATACAAACTTAAATAATTCTTTTGATTGTGTAAAGCTGTTTTGAGACAATGTCAATTGTTAAAAGCACTATACAAATAAAATTTAATTGAAAATAACCAACTTCTTTGCACAGGTAGACAAACTTCCGTGTTCACATTAAAGGTTGTGACCATGAACCCAAAGAGTGACAACTCCGTATTTATTTATTAGTGTTAAGCCTCAAAGGTGTTTTGCTACACAATGGTGATGTTCACATTTAGGCATTTGGCAGACGCTCTTATCCAGAGCGACTTACATTTTTATCTCGTTATACATCTGAGCAGTTGAGGGTTAAGGGCCTTGCTCAAGCGCCCAACAGTGGCAACTTGGTGGTTGTGGGGTTTGAACCTGGGATCTTCCGAACTGTAGTCCAACGCCTTAACCACTGAGCTACCCCTGGCCCCCAGATTCACCCTTCAGTACCTGTTGGCTATGCTGAATACATGAAAGAAAACTACGAGAACATGGAGATTCTGCTGAAGTACATCCACCACAGTTGTCTAAGAGAATATTGGGAGCAACAACACCATGAAGTCCAAAGAAAACACCAGACGGGTCAGGGACAAAGTTATTGAGAAATTTAAAGCAGGCTCAAAAAGATTTCCAAAGCCTTGAACATCCCACGGAGCACTGTTTAAGTGATCATTCAGAAATGGAAGGAGTATGGCACAACTGTAAACCTACCGAGACAAGGCCGTCCACCTAAACTCACAGGCCGAACAAGGAGAGCGCTGATCAGAAATGCAGCCAAGTGGTCCATGGTGACTCTGGATGAGCTGCAGAGATCTACAGCTCAGGTGGGGGAATCTGTCCATAGGACAACTATTAGTCGTGCAATGCACAAGGTTGGCCTTTATGGAAGAGTGGAAAGAATAAAGCCATTGTTAACAGAAAACCATAAGAAGTCCTGTTTGCACAGCAAACATGTGGAAGAAGGTGCTCTGGTCAGATGAGACCAAAATGGAACTTTTTGGCCAAAATGCAAAACGCTATGTGTGGCGGAAAACTAACACAGCACATCACTCTGAACACACCATCCCCACTGTCAAATATGGTGGTGGCAGCATCATGCTCTGGGGGTGCTTCTCTTCAGCAGGGACAGGGAAGCTGGTCAGAGTTGATGGGAAGATGGATGGAGCCAAATACAGGGCAATCTTGTAAGAAAACCTCTTGGAGTCTGCAAAAGACTTGAGACTGGGGCGGAGGTTCACCTTCCAGCAGGACAACGACCCTAAACATAAAGCCAGGGCAACAATGGAATTGTTTAAAACAAAACATACTCATGTGTTAGAATGGCCCAGTCAAAGTCCAGATCTAAATCCAATTGAGAATCTGTGGCAAGATCTGAAAACTGCTGTTCACAAACGCTGTCCATCTAATCTGACTGAGCTGGAGCTGTTTTGCAAAGAAGAATGGACAAGGATTTCAGTCTCTAGATGTGCAAAGCTGGTAGAGACATACCCTAAAAGACTGGCAGCTGTAATTGCAGCAAAAGGTGTTTCTACAAATATTGATCCAGGGGGCTGAATTATTACGCACACTCCACTTTTCAGTTATTTATTTGTAAAAAATGTTTGGGATCATGTATGATTTTCGTTCCACTTCTCACGTGTACACCACTTTGTATTGGCTTTTCATGTGGAATTCCAATAAAATTGATTCATGTTTGTGGCTGTAATGTGACAAAATGTGGAAAAGTTCATGGGGGCCGAATACTTTTGCAACCCACTGTAGGTTTTTAGCCTAGACTTAATAACTGAGACTGTGTCCCGAACAATAACTGGAAAACTATTCCATAATTTTTGGGCTTTGTAACCAAAAGCTCTTCCCCCTGCTGTAGTTTTCATAATACGCGGTACTGACAAGCAGCCTGCATCCTTTGATCGAAGTAGGCGTGGTGGATCATAAGACACTCAGATACTAAAGGCCATTTAATGCTTTATAAATCAATAGTAGTATTTTAAAATCAATGCGAAACTTCACATGGAGCCAGTGCAGTGAGGAAAAAATAGGGGTGATGTGCTCATATCTTCTGGCTCTAGTGAGGACTATTGCTGCTGCATTATGAACTAACTGAAGCTTGTTTATGCACCTAGCTGAACAACCAGACAGTAAGGTGTTACAATAGTCCAACCTAGAGGTGATAAAAGCATGAACTAGTTTTTCTGCTTCATTTGGTATAATATATTAGTATGCATAATATATTCCTTATCTTGGCAATATTTCTGAAATGAAAGAATGCTATCCTGGTAATATCAACTACATGAGCTTCAAATGAAAGACTAGAATCTATAATGACATGAGGTCTCTTACTGTTGCACTTGATGGAACAAGAAGGCTAAACTAAAGTTACAGTGTGATCTAAAATCTTGCTTCTAGCTGCTTGTGGTCCTATGACTAGAACTTCTGTCTTATCAGGATTAAGCAGAAGGAAGTTAATTAACATCCAATCTCTTATGTCCTTCACACATTGCTCAACTTTAGTAAGCTGTTTTTTCTTATCTAGTTTTGCTGAGACGTATAACTGTGTGTCTTCAGCATAACAATGAAAAAACTAATACCATGGTTACGAATTATACTGCCCAAAGGAAGCATGTAAAGAGAAAAAAGGCAGTAGGCGTAAAACTGAACACTGTGGAACACCAAACTCCACTTAAGAACATGCAAATTAGTCAACCATTTCAACACTTTTTAATTTCATTTTTATTCTACTATTTAATTTTTTATACACAATGTAAATTCAAAAGTCTTTTACAGCTAAAGTTTAGTTTCATATTTCTCTATATTTTGTAATTTGTAAAATTCTCATTTAAAAGTTTCATATTGAAACTTTCTTTTTGAAATTTTAAGTCATCAGCTGTTGTATAAGGATTTCACTTCATATCATACTGTATGATATGAAGTGTACTGTATGTGATGAATAAAATTACAATTTTGGATCTACTGTATATGACGTATCAGACACCTCCTCTGTTGACACACACGAGCAGGATTTAGTTTTTTTTTATCACCTGATCAAAAATTTAAGACCATAGACCAAACCCACAAAAGCTAAATGTGTCAATAAAAAGACTCAGTACTGAGCTCCACCGTTCTTGTTGATAACTTCAAACACTTGTTTCGACATGCTTGATGCAACTGGGCACGTTGCTCCATGTGGTGAAGATAGCTTCATGAAGGGCATCTACAGTCTGGAACTGATAAACTTGTAAACTTCCCTTTCCATTCATCCACAAACATTCTCAAGAGGATTCACAGTGGGTACGGAACGTATTCAGACCCCCTTAAATTTTTCACTCTTTGTTATATTGCAAACATTTGCTAAAATTATTTAAGTTAATTTTTTCCTCATTAATGTACACACAGCATCCCATATTGACAGAAAAACACAGAATTGTTGACATTTTTGCAGATTTATTAAAAAAGAAAAACTGAAATATCACAGGGTCCTAAGTATTCAGAACCTTTATTGTGACACTTATATATTTAACTCGGGTGCTGTCCATTTCTTCTGATCATCCTTGAGATGGTTCTACACCTTCATTTGCGTCCAGCTGTGTTTGATTATACTGATTCTCTGAGGATTACAAATACAGGTAAAAAGTGATTTTAATAATGTTCCATGTATGATTACTGGTAATTTCAATTAGAAGAATGCTTGTCAGACTGAAATAGTCAATCCATGTCATGTTATAGTCTTAAGAGTGTTTTAGGGTTCTGCCTTTCATGCTGCGTTTTCAGTTCAGACGCCATTTTGGGTGTTTCTCAGTGTGTGCATGAGGTATATTGGACAAGAGGAGGGAGATTTTTGTTTATTATTTCAAGTGCAAATAAGTCTTAAGTATTTCTCTAGTGAAATCTGGTCTTTTATGGCTTCCTGCTATCTTGATAATGGGTATTTTACCTCCTTGACACTTTGGCAATGTTGTGGTAAACCACCAGAATATTGTAAATCTTTTAAGATGTACAGTATAAGAAGATATACTGTATCTTATAAAGTGTGCATTGTGTTGTGTTTGTGTTAGAATGTGTGTTGTATGTGCATATATTTGTTGGTTGTATTGATTTCCTGCTGTATGGTTATTTTACAGGATGCACTTGTGAATGTTGTTGAGTTTTTACATTTTATTGTCAGAATTTCTATCATTTTTAAGAGAAATAATAAATGTCAGTAATGTCAGTAATAAACTGACTGGAAAGTCATAACACGTGTGCTCGTGTTTTTCACAGGATTACAAAAAAAACAGTGTTTATTCATCGATTCACAATGCCTGTGCATCTTTTGCCGCCGGCACAGATATCCCCTAATATATAGAGTCCAAATATACATTAGGATCTGGTTGCTGGGCTCTTTTATCTCGCTTCTTAGTCTTTTACAGCTATATCATGATAATCTTCTGACATAGTCTTACTCAAGTACATATTTACTCTAATCCTCTAGTACAGTGGTTCTCAAAGTGTGGGGCCCCACTAGTGGGGAATACAGACATGACAGGTGGGGCGCAATGAACGAGAGGAAATTAGTGGGAAATAATAGGAAAAAACTAAACAATCACACACAAATAAATGGATCATTAATACAAGTATATTTAAATCAGTTGTGGGCCGGGAGAAAAAGTGGAACCATAGTGCAACAATAACGGTTTAACGTCGGGCCAACTTGAGCAGCGCTGCTCGAATCACCTGCGCGACTCTGACAGAAATAAACCGCGCCGACCATCAAAATACATTTTACCCCGCTGGGATGCGCACGTACAAAACAGGCATGACAAGGCGGAAACAATATTAAACAGTCCTGACATTTTAAATTGTTTTTAAATAAAACACAGTGAGTCGCGCAGGTTTGTGATTCGAGCGGCGCTGCGCGATCCACCGGGCTGCGCGAATAAACTGCAGCAGCAGTCAGTTTGCTTACATGTGACGAAACCAAGAACGAGGAGATTGTAAAGAAAAAAGGTGCATCGTCTGTGGTGTGGAATTGGTTTGGGTAGAAGAAAAGTGATACGAATGAGATAAACGTGATTTGGAAGGTACGCAAGTGCACTGTTTTAACAAGTGGTGGAAACACGTCAAACCTTTTCTATCATCTGAAATCCAAGCATCCAAACTAATATGGCCAAAGTAAAAAAAAATAAATAAAAAAATGCGGCAAACCTCAGCAATTCACAGTTTAAATAAAATGACATTATGTAAAACAGTTTCTTTGTGTTTGAATTTTTATTTATGCATTTTCAGATACAAATTGCTATATTGTGATATAGCAATTGTGATTGTGATCGTTATCGAGGTACAAAATTGCTTCTCCTGTGTTAGAAGATTTTGGTTATATCGCCCACCCCTAATGAAGCCTATCTTGAGCTTGGATTCATGGTGGGGATGGTGGGGGCAGAGGAGAGGCTCGTGTGTGCTTTGTGTCTTAAACCGCTGGCAGCAGACCGCATGAGACCCAACAAATTAGGAAGACACTTAGAGACAACACACTCAGTCACGTTAATAAACCACTGGACTTCTTTCAAAGAAAGTTGGCAGAATACAGACGGCAGGATAATCGCATGGTAAAATCTGAATCAGTGGACAGCAAAGCACAAATGGCTTCATTCAAATTTGCATACAGAATTGGCCAGTGCAAAAAAACTACAAACGATTGTTGAGCAGCTAATAAACATGGGGTCAATTATGCAATGATAAGTGACAACGTAAGCCTTTTATAACAATTGCATGTGTATTTTATCTGTTTTTAACTTGGTCTTGTTTGATCTTATTGGTTTAGAAATGAATATTTCAATAAACAGTAAACTTGGCCAAGTGGGGCTTGAAAATTCGCTCAACCCCTTAAGTGGGGAATGACAGAAAAAGTTTGAGAACCACGGCTGTAGTACATATCTAGTACTTTCCATCTTATAAGTAAGGATGCTAGGAGGCGCTCTTTTCCACAATAATAATCAGCTACTACTATTGTTTGATCTTTATATATCTCTCTTGAGGCTGGTATTACATTCTGATTTTACAGATTTTTAAGGTGATTTCTGCTCAGTTTCTTATCCCTTGGGCCAGATGCACTGATCCTCTAACAGTTTTTTATCTAGATATCAGATATTCTTGGGTATAATCTATGCTATACCATTTTGGAATTTCTACTTTTCTCTGTTGTACTTTAACAATTTTATTCCTATCCCAATGCGCGCTCACACACACACACACATACACACACACACCAATCACCCAAATGTGGTTTTCAAAGTAGCTATTATACATGGAGTTTCCTATAAAAGCCAAACATTCTGCAGAGTAATATGGTCTAAATATCTTGTCTAAATGACAAAAGTTTCAATCAAACATATCTGATGATTGTAGTCAAAGATTCTTCCTTGTCTGTTGCTGCTATGGAATATTGAAATTTTAGAAAGCATTTGGTTAGATATAAACAACATTCATAAATTTAATTATGCTCGTACTCCAAGGCTCCACTGAACTCAATTGTGTTTCCCGTACATTTCCACCGGATGTTCTGCGATGCTTTGCACATGCGTGCCGAGTAGAAAATGAACGAATCACTCTCCGAGATACTCGTTCATCTGAGTCACGTTAAAGACTCGATCAAAAAGAATGAATCGTTCATTAACGACCCATCGCTAATCTTCTTCTTTGTCTTTCGGCTGTTCCCTTTCAGGGGTCGCCACAGCAAATCATCTGCCTCCATCTAACCCTATCCTCTGAATCCTCTTCTCTCACACCAACTAACTTCATGTCCTCTCTCACTGCATCCATAAATCTCCTCTTTGGTCTTCCTCTAGACCTCCTGCCTGGCAGTTCCAACCTCAGCATCCTTCTACCGATATATTCACACTCTCTCCTCTGAACATGTCCAAACCACCTCAATCTGGCCTCTCTGACTTTATCTCTAAAACATCTAACATGAATTGTCCCTCTGATTAACTCATTCTTGATTCTATACATCCTTGTCACTCCCAAAGAGAACCTCAACATCTTCAGCTCTGCTACCTCTAGCTCTGCCTCCTGTCTTTTCTTCAGTGTCTCTAAGCCGTAGACCATTGCTGGTCTCACCACTGTCCTGTACACCTTTCCTTTCATTCTCACTGATACTCTTTCATCACACAACACACCTGACACTTTTCTCCACCCATTCCAACCTGTCTGTACTGGTCTTTTCACCTCCTTTGAACACTCTCTGGACCGTTGACCCTAAGTACTTAAAAGCCTGCACCTTCTTTACCTCTGCTCCCTGTAGCCTCACCGTTCCTCTTGGGTCCCTCTCATTCACACACATGTTTTCCGTCTTGCTGTGGCTAACCTTCATTCCTCTGCTTTCCAAATTTTCCTCCACCTGTTCCCTGCTCTCGATACAAAGCACAATGTCATCTGCAAACATCATAGTCCATGGAGAATCCCGTCTAACCTCATCTGTCATCCTGTCCATCACCAGAGCAAATAAAAAGGGGCTTAGAGCCGATCCTTGATGCAGACCCACCTCCACCTTGAACTGTTCTGTCACACCTACAGCACATCTCACCACTGTCTTACAACTCTCATGCTGTGGTTCTTCATGCCGGCATGAACGACACCAGGCTGAGGCAGACGGAGATCCTAACGAAGGACTTCAGGAGCCTGGTCGAGAAGGTCCGCTGCACATCACCCACGACAAGGATCGTCGTATCTGGACCGCTTCCCACATTTCAGCGAGGAATCGAGAAGTTCAGTAGATTATTTGCCTTTAATGAATGGTTACAATCTTGGTGTCGACAACAGAAATGACCCTTTGTTGAAAACTGGAATGTTTTCTGGGAGCGTCCTAAGCTCTACCACACTGATGGCCTACACCCTAGCAGAGCTGGAGCAGCGGTCCTCTCTGACAACATCTCCAGGACACTACGCACCATCTGACTGGCGGTAAGTCATACTATAGATTCCAAACGTATTAGCCACATCACAACTCACCATAGTGATAGACGCACACACATAGCTTGTCCTATAGAAACTGTGTCTGTTCCCCGAATAGTGAGAAAAAAGAATAAATTTGTTAAAGTTGCCCGAAACATTCTGATAACCATAAAACCAGAAAAAGGCAAAATAAATAGTCAAAATCAACCTCTAAAGTTTGGACTACTCAACATTAGATCCCTTGCGCCTAAAGCACTTATTGTTAATGAAATTATCTCAGATTATTGCCTTGACGCACTCTGTCTCACCGAAACCTGGCTTAAACCAAATTAATATTTTGGTCTGAATGAGTCTTCTCCGTCAGGATATTTCTATAAGCACGAGCCCCGTCTAATTGGTCGCGGTGGTGGTGTCGCCACTATCTACAATGATATACTCACTGTTACTCAGAAAATAAGGCCCAGGTTTAACTCATTTGAAGTGCTTATCATTAATGTTGCACTCAGTGAGATACGTAATAAACCCTTGCTATATTTTACCCTGGCCAACGTGTACAGACCCCCGGGGCCATATGTCGATTTTCTTAAAGAATTTGGATATCTGGTATCAGACCTATTGGTTAACTCTGACAAAGTGTTGATAGTAGGAGACTTTAACATTCATGTAGATGATGCTAGCGACGCTTTAGCACTCACATTTATGGATTTACTAAATTCTTTTGGGGTTAAACAAAATATAATTGGAGCAACTCACCACTTTAATCATACGCTAGATTTAATTATATCCCATGGTATAGATGTCTCTAATATAGAGATCATACCTCAAAGTGATGATATCACAGATCATCACCTCCTGACATATACTCTACCCGTAGAACAGATTAGCTGTGTCTCCCCACGCTATCAATCTGTTAGAAATATGAATCCCACTACTAAAGACAGATTCACAAGTAATCTGCCGGATCCGTCCCAATTTCTAATTAGACCCCTAAATGCAGATGATCTAGATGAAGTGACTAGCAGCATGGGGACTATTTTTACCAGTACATTAGACACTGTTGCTCCCATCAGATTAAAAAAAGTCAGAGATAAAACACTTGCTCCAGTTGTACAACAGCCCTAAAGAGAGCAACCCGTAACCACGAGCGAAAATGGAGAAAAACTAAACTAGAAGTTCTTAGAATTGCGTATAAAGACAGTATGTGCAGCTATAGAAAGGCTCTAAAAATTGCTAGGACTGAGCATCTTAGCCAACTGATAGCAAGAAACCAAAACAATCCCAGGTTCTTATTTAGTACAGTGGCTCGCCTAACAAAACCTAAGATGCCCGCAGAGAGTATCCCATCACAGTTTAGAAGTGAAGACTTTATGGACTTCTTTAATGAAAAAATCAATAATATCAGGAAGAAAATAACGGAGGTTCAACCTCTAATAGTATCTCATGATCCAGGTCAGCCTATAGCTTCACATTCACATTTAGATTTTCAGTGCTTTACAGGTATAGGACAGGAAGAGCTGTATAAACTTATCACCTCGGCTAAATCAACAACGTGCTTGTTAGACCCAATCCCAACCAGATTTTTAAAAGAAGTGATGCTTACGGTTGGAGAGCCACTTCTAAACATTATTAATTCTTCATTATATCTAGGTCATGTCCCTAAACCTTTCAAGTTAGCAGTTATTAAGCCGCTTCTTAAAAAATCTAATTTGGACGCGAATGAAATAACAAATTACAGACCGATTTCAAACCTTCCGTTCATATCAAAAATACTAGAAAAAGTAGTATCAGCTCAAATATGCACATTCTTGCAGGATAACAACATCCTTGAAGAATTTCAGTCAGGTTTCAGGCCCCATCATAGCACAGAAACTGCACTAGTTAAGATTACAAACGACTTGTTTTTAGCTTCAGACCAAGGCTCCATCTCATTGCTAGTCCTGCTCGATCTTAGTGCTGCATTCGACACTGTAGATCATAATATTCTCATAGATCGCTTACAAAATTATATAGGTATTCAGGGACAGGCATTAAAATGGTTTAGATCTTACCTGTCTGATCGCTACCATTTTGTAGATCTAAATGGAGAACTGTCTGGTGTAATGCCAGTGAAATATGGGGTCCCACAAGGGTCAGTTTTAGGACCTCTGTTGTTCTCACTATACATGCTTCCCTTGAGTAACATCATTAGAAGACATGGGATTAGTTTCCATTGTTATGCTGATGATACCCAATTATATATCTCAACTAAACCAGACGAAATACCTAAGTGGTCTAGATTAACTGAGTGTGTCCAGGACATAAAAGATTGGATGACCAATAACTTTCTTTTATTAAATTCAGATAAGACAGAGATATTACTTATTGGCCCAAAAACCAGCACACAACAGCTTTCACAATCCAGCCTGTGCTTATAAGGATGTACTGTTACTACCAGCTCAGCAGTAAAAGACCTGGGCATAATATTAGACAGTAACTTGTCTTTTGAAAATCACATTTCAAATATCACAAAAACAGCCTTTTTCCATCTTCGAAATATTGCTAAACTTAGGAACATCTTATCCGTATCTGTATACATCCTATTGTAATGCATTACTAGGTGGTTGTCCTGCATCCTCAATAAACAAGCTTCCATTAGTCCAAAATGCAGCCGCCAGGGTTCTCACTAGATCCAGAAAATATGATCATATAACCCCAATATTATCATCCCTGCACTGGCTACCTGTTCAGTTTAGAATAAATTACAAAATAGTATTACTTACATACAAGGCCTTAAATGGTTTAGCTCCCACATACCTAACCAGTCTTCTGATACTCTACAATCCACCATGCGCCTTAAGATCACAAAGCTCCGGACTTCTGGTAGTTCCCAGAATTTCAAAATCTACAAAAGGGGGTATGGCATTTTCATATTTAGCTCCAAAGCTTTGGAATAGCCTTCCAGACAGTGTTCGGGGAGCAGACACGGTTTCTCAGTTCAAAAGTCGACTCAAGACGCATCTTTTTAATTTAGCATACACATAACTCATCCCATAATCTCATACTCCAGTACACCTATCCCGAATGGAAACTACGCTAATTCTCCCCATCTGTTCTGTATTTCTCTACCCATCCCGAGGCATCGGGAGATTGTGCCAGCTTCAATAGACAAAGGCCGACCCCGCGAGGTTCCTGAGGCATCCAGAGAAGGACCAGCTCCAGCTGGATTCAGCTTTATGATGGTTGGAGCTACACATGCTGCTCCTGTGCTTCCAGTGATCCAGACCTCATCTGCCCTCTGCACCTACTGACTCGTCCCTATGCTGAACTGGTCTTCATGTCAATTTAAATAATTTCTGTCATATTGAATTTTCACCTGCACAACACACAAGATGTTATATCATTTCTATCTGTTATCACCCAAATGAGGATGGGTTCCCTGTTGAGTCTGGTTCCTCTCAAGGTTTCTTCCTAATGCCATCTCAGGGAGTTTTTCCTTGCCAACGTCGCCGTCACCCTTGGCTTGCTCATCAGAGAAATTTCATTCATTCGTCTCATTATTATTATCTACACATTATTATCTACACAACAGCTGGTGCAACCGCGCGAGCGTTGTTCTTCTTACACGCTCCTGCACACCAAACCTGGAACTACTGTCCATCATGTGTCGTCCATTTTATCTTCCACGGGAGTTCACATCGGTCATAATCAGCGCCGTTTACATACCTCCACAAGCAGACACTGAAACTGCCTTATGCGAGCTGCATGAGGCGCTCACACAGCACCAGACACAACACCGGGACGCTGCGCTCATTGTGGCGGGTGATTTTAATAGTGCCAACCTCAAACGCGCAGCGCCGAACTTTTATCAGCACATCACCTGCCCCACCAGGGGCGAAAGGACACTGGACCACTGTTATACCACGGTCAAAGACGGTTACAAGGCACAATCTCGTCCAGCGTTTGGTAAATCCGACCACGCCGCCATCTTCCTCATGCCAAAATATAAACAAAGGCTGAAACAGGAAGTGCCGGTCCAGAGGGAGGTCGCGCGCTGGATGGACCAATCGGTGGCCGCGTTACAGGACGCACTCGATGACGCAGACTGGACATGTTCAGAAACAGCTCCGATGATGACGTCAGCGTGTTTACGGAAGCGGTTGTGGGATTTATTGAAAAGCTGGCAGACGATACGGTAGAGAAAAAGACTATCACAACGTTTCCCAACCAGAAGCCATGGGTGGATAAAACCATCCGCGACGCTCTGAGATCTCGCACCGCTGCCTACAACACGGGACTTGCGTCGGGGGACATGGAACCGTACAAGGCTGCGTCATATAACGTCCGGAAGGTGGTGAAAGAGGCGAAGCAGCGCTACGGGAGAAAACTAGAGTCACAGCTTCAACAGAGTGACTCTAGGAGCCTGTGGCAGGGACTGACAACAATCACGGACTATAAAGCACCAGCATCCGGTATGACGAACGCGGACGCGACTCTGGCAGACGAGCTGAACATATTTTACGCTCGCTTCGAGGCTGCAGCTAAAGACGCTAGCGATGCTAATGCTAACGGCGCTAATGCTAACGGCGCTAATGCTAGCGGCGCTAACGGCTGCAGACAGGAAGACACAGCCAGCACCGGGAACGCGCTCATCATCTCCGAGCACGACGTGAGGAGAGCCTTCAAGAGAGTGAACACCAGGAAAGCAGCAAGACCAGACGGCATCTCAGGCCGTATCCTCAGAGCCTGCGCAGACCAGCTAGCACCTGTGTTCACTGAGATATTCAACATCTCTTTATCTCAGTCGGTGATCCCCACATGCTTCAAAGAGTCCATTATTGTTCCTGTTCCAAAGAAACCACATCCTGCTTCCCTCAATGACTATCGCCCTGTAGCCCTAACCTCAGTAGTGATGAAGTGCTTTGAACGCCTTATCAGAGACTTCATCATTTCTTCACTACCCGACACACTGGACCCACTACAGTTTGCATACCGTCAGAACCGCTCCACAGACGATGCAATCTCTCATCTCCTCCACACATCACTCACTCACCTGGACACTAGGAAAGGGAATTATGTTAAAATGCTCTTCATCGACTACAGCTCTGCTTTTAACACAATAATTCCCTCCACACTCACCACCAAGCTGGAGCACCTGGGACTGAGCTCATCTATATGTCAGTGGATCTCCAATTTTCTGACTGGCAGACCACAGGCAGTAAGGATGGGCGGACATGTCTCAGCCACACTCACTCTCAGCACTGGAGCCCCCCAGGGTTGTGTTCTGAGCCCCCTGCTGTACTCTTTGTACACCCACAACTGCGTGGCCACTACCAACTCCACCTCCATCATCAAGTTTGCTGACGACACCGTCGTGGTCGGACTGATCACCAACAATGATGAGTCGGACTACCTAGAGGAGATTGGAAATCTGGAGAACTGGTGCCAGAGGAACAATCTCCTCCTGAACGTCAGTAAGACAAAGGAGCTGATAGTGGACTTTAGTACAAAGCAGGAGAGGAACTACCAGACCCCCGTAATCAACAGGAGCCCAGTGGAGAGAGTGGACAGCTTCAGATACCTCGGTGTTCACATCACGCAGGACCTATCATGGTCCTGTCACATCAACACCGTGGTGAAAAAAGCCTGGCAGCGTCTCTACCACCTCAGACGCTTGAGAGACTTTAGACTGCCCTCCAAGGTGCTCAGGAACTTTTACTCCTGCACCATAGAGAGCATCCTGACGGGAAACATCACGACCTGGTTCGGGAACAGCACCATGCAGGACAGACGAGCTCTACAGAGGGTGGTGCGATCAGCCGAGCGCATCATCCGCACTGAGCTCCCTGACGTGCACTCCATCTACAGCAAGCGGTGCTGGACTAAGGCCAGGAAGATCATGAAGGACCTCAGTCACCCCAGTAATGGACTGTTCTCTTTGTTGCGGTCTGGGAAAAGATTCCGCTCCCTAAAGGCCAACACAGAGAGACTGAGGAGGAGCTTTTTCCCGCAGGCGATAAGGTCTCTCAATCACACCTCCTCACAGGACTAATAACATCTTTTAAGCTCACAACACTGACTGGACAATCATGGACACATTCATACACACTTGCACTAAATACTCATACATCTGGACAATTGCACGTGTCACCTTTCATGCATATTTGCACAACCACCGACACTTTAATTCTATATACACATATACTCTACCTTATATTCTATATTTTTGCAATATTTTATCATGCCCTTATTGCACAGTTAATTTTACTAGTTAAAATTATTTCTTCAGTATTTCCTTTTTATTGATTATTTATTTTACGTACAAGCTTTTATTTTCTTTTTAAGGTCACTGGCGGTCGTATAAAGCATTTCACTGCATATTATACTGTGTATGATTGTGTATGTGACCAATAAAATTTGAATTTGAAATTTGAATTTTTCTCACACATACACACTTCCAATTATTTTCATTCATTCATTCATTTTCTATACCGCTTAATCCTGTGTTCAGGGTCGCGGGGGACCTGGAGCCTATCCCAGGAGACTTCGGGCACTAGGCGGGGTACACCCTGGACAGGGTGCCAATCCATCGCAGGGCACACACACATACACACACTCACACACCCAATGGGCAATTTAGGAACGCCAATTAGCCTAACCTGCATATCTTTGGACTGTGGGAGGAAACCGGAGTACCCGGAGGAAACCCACCAAGCACGGGGAGAACATGCAAACTCCATGCACACGGAGACGGGAATCGAACCCAGACCCTGGAGGTGCAAGGCGACAGTGCTAACCACTACACCACCGCGCCACCTTCCAATTATTTTATTTCCTAAAATTATTATTATTATTATTATTATATTTTTTTTGTAAATTCTTTCATTTTTGTGAAGCTGCTTTGAGACAATGACCATTGTTAAAAGCGCTATAAAATTAAATTGAATTGAAAAATTGAATACATGTCCTGCACCACTCTAACATACTTCTCTGCCACTCCAGACTTCCTCATACAACACCATAGCTCCTCTCTCGACACCCTGTCATACGCTTTCTCTAAATCTACAAAGACACGGGTTTGTGTCTTGGGTATATGTATTTTATTTCAAATATAATTTTATTATGTCGCGTGAAAGACGGTGCTGACGTCACGTTGGGGGCTGACTTACGAGAAAGAAAAATAAGTTTACGGAAGTCGTATTTCCGATGTGAACGTTAGACTAATCTTCCCTCTGCTCCTGTACATTGGACCTCTGGACACTGGATCAGTACCTGAATATTATCCGGACCGGACTGATGGAGAACATATTGTTAATTACGTGTTTTCTTTATGTTTCTGCAGGTAAGACGGAGTATTTTATTATTGTACTTCCGGTGATAAAGCGAGCGGCCGCCGTCCAGTGTCTCCGTTACTTTAGTTATATCGTTCGTTCAGTTTCTTTTAATTTAAGAGAAGAAATTCCGAAATAAAAAGAGCAAAGTGAGGCGAAAGGTCGGGCGATATGTTAGGGTAACTACTAGGCTAGCGGCTATTCTAACGGTCCGTGAAGCAACTAACTCTCGTCTGTTCCTCCACTATGTATTCTTCACCCACTCAATAGTTTGTACGGGGTTTCATGGCCTCATGTCCTCCCCTAATATCTGGGTCCCATTAAGGCCCATTTCTAGTCGCCCCAATATCAAGCTCAGTTTTCATGACTCAGCACATTACATAATCTATACATTACAGCTACACACACACGCACGCACACACACACACACACACACACACACACACAAGGCATGGCTCATCTTCTTCATCCTCTTTGAGGTGCTTGAATCCTCGTCCGATTCTTGTGAATCACAATCTGAGCTGTAAATGTCCTTATTACACTTTAGGGGTGTTTTCTCAACTTGCCATCTCAATAACTCCATTTGTCAAACTGTAGCTCTTATGACTAATGAAAAATCATTCTTTCAAATGCTAGACACTGTCCAACACCAACATTGAGACTCGCATTGGGAGCCTTCAGAACCTCACCAGTTCAAAGCCTACATTATATACAGCAGCAAATGAACCACCTCTTCATATAAGACACTTGAAGCTAGCTCTCCAGTATGCAACTAAGATAAAAACAAATTCACAAAATCCATCTTATAATCCAATCTTCTTCCCACAGTATTTGCATATGAATGAGGCTAGACCAAACTACATCAAACCTTTCAGTGTAGGCGCCAGACCTCACATGGAAAACTGGAGTCAGACACACTTTTGCCAAATACCTCCCTGGAGCTTGGAAAAGCTTAATATCAATGTGGAACTGACTTGTAATAAGAAGGCTGAAACTCATCCGTATATATTCCGTCAACAAGTCCTCGAAATAAAAAGCATTTATCCCTACCATAAACCCATATATACGGACGGATCAAAAATGGACAACCACATTTCTGCAGCAGCACTAACCGAGCAACACCACTACAAAAGTTCCACCTTTACAGCAGATGCCTGGGCTCTGTTACTTACTCTGGAACATTGAAAAAGTAAGAGAACCAAACGCCTTAATATTCACCGACTCAAAATCCTGTGTACAAGCTTTGGGATCTATGAAAACAAATCACCCAATAATCACTGATGATATTAATCAAGGCAAACCAGCTACAGAAGAACCATCACATTATTACCTTCTAATGGATTCCAGGACATGGTGGAATAACTGGAAATGAACAAACTGACATGGCAGAAAGACGAGCTCTTACACAAACAATTAGCGTATGCTAAATCCCACCCTCTGACCTCAAACCACTGATAAATCAATAAATATATCAAATAAATGGCAAACAGAATGGGAACAGTACCAAAATAACAAATTATTCGAAATAAACCCAGTGGTGGGAGAAAGATGCTATCACCCCTTCGAAACAAGACACGACCAGGTCGTATATACAAGGTGCCATATCAGCCATACTAATGTAACCCATGCGTATTTATTAAAGTATGAAGAAGCTCCAAAATGTTAGCGCTGTGGAACTACTTGAACCATAGAACACATACTTTTGGACTTCCCAAGTTTTAATACCATAAGAAAACTATTTCTACCAGAAGTATATTTAGAAATCAGACTGTATTCTGCAAGACAAAACCAGAAAAAAACTTTTACAATTTCTAAATAAAATGCACCTAAAGAACCTAATGTAAGAGCTTGTTCTTCTGGCCAAGACCATGCTACAGTATAATGTGATATTAATTTATTCCTGTCTATTATTATTATATAATTTTTTATTTTCCCACAACTCTAAATCACTTACATTATAACATAATATAAAATTGATTTGAATAAACCAGGTTAATATTTGATATGAATGCCTTGAAATAGACTGAGAAACTGTATGGCAATAAATCCTAAAACAAACAAACAAATAGGACTAATGACTTTAATACAGTAAGCACACAACAGAATAACAATCTTCCTATTGCTGTAGAAAGTTTCTAATTCAGCAAACCATGATCCCCAATTTCCCAGCCTCAAGGCGAGGTAAGTTTATTTGTGTAGCACATTTTATACACAATGCTAATTCAAAGTTCTTTCTATAAAAGAGAAGATGATGATCATAAAATGAAATAGAAAATAATAGCAATAAAGCAGCATGAAGTTGTTGTCCTGCTACTGATGTTTCTGATAGTGGAGTCCCGGATTATCAGAGACCTGACCTTGGTTTCACTCTGAGCTGAATGTCGCTATCTGCTCGACTTCGAGCCCCTGTTGGTAGCGACATTAGCTGCTGGATCATCCAATCCATATTCAATCACATTTGGGGGATTCCCCACCCACATTCATTAGTGCTTTAAATCTGTTCTTAAGATGAGTCTTAAGAAAATGAGAAGTTTTGTCATAGCCATATCATGTCTCGCTCCCTGTTTGTGCTATCGATTAATCTACACTTGGTATAGACTGTTGAGATTTGCTCGATTCACGAGACTCACCGGATGTATGCTGAGGGGGTCCGTGCTGACGATCTGCTGAATGTTCTGCCTGTTTTGGAACTCCAGCAAGTAACTTTAATCCAAGAACTGCAGTCCTTTGTAGAAGTGTGTGGCAGGTCATGCAGCAAGTAGATTCCACTAGAGGCATGTTCTCTCTTGTCTGTTTGAATGTAGACGGCTGTGTTTTACTGTTTCAGGAATGTACAGTAATCTGCTGACAGCCGGAGGAAAAAGTCCCCGTTTCGTCCAATCCCAAAAAGTTTTTAAATTTAATGTTTGTGCCAAAAATGTTTTGTTTGAGCACTGTGCTGATCTGCTGAAGTAAAAATCTTAAAGATATCAGAGAAAAGTACAGATATAGGGAGCAAAGCGCAGAGCAGTAAGCAGGAACGTCCGAACGATAGCGAAGCTGGAAATAAGAGCCGGAAGCCTCAGATCCAAATATTTTACCATCTCTCCCAGCATTAGTTGTGGTTTCTAGTCTTAAGTTTCTTAGTTTAAGCGTGGCTTTAGTAAATGCACCATCAAGTGCTGTGTTATTAGGGATAGACGTGCAGCATTCAAGAGCCTGACTATTCTGCCGTGTCACTGTACTGGTTGCGACTAGTTATTCTCCTAACACAGTTAAAGCATCTTCAGTATAACTGATACATCTTTGCTTATTATAGTAAATATAATTGATCCATTCTTGTGTTTTTATTCAGTGTAAACCAGACCAATAGTGCTTCATATCTCTGACTTTAAATTCATTTGGAATACCCCTGGGTTAACCAGCTGAGTCCAAATATACATTAGGATCTGGTTGGTGGGCTCTTTTATCTCGCTCCTTAGTCTCTTACAACTGTATCATGATAATCTTCTGACGTAGTCTTACTCGAGTACATATTTACTCTAATCCTCTAGTACATATCTAGTACTTTCCATCTTATAAGTAAGGATGCTAGGAGGCACTCTTTTCCACAATAATAATCAGCTACTACTATTGTTTGATCTTTATATCTCTCTCTTGAGGGTGATATTACAGGATGATTTTACAGGTTTTTAAGGTGATTCCTGCTCAGTTTCTTATCCCTTGGGCCAGATGCACTGATCCTCTAACAGTTTTTTATCTAGATATCAGATATTCTTGGGTATAATCTATGCTATACCATTTTGGAATTTCTACCTTTCTCTGTTGTACTTTAACAATTTAATTCTTATCCCAATGCGCACACACACACACACCAGTCACCCAAAAGTAGCTATTATACAGTACATGGAGTTTCCTAAAAAAGCCAAACATTCTGCAGAGTAATATGGTCTAAAAGTTTCTATCAAACATATCTGATGATTGTAGTTAAAGATTCTTCCTTGTCTGTTGCTTCTATGGAATATTGAAATTTTAGAAAGCCTTTGGTTAGATATAAACAACATTCATAAATTTCATTAGACACAATCATCAGCTGCTACAGTGGAATTTCTGTATCTGAATTAATAGAGACGGTTGTTTAAAAAATCAGTGTAGTTCAGCAATACAGTTATACCTGCTTTACAGTTTTCTAAGTGAATGCTGAACCGTTATTTAAACTAATCTATGACGGAATTCCAAATCTAGTTATTACTCCTAGGTAGATTTGTCCCTCCATCCTCACCTGCAGATGAAACGGTTTCTATCCAAATACTTCTACTAAATGTCTGTCTGTTATCCCGAGCATGTACCTTTGCCTTTAACTCGCTTCATCATATCCACATCCTCCATCACTAAGTGCTTACATGGCCGTTGTGGTACCGCTGTAACGCTTGGATTTATAAAACCGCTTGGTTACAAAAAAACAACGGATTCGGGAATCTAAACTGGGGCTTGAAAACACTACTTCCGGTATTGCGCAACCGCAGCTGTACAAAACACGACGCGACACAAAACAATTATAATAAATTAAACCAAGTGTATTTAACAAGACAGACAGATAAATAAACAAACACGGTGCACCACAAACCAATATATACAAAATATATACAAATAGAAAAAAGTGTGTGTGCGATGTATGCGGGTGTGTGTGTGTGTATGATAGTCCAGTGTCTGAAAAACGGCAATGGGGTGAAATGGTGAAGTTGGAGAGATGGATCGATCTCACCAAATGACGATGGTAGGTCTGGGAGATCGATAAACGGAATGAGCTGGGTACTGAATGAAATTATCAAAGTATAATCCACAAGCAGTCGCTCAGCTTCAAAACACATGCAGCGCGCTGTCTTCATCTCTCCGTAACGGCTTCCTTGCCGGTTCCGGCTTTATGCCGGATCATGTGACCCACGTCACTTCCGGGTTCCCTTGCGACGCGATCGCGCATGCGCGGGAACTTGCCCGGTGACCAAAACACTGTCAATAGGGGAACAGAAACCGCTAGGGCACACCTTCGGCCACAGGTGAGCAGCATTAGCTCTACAACCATTTCCCTGTTGTTGAAGGTGTCCCTGTTGTGTGGCTGTGCTACATAGACCCCCCCCCCAAGCCTCCGGCGTCTGAGGAGAACGTCCGCACAAGCACTTTAAATTCGCCACACGATACCGATCGGCTTTTTGTGGGTATCCCCAAGACATTGTGTATTTATTCGGTCTTTTTCTGTGTTTTACCTCTGCTGGACCCTCCCACTGGGGCGCTCGCCTTGCAGAATATCTTTTTGTTGTGGAGGAGGGAGGTCGAGTTTTGACCCAAACCAGTTCTCCCGGTTCGAAGTGCGCTGCTTCCCCCCGGGTATTGTGACATCTGGCTTGTCTGGATCTGCGATGTTCTGCTCTTTGTTGGCCCTCCTCCATGATAGGTCTTAATCGGGGTGATGATGGATGTTGTGTCTTGTGTCGTTGGCAAACGCTGCAAGCTTTGGTATAACGCCAGACGTCTTTCCGCACCGTCGGCCACCACGCCACCTCTAATAGCCTCAGCAGGGTTTTCAGTTGTCCCCAGTGTCCTCCTAGTGGATTGTCATGATAGTATTGTAGGAAACTCTTTATTAGAGACTGGGGAACAACGAGCTGAAATTTCTCTCCTTTCTGTACCGGTACCCGGCGATATAGCACGCCCTGACGACATTCGAAGGTGACCCTCAGATCTTGTGTACCTCTTTGATGATCTTTGGAGAGCAGCTTCGTGATCGTTGGGTCGTTCTGTTGGGCTCTGCTGATCTCGCTCAGGTCTCTCGGGAAGCTGGAGGCCTCTTTAGTGGACGTGGTGGGTAGACGTGGGGTGTCAGCTCCATTCAGCGGCGGGGGTGCTCGGGGTATGGCATGTGGACCCGGAATAAAGCGGTCCACGCCGTCTTTCTCTCCCCTAGCGCCTCTCTCCACCTGCTTTTCCACGGTGCTCACCGCTCCTCTTAACGCCACTCTCGTGATGATGTTCTCCTGGGTTCGCCCCACTAGTTCTTCCTCGGAGATATCAGGTTTTCCTATGAGACAGAGGGCGGGGTGTTCATCGGCGGAGTCTCCCAGGCGTTGCCCCGGCAGCTGTACCGGAGACCTCGGGTTGTCTTCCTCTTCGTCGAGGTCGTCATCCAGAATAAAAGCCGCCAGGAAAGCCTGTTTAAACGACTGCCAGTCCTCTACCTTGCCTTTCTCCGTCTTCCACCAACTGAGAGCCGGCCCTCGGAGAACTGAGCCGAGGGTTCCCAGCAGCTCTGGTCGGGTCAGGGGTCTGATCTCCATGTACTTCTCCGCTTGCTTAATGAAGTTCCACACCTCAGCTGTCTCTGACGCGTCACAGTAGGCTGGAAACTCCACGCATATGGATGTATGAGCATGCAGAGAAGAAGAAGAAGAAAGTGGGGAGGAGAGCAGAGCCGAGGAGTGTGCTGGAACACCAGGAGGAACGTCGTTGCCATTAGTAGTGCTTGATGGGTTTACCTTGGCCGTGGATGTAGTGGTTGGAGTGCTGGGCAGATGTTGAGCAGGAGCTGGAGGGGATGCAGGGGTGTAGGCCTGTAACCTGTGTGTGGTGGGCGTATCAGTGAGACGCAGTCTCTTCATCCGGTTTTCCCAGATGACATCACGGCGTAGAAAACAGTCAACGATGGCTCTCTCCATTTTTTCGAGAGCCTCCTGGCAGTAGCGCTGCAGCCCTTCCAAACTCGCGTCCACTGCATCACGAAGACTGCTTTCCCGGTTGAGACTGCTGTCCATGGATTGTCTATATTCCTGCTCCATGGAGCTCACTTTATCAGTAAGCGCCCCCAAGTCCCTCTTACATTGATACAGTTCAGTCTGTAGTGTGTGCACTACTTCAATATCAGATCCATGAACAATAATATCATCATCATCATCATTGTCATTATCATGGTTATCAGATATATATAAAGAACTTATCAATGACGTTACTTCAGTTGTAGGGTTACGGCGTGTATAAAATGCATCCTCTACATCTACCGGCATGTTATTATGCACTACACAGTCGGCCTTAGCAGCACTACTAGCATTAGCATTAGCCTTAGCTTTAGCACTAGCATTAGCGATGTTAACATTATCGTTCATTTTGTTCAGCCACATCACACAAAACCGGAAAATATCCCAAAATACAGATTCCCCGTACGGGCCACCACTATGTAACGCTTATGTAACGCTCAGAATTATTATTTGAGCTAATTACACTAAATCGGGGTCTAAGATCTATGAACGGGTTGATTACACTCACTTCCGGTATTGCGCAACCTTCGCGGAGCAAGGAAAGACGGACACAACAACAATTTCCCAAAACCAAACCAAAGTGTATTATGTACAAAAGACAAACAAATGAAGTGCAACAAAAAAACAATATATACAACATATAAACAAATATATACAATGTCAGTAGTGTGTGCGAGTGTGTGAGTGCGTATGTATGAATGTCCAAGTCCGTGTTATTGAAAATGAATGGGATGATGAAATGGGGAGACGGCTCGAGCTCACCGGAGAAAGATGGTAAGTCCGGGAGCTCGAGAAACGGAATCAGAGGGGTATAGTTGATGTCCAGGAAAAGAATAATCCACTGGCAATGTCCAACTAGCTCGCTCTCTCTCTCCATACACAGCGCTGCTTGCTTCATCTCCCCGTGTTGACTGTTGTGCCGGTTCCGGCTTTATACCGGCACACGTGACCTGATAGGTCATCAGGGTTCCCTCGCGGCACAGCTGCGCATGCGCACGAGAGCTTAACCCCGGAACCAAGGCACCGTTGCCATGGGGACGAAAATAACCGAAAGGGGTCAGTTTGTGTGTGCAGGTGAGCAACATTAGCTCCTTCCCTTTTCCCCTGCAGTTTAACTGCCCCTTTATGTGGCCGCGCTACATAGACCCCGCCCCCCAGCCTCCGGCGTGTGAGGAGAGGACCGCACTAGCGCTTTTTTAGTTCCACTTTCTCGGCTTAGTGGGTTGCCCCCAGATCTAGTGTCAGTCCATTGGTTCTTTTTAGTCTCTTTTAGCAGGACCCTCCCACTGGGCACTAGCTCACCTGACAATTCTTTGATGGGCAGAGGAAAGAGATGGAGTCCATCGCCAAACCAGCCCGCCCGGTGGCTCTGGCACCTCGAGCTGCCGGGAACTGTGGTAGCTGGCTTCTTTGGCATGCTGACCTGTTGATGGTGTTGTCTCTTCCTCCGCTGTGATCTTGTGATGTAATGATTTATAAAACCGCTTGGTTACAAAAAAACAACGGATTCGGGAATCTAAACTGGGGCTTGAAAACACTACTTCCGGTATCGCGCAACCGCAGCTGTACAAAACACGACGCGACACAAAACAATTATAATAAATTAAACCAAGTGTATTTAACAAGACAGACAGATAAATAAACAAACACGGTGCACCACAAACCAATATATACAAAATATATACAAATAGAAAAAAGTGTGTGTGCGATGTATGCGGGTGTGTGTGTGTGTGTGTGTGTGTATGATAGTCCAGTGTCTGAAAAACGGCAATAGGGGTGAAATGGTGAAGTTGGAGAGATGGATCGATCTCACCAAATGACGATGGTAGGTCTGGGAGATCGATAAACGGAATGAGCTGGGTACTGAATGCAATTATCAAAGTATAATCCACAAGCAGTCGCTCAGCTTCAAAACACATGCAGCGCGCTGTCTTCATCTCTCCGTAACGGCTTCCTTGCCGGTTCCGGCTTTATGCCGGATCATGTGACCCACGTCACTTCCGGGTTCCCTTGCGACGCGATCGCGCATGCGCGGGAACTTGCCCGGTGACCAAAACACTGTCAATAGGGGAACAGAAACCGCTAGGGCACACCTTCGGCCACAGGTGAGCAGCATTAGCTCTACAACCATTTCCCTGTTGTTGAAGGTGTCCCTGTTGTGTGGCTGTGCTACACCGCTATATGGCCTACAGGTGTCGCTGTTCTTTTCCTAACATTGTTTATAGGCAGATATTCCACATGAAGCTAAAAATTCATCCACCAACACCTGACACACCAACACCTTATCATGCTGTTTCAGCTTCTGCAATCATCCGTCCACTTCTATTTCCACTTACTGGAAAAAGCTAAACATCTTTCATTTAAATACCGCTATGACACATTACTCTGTCTCTTTAACTATTGGTAGCCAGACAGAACTACATTAAGGCTAAATGAACTTCCACACTTACACTGGTCACCTGTCCAACCTTTTTATTTAAATGACATCTTTCGACCTTGGAACTAGAATCAGTTTTAATATAAACATGCCATGTGAGGAAGTTTATGGAATTAGACTTAAAAATCTGGATCATTTCGTTATTGGTGAACAGCGGCCCTGTATTAGTCAATCTGTAAACGAAGCATAAACTGCACTAAATATAAATACACCATGACTACAGTTTTTGATGAGAACCATAGCTATATCTAAATCACCCAATTTTATCATGTTACATTTTCCCTTATGGGAAAAGAGAATTTTTATACATAAGCTTAGAGAGGAAACTGATACACTAGTCTCACTCTTTTTGAACTCCTTCTGGTACATCATATTCCTTAAAGCATTTCTTTGGTGATGGAGGTTAAACAGAAATGACGTCATTGTCCGACGGCTCCTGAGAGGCCACAAGGGATGAGGAGCTTCAATAACTTCTGTTGTGGTTAGTTCAGGAACGATTACCCAAAGATGCAAAGATCACTCCGGATATCAAGGATGTTGAGGCCAATAGACTTTATTCTTTCCAGAATGCAGCTGAACAGTTATTCTGCAGAGGAAAAACCCTCGTCTCTTCTATGTCGCATCATTATATACGTTTACATGATACTTCAACATCCTGTTCCCACCAACACGATACTCCGGTATCGTGATGGTCCTTTAATATGAAAGGCCTGTATTGCTGAACTCTGCCTCCACCTGATCACACACACACTGACTGATACATCGCTCTAACTGTATTTACCTTACATTACTCATTAATGCTACTATACAGACGCCGCAAGTACATTAGCATTACCCATAATTTCTGCTCACATCAGTACTGTACAAAATGTAAAGACTCAGGACTCACAACTATTACACATATTGTATGTTGTATATCATGACACACCTCATTCCACTCTCAATAACAAGTTGCACACATGTATATAACCTTCTCAACTGCAGTATCATAACCCTGGTATACCATATGTTCCGTTATGATGACCATCTATAATCATTGTGTTTTGTGTATTACTCTTTTCTGCCGATTGCTTACATATGCATATTATTTTATCATAATATATGGCTTCCACCATTGCACTCAGTGTGTATAACTCTTTCTGTATATCACCGGCATTCGTGAAATGACCACCAGGTGGCGCAAAGTGAGCTTAATTAATAAAAACCTCTTCGATACAATATGTTGTATCGAAGAAATACTACAGTGATATTAATTTCCACATCTGAGTACTTTATACAACAAACATGAGCTATTTACTGTACAATAATGAGTTACATTGGTTAAATATTTTTAGACAAACAATCAAGTTCACTAGCTGACAATTTTATTTGTCTGAAGAATAAACTGTTATATAGAGTAACTCTATGTGTCTATTTATTGTTATTTAAAAAAATTGATTAAAAGACATCAAACTTTACATATAGAAATAACTGAAGAAAATAAACTTTCAGAATAGAACATTAGAATAACTAAAAAGAATACACAAAAAAAATGCTGTTGTTTCTGTAAACACCTGGTTGGATGATTTTGACCCAACATCTGGTTTATTCTTTATTCTCTGGTTTCTCCAAACGGCCTGCAAAATCTTCGATATATTACATATATTATATACTGTTATTGTGTCACAAAGTGTAGTTTTAAGAGTTCTTTAGGTGAGAATATTTAGAGATGTTTTAGCTCAAAACATCAATCAGTTAATAAAGATAGTGTTAATTTAGAAAATTGCCTCATCAATATTGGAGATTTGAGCTCCAGGGAATGGACATGTACATGTACGCCGCCCAACACAGCCTCGGGAAGAACTTGTGAAAACTACCGCAGAGGTGATGTCTCTGTAATGGTTAAACAGCGGAGGTATTTTACTTTGGGTATAACTGGTATTCTTCGGTATAATACAGTTATAGTATAATATCTGGCGGCTGTGTGACGCATCCTGTACTCTGTGTTCCAGACTCTTTAGTGGAGGCTGTTGATGTTTATTTTAAGCACCACAAATCAGTGTCTTCCCACCTGGGAGTTTCTCCAGCATACTGTAGATCAGATTGATGGACACGAGTCCTCGTCTGTTACAGTTTTCAGGACAACAGTTTTATTTACAACATTTAATCAATAATATTTTTAAAAGTTTTATTGTTCTTGTTCTTAATGTTATTTATTTAAAATAGTAAAATAAATGGAGGTGCATGTTTCATACGAATTACATCATCTGAAATTAATTTTCAATTAGTTTGTATAAAAGCAGACATTTCGCTTTCTATAAGTATATATTTTTTTACATCTGTGAGGCGAGTCTACAGAGTTTTGGTTCATTTTCTGACGCGCTCAAGTTCACTAAAACAATACAGAATAGCGCACCATATTTTACAAAATCATAACGTTTATTGTCGTCATTGTGAGTCAACTTAAATAAAAGTAGAGTCTTATAAAGGCTTTGTAGCTTATCGTTTTATTATATAGTTTTATTATATAGTTTTATTATATAGTTTTTGCACATTAATCTGATGCACACCCAGAGTCTGTTTTCTGGCTATACACTAGTGTTACACATGATATAATCTAAAGACTAGATATAACGTTATACATTTACTTTGCTTAAATTTGATGCAAATACGAAACTGCTATATTTAATTTAAATTCTAAATCTGTACTGTGATTTTAGTACTGTGATTATAAATTCGTTTAATTACAATGTTTCACTTGATTTTATCCGCTGTTTTTGACCCTCTTGAGGGTTTACTGGACTATGAACTTGACTTTGGGAAGATTGCTCCCCTCCCACCCCGGGTGTCTGTGTCCATGGATGTGTGGAGCAGAATGTTCGATTACGTCCAGCTCACTCCTGATGGAAAGTTAACACCAGTGTTTCTTTGGCCTCTTTGGGTCCACTTTGCTCTTCACTCCTTCTGCACTGGTCTTTGAGTATAAACGTCGACAATGTGCAGGAATCTGGTGTGTGTTTGGAGTTTTTGCTGTGGATGATGTCATCGCTGTGACTGAAGTCAGCTGGATAATGGGGGGGGTTGTGGGGTATTTCTTGGAACTCTTACTGTAGCCTGCTCCGCTCAATCAGTTTTCTCTGCAGCTCTTTTTCTTGAGTTCCTAGTTTCTGTTTATCCTCTCTGTATTGGTCAACATTAGGGCTGCACAATATTAGGAAAATATGCGATATTGTTGTTGAATACTGCGATAACGATATTTCTTGCGATATAACATTTCCCTAGAGAAATGCATTTTTTAATTATTATTATTGCCTATTTTCTTTATTATTTATTTATTTATTTATATGTAATGATGATACTAAAATAAACAGGTAATAGATATTCGTCTGATGTAATTAAATCTAATTCAGGCTAAAAAGAAACTATATGTCAAGGAAGTTGCAAATATTTAGACTTCAAAACACTATGAATGACTTAAAACCCTCAGCAGATATTCTGACTTCTAGTTTGCTGTTACTATAAACCTGCCAACACAATATGAATTACTTTCAAACATTACTTTTTATTTACATGTAACCGTGTAACACTCATCAATAGTGTCTTAAAACAAATGCATCTTTTAAACTAAATATTCTCTTTGGCTTGCCTGTTTTTAAAAAAAATAAAAATAAATATTATTAAACAAAAATTAAATAAAAAAAATACTATTTGTCGCACGCACGCACACACACGCGCACGCACACACACGCGCACGCACGCACGCACACACGCTCCGCGACCGGCACTAGGACCCAGAAATAATGCGGGTGCAAACCCGGAAGTATAAGAGGAGTAAACAAACTAGTGCATACAGCTTAGTCACTGAGTTCACGCATGTCGGTTCAGATTCGAGTGTGTTTATAGGACGTGGGTTAAATGTGTGTTTTTCCCTTGCTCCCCTTCTGTGAGAGTCCTTAAACTAATTCACGTGGTTATCCTGCCTACTCGCTTGCTTCCGCGTTTGGGTTTACCGTCTATAAAGGGCTAATGGCTAATCGCGGCTAACGGCTAATGGCTAATCGCGGCTAACGGCTAATCGCTAAATCTTCTGATCATCCGGGGTTAGTTCGCGACAGAATGAAGTATAAAGATATAAATAATAGCTATTTTATATATATATATAAAGATATATGCGGGTATAAACATAGTAAGGGCCCATCTGATTGGTCAAATTTGGACACACAAATGCTTGGCAAATAAAGTATTTATCGCAACTCCTTGCGATATGGTTATCGCGCATGCCATTATCGCGATAACGATATTTTTTCGATATATCGTGCAGCCCTAGTCAACAGCATGTGAAACATAGTTACAGAACTCCCTGTGTGCTTTGGAATTTGAGCTGACCACGTCTTCTAGCATCTTACAGGCTGCGGCGTGGCGTCAATCACCGCCTGCTTTACCAGAGTAACCAGCAGCACCTCTTTCCTGCCTCCACTTCTGCAGCTGCTTTGTGGATTTTCGGAAGGGGTGTGACACGCCAGTCCAAAGTTCTGGGTAGCCCACGGCACATGTTCTCCCTGTGCGCCTTTACTTAACCCTTGTGTGGTGTTCGGGTCTGTGACCCGTTTTCATGCTTTATAAAAAAATAAAAAAGGATGCTCGGGGATAATATACTGTAAGTGTGATGAATTGTAGGTCCTGTGTACATTCACTGTCCTTCTCTTGTCTGGGCCTGCTGTAAGTGTGTCTGTCTGTGTGTCTGTCTGTCTGTGTGTCTGTCTGTCTGTGTGTCTGTCTGTCTGTGTGTCTGTCTGTGTGAGTTTGGCCCCGTCAACCCACACAAGGTTGAAACATAGTAGCAAAATTCAAGCACCGACACATGTTTACTTTCATTTTCCCACACACTTTGTATGGTCTTCTTGTCCAAGAAATGAGCCACCCTACATTGCTGCCAATGTAATAAGGATACAACCAGGACCAACGGGGATTGCAGTTTCTCACGTCCTCATCAAGTCCTATTTTGAGCTTTTTGTCCCAGATTTACTCCAGAAAATTATACTGAATTAGATTAATTTAGAAGAAAGGTGTGATTTTGGGAACGAGGGGAAAGGAGATGGACCAAACCCATTCACATGCCCACTTTGGGGTTCTTATCCTTGCTGAAAATTTCAGGTGCACAGAATCCCAGTAGGATGCAGAAACTGGCAGAAAGTATGGCGTTATATTCATGTCACAATTCTGAGCGCGTGGTTTGACATTTTGAGAGCGGACTAAGCACTCTATGCGCATGCAATAGTGATGCGCGGGTCATCTGGTAACCCGCGGCCCCCGCGGGTCAGGTTGGAGCGGGTAAAGAAATTGTCACTTTATTTGCGGGGCGGGTTGGGGCGGGTCATTAAAAACAAAATTAAATAAAAAATCCATGTATGTTGCTTGCAATTCCACTGCCAGTCACAACAAAAAACAAAGAAATAAAAGTGAAGATGGAAGACGAGGTGCGGAGAAATTGAGGTCGGGAATTTACATCATTTAATGGTCGCGGGTGAGGGGCGGGGCGGGTTGTAAAAATAGATACTGTGGTGCGGGCTGGGGCGGGCCAAATAATTTCATAAAAGCGGGACCCGCGGGTTGGAAAAATACCCGACTAGCGTGCAATGTCTCCCCTGCGCACTTAACAACTCGATTCTGCGCGTGCAGTGTCTTCCCTGCTCGCTCAACGTGTTCTCCGCACACGCGCGACTTACAAGTCGTTACAAAACTGCCACAAAACCAGCCAATCACAGACATCCACACACTGGCATTACAGTGGCATTACTATCGACCGCCTAACGGAAGCGTTGTAAATAAAGATTTATAAGTAAAGCGACCGAGTTGTCCGATTTGAATTTTAGTCGATGTAGTCTAACAATGAGCTATATGGATATTTAGATAAGTAAATAAAAACACACAATGGACAAACGAAACTGGTATATACTAATACTTATTAAAAAGAAATGCTATAATATTTGTTTATAATATATATAAATAAATACAACTATTTACATTGCTTCCCTTATATAATTTATTTTCATTTGTATATAATTATATATAATATAATTTTTATTTCTTATAATTTTCTTTTGATTTTGTAAAGCTGCTTTGAGACAATGACCATTTTAAAAGCACTATACAAATGCGTTATGCGGTCGATATTGCCAGCTGATAGAGAAGGAACAGCCAGAAGTCTCCCAGTGTTTAATGTAAATCTACATTAATCTGCTTTTCTCATCTTTACCTCAAAATCTCAAACCCAATGCACTTAACTAATAGTTTATATACTATTACGTTGGAACCTAGATTTAACATTTTATAAATTTGTAATCCTACACTCCTAAAACTTCCACTGTTCCTTCCAGTACTGGGAATTGACCTTCTGTCTTTTTATTTCTTTTACACGCTTTTTGTCTCCATCTGCAGTCTTGTAATTTATTACAGAAGTTTCCATTTCCTCCCACAACGCCACATCAGATGTCTCTTCCTTTGGCCATTTTGTCAGTAAACTCTTCGTCCTCTTTTACCATTTATTTGAGATTTTAGTTATAAACTCTTTACACAATGGATGTTTCAACACTAATGTCTCCACAGGAAAGGCTGCCGTTATGTCCTGCAGTCTCTGACATCACAACCTTTATCTTACTGCCTTAATCTAATGCTTATGTAGCAACTTTAATATTCAGCTTATTTAACATGACACGCCCCTCCCCCCCTCTGATCAACTGCTTTTACACCTCGCTTTGGGGATCAGACCCTGTCCACTGCACACACAGCTTACATTCTTACTCAACTGCTCACACACACACGCACACACGCACGCACGCACGCACGCACGCACGCACACACACACACACACACACACACACACACACACACACACTCTTACTCTCTCTCTCACACTTACACACACACACTCACACACACACACACACACACACACAGACACACACACACTCTCTCTCTCTCTCTCTCTCACACTTACACACACACACTCTCACTCACACACACACTCACACACACACACACACACACACACATACACACACACACACTCTCACTCTCTCTCTCACACTTACACACACACACTCTCTCTCTCTCTCTCTCTCTCTCTCACACACACACACACACACTCTCTCTCACACACATGCACGCAAATGGACACACACACACAGATATAGCATGCACTCAAAAACACACTGTTTTTATTCTGCACTTCCTGAAGTGACACATAAATAATATTCCTGGTTCACTACAGCAAAATATCATTAATATAATATTAGTTATAATTAACATATGACAGTTCGCTCCTGATAAGAAACAAACCCTTTTTCTCTTACTGTTCTTTTGGAGGGTCTTTAACAGACGTCCTCACCACCAAGGGTCGTCCCCGACAAACTACACAAACTAAGTATGTAAATAAAACGTTGTTTACCTTTTTTGGTGGCCACCTGTCTGTGCTGCTCGCCCCCTAACCCTAACCCACGGGGATCAGACACGCCTTTACCCCTTTTCCAGTCTTGCCGACTACAACTAAATGTTGTAGAAAACAGTCTTGGCACCTTTATTATCTATAACGTCCGGAGCTGGTCCATGGAGCAACTAACTGTCTCATCTGTTTCTCCCATTGTATATTCTTCCCTCCCTAAATAGTTTGTACGTGACTTCATGGCTTCGTGTCCTCACACAACATCTGGGTTCATAAAGCCCCCCTTTCTAGGCGCCCCAATGCTTAACTCAAGTGTCTTGTATCATATAAACACTCCTCATACATTATTTTATAGTAACTCGTATATAAACACTCCTCGTATGTTATTTTCTCACCTGTGGTATGTGTATATGACCTGTTTAGGCTTATAAGGTATTTGTGAAAGCTGTATAGAGCATGTACATGTTATTATTAATAACAATGTAAGTATTATTTTCTACTCTTTTGGATGAACTGAAGTATTGGAGTAAATATAATCACAGTGTGTTAGTTCCAGTTTACCCCTCAGTCAGGGTCTCCAGTGTGTGTCAGGTTAATGCCCCTTCAGAGTTACACCATTAAAACTAAACACATCTGCCTGAACTTTGCTAACGTTCTGACACGGATATGAAACTGATATGACATCATATCTAATGTTCTGTAAGTTAGCAGCACAGCAATGCAGTTAAACAAACATCCTGTAAGTGTTACTGGTTTATTTAATACATGTATAATATTACACTCATAAAGAGATAATAACTACATACTTTATTCCTTCTTTTCTAAACTGGACTTTGACTTTTTCTCATTTAAATACGTATTTGTATATGTACAATTACACATGTACTTCGGTGCAGGTGTGTGTGTGTGTGTGTGTGTGTGTGTATGTGTGTGTGTGTGTGTGTGTACTCTGGTTATATATACAGTGGCGAGGAAAAGTAAGTGAATTGGAATTAATAACTGGCTCCCCCTGGCAGCAATAACCCTCACCAGACTCTTCCTGTAGCTGTGGATCAGATCTGCACATCATTAAGGAGGAATTTCTGCACGTTCTTCCTGACAGAACTGCTTTATCTCTGTCATATTCTCTGGATGTCTCATGTGTTTGACTCTCTTTAAGTCATTCTATATCATCTCTATTGGGTTGAGGTCTGGACTCTGACTCGGCCGCTCCAAGAGGAGGATTTTGTTTTTCTGAAGCCGTTCTGTTGTTGACTTGCTCTGGTGTTTTGGGTCAGTGTCCTGTTCACCCGACGTCTACAGAGTCTCAGCTGATGTAGACATTCTCACGTTATCCTGATGAATATTTCTACACGCTTGGTAATTCATCTTTCCCTCAGTGATTGCAAGCTGGCCACGCCCTGATGCAGCAAATCAGCTCCAAATCATGATGTTTCCTCCACCATACGGTTTCTTTACCTCTCTGATGAGTCTTTGTGCTCTTCAGGTCATTTTGACTGGATGTCCACTTTTTGTCCCAAGTCCTAAAGTGTCTCCATTTGTCTAACTGTAGATGGTGAATTTCTAAAGTCACTTTGTAATCCTTTACAGCCTTATTTAAATCAACAATTCTTGATCACAGATCCTCTGAAAGCCCTTTTTGGTGAGATATGGCTCACGTTAGCGTATTCCTCTTGGGCGGAGCAAACTCAAAAAGAGTTAAAGCAGCTCTAGTCCACACCTCTAAACTCATTATCTTAACGAAACTCGGTCAAGTCAAGTCAAGTAGGCTTTATTGTCACTTCAACCACATAAATCTACAGTGGGTGCACAAGCAGTATGTGACTTCTACCGTCACGGCCTATGGCGATAGCATTTGGGTTTGTGTGTTTGCTGGCTTTTACCACTGAGTGGCGCTATATAACTATAGACTGACACCTCAGGCATCAGTTCGTTCTCTCCAGGCTTAATGAGGCGCAGAGCGTCCGTCGTTGCAGATAAAATAAAGTGAAACATTGCTATTAAACGAATTCATAATCACAGTAGTAACATTACAGTACAAATTTATAATTAAAATTTAATTCAGTTTTTTTTTAGGATCGAATTTAAGCAACGTAAACGTTAAAACACTGAACCTTTTTATTATGTGTAATTAGAAAAGCTACATGTGTAGGGTCTTGTGTCATCTTATATTTTGTGTTCTTTAAATTTGTAGTCTTTATAAGACTTTATAAGATTTTCATTTAGGTGCACTCACAATGACGAAAAAACTTTATGATTTTGTTAAATAAAGAAAGTAAATGGGGTTCTGTATTGTTTTTGGTGAACTTGAGCGCGTCAGAAAATGAACCCAAACTCTGTGTATACTCGCCTCACAGACGTGAAAAATATATACTTATAGAAAGCGAAATATCTGCTTTTATATAAACTAATGAAAAACAAATTATTAGATTATGTAATTCGTATGAAAAATGAATTATAGGCGCGCTCCGGAGCTGCTGCGGAGACGACGAGATGACATGATCACCATCAGCACAGTCGAAACCAAAGGAATCACTTATTTATCAATGAATTATTAAAATGGTCAGAGTGAGTTTCCTGGCTGTTTTAACAAATATTTGAAGTAGATAACAGTAGCCCACATTTATAAAAGCATTTTTATTTAGACTATAAAAAATAATCCTGCATTTATTTTTAGGTGTGCCCGCTGCCACAGTTCTTATATAGCTCTTTATCGGAGTAAATTCAGTAACAAACCTGTAACTTTCCATGTTAATCAGGTACATCTGTATGAATAAATTGTTTAAATGTGATCAGTGATTTATGTAAATGACTCAGTTTAGATGTAAGTAAATGCTCCTTGCTGCGCTGTTTGGGGGAGGGACGCGCTAATGACGATTTGGTCTGCTGTGTGGAGGCTCGCCCGTGAGAGGTTGCGCGCACGTGGTCCACTACACAGCAAAAATATGTTAGTATATCATGACTGAAATACAGCGGCTCACATCGGCGTGCGTTTCTCACAGCGCCGCATAGACAGCGCTTATTTAATACCTGTGAATATGTGTTTGTTGTATTTCTGGGAAAGAGAAATCTAATCTCTCATATCGGCGCACGCGTTCATCTGACTTTAGATCAATACTCGGCAAAGTTAAAGAGCGCACACGCGCGCCGCGGGATCACGCAAACATTTTACATTCACTAAAAGGTTTATTCACAACCACATTTCAGCCATTCACACACATGCATTGTGCTGTTGTTTGTACACACTTTCAGTTTTCCCCTTCTACTCTCCTCTTTCATCAAAAATACTCCCGATATGAGCCGACACGAGCAGATTTGTTTCAGTCAGAATATTTATCAATCATAAAGAGAGGCGACATATACTTGCTGATTAAACACTGCATTTTTTAAAGTGAAAGCGCGTGATGTGAGCAGCTTTAATTATTGATAATTAAATCATTATTAAATGGTGGACATAAACAGCAAAAAGAATAATATTCTTTTGATTATTATTATCATGTTCTTTTGCTGTTTGAGCGTCTGTGGATTACAAAATTTACATTTTACCGTTTTTTTTAATCACTGGAATGGAAGAGATAGAAAGTTTCCTTATCATAACGTGCCTTGTATTGTTTTTAATCGCTCGATACACGACCCATCATTTTTAATGCTATTTTACAAAGGGTAAATACACATGGTATAATTTTATTTGGTTTGTTTATTTATAAATAAAATCTAAAAGTAAAACATTGTAGAGTAATTAATAACAATACATGTTATGATAAGAAAAATCTCATTCCAGGGATTACAAACTGTAGCAGTGTCAATTTTAGAATTCAGAAGATTTTAAATTTACACAAATTTCAAAAATCAAAGATCCTCCCCAGTTTGCTGAAACCATGAACAGTGGTGATTTTAGTTTCTCCGAGTGTATAGGTGAGAACAGCTGATTCACACATGGGGAGGGTGTATTATTTGCATTTGAATGTGTCTGACATTGCAAAGCACACACAGTAACACTGCAAGAACAACAACCTAAAGTAAATAGAAATAACAGGCCCTGATTATACTGCATAAATATTATTTAGTAAAACAAAATTATTGTGTATAGTGTGATTACAACCAATACAATTGATGTTATGATAAGGAAAGTCTATTTCTTCTATTCCAGTAAAACAGTAATAATGTCAATTTTAGAATCTAGAATCCAGAAGATGAAATTTGAAAAATTTTAAAAGAGGCCTGAACTGCAGGTCTTTCAAAATACAGGTCTTAAAGTGGGGAGGGGTGCATTCCCGTTTTACCTGAATGTATAGGTGAGTCACACCTGGTGAGGGTGAATAATTTGCATTCGAATGTTGCCTGCTATTGTAAAGCACACACCGTAACATTAAAAGAACAACATCCCAGGACAAATAGGAATAAGAACCCCTGATTATACGGTATAAATATTATTAAAGATTACAACAAAACTCCTCCGCGCGGGGAAACTTTATGCATGCGTGTGTGCGCTGATTAGACTTTGTAGGGAATTAAAGAGGAGACAAACAACAATAGCCCACGTTTAGAAAAGCAGTTTTATTTAGACTATATAAAAATAATCCTGCATCTATTTTTATGCATTTATGATATTAGACTACGTAGGAGGTTAAAGACGAGGATCACGATGTGTCACGGCGTGCGCCTGTGATGGGTGTGTGCCCAAATCTATCGCTCCTCACTCACTCTCTCTGTGTAGGCTCCCTAGATAGGTGGCAGGTATGTAAAGGGATGGAGCCGCCTATTCGGGCCTGCTGGCGATAATTAACGTTAGGATCTCGAGCTCCGCATTATAAAAGCAAGGCGCGGAGTTTAATTCGGGAAGTAGGTGATGTGGTGGAGCAGGACAGAGTGGCATGCTAGTGGGATGATGTGACGTGCCCCAGGGACTTTAAACAGGACACTGGAATTCCGCCCTTTGATCCTCGCGCTCCCGCGGCGCCTTCACTCCGTGCAGGTGCACTGCCTCCGAGTGCTCCGTTCTGCCACTCTGCCCACCGCCACCTTTCGCAAGCTGTGTGCCCGCATGTCATCCCTTCCCCTTTCTTCAAATCCTCCCTCCTTTAATCCTTTCCTTCCCTATTTTAACTAAATAAATTATCCCTTTTCCCGTAAGACCTCGTCTCGTGTCCGTGCTTCATGGTGCCACCCATGCAAATAGACTCGAACCCGTTACAGATACCAAACCCCGAACACAAACCTCATTTAAATTAAATTAACAAATATTGTAAGTAAACAACAATAGCCCAATTTAGAAATTCTTTCCGAGGCTGCGTTGGGCCGGTGTTATGCGCAGAGCGCCGGGAGATGTACTGAAGCTCAAATCTCCGAAAACTACACTTGTACACAATAACAGTAATATTTCAAACATTTTGCAGGCTGCTGTTTGGAGAAAACAGAGAATAAAGAATAAACCAGTTGTTGGGTCAAAATAACCCAAACAGGTGATCATTTGTAAATTACTCACTACATCTCATATGACCCAACATGAGCAATACAACAATGTGTTTAAATAACCCAGAATTTTGAAATAACCCAGAATTTTGACCCAGCATAAACCACCCAACGATGTGCTTACAGAACCAACACAGCATTTTTAGTGCGTCTTTTTTGAGTTATTGTAATTGTTATTGTTTTATTCTGAAGGGCTATTTTACTAGTTATTTCTATATTTAAAGTTTGTTTGTATCTGTTTATTGTTATTTTAAAAAATTAATTCAAAATACATCAGAGATATTGATAACTTGATATCCTGTCCAAACAACATTTAACTAATGTTTTTTTTTTACTCATTATTATACAATAAATATCAATATCTCTGGTTCAGATTTTACATTTTTGTTGTATAAAGTTCTCAGATGTGAAAATTACAATCACTGTAGTATTTCTTCGATACAACATATTTAGACTTTTTTTATGACTTAATACTATTTAAAACTGCGTAGAGTGAAAAATGTCACTTTGCGCCACCTGGCGGTCATTTCACAAATGACTTTAAAATGCAACTGATTTATTTTGGCTGCTGCCGCTTTTCCACGGCGGTGAGCGCGACGGTAATGAGCAGTCTGGTTGTCCACCTACTGTAGTACACAGTGAAACGAAACAACGTTCCTCCAGGACCAAGGTGCTACATGCAACATAAATTTACAACATAAATTAATAGAAAAACTAAACTAGCTAATTAAGAGGCCTAGTTAGCTGGCTAGCAGAGACAAGACATCTGACTCCAATTAGCTTTTTTGAGGTCATTAACTCAAGGATTCACACACTTTTCACATCCACCAGCACTATGAGGTTTTATGGTTATCAATAAAGACATGAAAGATCAGATTGGTTTTGTGTTGTTATTTTAGACACGTTATTTGTTTTTATCTTGACTTAGATGGTCAGATCACATTTTATGACAAATTAATGCAGAAAACCATGAAATTCCAAAATGTTCACAAATTCTTTCATGCCACTTTATGTAACACAGTGTACAAAAATACCAGATGAATAACTTTATATTTCTTAACACAGGATGACTTGTATTATACAGGACGAATAAGAACATACTTTTAGTAATTACAGCTAAAGATACTCAAATCAAATGTTGTGTAGGAGAAGCTCCACTGCTTGATGGAGGCAAACACACTTCACACTTACAGGTGTCGCCATTAAGACGGCGCGTGTTTTCCCGCGAGAGGCCGCAATTTAGTCCGCGGCGTGCCGCGACTTGCCGGAGACAACATTCAGGAATTTAAAATAAATATGTTGTGCTTCACTGAATATCCGCCAGATGGCGCATGGAAGGACTTTATCTAAATGCCGGACCAGGTACAACGATGAATGTAACGATGCGGATGAACATCTTTCATGATGAAATGAGTGTACAGTAGATGTGCTACATATTATTTTCATAATGATGAGATGAGATGCCCAAATTCGTGCTTTGAAATTCATAGTAAGTTTATAGTTGTTTTTGTAATGTCTTAACAAGGACAAAATAATTAAAGAGATGGCATTGCCTCGGTTTAAATGGTCTTAAATTAAATTAACTAATTACCTGATAGTAGGCTAACTTACAATCTGATAGTGTTAACTAGGCGAATGTCCTGATTCGTGGATATGCCAACCAGGGCCGCTGCTGGCATATTGTTCAATTATTATTGGCCAAATAGGCAGCTGTAACATAGGTGAGGGCGCGCGCGTCATCACGTGTGCTTAGCCTACTCTGCGTTCACCCTAAAATGCAATATATACGTTTATATTTTTGTTTATTTGTATATGTATGTTATTAATATTAATTTATTATTATAATATATAAAAAGATTTTTTTGACAGCTGGGATGGTGCCCCCCTGGGAGTTGGTGCCCTACGCAGACTGCGTACTCTGCGTATAGGCACTGATGCCAACATATCTTATAAATAAATAAAGCTGTTCATCGCCTTGCGGAAACCCGCGGCTCGTACTTCCACTTTACAAAAGGCCTTTTGATCAAAAGGCTGCTAATCGCGCGAGATTTATCGATACAAATGCAGACATTCTCTACAGTATTTATTTGAACACGGTAAAGGTGTTAATGTTTCGTTACATTCCTTAATTTGTCCTTTCGGTTTGTGTTTTATGTTTCACTGTTTTCAATATACTGTACATACTGTAAAACGTATGGACAACAATGTTCCGGAAGCATTATTAAATATTCAATAAGGCACACACACAATTTAGTTTCAATAAAGTTTTATTAAATATATAATAAAGCAGGCAGTACTGTATATGGTAAATGGTCACTCAAAATCTTTTGTAAAAAAAATTAATTAATGAATATTATTATTTTTGCAAAGAGGAAAACTCCATCTTTTCTTTCTAAGAAGTTCGTTAATTATGTCTCTTATTTGCTTGTTGTTGCGGGCTGTGGGGTGGAATTTCCTAGCAACAGCATCGGAAAGTGCTTGAAGCCGAATTACCTCATCAGCGAAACCGGTTTGATAACTTCACACTAAGGATACTGTAGGTGAGAAGGGGGATTACAGTAACGGTTTCTGTGGGTCTTCACCAAGAGGTGATGTGGGTCACGTTGTATTCAGCGAATGGACTAAAACAAAATCATGTTTGCTTCAGCACTGGAAACAATATTGTATTATATATGTACAACTTTATTTAAAGGAGACATACAGTCTCAATTTTCCATAGGTTAATATGATTCTTTAGGGTCCTAATGAAAAGTTTGTAATATACTTTAATTAAAAATTCTCAATTGTTGTGTAAAAAAAACATTACTTTTACCTGGTAAAAAGTAGCTCTGTTCTCAGCAACCTGTTTCAGTACATGCTCCTTTAAATGTTAATGACCTCTACTGAACCCGCCCCCCAGTTCTGTGGGGCGTGTCTTCACAATACAAGTGGGGTATAGCTTTGACAATAGTTAAAAATATTTAAAAAACAGTTAAAAATAATTTGACATGATTTTAGAATTATTTTATATATAAAGGAGTTATTTCTACTCTCTTGCTCTCTTCCTCATAGATCTGATATTAACGTGTTAAATCTTCCCTGCTGCTATCTTCCTGTCTCCTCTTGCATCTGTTCATTCATGCTCACCTTCCCATACTCTGTCTCTCTCTCTCCCTCTCTCTGTCTCCTTCCACCGATCTTCCTCTCCTTTGATTCAAATTCAAATTTTATTTGTCACATACACAGTCATACACAGTATGATATGCAGTGAAATGCTTATACGACAGCCAGTGACCTTAAAAAGAAAATAAAAGCTTATACGTAAGGAATAAATATCAATAAAAAGAAATACTAAAGAAAATACATTTAACTAGTAAAATAAACTGTACAAATGAGGGCATAATAAAAATCTTAGTTGGGACACTAAACAAATTGTGAATAAAAACTGAATGCAATGATGTGGAGATGACAAATGTCAATATTTTATTCAATTCAATTCAATTTTATTTATATAGCGCTTTTAACAATGGTCATTGTCTCAAAGCAGCTTCACAAAAAAAAAAAAAATAGTCCAAAAAAAAAAAAAAAAAAATATATATATATATATATATATATATATATATAGAATAATTATATATAAAATAATAAATAAATAAATAAAATCATAATAGAAAATAAAAAAATAAAAACAAATAATAATAATAATTATAGAAAAGAAAATCATTGGAAGTGTGGATGTGTGAGAAAAATGTGCAGATAATAATGAGACGAATGAATGAAATTTCTCTGATGAGCAAGCCAAGGGTGACGGCGACGGTGGCAAGGAAAAACTCCCTAAGATGGCATTAGGAAGAAACCTTGAGAGGAACCAGACTCAACAGGGAACCCATCCTCATTTGGGCGATAACAGATAGAAATGATATAACATCTTGTGTGTTGTGCAGGTGAAAATTCAATATGACAGAAATTATTTAAATTTGTCATGAAGACCAGTTCAGCATAGGGACGAGTCAGTAGGTGCAGAGGGCAGATGAGGTCTGGATCACTGGAAGCACAGGAGCAGCATGTGTAGCTCCAACCATCATAAAGCTGAATCCAGTTGGAGCTGGTCCTTCTCTGGATGCCTCAGGAACCTCGCAGGGTCGGCCTTTGTCTACTGAAGCTGGCAAAATCTCCCGATGCCTCGGGATGGGTAGAGAAATACAGAACAGATGGGGAGAATTAGCGTAGTTGCCATTCGGTATAGGTGTTCTGGAGTATGAGTACTGGGATGAGTTATGTGTATGCCAGATTAAAAAGATGCGTCTTGAGTCTACTTTTGAACTGAGAAACCGTGTCTGCTCCCCGAACACTGTCTGGAAGGCTATTCCAAAGCTTTGGAGCTAAATATGAAAAAGCCCTACCCCCTTTTGTAGATTTTGAAATTCTGGGAACTACCAGAAGTCCGGAGTTTTGTGATCTTAAGGCGCGTGGTGGATTGTAGCGTATCAGAAGACTGGTTAGGTATGTGGGAGCTAAACCATTTAAGGCCTTGTATGTAAGTAATACTATTTTGTAATTTATTCTAAACTGAACAGGTAGCCAGTGCAGGGATGATAATATTGGGGTTATATGATCATATTTTCTGGATCTAGTGAGAACCCTGGCAGCTGCATTTTGGATTAACTGAAGCTTGTTTATTGAGGTTTTTCTGCATCAGATACGGATATGATGTTCCTAAGTTTAGCAATATTTCGAAGATGGAAAAAGGCTGTTTTTGTGATATTTGAAATGTGATTTTCAAAAGACAAGTTACTGTCTAATATTACTCCCAGATCTTTTACTGCTGAGCTGGTAATAACAGTACATCCTTCTAAGCGCAAGCTGAATTGTGAAAGCTGTTGTGTGCTGGTTTTTGGGCCAATAAGTAATATCTCTGTCTTATCTGAATTTAATAAAAGAAAGTTATTGGTCATCCAATCTTTTATGTCCTGGACACACTCAGTTAATCTAGACAACTTCGGTATTTCGTCTGGTTTAGTTGAGATATATAATTGGGTATCATCAGCATAACAATGGAAACTAATCCCATGTCTTCTAATGATGTTACCCAAGGGAAGCATGTATATTGAGAACAACAGAGGTCCTAAAACTGACCCTTGTGGGACCCCATATTTCACTGGCATTATACCATACGGTTCTCCATTTAGATCTACAAAATGGTAGCGATCAGACAGGTAAGATCTAAACCATTTTAGTGCCTGTCCCTGAATACCTATATAATTTTGTAAGCGATCTATGAGAATATTATGATCTATAGTGTCGAATGCAGCACTAAGATCGAGCAGGACTAGCAATGAGATGCAGCCTTGGTCTGAAGCTAAAAACAAGTCATCTTGTAATCTTAACTAGTGCAGTTTCTGTGCTATGATGGGGCCTGAAACCTGACTGAAATTCTTCAAGGATGTTGTTATCCTGCAAGAATGTGCAAATTTGAGCTGATACTACTTTTTCTAGTATTTTTGATATGAACGGGAGGTTTGAGATCGGTCTGTAATTTTTTATTTCATTCGCGTCCAAATTAGATTTTTTAAGAAGCGGCTTAATAACTGCTAACTTGAAAGGTTTAGGGACGTGACCTAGATGTAATGAAGAATTAATAATGTTTAGCCGAGGTGATAAGTTTATACAGCTCTTCCTGTCCTATACCTGTAAAGCAGTGAAAATCTAAATGTGAAGCTATAGGCTGAACTGGATCGTGAGATACTATTAGAGGTTGAACCTCCATTATTTTCTTCCTGATATTATTGATTTTTTCATTAAAGAAGTCCATAAAGTCTTCACTTCTAAACTGTGATGGGATACTCTCTGCGGGCATCTTAGGTTTTGTTAGGCGAGCCACTGTACTAAATAAGAACCTGGGATTGTTTTTGGTTTCTTGCTATCAGTTGGCTAAGTTGCTCGGTCCTAGCAGTTTTTAGAGCCTGTCTATAGCTGCACATACTGTCTTTATACGCAATTCGAAAAACTTCTAATTTAGTTTTCCTCCATTTTCGCTCGAGGTTACGGGTTGCTCTCTTTAGGGCGCGAGTATGACTGTTGTACCACGGTGCCAATGTTTTATCTCTGACTTTTTTTAATCTGATGGGAGCAACAGTGTCTAATGTACTGGTAAAAATAGTGCCCATGCTGCTAGTCACTTCATCTAGATCATCTGCATTTAGGGGTCTAATAAGAAATTGGGACAGATCCGGCAGATTACTTGTGAATCTGTCTTTAGTGGTGGGATTCATATTTCTAACAGATTGATAGCGTGGGGAGACACAGCTAATCTGTTCTACGGGTAGAGTATATGTCAGGAGGTGATGATCTGTGATATCATCACTTTGAGGTATGATCTCTATATTAGAGACATCTATACCATGGGATATAATTAAATCTAGCGTATGATTAAAGCGGTGAGTTGCTCCAATTATATTTTGCTTAACCCCAAAGGAATTTAGTAAATCCATAAATGTGAGTGCTAAAGCGTCGTTAGCATCATCTACATGAATGTTAAAGTCTCCTACTATCAATACTTTGTCAGAGTTAACCAATAGGTCTGATAGCAGATGTCCAAATTCTTTAAGAAAATCGCCATATGGCCCCGGGGGTCTGTACACGGTGGCCAAGGTAAAATATAGCAAGGGTTTATTACGTATTTCATTTAGTGCAACATTAATGATAAGCACTTCAAATGAATTAAACCTGGGCCTTATTTTCTGGGTAACAGTGAGTACATCATTGTAGATAGTGGCGACACCACCACCGCGACCAATTAGACGGGGCTCGTGCTTATAGAAATATCCTGACGGAGTAGACTCATTCAGACCAAAATATTCATTTGGTTTAAGCCAGGTTTCAGTGAGACAGAGTGCGTCAAGGCAATAATCTGAGATAATTTCATTAACAATAAGTGCTTTAGGCGCAAGGGATCTAATGTTAAGTAGTCCAAACTTTAGAGGTGGATTTTGACTACTTATTTTGCCTTTTTCTGGTTTTATGGTTATCAGATTGTTTCGGGCAAATTTAACAAATTTATTCTTTTTTCTCAGTATTCGGGGAACAGACACAGTTTCTATAGGACAAGCTATGTGTGTTCGTCTATCACTACGGTGAGTTGTGATGTGTCTAATATGTTTGGAATCTACAGTATGACTTGCCGCCAGTCAGATGGTTCGTAGTGTTCTGGAGATGTTGTCAGAGAGGACCGCTGCTCCAGCTCTGCTAGGGTGTAGGCCATCGGTGTGATAGAGCCTAGGACGCTCCCAGAAAACATTCCAGTTATCAACAAAGCGTAATTTCTGTTGTTGACACCAAGATTTATTCAGAATAGAACATAAATCACGGAACAAAAATTTAAACTGAGAAAATGTATAATTTTTGGGGAAAAATATGGTGAATCAAAATGTCATGGTGTCAACAAATCCCAAAAAAGTTGGGACAAGGCCATTTTCACCACTGTGTGGCATCTCCCCTTCTTCTTACAACACTCAACAGACGTCTGGGGACCGAGGAGACCAGTTTCTCAAGTTTAGAAATAGGAATGCTCTCCCATTCTTGTCTAATACAGGCCTCTACCTGTTCAATCGTCTTGGGCCTTCTTTGTCGCACCTTCCTCTTTATGATGCGCCAAATGTTCTCTATAGGGGAAAGATCTGGACTGCAGACTGGCCATTTCAGTACCCGGATCCTTCTCCTACGCAGCCATGATGTTGTGATTGATGCAGAATGTGGTCTGGCATTATCTTGTTGAAAAATGCAGGGTCTTCCCTGAAAAAGATGACGTCTGGATGTTGTTCTAGAACCTGAATATATTTTTCTGCATTGATGGTGCCTTTCCCCATACCATCAGAGATGCAGGCTTCTGAACTGAGCGTTGATAACAACTTGTCCTCTTTGGTCCAGATGACATGGCGTCCCACATTTCCAACAAGAACTTCGAATCGTGACTCGTCTGACCACAGAACAGTCTTCCATTTTGCCACACTCCATTTTAAATGATCCCTGGCCCAATGAAAACGCCTGTGCTTGTGGATCTTGCTTAGAAATGGCTTCTTCTTTGCACTGTAGAGTTTCAGCTGGCAACGGCGGATGGCACGGTGGATTGTGTTCACTGACGATGGTTTCTGGAAGTATTCCTGAGCCCATTCTGTGATTTCCTTTACAGTAGCATTCCTGTTTGTGGTGCAGTGTCGTTTAAGGGCCCGGAGATCACGGGCATCCAGTATGGTTTTTACGCCCTTGACCCTTACGCAAAGAGATTGTTCCAGATTCTCTGAATCTTCAGATGATATTATGCACAGTTGATGATGATAACAGCAAAGTCTCAATTTTTCGCTGGGTAACACCTTTCTGATATTGCTCCACTATCTTTCTGCGCAACATTGTGGGAATTGGTGATCCTCTACCCATCTTGGCTTCTGAGAGACACTGCCACTCTGAGAAGCTCTTTTTATACCCAATCATGTTGCCAATTAACCTAATTACTGTTACTGTAATTGGTCTTCCAGCTCTTCGTTATGCTCAAATTTACTTTTTCCAGCCTCTTATTGCTACTGTCCCAACTTTTTTGGGATTTGTTGACACCGTGAAATTTAGAATCAACATATTTTTCCTTTAAAATGATACATTTTCTCGGATTAAACTTTTGATCTGTCATCTATGTTCTATTCTGAATAAAATATTGACATTTGCCATCTCCACATCATTGCATTCAGTTTTTATTCACAATTTCTTTAGTGTCCCAACTTTTTTGGAATCCGGTTTGTATAAATATATATATTTCCCCTATATTTTGTAAGATTTTTATTATGCCCTCATATATAGTTATATATGTATATAAAATTTTACATGTGAAACTCGAGTTGCTGCGCTGAGAGGGCCGTATCCTAACCACTAGACCACGAAGGATTAATGACCACCTGATGTAAATGCCGGATATTTAACCCGCGACATTATACACGCGAAGCATTGTTTTTTTCGGTATCTCACCAGGACATTTACAATGGTTCATTTGTAGTAACATATGTCTATAGCACAGGCATTTATCAAAAAATATATAAACCGATCTTTTGCTGTTAATAAACAGAGACCTTTCTGACAGACAACGTGTGTGTGTGTGTGTGTGTGTGTGTGTGTTTGACTGAGTCTCTCCTGGTGTCAGAAAAGCTTACCGAAGCATAGCGCACTCACCTCGTTACTAAACTTATACACGCGAAGCATTGTTTTTTCGGGATCTCACCAGGACATTTACAATGGTTAATTTGTAGTAACATATGTCTATAGCATAGGCGTTTAGTCAAACAAATCTATAAACCGATCTTTTTCTGTTAATAAACAGAGACCTTTCTGACAGACAATGTGTGTGTGTGTGTGTGTGTGTGTTTGACTGAGTCTCTCCTGGTGTCAGGAAAGCTTACCGAAGCATAGCGCACCCGCCTCGTTACTAAACGAACTTTAGAAAAACTTTATAAATATGTAGTGCAAAAAAGCATGTACCTTGAGCAGGAATTGAACCCGGGTCTCCCACGTGAAAGCACCGAATCCTAACCACTAGACCACCGCACTACAGCAACAAACTGCACACCACACTCATGTGGGCGCCATTTTGCTCCAGTGTAGAAAAACAATGGCCGACTGCTCTTTTTTCACTCGGGGCGGGTCTTTGTTAAAACACCAGTGTCAATCAACTATAGTAGGAGCGGCCTCTGTCGGTGTGACTTCACACCGACAGGCTTTTGAAAACGGCCTGATTTCAGAAGGGGCATCTTATATTATTAAATTAAAAGAAAATCGCTGGGCGGCTCTTTATCATTGTAGAGTGGTTGTGTACACACTCTCCTAACACACAATGCAGTCCAAACAGCTTGAAAAGGCCCATGTAGCACCGTAGGTCCCCCTTAAGATTAAAATAATAGTGGGTTAGGAACGTTATTCTTCATATAACTTAAATGGCTGAATGAAGTTCAATATGCACAATAAATTAATAATTGCGTTTGCTTTACATTTGAGCACTCATGTGTAAATATCTATTTCATTGTATATACTACCATATCGTATATCTGTGTCTAATACTGGTTTATTCATATTTTACATTACATTCAGTTTGTAATTTACTTGAGATTGTACTTTTAAAATGTAACCTATATGTATCTACAGTATAAGCATATTTAACTACTTCAGCAGTGAATTAGAAACTTGGTCAGTCTGGCTTTTAGATAAAGTCCTTCAGAGCAAGCATTGTGTCAGAAGATTCTGAGGAATCTCTTCTCACCTTTCATTCAGGTGTGAATTTATCAAACTGTGTACGCTGTTGGCAAATACTGTAGGGGGTTTAGATGAATGAAGAAGAGAGCGAATGTCTCCATGTATGTATGTATGTATGTATGTATAGAAAATATATATATATAATATATAACATAAATGGTTAATGATAGCAATTAAATCAGACTTAATAGTTGGATTTGATACTTTTCTTTTTAATTACTGCCATTAATAAATTCTGGTTTGAGGTACTTACAGAAGAGGCATGTAATAAATACATAAATAGGTTGTTTAAAGTCCTTTCAGTAGTGGTTAAAAATCAGGGTGGACACAGGAATGTAAATGAACACTGCATTTATGACCCCACAAATAAAAGCTTTGAGATGATACAGTGGTGTGAAAAACTATTTGCCCCCCTCCTGATTTCTTATTCTTTTGCATGTTTGTCACACAAAATGTTTCTGATCATCAAACACATTTAACTATTAGTCAAAGATAACACAAGTAAACACAAAATGCAGTTTTTAAATGAGGGGTTTTATTATTTAGGGAGAAAAAAAATCCAAACCTACATGGCCCTGTGTGAAAAAGTAATTGCCCCCTGAACCTAATAACTGGTTGGGCCACCCTTAGCAGCAATAACTGCAATCAAGCGTTTGCGATAACTTGCACCGAGTCTTTTACAGCGCTCTGGAGGAATTTTGGCCCACTCATCTTTTCAGAATTGTTGTAATTCAGCTTTATTTGAGGGTTTTCTAGCATGAACCGCCTTTTTAAGGTCATGCCACAACATCTCAATAGGATTCAGGTCAGGACTTTGACTAGGCCACTCCAAAGTCTTCATTTCGTTTTTCTTCAGTCATTCAGAGGTGGATTTGCTGGTGTGTTTTGGGTCATTGTCCTGCTGCAGCACCCAAGATCGCTTCAGCTTGAGTTGACGAACAGATGGCCGGACATTCCCCTTCTGGATTTTTTGGTAGACAGTAGAATTCATGGTTCCATCTATCACAGCAAGCCTTCCAGGTCCTGAAGCAGCAAAACAACCCCAGACCATCACACTACCACCACCATATTTTACTGTTGGTATGATGTTCTTTTTCTGAAATGCTGTGTTACTTTTACGCCAGATGTAACGGGACACGCACCTTCCAAAAAGTTCAACTTTTGTCTCGTCGGTCCACAAGGTATTTTCCCAAAAGTCTTGGCAATCATTGAGATGTTTTTTAGCAAAATTGAGACGAGCCTTAATGTTCTTTTTGCTTAAGTCGTTTGCGCCTTGGAAATCTGCCATGCAGACCATTTTTGCCCAGTCTCTTTCTTATGGTGGAGTCGTGAACACTGACCTTAATTGAGGCAAGTGAGGCCTGCAGTTCTTTAGATGTTGTCCTGGGGTCTTTTGTGGCCTCTCGGATGAGTCATCTCTGCGCTCTTGGGGTAATTTTGGTCGGCCGGCCACTCATGGGAAGGTTCACCACTGTTCCATGTTTTTACCATTTGTGGATAATGGCTCTCACTGTGGTTCGCTGGAGTCCCAAAGCTTTAGAAATGGCTTTATAACCTTTACCAGACTGATAGATCTCAATTACTTTTGTTCTCATTTGTTCCTGAATTTCTTTGGATCTTGGCATGATGTCTAGCTTTTGATGTGCTTTTGGTCTACTTCTCCGTGTCAGCTAGCTCCTATTTAAGTGATTTCTTGATTGAAACAGGTGTGGCAGTAATCAGGCCTGGGGGTGACTACAGAAATTGAACTCAGGTGTGATAAATCACAGTTATGTTATTTTTTAACAAGGGGGGCAATCACTTTTTCACACAGGGCCATGTAGATTTGGATTTTTTTTTCTCCCTTAATAACGTAAACCTTCATTTAAAAACTGCATTTTGTGTTCAATTATGTTATCTTTGACTAATAGTTAACGGTTTTTGATGAGCAGAAACATTTAAGTGTGACAAACATGCAAAAGAATAAAAAATCAGGAAGGGGGCAAATAGTTTTTCACACCACTGTATATTTGCTGTATGGTGTGCTTATTTGAATATATTCAGTAAATTTATGAATTACACTCACAGTATCAAATCCACCTATGAAGTCTGATTTAATTGTTACAATTAAACATTTTATATTTGCTTATGTTCATTTTTCTATTTGTTTTGCTGGCGAAACCTCTCAATTCTGTAAATTCCCCCATCAGCGAAACCGGTTTGATAACTTCACACCAATGAAAGGTGAGAAGGGGGATTACAGTAATGGTGTAACAGTAGCGATTGTAATTTTAAAATGTAACCTATATGTATCTACAGTATAAGCATATTTAACTACTTCAGCAGTGAATTAGAAACTTGGTCAGTCTGGCTTTTAGATAAAGTCCTTCAGAGCAAGCATTGTATGAATATAATATATTAAAAAAATTATATAATATAAAATAAAATAATATAAAATAAATAAATATATTAACATAAATGGTTAATGATAGCAATTAAATCAGACTTGTAGTTGGATTTGATACTTTTCTTTTTATTTACTGTATAGACATCATATTATGCTTTCTCTTTTATTAATCTCTCTATATTCTCTAATTATGACTTGAATAAATCGGCTCACATCGGAGCGCGCTAGCGTATTGGAAAAGCGAGTACTGTAGTCTATATATTTGTGTTTGTTGGTTTCCTGGGGGGGTGGGGTGTTTATTCAATTTCAATTCAGTTTTATTTGTATAGTGCTTTTAACAATTGACATTATCTCAAAACAGCTTTACACAATCAAAAGAATTATTTAAGTTTGTATGGAATGTGAATGTGTATGAATCAAAAATGTTCAGATAGTCCCTGGTGAGCAAGCCCGAGGGTGACAGTGGCAAGGAAAAACTCCCTGAGATGGTAATAGGAAGAAACCTTGAGAGGAACCAGACTCAACAGGGAACCCATCCTCATCTGGGTGAAACAGGAAATTATCTGCATTTATATTTATATTTATATATTTTATTTATATGCATTTATATATATTAGGTTCAGCTATAATAGTTGATGTTAATTGATGTTAAAATGGAGTCCAGTAGTTATTGGAGACTCAGATAGACTTGTAGAAAGTTCCAGTCCTGAACTATCGAATTGTCAAGTCCTTAGAGAAACAGCTGACAACACCAGTCGAGGCCAGAACCATCTTCTAAGTAGAGAGAATCATCCCCAGACACCAGACGCATCCCAAGAGACACACGGGGCATCCATGTGACGAGATCTCCAACCAGAAACGGGGCACCAGGATGGATCAGACAGGTCCGGAGGGCAGAGGGAGTCTGGATCACTGGCAGCTCAGGAACCACATGTGTAGCTCGACAGAAAGAGAGAGAGAAAGAGTGAAAGGGGGAGACCGGGGGAGAGAGGAAAGAGAAAGAGGGGGAGAAAGGAAGAAGAGGAGAGATGGCAATTAGGTATGGTCATAGTCACAATGTATAATGTGAATGTATATTTACTGTAGAGTGCAAGCAGGGACTCCGGCAGGACTAACTATGACAGCATAACTAAAAGGGAGAGCCAGAAGGAAACACAAACATGAGGGCTCCCTGAGATGTAAAGCAAACAATCACCTCACAGTCAACAAACCTGAGTGATCAAATGAGAGTGAGGAAGACAGCATCTAAACATACCAGTTCACCATAATACTCTACATCCATGAGTCCCCCAGATCTGCTCCTTTACCTATGGCAAAACTATTTATAAAAATGCTTGGCTAAATAAATAGGTTTTGAGCCTAGACTTAAACACTGAGACTGTGTCTGAGTCCTGAACACTATTTGGAAGAATATTCCATAATTTTGGGGCTTTGTAAGAAAAAGCTCTGCCCCCAGCTGTAGTTTTCATAATACGCGGTACTGACAAGCAGCCTGAATTCTTTGACCGAAGTAGGCGTGGCGGATCGTAAGACACTAGCAGTTCGCTCAGATACTGCGGCGCGAGACCATTTAATGCTTCATATGTCAAGAGTAGTATTTTAAAATCAATGCGAAATTTCACAGGGAGCCAATGTAGTGAAGATAGGATAGGGGTGATGTGCTCATATCTTCTGGTTCTAGTGAGGACTCTCGCTGCTGCATTCTGGACTAGCTGAAGCTGTTTATGCACCTAACAGAACAACCAGACAGTAAGGCATTACAATAGTCCAACCTAGAAGTGATAAAAGCATGAACTAGTTTTTCTGCATCGTTTAGCGACAATATATTTCTTATCTTGGCAATATTTCTGAGGTGAAAGAATGCTATCCTGGTGATATTATCTACATGAGCTTCAAATGAAAGGCTGGAATCTATAATCACGCCGAGGTCTTTTACTGTTGCACTTGATGAAACAGAAAGGCCATCTAAAGTTACGGTGTGATCTAAGATTTTACTTATAGCTGTATGCAGTCCTATGACTAGAACTTCTGTCTTATCCGGATTAAGCAGAAGGAAGTTAATTAGCATCCAATTTCTTATGTCCTGCACACATTGCTCAACTTTAGTAAGCTGGTTTTTCTCATCAGGTTTTGTTGAGACGTATAGCTGTGTGTCGTCAGCATAACAATGAAAACTAATACCATGCTTACGGATTATGTTGCCCAGAGGAAGCATGTAAAGGGAGAAAAGCAGTGGGCCTAAAACTGAACCCTGCGGAACGCCAAACTCCACTAGAGAACATGCAGAATAATCACCAATTAAGTCTACATACTGATAACGATCGGTCAAATAGGATCTGAGCCAGGAGAGGGCTGTACCCTTAATTCCTACTACATTTTCTAATCTGTGAAGAAGAATAGCATGATCAATAGTGTCAAAAGCTGCACTGAGGTTGAGTAATACAAGCATAGTTACACAACCCTGATCAGAGGCCAATAGGAGGTCATTTACTACTTTAACGAGTGCTGTTTCTGTGCTGTGATGAGGCCTAAATCCTGACTGATACAGTTCATGTATGCCATTTCTATGTAGATATGAGCATAGCTGCTCCGCTACTATGTTTTCCAGAATCTTACAGATAAAGGGGAGGTTTGATATTGGCCTGTAATTGGACTTTGGAAAGATTTTGGAACATAACCAATGCTGAGTGAGGAATTAATTATTCTCATCAGCGGTTCTGTTATTACTGGTACTATCTGTTTAATAAAATGTGTCGGTATAGGATCTAATATACAGGTTGATGAATTTGCAGAAGAGATGAGTGAAATTAGTTCATTCTCTTCAAGAGGAGTAAAGTATTCTAGGTTTGAATCTGACATGGCTAGGTTAACATCTGTATCCATTACATTGTTCGGTTTCAAAGCCTCAATTTTATGCCTGATATTTACAATTTTATTATTAAAAAAAGTTCATGAAGTCCTCACTATTCCATGATGTTGTTGTGGAGATTTCTGTAGTGGTCCTATTTCTGGTTAATTTGGCTATTAATTTGGTATTAAATAAAAATCTAGGATTATTTTTATTTTCTTCTCTAAGAGTGAAGAGATAAGTTGATCTAGCTACACTAAGAGCTTTCCTATAGTTCAGGATGCTCTCTTTCCATGCTATTTGAAATACTAATAATTTAGTTTGATGCCATTTACGCTCTAATTTCCGAGCGGTCTGTTTTAAAGTGCGCGTGTGATCGTTATACCAGGGAGCGAGTTTCTTATCTCTAATAATTTTTCTTTTAGCTGGAGCTACATTATCTAAGGTACAACGAAATGTCGACTCTAAATATTCAGTCGCCTGATCAAGTTCTGTGGGGTCAGATGGTGACCTAATCGAAGTTGGTAACTCTGGGAGATTACTGATAAAACTCTGTGTGGTAGTTGATGTGAATGTACGTTTAATACGGTATCGCGGTGCTGTGCGTACATTATCACTGTGACACACTTGAATGGAGACAAGATAGTGATCTGAGATAATTTCAGACAGTGGAATTGTGAATACATTTCTTAATCCGAAAAATATTATTAAGTCTAAAGTGTGACCTGCTTTATGAGTGGGTCCTACTACACACTGATTTACGCCAACGGAGTCTACACTGTAAAAAATGAATACTGAAAATAGTTGTTGGAAAAAAGAAATATATGTTGGGCTAATATAATGCTGGTGTCAAAAAAGAAAAATATGTTTTCTCAATGATTGTATAAATTTCATTACTCAACTACGAAAGTTTCATCAAGGCAACGAGTATAACTGTGTTCATGAAACATTTAACTGCACACAAACAATTTTATGTTGGACGAACAAGAGGGACCTCTGCGCATGCGCAAAAGCGTTCTTCCAGAATTTTCGAACTTCCCGCTATTTCCTCCCGAAATGGTGAGTACTTCATGGAAACTAACTGTCCTGCAATGCTAAAATCAGCAATTTTAGCTTTATAACATGTATATTATCGATCAGCAAGCTTTAGAACATTATATTTTCGAGTGTTTATTTATATAATTTGGAGTGTTACAGTAGTTATCTGGCAATGCACTCGTTTCAGCTCCTAACGCATTTTTTTTTTTCAGATGGTATGTAGATTGACATTAATGTTAATCTATGAAACCGCTAAAGTTTACTTACGTTACATGCATTTTAATCATTTTAATGACTGATCATTTCAAAGGCTATTTGAAAAAGACGGCACGTTAGTGCGGCACTGAGGGAGCTTAATGTTCTCACTTCTTCATCATTCATTAACCTTATAGTGTCTGAAAACGGTTATAATGGCTAAATGGACATTTTTTGTCTAGGATTTTTTAATTATTGCCACATTTCACTATAGTTGTTTTATGGTTTTGAACTACAAACGGTTACTTAATTAGTTATTCATATATTTTTCTTTTTGTATTTCAGGTATTAGGGAGAATATCTGGGAAACATTGCTTACTGCATCTGCAAACAATCTTGGAGCTTGGCAAAATTATTTCACAACATTTTTTTTTTTTTATATCTTAAACCATTTCTGAGTTAAAGCAAATATTTTATTTTCAAATAAGCCACTGCACATTTTTACTGAGAAATATCAGTATGTTTTGTTCTACAAGGCAGAAGTCTATTTTTCCAGTATACTGTTTTGACTGAGTGTGATATTAGTAAGCTTTGTAACATGAATGTTAAGGGCACAGTTTCATTCTTGCATTTTGGAATGTTATTTGCATATTTTGTTATAACAATGCAGCAGTTGTTTATTTGTTGAAATAGAGTAGCTGGATTGCACTTAATCAATGTTGATAGTCTTTAACAGGTGTTTAAAGTTTACATTAAAAAATATTCAAATTTAGAGGAATGTGTCATGTTATTTGAAATGTGGCTACAGTGAATAACCTACTCAAGTAAACTTTAAGATGTTAATTTTATAATTACGCAAGCATAATTTCCAATTCAAAATATACCTTTCAGTCAACTTGGAACATTTAATTGACACAACATTATATTTCAATTTGAGACTGCTTGTTGGCCTAACTAGGCATGTTTATTCAGCATAGAACATTTAGTTGACAGAATGTTTTATTTCAATTTGTGTGTACATTTAGAGGTAATCAGCACAGCAAAAACAAAATAGTTTACACAACTTAAATTGAGCCAACTAAAAATTTTAGGTGCAACAGGTCACTAGAAATTTTTTAGTTGGAGTAGCAAGAATTTTTTTACTGTGTAGTATGGACATAAATGCTGTTCTCAGAGGGTCTTCTGGATTCTCAAAATGAATGTTAAAATCTCCAGCAATTAACACTTTGTCTACAGAAACGACCAGGTCTGAGATTAAATCTGCAAATTCACTAAGAAATTCAGAATACGGCCCTGGAGGTCTGTAAATTATAATTAGTGGAATCGACTGAGCTGATTTAATATAATTAAGTACACTTATGTTACTATAAAGAATTTCAAATGAATTAAATTTGTGTCCGTGTTTTTGTACGATAGACAGATTATCATTATGAATAACTGCGACGCCTCCTCCTCTACCAGTTAACCGAGGCTGGTGTATGTAGCCGTATCCAGGAGGACTAGCTTCATTTAGAGCTACATACTCGTCCTGTTTAACCCATGTTTCAGTTAAACAGAGTATATCAAACGCCTGATCTGTGATAATTTCATTAACAATAACTGCTTTTGATGCGAGAGATCTAATATTTAACAATCCTAGCTTCAGATCAGAGGTGCCGGCTGCGCATTCAGTATGATCGGAGTTTGTGGACTTTATGTTAATTAGATTATTGAAACAGACTTTCTGAGTCTTTCTATATTTTTGCTTGGCTCGGGGAACAGACACAGTCTCAATATGGTGAACCCTGAGTGACGACTCTAAGCAGCTAGCAGACGGTTGGTTTAGCCTGTCTGTCTGCTCCCTGGCCTGGGCTCTGGATTGTCACCGATTAACTAGACCTCTACTGAGACTATGAGCTATACTACAGGAAATGAGAGCAGCACCTTCCCGAGTGGGATGGACACCGTCCCGCCCTAACAGGCCAGCTTTGTCCTCGAAGGTCTTCCAATTATCTATTTTACATTTACATTTACATTTTGGCATTTGGCAGACGCTCTTATCCAGAGCGACTTACATTTTTTTTTTTTTTTAATCTCATTATACATCTGAGCAGTTGAGGGTTAAGGGCCTTGCTCAAGGGCCCAACAGTGGCAACTTGGTGGTTGTGGGGTTTGAACCTGGGATCTTCCAAACCGTAGTCCAATGCCTTAACCACTGAGCTACCCCTGACCTATGAATCTATGAAGCCCACATTATTTTCGGAGCACCACCTGGACATCCAGCGGTTCAGCGACCATAACCTGCTGTAAGCTATGTCACCACGTCTCATTGGGATGGGACCAGAGTATACTACTTCATCGGACATCGCCTTCTCTAATTTAAATACCTCTGTAAAGTTACTCTTACTAACCTCTGACTGATGAAGGCGTATATTGTTAGCTCCAGCATGTACCACTATCTTAGAGAACCTGTGCTGTCCTAGAGCCCTAAGATTACCTGCTATGTCCGGTGCTCTGGCTCCCGGGATACACCTAACCACTGCCGCTGGCGCCCCTAAAGGTCTAGCTAATTTCACGTGTCTCAGTATAGAGTCTCCTATAACCAGAGCTCTTTCAGGTTTCTCAGCACAGAGGAGAGCAAACCTGTTGGACACGTGAAGTGCAGAGGAGGTGTGCTCCGGTGGGCTAGCCTTAGCGTTAGCTTTGGCTGAACGAGTATGCCGCCGAGTCGTCACCCACTCGCCCCGCTGTGAGGGCTCTAATGCCGGAGTCGGGGGCTGTTTTTCTCCGCCTGTGGCACCCAGACTGTCCGCTACGGGAATAACGCTGCGCTCACACTCTCTAAAGTCTGGATGCACTCCTCTAACGCTGATATCTTCTCCGTCAGAGTGCTCACTAACACACACCTATCACAAGTAAAATTATCGCTAATGACGGAGGAAGAATGTCTAAACATCCTGCACTCTACACACTGAACAATCTGAATGGTAGACATGATAACATACCTCTGTCTCTGAGTTTTAGTTGTTTGGAGATGAATTCCGTTTGTTGTTGTTAGACGAGGAAACTCGCGCGTTCTCCAAAAATTGCAGAAAAAAGGCGAAGCCGAATAGTATGGAGATGTAAAAGCTAGTTGCTATTAATATTGTTATTGTATAAAGCGATGTAATTTAAACGCTGATACAAACGCGAAACTTTCGCGGCAACCCGTTTATGTCTGCATTTTATCTATAAATCGTGTGTGTGTGCACGGAGAGTTTGTGTGTGTGTGCACACGGAGAGTTTGAGTGTGTTTGTGACGCTACTTTACACTGATCAGCAGTCGACGCCCCGCCATACCCAGCAGATCAAAGGGGCAGTTATCGGCTATGACACGTTGAAGGAGAACTTAATAGTTCTCAAAAATAGTGTAAATGTCTGCAACAATCACTAACCATTAAATTTTTTTTTTTTGTAATTAAACACGAAAATATTAATTATATTTTCTTTATACATATTTCCATTTTATATATATATATATATATATATATATATATATATATATATATAATTTAAAACTATTTATTAATTTGTCTTTTATTTACTTACTTACTAACTAGCGAATGCTTTTTTAGGGCTCTAAAAACTACGGCAGTATGAATGACAATGGAATAGAATGTGTGAGTTCACACCCTTGCACCGGTCACACACACACACACACACACACACACATATATTTGTGTTTAATTAAATTCTTAAATCATCGTGTTCACCCATGCACTGAAAAAAAGAACTTGTAAGATTTACTTGATAAAATCCTCGTAACAATTTGCACACACAGATTTTAAGTAAATTTTATTGTTCCAATATTAAGTAAAACTCACCCGGAATTTGTCAGGTAAAATCTACTTAACAATTAAATTAACAATAAAAAAAATCAAGTAAAAGTTACATAATTATATTTAATGCACAAATTAGATTTATTTAAAATAATCAAGTAAGGTTAATTCATTGTTGTATCAGCAGGAACCTTGATTTTATTAAATTAAGGCTGAATCCCAATTCTATTTTCTACCCCTTCCCCTACCCCTCGCCCCTTGAAGCGAAGTGGAAAGGGGAACGGTTTAAATATTTCCCCTAAGAAATGGGACACCACTACAACACTGTTATACGTCATCATACGTTGTCGCTAGTTCCTAATGTTACGTCAGAGGACATGCGCCGATGTTTATCACACATTCCAATGAGAGAGAGATTACTCACTCCCAAAGTTTTTTTGCGCCGTATTTGGATTTTTAAAGAAGTTCCTCATTTTCACCACGAAAACGGATGAGCCTTCGGGTTTCCTCAGCCGTCCATATACAGAATATAAATTACAAAACTGTGGTCACGTTGCAATAAGTAAGAATAGTGTAAGCACCGTTCATTTACATGTACACATATGGCCGTAAGCTAAACAAACAATGCGTTATCAAATGCTCGGCAAACTGCCGTGCTACTGAACTTTCATATTTGTTTGTAGCATGCAGTAAAGTGTATGTGACATAAAAATATATATTTGTAATATTGTGCAATCTGTGCTATCCGCTAGCAAACTTTAGCGATTTTTTTGCAAACGTTTCTTTACAGAACATCACCATAAACACAAACACAAGACTAAAGGTAATATACATATAATGAAAACTTGTCATAAAAATCTTTATTAATGGCAAAAATTACTTAACATTTATGGGTCTGCTTGCTCGAGTGAGCAGCCATGTTGAAAATTTCGCTTAGCCCTTCGTTTGAAGTGAGGTCCCGAAAAATCTTCGTTTGGAGGGCTACCTGGCCCTTCCCCCTCCCCCTACACCTCCCCTTCCCCCTACCCCTCCAACCAAAAGAGAAATGAGACACCACTACCCCTTCACGTGAACGCGCCAAACGGAGGGGTAGGGGGAAGGGGTAGAATTGGGATTCAGCCTAAGTAAATCTTACTATCATTTTTTTTGTGAGATTTTCCCTTACTTGGTTTTAGCAATTTATATTACTCTCTATAATAATGTAAACATTGCTAATTTATGTTTTGGAAAGAAACTCAAGTAATTATTTCATCTATATCTTTCATAAATCACACAACTAAAATATAATTAAACAGTTTATTCACCAACATTACCAAATATTTGTGACATTCACAGTCTAGATACAGGTTGTCTTTTTAATAAAAGTGCATTCAGCTAAATTTTGCATCCATAGAAACAACTGCACGGCACCAGGGCCTGAAATACTTGTTTTAAACAAAATTGTGTAAAATAATAATAATAATAAATAAATAAAATACAGCATTCATTTACAAAATAAAATACAGCAGAAAATACATTAAACCAACTGTAGAATAAACGTTAAAACTTAATAGCCCTCTGAAGCAGTGAAGTTGCAACATTCAAATCAGCACTCTGGACTAGTGCACTTAAAAGTATGCCATTGAAACCATAACGCATTAAAACATTAAGCTGAACATGGAAACACAACATGTAAAGACTTGTAGTCAAGCCAAATCAAATGCTTTAAGATAACTTCATCTTTAAAGCTTGCACTTTTGGTGATAGCTTAATCCCATCAAGTTCTAGAAGCACTTTCTGAAAATAGCTCAAATGTGTAGCGCAGTGCTCGGAGCTATTGCCACATTCTTGCAAAATTTCCTCTCCTTCAAGGATTATGGATACACCAACTGGTCCTTCCCCTTCAACAGCACGGACAACAAGGATTTTAAGAAGGTGCATACTGGCATCACTTCGTCTGTCCCCCTGCATAAAATTTACAAGAAAATAAATAATTTATTTTGAGAAACAAAAAAAAATCTGAATTGCTTCAACCTGTGCTGACTTCATTTCACAGAGAAAAAAAATTATAATAAAAATAATTGATAATAAAAAATGACCATCACTTCATATACTTCAGATACTTCATAAACTTGGGTTAAATTGCTTTAGCAATAATCTTGCATCAATAAAACATTGTAAAACATGGCATGAGATGGCTACACTCCATAGATTACGCTGCACCTTTACAGTGTCAGGAAATCCTATGATGAATGCTGAGTTTGTATTTAAAGGATTAGTCCAAACATGAAAATTCGTTCAATAATTACTCATATTTATATATTCATTTGCATTTATATGCTTCTGTCCAATACAACAAACACTATATTCAAGGTATTAATAAATTGTATAATTAATAAGAAAACAATGCTTTACCAGGCAATCATCAAAGAGATCCTCTTCAGATTCACGTCTCATCTTTACGCTTTGTTTCTGTGAAAATATTTACATTGTATCATTACATAATCTTTTATTCGTACAACTACATTCAGGCATTTCTTCATCTTTTGTAAGTTTTGCCTTTATCCAAAGCAAATTACAAAAGAGGAAGGCATCAAGCATGTCAAGCAGTGCTGCTAACACAAAGTTTCTGACACCGTTAGAAAAATACAAGATAGATCAGCGAGGGATTAAGGAAAAAGTGAGAAGCAAGAATCATGTGTGGAAAGATTAAGCATGCAGGGTCACAGGATGACTCGACTTATTTTTATTGTCTGCAATGCGATTTAGACAAATTAGAGCTGCTGTCAATACTGTATGAACATATGTACAGGTTCTTTACAGTTGAAATTTAACTTGTAACTTATTAATAAAATTCGGATTCAGAAAAAAAACGTTTATTGCTAGTGCTCTTTTACCATTTAATGCTTTAACTCAGTTTGTTCAGAAATGGCATCTCACTGCGAGCTTTTCTCTGAACACGCCGTTTTCACGAGGGGTGGGGGTAAGAAACACACATCTCGGTGTATTAATCCACGCGCTCGGTTCGTTATTATTTTATTTATTTATTTATTTACCACAGGACCCCTGGGGGGCTCCGTAGGTTCAGGTTTTTACACGAAAACGGTGTTTTGTGAATCTCCACACTATTAAAAACTGAAATATTGCTAATTGTACGTCCTGAGATTAAGATGAACATTAATTGGGAGTCATGAAAGCGAGAATCACATCCAAAACAGAAAGGTAAACTTACCTAGAACACGACAAACTCCAGCTGCAGCCACACCGTGTTGTACCTCCATGATGATTCCCAACTGACTGATCCACAGTGCGGGCACAGCGTCTCCAAACACGCATGCGCGGTTTAATTTGGACACATTTTCGGCTTCAGTAGACACACAGAATACTTCAGACTGAAACACGACTGCCCCCTACAGGTAATGAAGGGCATGTTCACAGCAAGTCACGGGATCCCTTTTCTCGAAACGTGCGTTTTTAATGGCGACATCTGTAACACACTTTACAGCTAAGTGGGAGATTTAAAACAGGGAAACAAACTACACACTGTGACTGCATTTTCAAATAAACTGCACTTTGCCATATTTTAGATATGGTATGACTGTTGTTTACATGTGGCACACTGTGTTGTGTGTGTGTGTGTGTGTCTGTGTGTGTTTTTTTTATTCATTATTATTAAGTCATTACAAATAATTTCTTCTTTCCACACGATTTTTCCTGCAAAAACTAAAATAAATCTTACAGGAAAATATATGTAGGCCAGAAAAGAAAGCAGCGTATTATGTAAAAAATACTTTTCAGACAAAAACAAAGCTTCTTGGTTTTGCTGCATGAAATAAATGAATCAGGTTGAACAAAGTCCTCAGACGTCGTGTCACTGGTTCTGAACTGAAATATCGAGATCCTGGAGCATTGATCTGTCATGTCTGTGATGTTTTCTTGTTGTTTAATGTATTTACAGACAAACACACTCTGCAGTACCTCTACACTGCTGTCACACCCAGACAAGCTGATTTCCCAGAGTTCATTGCTGTGGGTCTGCTGGACGGAGAGCAGTTTATGTTCTACAGCAGCAACAACAGGAGTCTGATCATAAAGGACTGGATAAAGAAGAGTAACAGTGACTTGACGAGTGAGACAGTGGACATGCAGGGCAATCAGGACACCTTTAACAACACGTTCACAACAGTAATGACAGAGTTTCATCACAGTACAGGTGAGAATAAACATGTACTGTATTGTTGTTGTTTTAATATTAAATGATGATGGTTGTTGATGGTACATGATTGTAAACAGAATATTTAAAGTTCTACAACTAACAGAAAAACACCCAGTTTCTTGCAGAGCAGCTTTTAAATGAACAGATGCAAAAGGCAGCACAGAGATACAGGAGAAGCTACAGAGTGAGATTTCACACCGTCATGTACAGTGGTGTGAAAAACTATTTGCCCCCTTTCTTATTCTTTTGCATGTTTGTCACACTTAAATGTTTCTGATCATCAAACACATTTAACTATTAGTCAAAGATAACAAAAATGTTTTTAAATGAAGGTTTACATTATTAAGGGAGAAAAAAACCTCCAAATCTTCATGGCCCGGTGTGAAAAAGTGATTGCCCCCCTTGTTAAAAAATAACTTTACAGAAATTGAACTCAGGTGTGATAAACCACAGTTGTCACCCACAGGCCTGATTACTGCCACACCTGTTTCAATCAAGAAATCACTTAAATAGGAGCTACCTGACAGAGAAGTAGACCAAAAGCACCTCAAAAGCTAGACATCATGCCAAGATCCAAAGAAATTCAGGAACAAATGAGAACAAAAGTAATTGAGATCTATCAGTCTGGTAAAGGTTATAAAGCCATTTCTAAAGCTTTGGGACTCCAGCGAACCACAGTGAGAGCCATTATCCACAAATGGCAAAAACATGGAACAGTGGTGAACCTTCCCAGGAGTGGCCGGCCGACCAAAATTACCCCAAGAGCGCAGAGACAACTCATCCGAGAGGCCACAAAAGACCCCAGGACAACATCTAAAGAACTGCAGGCCTCACTTGCCTCAATTAAGGTCGGTGTTCACGACTCCACCATAAGAAAGAGACTGGGCAAAAACAGCCTGCATGGCAGATTTCCAAGGCGCAAACCACTTTTAAGCAAAAAGAACATTAAGGCTCGTCTCAATTTTGCTAAAAAACATCCCAATGATTGCCAAGACTTTTGGGAAAATACCTTGTGGACCGACGAGACAAAAGTTGAACTTTTTGGAAGGTGCGTGTCCCGTTACATCTGGCGTAAAAGTAACAGCATTTCAGAAAAAGACCATCATACCAACAGTAAAATATGGTGGTGGTAGTGTGATGGTCTGGGGTTGTTTTGCTGCTTCAGGACCTGGAAGGCTTGCTGTGATAGATGGAACCATGAATTCTACTGTCTACCAAAAAATCCTGAAGGAGAATGTCCGGCCATCTGTTCGTCAACTCAAGCTGAAGCGATCTTGGGTGCTGCAGCTGGACAATGACCCAAAACACACCAGCAAATCCACCTCTGAATGGCTGAAGAAAAACAAAATGAAGACTTTGGAGTGGCCTAGTCAAAGTCCTGACCTGAATCCTATTGAGATGTTGTGGCATGACCTTAAAAAGGCGGTTCATGCTAGAAAACCCTCAAATTAAGCTGAATTACAACAATTCTGCAAAGATGAGTGGGCCAAAATTCCTCCAGAACGCTGTAAAAGACTCGTTGCAAGTTATCGCAAACGCTTGATTGCAGTTATTGCTGCTAGGGGTGGCCCAACCAGTTATTAGGTTCAGGGGGCAATTTCTTTTTCACACAGGGCCATGTAGGTTTGGAATTTTTTTTTCTCCCAAAATAATAAAACCCCTCATTTAAAAACTGCTTTTTGTGTTTACTTGTGTTATCTTTGACTAATAGTTAAATGTGTTTGATGATCAGAAACATTTTGTGTGACAAACATGCAAAAGAATAAGAAATCAGGAGGGGGGCAAATAGTTTTTCACACCACTGTATTTGCATTTACATTATGGATTTTATGTTGTCGTGTCACGTGTCAGAATAAATCCTCAAAATCAGAGTTTGAGACGCCTGAAACTTTCCAGCACTCCTCAGATGTATAAATATTAAAATAAAGGTAATTTGCTCGGGATAATTGTTTATAGTGTCTGATTTATAGTGTTATGTTTGCAGGTTTATATCATAAGTGGACTTGAAACAGACTCTTAAAGACTAACAGACTCTCCTGGTCTATTGTCACGTTGGGGTGGTAATGGCTGTTGTTGCCGTGGGCATAAAAAGCAGGCATAGGCGCAGAGGGTGTTTTAACCAAAAAAAAGTATTTTTTATAACAAAACATGTAAAAAATAAACAAAAACACTTGCACATCTTAATCTGCTTTAGATATCACCAAGGCACTATGACGAGACACATACAGTAGGACATTTGCTTGATGGTGAGACACTCTTAAAGCCGAACGCACAGGCTCTAATACCTGTTACATATAAGATAAGCCCTATGGCGAAACACAGACTTACAGACGAACCCCCAGGCGCTAATACCTGGTACACAGATAAGCCCTATGGCGAAACATAGGCTTACAGACAAACTCGAATACCTGGTACACAGATAAGACTAGTGAGACAAAGAGACTAGGGAGGCCTGGAACACAGAGAGACTAGGAGACAGAGAGAGACTTACACAACCTGGAGACACACAAGACTGCACAAGAACGAGTCAGCTCCACACACCTTTAAACACCAAAGACTTTACATGTACTTAGTGCCTTGGGACATGTTTCTAAGTTATAGTACAGGTTAAAACAAGGAAGACAATATAAAACAAACCAAAATATAAATAAACCAAAATACAAAACAAAGTGCCCACATAGACAGTCCATATAAAATAAACAAACATTCAATGCTCGACCCAGTGTCCCAGACTAACGAGCTATTTATAGACTATTTAATGACATGCCTCGGTTCAGGTGAGCTCCCGCATCACCTGACCGAGGTGTCTTCTGGGAAACTGAGTCGGCCATACTAAAACTACAAAAGACAAAACATTGCCCTCTAGTGGTGATTCCTTACATCTATGAACTTATCGTCAGTAATTAAATACATGAATGGATTTACAATTTAACGAAGTACAATTTAGTAATGTACTCCATCCATCAATAACAAGGATTTAATTTTGAAGCCAAAATATCTCTGATGCCCTCTAGTGGCTTGCTACAATATATAAAGGAGGCCTTGTGTGGACTCATCATTAGACTGTCCTAGTGAGACCACACACATGCATCTGTACACTGTATGACTGAATACTCAGGGGTCCACATACATTTCACCATAGAGTGTTTGTATACACTATAGTACCAAAAGTATTTGCTCCTGTCTTCACGTGCATATGAACTTGAGTAACATCCGATTTGTTAATCCATCAAATTTAATATGATGTTGGCCCCGCCCCCTTTGCAGCTATAACAGCTTCAATTCATCTGTGAAGGCTTTTCACAAGGTTTAGGAGTGTGTTTATGGGAATTTTTGACCATTCTTCCAGAATCGCATTCGTGATGTTGGACGAGAAGGCCTGTCTCACAGTCTGTGGTCTAATTCATCCCAAAGGTGTTCTATTGGGTTGAGGTCAGGAGGAAGAGGTGCAGGCCAGTCAAGTTCTTCCACACCAAACTCACTCATTCATGTCTTTATGGACGTTGCTTTGTGCACTGGTGCGCAGTCATGTTGGGACAGGAAGGGGCCGTCCCCCAAAACTGTTCATGCAAAGTTTGGAGCATGAAATTGTCCAAAATGTCTTGGTGTACTGACGCATTAAGAGTTCCTTTCACTAAAACTAAGAGACCGAGCCTAACTGTAACAGCGAAGTCAATCCTGTGACCTGAATATGAGCTTCACAAAAGATTTGCAGACAACTACGTACAAGTTACATTATAATTGCTAGTTTGTTCCATTACTTTTGGACTGTGTAACATGGTGGCTTAGTGGTTGGCACTGTGCCCTCGCACCTCTAGGTTTGGAAGTTTTAATCTCACCTCGGGTACGTGAAGTATAAACATTTTCCCTGTATTGGGTCAGGTTCATCGGGGTTCTCCAGTTTCCTTCCACAATCCAAAGACACACGCTGTAGGCATATTGGCATTTCTAAATTGCCTTTTAAGTTTATGTATGTATGTACTGTGTGTGTGTGTGTGTGTGTATATATATATATATATATATATATATATATATATATATATATATATATATATATATGTATGTGTGTGTCCTGCAGTGGGATAGCATTATGTATTTTTAACTCCAGTACACTGTCACAGACAGCTATAAAAACAGCAAAGTACAAAATATGCTTACTGTATATGACCAAAAGTCTCCTGTGTGTAATCTGTATCTGTCCGTCTTAGGAGTTCAGACGCTACAGAGGATGTTCGGCTGTGAGTGTGATGATGATGATGATGTCACCACTAGAGGATACGATCAGTACGGTTATGATGGAGAAGATTTCATCAGTCTGAATCTGACAACTGGAACCTGGACTGCACTTAAACCTCAAGCTGTGACAATCAAACACACCTGGGAGTCTAAAGGTGATAATAAATACTGGAAGAACTTCCTGGAGCATGTCTGTATTGATCAGTTAAAGAAGTACATGACGTCTTACAGCAGAGACATTCTCAACAGAAAAGGTAATGTGTGTGTGATCTGCTCTGTTACTGTAACACACACACTGGTACTGTACAGTTCAATATCACACTTTCACACACATGCAGATCAGTTAACACTGACTTTGATAACATTTATACCGTCTGAATCTGATCCAATCATGCACATTAATTTCTTTTTTTTTAATAGTTTCTATAACAACCAGAACATTAATGATTGTACCGAATAAATACTGCACTATAAAGTTTCTACTTCATCTTAACCCTGCACACACACAATTTCATTCATACTTTCCAGTACAAAACTTTCTTGCATCCTCACATGATTTTGTCACGAATAAGAGAGAAAATTATATAAAAAGTGCTTTTCCTTATCTATTTCCTTCCTAAATCTGATAGTGTTGTAATACTGAGTTCTCTGTGTGTCTCTGCAGTTCATCCCGAGGTGTCAGTGTTCCATAGACACTCGTCTCCTTCTCCAGAGGTGGTGTGTCACGCTACAGGTTTCTTCCCCAAAGCACTAAACATCACCTGGCAGAAGGACGGAGAGGACGTGCATGAGGACGTGAAGCTCAGAGAGACGTTACCCAACCAGGATGGAACCTTCCAGAAGAGAAGCATTCTGAACGTCTCAAGCATGAAGCTGTGGATACACACCTACGCCTGTGTGGTTCAGCACAGCAGCTTGGAGAAGGAGTTAGTGCGAGAAGTACCAAAAGGTCCTAATAAACTAGAGCTGTAGAGAGTGAAAGCTTGATTTCTTACTGCAGCAGATAATAAAGACTCTGTGGTTATTTAACAGGTGGAGCACCGATTGCTATCATCACTGCTGTAGTCGTGGCTCTCGTCGCTCTCATCACTGTTGTTGCTGGAATTGTGGTCTGGAAGAAGAAGAACTCTGGTGAGACGATGTAGGAGGCAGATGTGAAGTTTTCAGAGAACAGATTTATACTTTCTAATTCCAAATTCAAATAAAAATTTTATTTGTCACATACACAGTCATACACAGTACAATATGCAGTGAAATGCTTATACGAAATGCTTATACGAAATGCTTATACGACCGCCAGTGACCTTAAAAAATAAAAGCTTATACATAAGAAATAAATATGAATAAAAGAAATTCGTTAGAAAATAAAATTAACTAGTAAAATATACTGTACAAAGTAAAATAAAATATAGCCTACTGTACAAATAAGAACAAAATATCAATATAAACAAATATAGAAATATAAAAGAAGAAAATAGAAAATTGTCCAAATCAGAAATGTAGAAATGCTTGGGGTGTGCAAATATGCATAAATGGTGACTTCTTAAAGTGTCTTATTAAGGTGATTTTGCAGTGGTCCATAAATGAAAATATAAATATATAGTGCAAGTGCGCATGAATGTGTCCTTAGTGGCCATGAATGTCCAGTCATTGTTGGATGTTAAAAAGATGTTATTAGTCCTGTGTTGTGGTGTGATTGACCTTATCGCCTGCGGGAAGAAGCTCCTCCTCAGTCTCTCTGTATTGGCCTTCAGGGAGCGAAATCGCTTCCCAGACCGCAACAGAGAGAACAGTCCATTGTTGGGGTGGCTGAGGTCCTTCACGATCTTCCTGGCCTTGGTACAGACCGCCTGCTGTAGATCGAGTACAGGTCAGGGAGCTCGGTGCGGATGATGCGCTCAGCTGAACCCCCTGTAGAGCTCGTCTGTCATGCATGGTGCTGTTCCCGAACCAGGTTAAGATGTTTCCCGTCATTTCCCATAGGAAATTTCCCATGTTTCCCCATCATTTCCCATATTTTCCCATCATTTCCCATAGGATGCTCTCTGTGACAAAGCTGTCCTAGATGTCACCTCCGAGCAACCCTGGCACACATTTATATTCTCTCTCCCTCTGCTCATACACACACACGCACGCAGGGATTAAAGTTCTCCATCGTTACGACGGATTTCCGTCAATCACACTGTTCCGCCTGTCCTTAATGTTTAAAATTCACTTTTCATAATTTTAATGCTGTGTATATATAGGCTTACATGGGTGTTAAATTAAGGAAAGACAATGTATTCAGCCTGCTGAGGAGGATGTGATCAAAGCCTGGAGTGGAGTGACTGCACGTTCCTCTCTCCACTCTAAGCGTTTTGTTATCACTCCGGTATGAATCCACTCCGGGATTTGGTTTAGTTTTGAAGAACTACGTGTCAGGCTGAGGTATAACTATATTTAAGATAGCATGGACACACTTAATGCAGGAAGGCTCCGATGTTTCGGAGATTGATAAAAGTGTAAAAACATAAATGGAGATGGGCTTGGCTTAGCGAAATTGGGGAGAATGGCAAGCCTTTTAGTTTGTGGACTAAAAAAAATCAAACATCCAGGTAGGTGTCTCTGCACAGTATGCCACAGGAAACTTCAATATGGCAATAATGGCAAAACAAAGTGCGAGTTCGCCATCAGTCAGCAGCTCGTCACAATGCTGCGGTTTGTGCTCTAACAGTACACATGCTCCCTGTCTGCTGCGACAAGAACCACAACGGAGATTCACACATCTGTGGCCGACCGTGTGCGCGATGTAAAAGTGCGCCTATGTTCTTTCATAGCGGAGCATGACCTGTCGCTCACAGTCTCACAACCACTAGTTAATTTAATGCAATCAGTTGTCAAAGACAAGAGTGCACTTTCAAGATTGTCTATGGCTACGTTTACACTGCCAGGTCTCGATGCTTAATTCCGATTTGGTGCCTGTATCTGATATTTTTGACCGTCTGTTTACATGTTCTTTTAACTATGACTCATATCCGATTCACGTGTTTACACTCGCCATCCCATCTGAAACATCGCGCATACTTAAAGGGAGGTTCTTACGCTACACACTAGCCAAGATAGATGAAGGTGAAATATACTTAACACTCTGCTATATACAGTATGCAAACTTCACGAACCGTCACCATGGTTTTAAAACGGAGGAGGAGGAAAAAAACAGCATAGTTGCAGCCTGTGCATATGCTTAATTCATCAAATACTGATTTAATGGGGGGGGGGGGGGGGGGCGGGGGGTGTTCTTTTCCTTTTCCATGTCACCTGCGATGTTGTAATTCCACACGCGCTTCCACCGGAGAATAACATTATTATATTACTATATTATTATATACGTTATTCTCCGGTGGAAGCGCGTGTGGAATTACAACATCGCAGGTGACATGGAAAAGGAAAAGAACACCCCCCCCCTGTGTTGATGCTTATTTGGGCTAAATAACATTAAATCAGTATTTGATGAATAAAGCATATGTGCAGGCTGCAATTATGCCGTTTTTTTTCTCCTCCTCCGTTTTAAAACCGTGGTGCGCGAACTTTGCATATATAGCAGAGCTAGCGTTAAGCATATTTCACCTTCATCTTTCTTGGCTGTTGTGCAGCGCAAGAACCCTCCTTGTATGCGCGATGTTTCAGATGGTATGGCGAGTGTAAACACGTGAATCGGATATGAGTCATAGTGGAAATAACGCGTAAACAGACGGTCAAAAATATCAGATATAGGCAACAAATCAGAACTAAGCATCGAGACCTGCAGTGTAAACGTAGCCAAGGAGGCCTGAAACCGATCTCGAAATATCGGAATGGAGATCGGTTTCAGGCCTCCTTCATATGTGGATATAAATCAGATATGTGCTAATGTGGTTGTCGTGTAAACAGGCAGATCGGATTTCGTGAGGCATTGTGTTCTGTACGTCATTAAAACTGCGACTTCTTTGCGGTTTAATGACGTAATGTTATTCTCCGGTGGAAGCGCGTGTGGAATTACAACATCGCAGGTGACATGGAAGAGGAAAAGAACAACCCCCCCTCCAACACACACACGCCTTGTGTTAATGCTTATTTGGGCTAAATAACATTAAATCAGTATTTGATGAATAAAGCATATGTGCAGGCTGCAATTATGCCGTTTTTTTTCTCCCCCTCCGATTTAAAACCATGGTAACGTTTCGCGAACTTTGCCTATATCGCAGAGCATTAAGCATATTTCACCTTCTTCTATCTTGGCTAGGTTGTAGCGCAAGAACCTCCCTTTAAGTATGCGTGATGTTTCAGATGGTATGGCGAGTGTAAACACGTGAATCGGATATGAGTCATAGTGGAAATAACGTGTAAACAGACGGTCAAAAATATCAGATATAGGCAACAAATCCGAATTAAGCATCGAGACCTGGCAGTGTAAACGTAGCCTAAACGTAGCCGCTTACTGGAAATCCGAATTGTCATCTAAGCTGAAAACGAAGATGTTTTCTTTGGCTACGTTTACACTGTGGTATATGGTTGATTATTTGTCAAGGTATATTTTCTTTCAAAGATTACAAATAGCTTTTAAAATATGCAAACTGGCAATATTAAAGCAGTTTAATCTCCCCTAACGCTATTGGTCTCGACTATTTAAATAAAGTGTTTGTTAAAGGAATATGGCTTGGCCTGAAAAAAGTTCAGTCAGAAGATTTTTTTTCACTTTAATCCCTGCGCACGCACGCACGCCTCTGAAAAACATCACGTTCACTCCCCTCCCGTTGTTTCTCCCGTCGGCAGCGCGGGTGCACACACGCACATGGACATAATGTACATTACTCCCTCTGTTTATGCATTTTCATAATCCCGGACATTTAATGTGTTGTGCTATTTTGGTGTAGAAGAAATTCCTGAGCACCCTGGAGGGCAGTCTGAAGTCTCTCAAGCGCCTGAGGTGGTAGAGACGCTGCCGGGCTTTTTTCACCACGGTGTTGATGTGACAGGACCATGACAGGTCCTGCATGATGTGAACACAGAGGTATCAAAAGCTGTCCACTCTCTACTGGGCTCCTGTTGATGACTGGGGTCTGGTAGTTCCTCTCCTGCTTTGTACAAAAGTCCACAAATGAATCCAGAATCAGCTCCTTTGTCTTGCTGACGTTCAGGAGGAGATTCTTCCTCTGGCACCATTTCTCCAGATTTCCAATCTCCTCCAGGCAGGCCGACTCATCGTTGTTCGTGACCAGGCCCACCACGACAGTGTCGTCAGCAACTTTAATGAAGGCGGTGGGGTTGGTAGTGGCCACGCAGTCGTAGGTGTATAAAGAGTACAGCAGGGGGCTCAGAACACAGCCCTGGGCAGCTCCAGTGCTGAGAGTGATGGAGGCTGAGACATGTCCGCCCATCCTTACTGCCTGTGGTCTGCCAGTTAGGAAGTTGGAGATCCACTGACACATAGATGAGCTGAGTCCCAGGTGCTCCAGCTTGGTGGTGAGTGTGGAGGGAATTACGTATTAAATGCTGAGCTGTAGTCGATGAAGAGCATTTTTAACATAATTTCCCCTCCGAGTGTCCAGGTGAGTGAGTGATGTGTGGAGGAGATGAGAGATTGCATCGTCTGTGGAGCGGTTTGGGTGGTATGCAATCTGTAGAGGGTCCAGTGTGTCAGGTAGAGAAGAAATGATGAAGTCTCTGACCTGGCGCTCAAAGCACTTCATCACTACTGAGGTGAGGGCTACAGGGCGATAATCGTTGAGGGAAGCAGGATGAGGTTTCTTCGGGACAGGAACAATGATGGACTCTTTGAAGCATGTGGGGATCACCGACTGAGATAAAGAGATGTTGAATATCTCTGTGAACACAGGTGCTAGCTGGTCTGCGCAGGCTCTGAGGATATGACCTGAGATGCCGTCTGATTCTGCTGCTTTCCTGGTGTTCACTCTCTTGAAGACTCTTCTCAAGCCGTGCTCGGAGATGATAAACGCGTTTCTGGTGCTGGCAGTGTCTTCCTGTCTGCAGCCGTTAGCGCCGCTAGCATTAGCATCGCTAGCATCTTTAGTTGCAGCCTCAAAGTGAGCATAGAAAGTGTTCAGCTCGTCTGCCAGAGTCACGTCCGCATTCGTCATGCCGGTTGTTGGTGCTTTGTAGTCCGTTATTGTTCTTAGTCCCTGCCACAGGCTCCTAGAGTCACTCTTTGGAGTTGTGACTCTAGTTTCCGTCTGTAGCGCTGCTTCGCCTCTTTCACCGCCTTCCGCACGTTATATGACACAGCCTTGTACGGGTCCATGTCACCCGATGCAAGTCCTGCGTTATAGACAGCGGTGCGAGATTAGAGATTCCTCCGATCAGAGTGATCACACTGAGCGAGCAGGAGACCGCCAACTGAAATCACGCTTCACCTTCACCTCATGCTGTTTTTTCTTTTAAATGTCTACTGTTTACTGTGCCGCAAACGCCCCTTGCTTAAACTCCACCCCCAATTAATCGAGTGCTCGTTTCTCAAACCTGTGGATTACTCTAAATGAAATATGAACAAAAATGCCCATCCGTAGTCTCTATCATACCTAATGTACTCAATGGTGGTGATTTGACTGGTTTTAAAACGATGAACACTAACTTAAAAAACAAAAACAAAGAAAAAGTGGTCGGAGCAGTCGTGACGGCAGCCGACCTCACCGGCATCATCTTGAAATCTGACCTCACCGGCCCCATCCTGAAAGGGGATCTGATGAATATTTTGCTCCTATTTAAGTTGAACTGATAAAGTAGACGAGACAATAAGCTGATATTGACTAATTGTCCTGTGAAAGTAAATCAAGTAGAAAGATTTGATTCTAACTGTCTGTCAATCATCTGTGTCTCAGGCCACAAACCTGTTCCACCCCAAGCCTGTAAGTGAACATTTATTATCCATAAATGATGTTTAAAACCACTACTTTATTTTTGTATAAAGTATATTTGTGTATTTAGTGATGAAGTGTATTTTGTATAAAGTATATTTGTTTAATCCACATTGTGATGGATATGAATATTTTACAGCCTCTGAAGGAGATTCTTCAACCAACAACTTATGAAGTGTAACTGTGTGTCTTCCTGCTGAACTGAGAGAGTAAGACATGATGTAGTTTACAGTCTAATATGGAATAAACATCTGTGTGTGGAGAGAAAATCCAGCAGAAAAGCCTGCAGTAACATTCAGTCTCAGCTCAGAGCTCATCCTGTTTCTGTTCGGAAGGTAGAATTTCACATTGGTTACTGTGACTATTATATTGACTATTATATTATTATATATTATATTGAGACTGAACTGATAGATGCCTCTTAGGAATATCGCCTCAGCTAATTCAAGGTCAAGATTATTCCTTGAAAAATTCAGCCTTATTGATATTTGGATGGAACATTATGGTCACACTCGTCAAAACTTCAGGGGTATCAGGGTGCAGTGGACACAACAAACTAAAACTCTTCTTCTCTTATCCTAAAACTTAGCTCGGACACATTTCTGCCTCTTTTAAACATAACAGTATGTCTTTTCCATCTCATTCTCTCCAAAAGGCATCTTTATGGAAATAATAAATCATTTTTTCACTGCTTCAGTTTTCAAAAGTTAAAAACTAATTAATATACAGTATCTTGAAATAAAGTGAAATCTGAGTGTTTTTGGCACTAACTGGTAAATATGTAAATATGAATTTGGCAGACAGTTTGGTAGTAATTTAGCCAAAAGCAGAAGGGCAGATGTGGAAGATCCTATTTTTTTGGATTGTATTAATCACAGTGAAAGCCTTACTGATGAGGTCAGGAGTAGGCTAATGGCTAATGTATTGGACTACTGATAGGAAAGTCCCCAGTTCCACCAATCTGCTGCTGTTGGCCCCTTGAGCAAAGTCCTTAACTTTCATCCTGCTCAGATGTGTAATGAGAGAAAATTTAAGTCCAACACTGTTTCTTATAAGATTATTTGGGTGCGCTCGGCTGAAATGAGTCGGTCTCACTGGTTTCAATAAATCAGTTCAGGAGCACGATGATACAAAATATCTGTCCTAAAAAGCTCTCATGATGTACAGTCGTGGCCAAAAGTTTTGAGAATGACACAAATACAGTGGTGTGAAAAACTATTTGCCCCCTCCTGATTTCTTATTCTTTTGCATGTTTGTCACACAAAATGTTTCTGATCATCAAACACATTTAACTATTAGTCAAAGATAACACAAGTAAACACAAAATTCAGTTTTTAAATGAGGGGTTTTATTATTTAGGGAGAAAAAAAATCCAAACCTACATGGCCCTGTGTGAAAAAGTATTTGCCCCCTGAACCTAATAACTGGTTGGGCCACCCTTAGCAGCAATAACTGCAATCAAGCGTTTGCGATAACTTGCAACGAGTCTTTTACAGCGCTCTGGAGGAATTTTGGCCCACTCATCTTTGCAGAATTGTTGTAATTCAGCTTTATTTGAGGGTTTTCTAGCATGAACCGCCTTTTTAAGGTCATGCCACAACATCTCAATAAGATTCAGGTCAGGCCACTCCAAAGTCTTCATTTTGTTTTTCTTCAGCCATTCAGGTGAAGAGGTGGATTTGCTGGTGTGTTTTGGGTCATTGTCCTGCTGCAGCACACAAGATCGCTTCAGCTTGAGTTGACGAACAGATGGCCGGACATTCGCCTTCAGGATTTTTTGGTAGACAGTAGAATTCATGGTTCCATCTATCACAGCAAGCCTTCCAGGTCCTGAAGCAGCAAAACAACCCCAGACCATCACACTGCCACCACCATATTTTACTGTTGGTATGATGTTCTTTTTCTGAAATGCTGTGTTACTATTACGCCAGATGTAACGGGACACGCACCTTCCAAAAAGTTCAACTTTTGTCTCGTCGGTCCACAAGGTATTTTCCCAAAAGTCTTGGCAATCATCGAGATGTTTTTTAGCAAAATTGAGACGAGTCTTAATGTTCTTTTTGCTTAAAAGTGGTTTGTGTCTTGGAAATCTGCCATGCAGGCCGTTTTTGCCCAGTCTCTTTCTTATGGTGGAGTCGTGAACACTGACCTTAATTGAGGCAAGTGAGGCCTGCAGTTCTTTAGATGTTGTCCTGGGGTCTTTTATGGCCTCTCGGATGAGTTGTCTCTGCGCTCTTGGGGTAATTTTGGTCGGACGGCCACTCCTGGGAAGGTTCACCACTGTTCCTCTGTTGGCTCTCACTGTGGTTCGCTGGAGTCCCACAGCTTTAGAAATGGCTTTATAACCTTTACCAGACTGATAGATCTCAATTACTTTTGTTCTCATTTGTTCTTGAATTTCTTTGGATCTTGGCATGATGTCTAGCTTTTGAGGTGCTTTTGGTCTACTTCTCTGTGTCAGGTAGCTCCTATTTAAGTGATTTCTTGATTGAAACAGGTGTGGCAGTAATCAGGCCTGGGGGTGACTACAGAAATTGAACTCAGGTGTGATAAACCACAGTTAAGTTATTTTTTAACAAGGGGGTCAATCACTTTTTCACACAGGGCCATGTAGATTTGGAGTTTTTTTTCTCCCTTAATAAGTAAACCTTCATTTAAAAACTGCATTTTGTGTTCAATTATGTTATCTTTGACTAATAGTTAACGGTTTTTGATGATAAACATTTTGTGTGTCAAACATGCAAAAGAATAAGAAACCAGGAGGGGGGCAAATAGTTTTTCACACCACTGTATTAGTTTTCACAAAGTTTGCTGCTAAACTGCTTTTAGATCTTTGTTTCAGTTGTTTCTGTGATGTACTGAAATATAATTACAAGCACTTCATACGTTTCAAAGGCTTTTATCGACAATTTCATGACATTTATGCAAACAGTCAGTATTTGCAGTGTTGGCCCTTCTTTTTCAGGACCTCTGCAATTCGACTGGGCTCTCAATCAATTTCTGGGCCAAATCAAATTCAAATTCAAATTTTATTTGTCACATACACAATCATACACAGTATAATATGCAGTGAAATGCTTACATGAACGCCAGTGACCTTAAAAAGAAATTAAAAGCTTGTACGTAAAATAAATAATCAATAAAAAGGAAATACTAAAGAAATAAATGTAACTATTAAATTTATTGTACAATAGGGGCATAATAAAATATTGCAAAATATAGAAATATATGGGTGTATATATATATATATATATATATATATATATATATATATATATATATAAAATTAAAAGTGACCGTGGTTGTGCAAATATGCATGAAAGGGACATGTGCAATTGTCCAGATGTATAAGTATTTAGTGCAGTTGTGTATGAATGTGTCCATGATTGTCCAGTCAGTGTTGTGAGCTTAAAAAGATGTTATTAGTCCTGTGTGGAGGTGTGATTGTGATTGAGAGACCTTATCGCCTGCGGGAAATCCTGACTGATAGCAACCCATTCTTTCATAATCACTTCTTGGAGTTTGTCAGAATTAGTGGGTTTTTGTTTGTCCACCCGCCTCTTGAGGATTGACCACAAGTTCTCAATGGGATTAAGATCTGGGGAGTTTCCAGGCCATGGACCCAAAATTTAAACGTTTTGGTTCCCGAGCCACTTAACAGTAGTTATCACTTTTGCATTATGGCACGGTGCTCCATCGCGCTGGAAAATGCATTGTTCTTCACCAAACAGTTGTTGGGTTGTTGGAAAAAGTTGCTGTTGGAGGGTGTTTGGGTACCATCCTTTATTCATGGCTAGTTTTTGCGCAAAATTGTGAGTGAGCCCACTCCCTTGGATGAGAAGCAACCCCACACATGAATGGCTTTACTGTTGGCATGACACAGGACTGATGGCAGCGCTCACCTTTTCTTCTCCGGACAAGCCTTTCTCCAGATGCCCCAAACAATCGGAAAGCGGCTTCATGGGAGAATATGACTTTGCCCCAGCCCTACTTTCTGCAGAAGATCAATCTGTCCCTGATGTTTCCCTGATGTTTTTTTTTTTTTTTGGAGAGAAGTGGCTTCTTTGCTGCCATTCTTGACACCAGGCCATCTTCCAAAAGTCTTCACCTCACTGTGCATGCAGATGCCCTCACACCTGCCTGCTGCCATTCCTGAGCAGCTCTGCACTGGTGGCACTCCGATCCTGCAGCTGAATCCTCTTTAGGAGACGATCCTGGCGCTTGCTGGACTTTCTTGGACATCCTGAAGCCTTCTTAACAAGAATTGAACCTCTTTCCTTGAAGTCCTTGATGATCCTATAAATTGTTGATTTAGGTGCAATCTTAGCCACAATATCCTTGCCTGTGAAGCCATTCTTATGCAACGCAATGATGGCTGCACGCGTTTCTTTGCAGGTCACCATGGTTAACAATGGAAGAACAATGATTTCAAGCATCACCCTCCTTTTAACATGTCAAGTCTGTCATTCTAACCCAATCACCTGACATAATGATCTCCAGCCTTGTGCTCGTCAACATTCTCATCTAACAATAGTTACCAAGACTATTACTGAAATGATCTCAGCTGGTCCTTTAATGACAGCAATGAAATGCAGTGGAAAGGTTTTTTTGGGATTAAGTTAATTTTCATGGCAAAGAAGGACTATGCAATTAATCTGATCACTCTTCATAACGTTCTGGAGTATATGCAAATTGCTATTATAAAAACTTAAGCAGCAACTTTTCCAATTTCCAATATTTATGTAATTCTCAAAACATTTGGCCACGACTGTAGAGTAATCCTAATTTTATAAAGTCCCCAATGAGACAGAGTTCACAGTCTGTAACAGCTCTGAGACAAAAATGGCATCCGTCTGTGTGCACTGAATACTATGTAGCGCTGTCCCTTTAGCGGGTTCTCTTTAAGTGAGGTCAGCTGATTCTGCTGCGTCACTGGGATTCAGGAATAATTTTTTTTGTGCTTTACATTGTACACAGTATTTAGACCCAGATGTTTTTTTGAAACCATTATGAACTTGTCTTGGACGTGTGATTATACACAAAGAATTTTAAAACACACTGCAGATATTCTTGTTTTTATTCACAGTTTGTTTCCTATAATTGTATAGCCCTATTTCATGATTTTGGAATATATTTTAAAAGTATTAATAAATAATAAAAAAAACTTAAAAAGGCTGTTTGAATTTAACATTTGTGATTTATATGGTGTAGATTTGTAGTGTTTAACTTCCGTCTTTTTTTCTCTTCATTCTTGTCCATGTTTTTTTGTGCGTGTGAGGGGGGGGGGGGTGTATATTAATTTGTTTGAAATTGAATTCATATAAAAAGAAGAACTTGTAACCACTATCCAGCGCCACATAAAACAAACAGAAAAATCTGAGCTTCTGACTTGCAATAGATACATACCACATGGATGGAATTGTCTTTGATGCTTACTGCCCTGCTGTATGACAGGCCCTGCGTGCTGAGTATCCAACGAGAGTTGACCTTAAGGCATTAAGGGGTGATCAGTTGGAGGAAACGGAGACCCTAACTCTATACATCCATAAACAATTAAAGAGGTTGAAGCAAGAGACGAAAAGTGATCCTGAGGTAGACACGTTGTCTACGCTGTTTACTATAATAAATGCCGCAGCCTGTGAAAAGAAAACTGGAAGATGCGGTTGGCTTAACCTCCAAAACACACAGAGTCCTTTGATCACGTCTCACTCGTCTTTTACTCCTTTGTAGTCAAATGTGGAAGGAGAGGTTTGGCTTATTCTCTTCTAGAGTTCAAATACATAGGTTGGTCATTGATAATGATCACTAATCACTAGATAATGTAAGAAAGACTAACACATGGATCTGCACTCTAGATCCATCCATCCATCAAGTTAAAATCATCCAGGGTGGAAATGTGGGATGATTTTAACTTGATTTTACTTACCTTAAATGTACCCAATCTTGATATAATAGACATTTAGCTAGTCGATCTGGTATATATGGCTGTGGATCTGAGTTTATAGGGCCCTTGGGAATGTGCATACATAGGAATTCTGAGCTATACATTGGGGCAACTAGAATGGGGGGGGGGTGTTAATGGGACATTGGAGAGCGACATTAAACGGTGTACAATGAACCAGATTGTGGTGGGAAGAGTATGTAATCGGGGACGCGGTTAAGAGAAGTTGTTGCTCTTCAGACTAGGTGCAGCAATGATGTAGTCCAAACAACACCAGGTTGTATTAGTTGTATTAGGCTCCTCAACACCCACAGAATGAACACCAAAATATTACCGCTTCAGAGTAACCCTAAACATTTACATTTTACATTTAACATAACATTACATAAACATTTAATCAGTGTACATAAGGAGTGTTCTTCTTAAAGAGAAGAAGAATAAAGGAGCATGGCCTGGGCTGCTATAGCCAAACCTTTGGTTACTCGTGCCAATGCCAAACGCACCGGTTTCAGTGGTGCCTGTGGTGAAAATCTTGGGCTGTGAACAATGTGAAACATGTATTGTTCTGTGACCACGTAGTGACCAGACCACTATTCTGCAAGAAGAATGGCTCTAAATCCCTCTGGACACTGTGCAGGAATATGTCATTCCCAAGACGAATTGATGTTGTATTGGCCGCAAATGAGTTAAAAACCTGATACTATACTTGTCTTGAAAAGATTTGTTTTCGCACATTCATGGTGGGTGTATTGATGTCTAGGTAGAGCTACATTAACACTAAGATAGGAATACCTTACAACTGAAATCTTTTGAGGGGATGGTTCACTAGACCAGGGGTCAGCAACTGGCGGCTCCGGAGGCGAATAAAATAAGAGATATACCTCTTTCTGAGAAGACTGTCAAAGACAGAACCATAAAAATGACAGAAGACATCACCAGACAGCAAATAAGACACATTACATTACCTTATATATGTTGGGTTTTAAGAAAATAATTTGTGTAACTAAAATTACAATGTAATTTCATTTAGTAGAACTAAAAGAATGTTTATACATGAAGGTCTGGTGAAAAAAGAAAACATGACAAAACCATAAAGCACATCAGCTTTTTTCTCAGACATATTAGATTTTTATGGAAAATTATTTCTGTAACTAAAATTCTGGAGGAATAACTTTCGACTACAGTGGAACCTCGGATTACGAGTAACACGGTTTATGAGTGTTCCGCAAGATGAGCAAAGATTTTTAATCTTTTTTGACTTGGAAAACAAACAAGTCTTGTTTTACGAGTACCGAGTATGATGTATCACGCATGCGCTTCTTGTTTTGACACCGAGCATCACATGATCACAACTAAGCCAACGTTTCTTCTCTCTCGAGCGCTGCGGAATTATGGGTAATCGTCTCTCCTGCTGGGTCTTAGTGCTCATGTCTTACTGGTATAATCAACATCCGTGTACGCGTGTACTGTTTACCATAACACTGTGACCACACGTGTGTGCATAAAACATTTTATTTTGCATCTGTATGCGTGTGTGTACAGTGCGCGTGTAAAGCAAAAGCAGGTCTCATTAGAGAGGTTAAATATCCATTTTCTCTCTCTGCTCAAGACTCAGTCTGCACACAAACACACACAAGACCCCTCCTACTTTCGCCTTCACAGACACATACATACACACTCTTTCTCTCTGCTCTACACAGAAACACTGCTTTGTCGCGATACTTCTCAAGGGTAAAGTGCAGGTTAATTTTTTATTTTTGCTTTACAGCAGTGATTCCGTTAGTGTGTCGCTCAATTGAGTGTCATTAGAGAGATTTCTTTTTATTTTTCCGATAAAACAGTGATTCCGTTTTGTGCGCATGTTTGTGAAGAGTGGAGGAAGGGTAACTGTGTAAGATGAGCAGGGAGAGAGGGGAGCTTACTTCATATTCACACACACATACACACACACACACACACACACACACACACACACACACACACACACACACAGAGTGCCTGCGCGCACAAACGGAAACACTTATCTGTTGAGATTTGTTTTTACTTTTTTTTTAAAGATAAAGTGCAGGTAAATTTTTTTTATTTTGTGTAAATTATTTTTATGTATTTGTTTTTTGGGGCTGTGGAATGAATAATTTGTGTTTCCATTGTTTCTTATTGGAGAATTAAATTTGGTTTGCGAGTGTTTTGGAATACGAGCCTGCTTCCAGAACGAATTATGCTCATAATCCAAGATTCCACTGTAATATTGTAATCAAAGACAACAACAACTATTGCCTCAGATGTGTTAGAAGAGTTTTTCTAAAAAGTTTCTAAAACAACATCATAATTACGCATAGCCTTGACGTTTAACAGATCTTGTATAAATGAAGGTTTAGCGACAGACAACAGAAACAATCCCCTCAAATAAAGCATGTAGCTAAATGTTCACGAAAAAGTCTGTGTGGTCAAAATTTCAATGCATATAAAATTTTATATTCGCCAGCCAATAAAAGTTTCATTTATGATGGTTCAGTAACAGGGGAACAAAGTCGAAACAATCAACAACTTCTCATTTTGCATTTTGTTAGATGTGTTTTTTTTTTAAGTTTGTAAAATTAAATTATAATACAACGTTAACTAAAAGGAACTAAAAGAAATTTCATATTTGTAAGTTTAATGACAACAAGGAACAAGTCTAAACATTCAACAGTATCAAGTTCTAACACAGGTATGTTGTTAGATTCTTCACGACAATAATTTGTGTACCTAAAATTCCAGTTGAATTACTTTCAGCTTAGGTGAATAAATATAATTCAATCAAATTAAATTTTTTATTAAAATAAATTTGTATAGCACTTTTAACAATTGTCATTGTCGCAAAGCAGCTTTACACAATGAAAATTATGGAAGTTTGTATGAAATGTGAATGTTTAAGATTCAAAATGATAAAATTGTCCCTGATGAGCAAGCCGAGGATGACGGTAGCAAGGAAAAACTCCCTGTGAGTATTTTACTGCAAACTACTCATGTTTTTTTTTCTAAAGAACAAAATCTATCAAATGATAGACTACCATATTCTGTAATTGTGATCGCCTGCTTTATTGAAGTTATACGATGAAAAAAGTTACTATTTCGTAAACCGAAAATGGTACATAACATTATGTATGCACATTAGTTTGTCCAACTAAAGAATATACAACATGTGGATCCACTATTTCATTGACTTTATTTGCCCTCTTGTTTTTTTTCTTTGAAAGGTGTAGTGCAGCATAATGTACTGAGTCCACTTCAGGATCCTGCAAGGACACACAAAGATAAACAAATATAAATAATACATCATGTGAACCTAGGATAATATTTCTGTATGTTTGTATTGAGCTAATGCATAGTTTAAAGCCTTGTGGTGAAGATAATTTAGCATGTGTGTCATTGTTCATGAGAATAAAGTTAATGGAACAATCTGAGGTTAATTAAGTCTTTTTTGCTCTTTAGAATCAGCTAAAGATTGTAATTGCTGGAAATCAAAACCCAATATTAACATGACCACCACATATTACAACACCCATAACACTTCATGCTCACAGTCATCTAAGTTTAAAACTTCTAATCAAGTATGTGTTTAAAATTTACACACAACACACAAACAGGTTCACATTCTCATTGTGTTGCTCAGCTTGCTCCTGAAATGATGCCACCATTTGCCTTGGTTGTTGATCTTTATTTTTGCTTCTTGGGTTCTGTTTTTACTGATCAACTCTGCCTGAGAAATTTTAATAAAATTCTAAAGTCTATTCTAAACAGTGGCGGTTCTACACTGAATTGCGCCCTGGGCGAGACTCCCTCCCGGCGCCCCCCACTCCCCGCCCCAAAGAAAAAAAAAATTAAAACTGCACATTTTGTACACACCACACGTTTTATTAAACTACTCATAACTTAAATATACTGTGTACAAACAAATATTATATAAATATAGAATTAATATAGAACAAATCACACTAAAGAAAAATAATTTATTTACTTCACTGCAGAACAGAAACCACAAACTGAAACTAAAATCTGACTTTTCTGGCCTTTCTAGATGCAAAGTCATCAATAATGGCATCATATGAGATCTGCTCCCCTATTGCATGATTTCTGCTTATGACAGCGAGGCCAGTGAGCCGTTCCTGAGACATGGTTGACCTCAGGTATGTCTTGATTAACCTGAGTTTGGAAAAGCTCCTCTCTGCTTGAGCTACAGTCACTGGCAATGTAAGTGCAATCCTGAGAGCAGTCCAAAAGTTGGGGTAGATCTCAGATAGATCCTTATCGTGCAGAAAAGTGAGAAGCTCAAAGAGGCTCATGGTTTTTGATGGCAGTCATTAGACACTTTATTAATCTAATATAATCTAATCTAAGAGAGGAACAATTAGCTCCTTGGTTAATTTACTGCTTCAATTATATGCTTTGTCACGTAACAGAGTTATAGCAAATGGAAAATGTCTTTTAAACTATCTACACATATGTAAATTAAACTGGCTATTTACAGTATACTGTAAATATATTGTAAATATATTGGCTATAGCCAACATTAACATAATAAACAATGGAAATAAATAACTGTACTTGCTGCAGTCTTGCTGCAAAGCATAATTTTGTGGTTACATTTTGTGGTATTTAATAGAAACCATTAGAATTTCTGTGATGGTTTGTAAATTAGGCGTTTATTGTGTGTGTTTTTCAGCAAGGCAAGCATAGCAAGCATCATAAGCAAGAAGGCTAACAAACCTAAGATTGTTATTCAAGATGTTATTCAAGATGACATGAATAACTTAATCATACAGAGAGAACATTGTTATATACCTTTATCTTTTCCCCGTTTCTCCTCATCTTCTTTTCTTTTTTTTTATAAATTGGGCACCTGACAGCTTTGGCCTTTTTCTCTCCATCGCTGTTTACTTTATAATCGACGATTCGACAATCAACAGATTTCCCCCAACGCTGTCACTCACGACTAGAAGTCAAGACTAAACCAATTCACCTCCACATCATAATCGTTTTTATTATCAATTTTTATTTGTCATTTCACACAATTAAATAAATGGAAAAAAGTGCAAATTATTGGTGTGTGTTTTTAATATTTTGAATGAAATGTGCGTTATTTGTAAGAAAGTCAGGTAGACATAATTTAGCCACCTTCTTGTCCGCTTCATTTGGGAGAGGTGAACTGTACTCTGATCCCCCTCCCCCTCGGTCTTCTCCGCTCACTCAGCTTCTGTGCGGCTCATTCAGGGGCGGCGCGTGCGCAGGTATCACAGATAATAGAAAACCGAAAACCGATTATTATTTTTTACTCCAGGTTCGTGTGCCACCCCCCACGTGACATAAAAAAAATGCCGCCCTGGGCGGCTGCCCACTTCGCCCTACCCTAAAACCGCCACTGATTCTAAACATCCATCTGTGTATCTGTCTGTAAATGACCAGCAGTAACGCAGTTCTGTCCGAGTGCAGACCCTGATGCCTGCTGGCCACATTACCCTTGAATGAAGTGTGCGGTCAACTCATTGCTTCTCCTCATGCTGCTCCAATGTTTCACAGGCCTCAATTCTCCTGTCATGTGAGCTGCCCATTGTCACGCTCAGCATGTAACGCCTGTGACACACCCACATTATCATTTATTAGGTGGCATTTTTCACTTTAAAAATGATGCGGCCAAGATAACTACTGTTACTTAGCTGGGAAACAACTATGACACACTTAACGGAACTACCTGTAAACACCACAAACACCAGCCACTGAGGATTTCTGTTTTATACAGTATATAGAGATTCTAAACTGCATTAGCATCCATCCTGGCATCTGTATGTACAGTAAATGGAAAAATATATCTTTTGTAGTCAGATTTACCTTATTTTTTGATGCTTCAGTACCTAAAGCAATACAACAGAGAGAAAATTATTATTATTCACATTATTATTATTATTATTATTAGTAGTAGTAGTAGTAGTAGTAGTAGTACTAGTAGTATTAATATGTCTGTAAAGATTTTTAGTCATGAAGGTAAGGTTATCTGGAAGTCAATTCAACTGGGCTTTTTTGTTAGGTAGAAACATTTCTCTACTCATCCATCCAGTCTGAGACAAGTTTGTAAGTTCCTCATATTTGAATCCTGAAAGGACAAAGGGTCCTCCTCTGTGAAAAGGCTTGTTACGTGAAGAGTTCAGAAGGTGATAGTTGTCATGTTTCACTCTCTCTCTCTGTATGAAGCACACACACACACACGTCAACGCAAGTGCAGGAAAGTACAGTCTTTATTTGCGTTTCACTCAAAAAACGTCTTTCAGAATCTTCACAGTTAATTCAATTCACCAGGCGTTCACTACGCTGTTTGCCAGGCGCGGTCTGCAGGCGGGTTAACTCAAAACTATAACTCAACAGAAGAATGTCATATCACATAAACATAACCAAAAAACCTCTCTGTGTCCTCAGAGGATTTTACTTGGACGTCGAAGCTGTCATGCTTCGCATGCCTTCGCCTGCAGATACCGCTTTAAACCTGGAGGGGAGAAGAAAGACACACATGTGTTAGTTGGTGATAATACAACGGTGACCAGACAGAGTGGTGTGGGTTCGGCTGGGTTAAATAGGGAGACAAGTGAGGTGTGCACAGGTGATCTGTATTTGTTAATCATGGTAGGTACTGACATACGTAGACACACTAGGGGGAGACAAAGCCACGGCTCAGTAATCCGGCGAGCCGGATCTTTCTCTCCGGGACTGAGGAGGCTCGGGCGTGACCCCCCCCCCCCCCCAGGACCGGCTACCTGAAGGGGAGGTGGGCGCTTCCCTCGCGATACCAAAGGGGGTAGAGACCCACCGGCCTGATGGTACTGCCGGCGGGCGGGTCGGCCCGGGGGGCGTGATGCGGGACGATCCGGCCGAGCCCGGTGAAACTCGGAAATGAGATCGGGGCTTAGGATGTCCTTTGCCGGCACCCAGCTGCGCTCCTCCGGTCCGTACCCCTCCCATTCCACTAGATATTGGAGGGAGCCCCCCCGCCTTCGGGAGTCCAATAGTTGCCGGACTCTGAACGCTGGGGCGCCCTCGATCTCCACAGCCCCGGGGAGCGAAGGGTCTACGACACCTCCGTCCAGCGGCCCCCGTATCACTGGCCTGAGAAGAGAAACATGAAACACTGGGTTAATGCGCATGTGTGTGGGTAACTGTAGCTTGAAGGACACAGGGTTAACTTGGGCTATTATGGGGAAGGGACCGATGAATCGAGGGGAGAGCTTACGACAGGGGAGGTTGAGAGAGAGGTCCTTTGTCGAGAGCCAAACCCGATCTCCTACCTGGAGCGGAGGACTTTCCCTTCGCCGCCTATCGGCGAATTGTTTGAACCGGCGAACTGCTTGGGAGATGTGGGTGTGAGCCCCCTCCCATACTTTTTCCGCTTTTTTGAACCACTCGTCCACCATGGGGATATTGGTGGGAGTGGCATCCCATGGACAGAGCGGTGGCTGATATCCGAGCACACATTGGAACGGCGTTAGGCCGGTAGAAGAGTGTCTTAAAGAATTTCGCGCATATTCCGCCCAGAATAAACAGTCTGCCCACTCGTGTTGTCGACTACTACAATATGCGCGAAGGAACCTCCCGAGGTCTTGAACAGTCCGCTCTGCCTGCCCATTAGACTCGGGGTGATAGCCTGAAGTTAGACTAACAGTAGTCCCCAATTTCTGGAAAAAAGCCTTCCAGAACTTAGCGATGAATTGGGGACCCCGATCTGAAACAATGTCCTCCGGGATACCGTAGTAGCGAAACACTGTATTGAATAAGTCATCGGTCACCTGGGCGGCGGTAGGGAGAGAGCAGAACGGAATAAAGCGACAGCCCTTAGAGACTACCAAGACTATCGTGTACCCTTTTGACACTGGCAAATCCGTGACCACCGCTAGGTGGGACCACGGTCTATTAGGTGTTGGCAAGGGCATTAATTTCCCAACTGGCAACCCTCGGGGACTTTTAGTGGCTGCACAAGTAGCACAAGACGAAACGACTGTTTTCACTGTTTCGCGCATATTTGGCCACCAGAACTTTGGTTCCAGTAGTTTTAATGTTTTAACTTCGCCGGGGTGTCCAGATGAGAGATTTATGTGGGCGTCCATTGTCACTCGTTCTCGTAGTGCGTCCGGCACATAGGTTCGACCCGGAGGACAGCCCGGCGGCACGGGCTCAGACCGTCGGGGTCGGACCGTGCCACTCGGGCTATCTCCGTGTCGAAGTCCCACGTGATCGGGGCCACCACGAGTGACGGGGGCAGAATGGGTTCCGGCACCGATGGTCGGTCCGGCGACGCAAAACAGCGGGAGAGAGCGTCCGCTTTTATATTTTTCGAACCGGGGCGATATGTAATACTGAAATCGAAACGAGTGAAAAACAGCGCCCAGCGGGCTTGACGAGGGTTTAGTCTCTTAGCTTGTTGGAGGTACTCAAGGTTCCGGTGATCCGTCAGTACCGTGAAGGGATGTTCTGCTCCCTCCAACCAATGTCGCCACTCCTCTAACGCCGCTTTGATTGCTAGCAGTTCGCGATTACCGATATCATAATTGCACTCGGCAGGTGTCAACTTCCTCGAAAAGAAAGCACAGGGGAATAATTTCTCTGGGTGGCCATGACGCTGTGACAGCACCGCTCCTAGTCCTACCTCCGACGCGTCGACCTCCACTACGAAGGGCTTACTAGGATCGGGAAGTTTTAATATGGGTGCTGATGTAAAGGCTTGTTTTAGACGCTGGAATGCGTGGCACGCTTCCAGCGTGAAGGTGGTTAAGCGCTTTGGTTTCCCTTTTAATAAATTGGTGAGCGGTGCTGCCAACGTGCTGTAGCCCCTAATAAAGCGCCGGTAAAAATTGCCAAACCCAAGGAAACTTTGTAGCGCCTTCACTGAGGTGGGTTCCGGCCATTGTAGAACCGAACTGACCTTGGCGGCGTCCATCTGAACCCCCAGTGGCCCTATGCGGTAGCCCAGAAATGCGACCTCCTTTTGGTGAAACTCACACTTCTTTGCCTTCGCATAGAGCCCATGTTCCCTTAGGCGACGGAGGACGGCAGTCACATGACCAACGTGCTCGTGATATGACCGCGAGTATATCAAGATATCATCTAGATACACTGTGACAAAACGGTTTAACATATGTCGGAACACGTCGTTCATGAACCCCTGAAACACCGCAGGTGCGTTTACCAGTCCATAAGCCATTACATTATATTGGTAATGCCCTGATGTCGTGCTAAACGCAGTCTTCCACTCGTCACCCTTGCGAACACGAACGAGGTTATATGCGCTGCGGAGGTCCAGTTTAGTGAAGATGGACGCGCCGCGGAGCAGGTCGATCGCGGCCGGTACCAAAGGCAGTGGGTGCTTATACTTTATTGTGATGGCATTGAGTCCCCTATAATCAATGCAGGGTCTAAGGCCCCCGCCTCTCTTTTCGATGAAGAAGAAACCGGCCGATGCGGGTGACGTGGAGCGACTAATGAGTCCCTGCTGGAGAGCCTCACTCACGTATTCCTCCATCGCCCTGGTCTTTGTCAGGGACAACGGGTAAACACGGGAGCAGGGCGGTGCTTTCCCCGGCAGGAGGTCAATAGCGCAGTCCCACGGGCGATGAGGGGGAAGTCGTGCAGCTGCCCTAACACTAAACACGTCTGAAAATGTAGCGTACTCGGATGGCACTAGGGTAGACACTAGGGCGCGGGGACTTTCAACTGTGGTGGTTCGGACCATCAATGGTGATGGTATGCATAATTTTGCACATCGAGGGGACCAGGAGATGATGCGAGATTCTGCCCAATCAAAATTAGGGTTATGGGCGCAGAGCCATGGGAGGCCCAGCACGACGGACTGACTCACCTGGGGGAGAACATAGCATTTTAACTCCTCCGTGTGGCCGGGGAAAGTTAATCGTAGGGGCACGGATAGCATATAAACTGGCGATTGATTTAATGGTTTGCCATCCAGAGCTTTAATCTCGATCGGGGTTGGAAGCTTCGACACTGGAGCGTGTAGCGAGGAAAGAAGAGAAAATGAGATAAAGTTCCCAGCCGACCCGGAATCTATTAGGGGGGGAAACAGACACAACATGATCATTATAAGACAAAGTGGCATCAACACAAAATGACTGAGTGGTTCGTGCTGGTGTGCTTGGAGTTACTTTTAGTATAGGACAGTCTTTTATTAGGTGTCCTCCTCCTCCGCAGTACAGGCATAAGCCTGTCGTGAATCGGCGGCGTCTCTCTTGCGCGGACAGCCGGGATGTGCCCACGTCCATGGGTTCAGCAGGTGCTTTGTCGTGCGGCTCTGTAGGGCTCCTAGGGCGGTTGGAGCGGTGGCGCGGCTCGAGCCTGCCCCCTGCCGTCCGCATATTCCGCAACGGTGGCTTGTCCTTGTCTTATTTTCATCAGTTTTTGTTCTCCACTCCTTCCCTGATCAGGGTGGTCAAACACCGCGCGGAAAGCCCGTAGGAACCTTCCATAGTCGCACGTCTCCCGGCCACCCGTGCTCCACATAGCCGTAGCCCAGTCCATGGCTGGCCCTGTGAGCCGTTGGGTGACGAACCTGACCTTTCCTTGGTCATCCAGGTCGGGATAATCCACAAAGTATAGCTCACAGGCCAAGAGGAATTTTTTACAGCCTTCGGGGTCCCCCGCGTATCTCTCCGGAGGCGCCGCTCGTGGGGGGGATCGTGCGCGGCGCGGGGACCCCGTATGGAGAGGCGACTGCCCGGTCGCAATGTCCCGGACACTATGAGCTAGGTCGTTAATGGCTCGGGCTAGGCTGTCCATCTGCCCCTGCTGCCTGCGGATGTAATCCAGCATTAGAACCGTGTCTCTCGGCAGGGGCGTTCCTGCTGCGTTTCGAAGATTGGTCTGGTCATCTGTCATGTTTCACTCTCTCTCTCTGTATGAAGCACACACACACACGTCAACGCAAGTGCAGGAAAGTACAGTCTTTATTTGCGTTTCACTCAAAAAACGTCTTTCAGAATCTTCACAGTTAATTCAATTCACCAGGCGTTCACTACGCCGTTTGCCAGGCGCGGTCTGCAGGCGGGTTAACTCAAAACTATAACTCAACAGAAGAATGTCATATCACATAAACATAACCAAAAAACCTCTCTGTGTCCTCAGAGGATTTTACTTGGACGTCAAAGCTGTCATGCTTCGCATGCCTTCGCCTGCAGATACCGCTTTAAACCTGGAGGGGAGAAGAAAGACACACATGTGTTAGTTGGTGATAATACAACGGTGACCAGACAGAGTGGTGTGGGTTCGGCTGGGTTAAATAGGGAGACAAGTGAGGTGTGCACAGGTGATCTGTATTTGTTAATCATGGTAGGTACTGACATACGTAGATACACTAGGGGGAGACAAAGCCACGGCTCAGTAATCCGGCGAGCCGGATCTTTCTCTCCGGGACTGAGGAGGCTCGGGCGTGACAATAGTAGGAGAAAAAGTTGTTAGAGAGTGGTGGTGGGGCGAGCAATTAAGAAGAAACAGCAATAGAGAGAGATTAAGGAGGGTTGATAAAGTGTATCGACTAGAGAGTAAGGGGAGTTTTTAAGTGTGGCTGTCCTGGTGGACCTGTGAAAGGGTCTTGATCTTCCTGAAGATGGATGAAAGGGAAGCATGAAAGTTAGGAGACAGGCTGTGCCTAAGACCTCCATGTCTTTTTAGAGAGGGGTTTTCCATTTGTGCTTCTTTTACCCCTTTATCAAACCATCTATCCTCTCTGTCCAAAATTTGAACATTTTCATCTCACTCTCTAAAGATTCTCCTTCCTAGTCTCATGTTCGCCATTGCTCACGTAACAAGCCTTTTCAGACAGTGGAGGATCCGTTGACCTTGGAGGACTCAAATGAGGAAATTATCAACTTACCCCAGACTGAAGGAGCTACTCCTATGAGTCAGTTTCAGTTTCTACAAAAATGTAAGAAGATCTACGAGTATCCAGGATAAACGTTCTTTTATAAATTACTTATTGAAAAAGGCTAAATCGATCTAGTTTAAAGTGTTTGTGTGCCTGGTGTTACCTTGATCTTGTTGGTCTGTGCCAAAAAGGTCATTGCAAGTGCAATCAATATTTCAGCATGGTACTTTATTGATGGTTTATCAATGTAAAATAAGCATTCTTGTAAGATACTTAAATGACAGGAGGATGAGATGTTTGGAAACTCTTTACTGAGCAGATGAAACAGAATATACAACTTCAAACAGCACTTCCAGTAATCCAACTAAAACTTCCCCATTTCCTAGTGGGTATCACTTAACATGACCCTCCCCGTCTTTGCTCTCTTAAAAGGGGCTTCACTTATTGCAACTAATATGTCAGATTAGATTAATGAAATGGAAGTGTGGTCAGAATGTGGAAGTGAGGGTCAAGCACAGGAGGATCAGTCAGCGTGGCATCTGAGCCAAATCTCAAAACGAGAGCCGTAGTCAAAGGAGGAAGCGTTAGATCGGTATAAAAAACACATGATAATCGACTGATAATTTACCTTTGTGCTTTAGTATGATGAAGATCAGGACACTGAAAAGAATCACAATCACTGCACCAAACGCAGCAGTCAGCATGAAGGACACAGCAGAACAGTCTGATTCTTGGATCACAAAAGAAAGAAAACACAAAGATTTTAAACACTATATTTTAATCTAAGAGTTACAGAAGACTTTGGGGAGAAAAAAAAACCAACCCTTTGCGCTGTCTGTGATCTTGGTCAGTGTTTTATTTACCCCTGAAAATGAAACATTCTTTATTTATACTATAACTACAACTATTCACTTTATAACAAAATACTACTTGATATTAATTTACCTTTCACTCTTAAGTAAACTGAATCACTATATGTAATCCGATTCTGTTCCATGTACCCGCAGTAATAGAGTCCTGTATCAGAGACATTTACTGCAGTGATGGTGAGAGACGTGTTCTTGTCATGAACAGCCGTCACTATTCTATTACTTTCTATAAAGAAGTAACATGATTGTGGTGGAGCTGATGTAAGAAACTGTTTACACCCAATAAGAAGTGGAACTGAATCACTCGTGTGTTTAAAACAGTAGATGTAGCCAGTTCCAGTCAGGTTATGTTGGCACCAAATAGTGACTTTATCTCCAGCATCTGCCTCCAAAGGTAAAGAGCACAGAGTCTCTGTGAGCAAACCTGCAACACACACACACACACACACACACACACACAAAACCGTCTCAAATCAAACATTCAGTTGTAGTTTGCGGGGAGGCAAATAATGCCCATGCGATCCTACAGGTTTATTGTTGGGCAGTAACACTAAACCCCTCACAGGTCTTTGCATTTATCAGGTTCATGAAAATTAATCCTGGATCCCAAAAACAAACAAGCAAACAAACAAAACAACAATCAAATAAAATGGTGGTGACATTTGCGGTATTTGACTTTCTATAGCACATTTGCAACAAACAAAACAGTAACTATTGTACAGAACAGCTCTGGGTTATTTTGACCCAAGTGCTGGAATTGACCATTTAACCAAGAATTCTGGGTTGTTCATTTGACACAACCAGTGGGTTAAACTGACTCTCTAGCTGAGTTGACAGATTCCATTTATTAATTTTTTTTTTATTTTCATAAAAGACTCAAAATGTACACAACTGTAAATAATGTAAATAGATTGTCACAGAATAAGAAAATGCAAATAACTCAATTTAAAAAAAATGTTAGACAGAACAATATGACAATATGTTAAATATAAAATAAGTGTAAAATAAACACTCTTTTTATACAGAAGTTTTCAGTACAAATCTTATAATTCCTACATCACATCAAACATTCCCCATCTTAATATTTTAACTATCTTTTTAACTATTAGTTATTTAACTATTACTATTTAAATTCCTTCAAAATGATGTTAAGAACAAAAACAAAACTATTTTAATTAAATGTGGGCTAAGAAAATAGTTGTCTTCAAAAATGTAACAGATGAGGACTTTTTCCATCAATCTGATCTACAGTATGCTGGAGAAAATCTTAGATGAGAAGACACTGCTTTGTTTAGTTAACATTAAAGACAAATGTCTGTCTGTCTCAATAGCATTGTCTCCAACAATGGGAAAGGTCTGTCAGGTTCCTCTTGTCTCATCCCAAAGGCACAAAATGTGGAACAGTGCTCCAGTCATCTCCATATTTTGCATGTTGGTCCCCACCTGTGAATTACACGCTAACACTTAGTGTTGCAATATAACTAACATTTACGTCAAGCATTTTTGTGGTAGATGTACAGCTACGTATAGATTAAATCCAAAACATGTTTTCTCTTTTAAATACACAAAAATACATAATGTGAATATGAATTTAGTGTATATTTCTGAATAATTTACCTCATTATTTAACGAGTGTGGGATAACAGCATACGGTGCTCCATCTGGATTTAATACGAAACATTCCCGCTTTCAAATTCTCAACAAACCCCAGATGAAAAGGATATTCAAGTGATGAATTTACAACTTATAATAAATGTTTCATTAGGATACAGATATAGCTCATTTTCAACTATGTGTAGCGTTTGTTCTCGCCTAATAACTTGTATATAAAGTATAATGCCAATATGTGGACCAGCGTCTCAGAAGGATAGATTCACTGCTGAGAGAGATGCAACAACAACCGTGAAATGTCTGACCACACAATGTGTATTTGTAAAATAAACTCAGGTGAGATGAGATTTCTTAATATGAGGTAACAGAAGAACAAAGAAAATAAATTCACAGTCTAATATACCACTTTTACCACCTCAGTTTTGCTGTAACGTGAAATTATTAAACGAAGAAAAAAAGAACCTGACCTTGAACAGACAAGGTCACAAAAATATCATAAATATTGTCATTGTACATCATGCATTTCAAACAGAACTTAGATGTGTACATGCGTTTCTCAAATAAAGAATATGTACACTATATATACCATGTCTGTGATCATTTGACCACTTTCCTGTGTATATTTACTGACATAGTTAGTTATAGTTTTACCAATACAGTAATACACTGTTTCTTTTTTGTGTCTAAATTTTCCTCTCTTCTTCAATTACAATTTGAGTTGTAAATATTAACAATTAGGGAGGCAATTTAACTTACCAAAGAAGTCACTAAACTTTCAGAAAACTTTAGAGAGGTTTTGATGCTTCACATCTTGTTTAAACGCTTTTCTTTAACCCTTTTCCACCAAAAATACACTCGCTTAATATCAGTGTTACTCATAATTAACATGTAATAAAGTGTGTTTTTTCACTCACATAAGTTCCTCAACATGTCGCAAAATACTGCTCTCATTAGGAATGTGCAAGCGTGAGGGAGAGAGATTTCTAACTGCATGTGCTCACCTTGTCTGAAAAAAAAACGGAATTTGTATTTTAAAATTTTAATTCCTCTGAAGAATCTTCAATAGTTCTTACATCATCTTGTCATTAACAGTTTTTTTATGGTTACATATGACTTAACGATGATGCATTTGTCTAAATTCTTGAATAATAAAAAACAGAATGAGAAAAAAACATTAACCCCACACCCTCATATTAAAGCGTTTCATTTGAACAATAAAATATGTTTGCTCCTACTACAACTTACTAAACAATGAAGTAAAAATTCACATTAACTTTCCATAAAATACTGGGTGCTCTGAGCTCGATCAAGTCAGAAGTAAAGAATCCAGAATGTTCACCAAAGAATAAACCAAATGCTGGATCAAAATAACACAACCAGAAAGACTGTCATTAAACATACCCCAATGGCTTCTTCTGACAACTATAAAATATTATGTATATAAAATATAGTAAATTTAGATTTTTATTTGTGTTTGCATATATGTGTTTGAGAACCTTTTCATGATACTGTATGCAAATTTTTTGAGATAGGGATTTTGGGTTTTCATGAGCTGTATGCCACAATCATCAATATTAAAACAATAAAAGGCTTGAACTACTTCAGTTGTGTGTAATGAATCTAAAATATATGAAAGTCTAATGTTTATCAGTACATTACAGAAAATAATGAACTTTATCACAATATGCAAATTTTTTGAGAAGGACCTGTATATATATATATATACAGTATATATATAGCCGACTATTCATATTAACTTACCATAAAATACTGCCAGCTTTAAGTGGCGTGCCCCTCGCTTCAGAAGTGAAGAATCCAGAAAGATTGTCATGCCGTGTCTTAATTCCAAGAACACAAAGAATGGACTTGCAAGTGCACACTGGAGGGGTTTGAGGACACCCGGGTAAATTGCAAATGAAACGCAGAGTACAGGATGCACAGCAGCGATATATTACACCATAACAATATTATACCAAAGAGTCCCAGTTAGAAATACTCAAAATAAAATACATCCACTTTAACCACTACATCACAGACAGCTGTAGTTTTCAGAAGTTCCATACAAGATGAGGCTGCATTGGGCGGGTACATGAGCACTGAGCGCCTGGTGTTTGCCTGGAGTGCAAATCTCCGAAAATGTTTTTTAAATAGACGCTATCTTCAATAACCAATTGATGATTTGAGCTGTACACGCATACATTCTTGCTTAAAGAACTCACATAGAGAACTACACATAGAGAGTCTTGGCAGATTTTGGCACCAGTGGACATTTCAGCACGACCCAAAACACAGCAAAAGTGGTGAAGAAATGGTTAGTAGACAAAAAGAAAATTACGTTTTTCAGTGGCCCAGCCAGAGTCCTGACTTCCAATTGAGAATCTGTGGAGGGAACTAGACATCAGGGTGATGGCAAGAACACCCTCCAATCTGAAAGAGTTGGAGCTCATCGCTAAAGATGAATCGGTAAAAATACCAGTGGAGACATGCAAAACCTGGTCTGCAGTTATAGGAAGCATTTGATTACTGTAATAACCAATAAAGGTTTTTATATTGATTATTGAGAAGGGTATGAATAATTATGGACATGCCACTTTTTGTTTAAATGTAACTAAAAGATGAGTAATATTTTTTTTCCACGATATGGATATTTTTTTCCTCTTGTACCGTGTCTTATTATCCTCTGGGAGACGTTCGTATCATTTCTAATCAAGAAAAAACTCATGAGAGTTTTTATATATAAACTTCAATATACTTAATTCATAACATTTGTATCATGTGCTTTTTCTGGATTTTTGGTTGATATTCTGTATTAATCCTTTACCATAAACCTATGATAAAAATTATAGACCCTTGATTTCTTTGTAAGTGGGCAAATTCAGAACATCAAATACTATATATATACCCCTATACATATATACAGAGAGAGAGAGAGAGAGAGAGAGAGGGATTATATTCTCATACACAAAATGTGTACTTTTTACTAAATCACACGTTTTTGACTAATGAAAGTGTTTCAGTTATACAACTTAAGAATTACAGTTGGATACACCATAAATTACAATACAGGCTTTATTGTGAGAGCTTTCAGGCTTTATTATGTGTGTTTATTAAATAAAGCAATGAATTAGATCATTACGACTTACCCATGGCACAGAGAAATACATGCAGAGATAAAAACAGAACCATTCTGTATCAGCCAGAGACAAAAAGGAAACTGTCAAAACTATTGCTGGTGTATCTGTGTGTAGGGGGGAGGTGCGTTTGATTACACAGCTTACAGCACTTTTGTAACCTTTTAGACTTAAGAAAACTAATCTAATACAGTCCTGAGAAAAAGTATTTGTGTTTTTTTTTTTTTTTTTTCATATTTGTCACACTTAAATGATTGAGATCATCAAACTTATTTTAATATTAACATTATACATGACAAATGACAAATATATGTTTGTATATGTATATTATTAGTTTTTATATTACACAATGATAAGTTAATGAGTGAATACAAAATGCAGTTTTAAATAATTTCATTTATTAAGGAGAAAAAGCTGACCAAACCTACCTGGCCCTATGTGAAAAAGTAATTGCCCCTAAACCTAATAACTGGTTGTGCCATTCAAGCATTTGTGATAACTGACAGCACAGAATATTTGCCCAAATGTCTTGGGGAAAATCAAGATGTTTTTTGGCAAATGTGAGACGAGCCTTTGTTTTCTTCTTGGTCAGCAATAGTGATGTGAAGTTCACATCAATTTACTGACAAAATTTTTTTTGATTGGTTTAGTTTATGTTAAGCTTATGGGGCTGTGATGTGATGAACAAATTAATTGGGAAAACTGAAGACTCGAAAGGTGAACTAATCGATTCACTTTCCAGCTCAGACTATATTGGTTAAGCTTTTGGGGTTGTTACACGATGAATGAACAGCTCAGGAAACCGAAGACTCGAAACTTGATAGCTGATAGATTTGATAGCTGCACCCTCTAAGTGAAATCATAATTCAAAAACAGCATTTTATATTTACTTGGGTTATCTTTGTTTTATTAAAAATATTAAAATGTGTTTAATGATTTTAATCATTTAAGTGTGATAATTATGCAATAGATATGCTTAAATGTCTTCTCTCATTTTTTCATAAAATAAAAAAAATGCAGTATTCTCATGTCTCCTCTTAGCGTCCAGTCAAATAGACGCAGAGGGGATGCAGTGAAACAAAAGAGTCTTTAATGAGAATCAAACAAACAAAACGAACTAAGGAAGTTCAAAAGAGAACTCAAAACACAGACGCGGGATAACACAATCTAATACAATACAGACATGGGGATACAAACTGGATGGGACAAGACACACTAAACAGACTAGAGGACTAAACACAACGGACTATACATGCAAGGGATAAACAAACAAGACAGGCTTGGCTAGGTCTACTGGCTGTGCTGCACATTAGCTGCTAAGCTAGCTCATAGCTAATCAGACTAATGGCAAAACAGGCCAGTAGCCTGAGACACAAGGGAATGAACAGACAAGGTGCACAGCAGACTAGGTATGAAACAGACTAAGAACTCTAAAGGTTAGTGGCTAAAGATGTTAGTACCTAAACAGACTAAGAGATAAGCAGACAATGAGACTAGACAGACAAAGATCTACACATGTTAGTATCACCCTCATTAGTATTGAAACAGACTAATAACTAAACATACAATGGGGTTTACTTACACAAAAGGGGTAAACACAAAAGGCTAATTCTCCTAGAGGCTAATCCTCCTAGGAGACACAGAGACAAGGACATCTTAATATAAACCAACTTAACTTAAAATGCTCCTGAAACCAAAAGGCCAACTATAATCAAAACAGAACAGAAATTATATCACTTTAATGCTCGACCCAGTTTCCCAGAAGAAACAGGTATTTATAACAATGCTAATGAGCCTCCTCAGTTCAGGTGCGCATCCACATCACCTGACTGAGGAGGCTTCTGGGAAACTGGGTCTAGAAACAAAAATATAAAAAAAAAAAAACACTGCCCTCTAGTGGGCAACCCTCACACAAGGCAATATGTTAATTTGAGTTTTATCTCAAATATTTTCTTCAGAATATATGGTTTGCACTACTGTGTTCTCAAACTAGTCCATATATATATATATATATATATATATATATATATAAAGCATTTTCACAGCAGTGTGTGGAAGTAACAGGTGGTTACAAGCGATGAAAACATGGTTGTGAGTGCAAAAGAGATGCAGTAAAATGCACCACCTGACAGTCTTGTGGTTGGAAATGAGTCAAACCAGAAAATGGCCAGCTGCTGCATGTGTGTGCAAAACCTTGTGGTTTGAGAGACAAATGGCCTCTAGACAAGTCTGTCTGAAGTCAAGTTGAACATTGTCAGAAATAAAGTTGACTGCTGAAAACATTGTTGAAAACATTGACTGGTAAACATTTGTTGGACAAATATTTTGTTCCCTTTCAGGGGTCGCCACAGCGAATCATCTGCCTCCATCTAACCCTATCCTCTGCATCTTCTTCTCTCACACCAACTAACTTCATGTCCTCTCTCACTGTATCCATAAATCTCCTCTTTGGTCTTCCTCTAGACCTCCTACATGGCAGTTCCAACCTCAGCATCTTTCTACCGATATATTCACAATCCCTCCTCTGAACATGTCCAAACCACCACAATCTGGCCTCTCTGACTTTATCTCCAAAACATCTCACTTGGGTTGTCCCTCTGATGAACTCATTCTTGATCCTATCCATCCTTGTACACTCCCAAAGAGAACCTCAACATCTTCAGCTCTGCTACCTCTAGCTCTGCCTCCTGTCTTTTCTTCAGTGCCACTGTCTCTAAACCGTAGAGCATTGCTGGTCTCACCACTGTCCTGTACACCTTTCTTTTCATTCTTGCTGATATTCTTTTATCGCACAACACACCTGACACTTTTCTCCACCCATTCCAACCTGCTTGTCCCGCCTCTTCACCTCCTTAGAACACTCTCCGTTGCTCTGGACCGTTGACCCTAAGTACTTAAAATCCTGCACCTTCTTTAACTCTGCTCCCTATAGCCTCATCGTTCCTCTTGGGTCCCTCTCATTCACACACATGTATTCCGTCTTGCTGCGGCTAACCTTCATTCCTCTGGTTTCCAAAGCATACCTCCATCTTTCCAAAATTTCCTCTACCTGTTCCCTGCTCTCGCTACAAAGCACAATGTCATCTGCAAACATCATAGTCCATGGAGACTCCTGTCTAACCTCATCTGTCATCCTGTCCATCACCAGAGCAAACAAAAAGGGGCTTAGAGCTCATCCTTGATGCAGACCCACATTAACCTTGAACTCTTCTATCACACCTACAGCACATCTTACCAATGTCTTAGCGCTCTCATACATGCACTGTACCACTCTAACATACTTTTCTGCCACTCCAGACTACCTCCTACAACACCACAGCTCCTCTCTCGCCACCCTGTCGTACACTTTCTCTAAATCTACAAAGACACAATGCAACTCTTTATTACCCTCTCTGTACTTCTCCATCAGCATCCTCAAAGCAAATACTGCATCTGACGTACTCGTTCTAAGCATGAAACCATATTGCTGCTCACAAATGCTCACCTCTGCCCTTAACCTAGCTTCCACTACTCTTTCCCACAGCTTCATTGTATGGCTCATTAGCTTTATGCCTCTGTAATTGCCACAGCTTTGCACATCTCCCTTGTTCTTAAAAATCGGCACCAATACACTTCTCCTCCATTCCTCTGGAATCCTCTCACTCTCCAAGATCTTGTTAAACAAACTAGACAGAAACTCTACTGCCACCTCTCCTAAGCACTTCCATACCTCCACAGGTATGTCATCAGGACCAACAGTCTTTCCACTATTCATCCTCTTCAACACCCTTCTCACCTCACTTTTACAAATATTTCCTACTTGCTAGGAAGTATGCCCTTTCTGAGGCAACCCTCACATTTTATCCCGGCTTCGGACACCTACCACTGAGCCATTTTCCTTTTAAACTCAGTAATGCAAATGCAGCCATTTTGGAATTCATTTCCTATAATCAATTTCACAGAAAGGACAAAACTTCACTGTACAGGATGTACTGACTACATCTGTACAGGATCGTCAGGGAACAGTTAAGCAGGCATGGATCGAGACAGTTACACCAGAGTACTGCAGACGTCGTTTTTTACTCTACACCCAGCCAGATCAAGACAAAGAATAACTAAAGACTTCATACTAAATATTAAACTGTAAATTCATTGCACAAAATAACAAACTAATCTAACTATCATGATTGTCATCATTAATAGAAACAAGAATGTCAATAAAACATTACACACTTGTTTTCCTTTATTACAAAGTTGTTGGTTATATTTATTTTTAAGTTAACAAATTTTAAACAGCCTGTTTCTTGTTGCTGCTCTTGAAATTAATCCGGTCTTGTTGCTGAATGGAACTGTATTTAAATTACTGATTATAAAGGGGAAAGAACATCACTCCGCCGTTTAAATGAAAGAGCTTTGCTTTGAAGACAGCAATTATATCAAAGGGGAGAAACCTGTGTCAAGGGAAAATTTTAGCACATAACAATTTTCTCTGCCCCTTACCTGGCAACCCAGGGAGGGGAATGCCTGAATGTTGTCTAGCTGAATTTTATTACATGAATTTTGGGAGCCTGAATGTGTGACATTGAAAAATAAAGATTTTTTTTAACATTTAAAAATATTTCAAACAACAGTTTGGTAAGAGCAATATTTTTGAAACTTTTAAATGCTTTAATTCAACTTTCATTTGAAAGATAGAACCACAATAAATTGCATTGGCAAAAATTGTAAATGTTATTATTAAATTATTAAACTCTATTATAAATGCTAGAGGGACTTTTTCCAAATTGCAATGCAAAACAACTTCAGTTTTTATTTAGTTCATGTCATTCAAAATGCTATTTTACTTTGTGATATTTTGACATTGTTGTACATCTATACTATCAAGGGGTGTGTGTGTGTGTGTGTGTGTGTGTGTGTGTGTGTGTGTGTGTGTGTGTGTGTGTGTGTGTGTGTTTGTTTGTGTGTGCATGTGTAAAGTTGAGTCATATCACTAACCACAAGCCTTTGCAAAAAAAAATGCAGCATCTGTCTATCTTAAGGTCTGAATGTTTTCCAACCACAGGACCGGCACCTGTGTGGTCCTCTTTTAAAAATACACCTTGGCCTTTGTACACCACCACATTGAATTTGAAATAAAACAAGATACAGTGAAACCTTGAATTACGAGCATAATTCATTCCGGAAGCGGCTCGTATTCCAAAACACTCGTAAAACCAAATAGAATTTTCCATTAGGAAACTCAAATTATTTGTTCCAAAGGCAAAACTAAATAATACATAAAAATAATTAACACAAAATATTAAGTAAAAATAAAAGAAATTAACCTGACAGATGTGTTTACGTTTGTGCACACAGGAGCTGTGTGTGTGTGTGTGTGTGTGTGTGTGTGTGTGTGTGTGTGTGTGTGTGTGTGTGTGTGTGTGTGTGTGTGTGTGTGTGTGAATCCAAAATAAGCTCCCCTCTCTCTCTTCTCATTTTACAGTTACCCTTCCTCCACTCTTTTCAAACATACGCGCACACAACAGAAACACGTGAAAATAAACAAGTAATCTCTATAAAGACACTTGTTTGAGCGACACTAATGGAATCACTGCTGTAAAGTAAAAATAAAACAAATTAACCTGCACTTTACCTTTGAAAAGAATCACAACAGAGCAGTGTTTCTGTGTGGAGCAAAGAGACAGTGTGTGTGTGTGTCAAGGGGAAAAGTAGAAGGGGTCTGTGTGTGTGTTTGTGGCAGGGTATCCAATGATGCGCGCACTCACACAGACACAAAAAGCAGGCTGATACAGAGAGGGAATTTTTTTTCAGGTTTGGGAGTGGGAGTGGCCATTACAACAGCCTAGACCATTCTTACATTTTAAATTTAGGCATTTGGCAGACGCTCTTATCTAGAGACATTTTGTTATTTTTTATCACACATCTGAGCAGTTGAGGGTTAAGGGTCTAGCTCAAGGGCCCACAAGGGGCAACTTGGTGGTTGTGGGGTTTGAACCTGGGATCTTCCGACCAGTCCAATGACTTAACCACTGAGCTACCCCTGGCCCAGGGTAGAGAGGGAATTGTAAGAATGTTCTAGACCAGAGGTCTTCAATTCCAGTACTGGAGGGCCAGTGTCGAGCACATTTTGGAATTTACCAACATCCAAACACAACCACTGAACCTAGTAATTAACAGATTAGTTGCATAAGCTGTGTATAATAATTTAAAATAATTTACCATTCTTGGAGTTTTCAAACTAAAATTGGTGTAAGTTTCTAGAAGCATGACCTGTAAAACCTGTTGATTTTTTCATACCATGTCAAATTCATGTTACAAAATCTTTACAATTTAGCATTTTAGAATAATTACATTTTTGTCAGGTTTATGTCTTTTCATGTGAAATCTAAAGTGGCCATGTTTCATCTAAATGACAGGGTCGTTGAAAAATTTAAATTCAAAAAAGTTCCGGACACTAAAACATAAAAGGGCATGGAATTGTATTTAGTAAATGTTCTTCTTTTTATCTAATAAAAATATAAATGTGTATGCATATTTACAAAAAAAACTAAACATAGATCAGCACATAAGAATCATTAGGTATTATGAATAATGGTTTATTTTTATAGATTCTATCTATATAAATTCACTTTTTCACCTAGGTTGTGAGACACTTTAGCACCGATACCAGGGTTTGGCTGATTTGGTATTACTTGAAAAGGGGGAAAAAAACCTTAAAATACATTGATTACTTTAAAATCATCATAATTTGGAGTTGAAACGCTGTGACACTTTAATTAGATTTTTAAAAATTAAATCTATTTTTCTTGTTCTTGCAGACACACACTCTCTGCAGTACCTCTACACTGCAGTCACGCCAGGAATCTATTTCCCAGAGTTCGCACCTCCACCATCTTACAGTACTGTGCAAAAGTCTTAGGCACCATATTATATGCTGTACCAATTTTGTTATATATGTTTATCACGTCTGCATAATTGTATACAAAATCATTCAGTATTTCCATAAATAACTTAAATTAATAAATAAATTACATTACAGGAGACCTGATTGGTGGATTGCTGCAGAGATTGTTGTCCTTCTGGAAGTTTCTTCTCTCTCCACAGAGGACCTCTGGAGCTCTGACAGAGTGACCATCCGGTTTGTGGTCACCTCCCTGACTAAGGCCCTTCTCCCCGATCGCTCATTTTAGATGGCCGGCCAGATCTAGGAAGAGTCCTGGTGGTTTCTAACTTCTTCCACTTACGGATGATGGAGGCCACTCTGCTCATTGGGACCTTCAAAGCGGCAGAAATTTTTTTGTAACCTTCCCCAGATTTGAGCTTTGAGACAATCCTGTCTCAGAGGTCTACAGGCAGTTCCTTTGACTTCATACTTAGAAAACTCTTGTATGAGAGAACTGCTCGTATGCTGGTCAGAAGACAAATTAAAACCCCCATTTGACTGCAAAAGAACAGGAGGAAGATTTGGCAGACTCAGGAGTGGTGGTGCACTGTTTCACAAGACCTTAATGGAAGAGTCAGAAGAAGAAAACCTTCCCTTCCCCATCATAAAATCCACTATCAGAAGTATGCAACAGAACATCTACAGAAGCCTGATGCATTTTGAAAACAAGTGCTGTGGACTAATGAAGTTAAAATAGAACTCTTTGGCCACATCAGCAAAGGCATGTTTGGAGAAATAATAGAGCAGCATTGAATGAAAAGAACACCTTACTGTACCTAATATTAAGCATAGGGGTGGATCTATCATGTTTTGGGGTTGTGTTGCAGCCAGTGGCACAGGAAACATTGCACTTATTAAAGCTCTGCAAATATTGTGATGTGATGTAATGTCCTTTTAATATACTGTACACATAACAATAGTTATATTTTGAATTTAGGATAAAAATTGTCAGCAGTTCACAATAATTAAACAAAACTGTTCATCTCACCAACACATGCACCGGTAAGAAAAAAAAACATTCAAAAAATCATTATTTAAAAAATGCAGCAGCGAGAGTCCTCACTAGAACCAGAAGATATGAGCACATCACCCCTATCCTATCTTCACTACATTGGCTCCCTGTGAAATTTCCCATTGATTTTAAAATACTACTCTTGACATATAAAGCATTAAATGGTCTCGCGCCGCAGTATCTGAGCGAACTGCTAGTGTCTTACGATCCGCCACGCCTACTTCGGTCAAAGGATGCAGGCTGCTTGTCAGTACCGTGTATTATGAAAACTACAGCTGGGGGCGGAGCTTTTTCTTACAAAGCCCCAAAATTATGGAATAGTCTTCCAAATAGTGTTCGGGACTCAGTCTCAGTGTTTAAGTCTAGGCTAAAAACCTATTTATTTAGCCAAGCATTTTTATAAATAGATTTGCCATAAGGTAAAGGAGCAGATCTGGGGGACTCATGGACGTAGAGTATTATGGTGAACTGGTATGTTTAGATGCTGTCTTCCTCAGTCTCATTTGATCACTCAGGTTTGTTGACGGTGAGGTGATTGTTTGCTTTACATCTCAGGGAGCCCTCATGTTTGTGTTTCCTTCTGGCTCTCCCTTTTAGTTATGCTGTCATAGTTAGTCCTGCCGGAGTCCCTGCTTGCACTCTACACTAAATATACATTCACATTATACATTATGTGACTGTGACCATACCTAATTGCCATCTCTCCTCTTCTCTTTCTCCCCCTCTTTCTCTTTCCTCTCTCTCCCTGTCTCCCCCTTTCACTCTTTCTCTGTCTCTCTCTGTCGAGCTACACATGTCATTCCTGAGCTGCCAGTGATCCAGACTCCCTCTGCCCTCCGGACCTGTCTGATCCATCCTGGTGCCCCGCTTCTGGTTGGAGATCTCGTCACATGGATGCCCCGTGTGTCTCTTTGGGATGCATCTGGTGTCTGGGGATGATTCTATCTACTTAGAAGATGGTTCTGGCCTCGACTGGTGTTGTCAGCTGTTTCTCTGAGGACTTGACAATTCGATAGTTCAGGACTGGAACTTTCTACAAGTCTATCTGAGTCTCCAATAACTACTGGACTCTATTTCACATCAACTATTATAACATCAATTAACATCAACTATTATAGCTGAACCTAACACTTAACACTGTATAAATGCAGATAATTTCCTGCTATCTGTTTCACCCAGATGAGGATGGGTTCCCTGTTGAGTCTGGTTCCTCTCAAGGTTTCTTCCTATTACCATCTCAGGGAGTTTTTCCTTGCCACTGTCGCCCTCGGGCTTGCTCACCAGGGACTATCTGAACATTTTGATTCATACACATTCACATTCCATACAAACTTAAATAATTCTTTTGATTGTGTAAAGCTGTTTTGAGACAATGTCAATTGTTAAAAGCGCTATACAAAATAAATAAAATGTAATTATTTATAAAATAATATTTCTTAGATAATTTTTTTCCAGAGCTGTATAGAGAGAAAAAATAAGACTGTCAATGTTTTCTAAATTTACAGTATTTGGGTGCATAGAATGGGGTTGGGGTTTAATTTCCCGGCCTGAGAATGTGTCCCAGTTCGGCCCTGAGAGTATTATTAGTGACAACTATTACAGATGGTATATGCTGTCTTAATACTTTGGCCACTGCTGTGCATACACTACATATTTCATGTAACATTATCTTCATTCAGAAATGGTAGAACTGTGAACCATAAGGGAAGATACAGTCTAAAATTAAAAACTTCTCTAGCTTTTCAGTCGGGAAAAACTCTACTACTGCTCCTATTTCCTTTAAACTTTCCTTTGCAATTTTAATGCTCCTGTCCTCTTTCCACTCCGTCAATGAGCCGTCCTTATGAAGATCTTATTTACAGATTGTTTTCATTACATTTCTGCAGGTAAACTCGGGTTATAATCCTCAACACGCTTTTGTTTTCTCCTTATTGAATGTTTGAATAGTTGGCATTTTAACAGTGGTCTTCATTTTATTTTTCTGTGCCTTGGAGAAAGGCTATTTTTGTACTGGATCTTTATATTTCAGTGCAGGTATTCACTGTACATTCATCTAAATGGAGCAATAACTTACAATGGTACCCCAATAGACTTACAGATGTTATTCAACCAGAATTGCACTGCTACTGTTGCGTCACCCGGCGGCGGCATTAGAGTTTTGCATTTTTCGGCTTCATGCCGCTAAGCGGCGCCATAACAATAAAGTGAGGCCTCAGGTCTTAGTTCATTCTCTCAAGCATTAATGAGCTCATCGACAGCTGCACATGATACTGTAGCATGTAAATTCAAGCGAAACATTGTAATTAAACGAACAAATAATCACAGTACTAAAATTACAGTAAAAATTTAGAATTTAAATTAAAAATATATTAATTTCTTGGCGTTCCTAAATTGCCCGTAGTGTGTGATTGGGTGTGTGAGTGTGTGTATGTGTGTGTGCCCTGCGATGGATTGGCTCCCTGTCCAGGGTGTACCCCGCCTAGTGCCCGAAGTCTCCTGGGATAGGCTCCAGGTCCCCCGCGACCCTGAACACAGGATTAAGCGGTATAGAAAATGAATGAATGAATGAATATATGAATTTCTCATTTACATTGAATTTAACGAAAGTGAACGTTAGATAGTGTAGATGCGGTCATGTTATTTCACTATTTTTGACACGTAGCTTTGGTTTGATCATTTACTCACAAGAACGGAAGTCCAATGATTTCTTTGTCTTGGTATTTTATTTTCAGCATCAAAGATTCATCACTTCATACAGTCGTCTTGAGTAAATCCACTGTGGTTACACCTATTGATGTATCTTGTAAATTTCTGACCTTTATATGTTATATCTATCTGTTTGCGTTCAGCTCACGCATATAACAACACTTTTGTTGTATATATCTGCTTACGGGTAGCTTACGGTCAAAAGCTTGTGTTTCCGTAGCCTTCCGCATCTAAACTGAACTTTCTATGATACGATACAAATACATGTAATAGTGGAATGACATCACAGACCAACTTTCGATTGTCAAAATGGATGCTTAACTAACACATTCAGAGCTTATGGCTTATGTAATAAACTTAATGCTTAATTCTTAACTAGTGAATAGAATAAGGCGGCGCGGTGGTGTAGTGGTTAGCACTGTCGCCTTGCACCTCCAGGGTCTGGGTTCGATTCCCCGGCCAGGCTCGATTCCCGTCACTGTGTGCATGGAGTTTGCATGTTCTCCCCGTGCTTGGTGGGTTTCCTCCGGGTACTCCGGTTTCCTCCCACAGTCCAAAGATATGCAGGTTAGGCTAATTGGTGTTCCTAAATTGCCCGTAGTGTGTGATTGGGTGTGTGAGTGTGTATGTCTGTGTGCCCTGCGATGGATTGGCACCCTGTCCAGGGTGTACCCCGCCTAGTGCCCAAAGTCTCCTGGGATAGGCTCCAGGCCCCCGCGACCCTGAACACAGGATTAAGCGGGATAGAAAATGAATGAATGAATGAATGAATGAATAGAATAAGGTAGAATGAAATGAAATAAAACAAATAAAATAAAATAAACACAACAACAAATTCTGCAGATCCATCTTATATGTAAGAGCCATATCACATTTCTTATGTAAGATGGATCTGCAGAATTTGTTGTTGTAATCTACATTACATAACAAATGTGACATGGCTCTTACATTCCAGCCCCTAATTGACAGGCAGGAAGACTGACAATTACAATTTTGTGTTTTTTTTTTTGTAACGACATGAAATTAAACATTCTTAACCTTCAAAAACTTTTTAAAATTTTAAAATCTATAATGTTTATCTCAGGTGTTTATATTTGCGTATCAAATTTCATAACAGATTATAACACATTTAACAGTCCGTTTCACATATGAGGCACAGCTTGTCAAAGGGGCTTTCCAGGGTGTTGCTCTTAGTTTTAACTAACACACGTCTCACCTTTGTCCCTTTGTCGGGGAACACTTTCGTGATTCGAACGATAACCCTTGAATTTCTTGAAGAAGATTCATCAATTATTAAAACTGTATCTCCAATCTAGAGTTTTTTTCTCTCTTGAATACATTTTTTACGCTCCTGGAGCAAGGGCAAGTATTCACGCACCCATCGCTTCCAGAACAGGTCTGCCAGATATTGAGTCTGCTTCCACCTGCGACGTGTGTAGATGTCTTACTTCTTAAAGAGCCCAGGAGGCAGGTTTGGCTGTTTTTTCAGTAGCAGCAGGTGATTGGGCGTCAGGGGTTCCAGATCTGTGGGATCTTCAGAGACGGTGGTGAGGGGTCGGTTATTCATTATCGCCTCCACTTCACACATGAATGTATGCAAGCTCTCATCATCCAGTGTTTGTTCTTTCAGTACTGATCTCAAGATTTTTCTAACTGATCTAATCTGCCTTTCCCATATTTCACCAAAGTGAGAACCAGAAGGTGGATTAAATGTCCACTGTATGCTCTTTTGCGTAAAGAAGCTTTCAATTTGTGCCTGGTTCCATTACTGACTTGCCTCGCACAGTTCGGTCTCTGCGCCTGTAAGGTTCGTTCCATTGTCAATTCTCAGGCTTGACACCTGACCTTTCCTATTCACAAAGCGTCGAATGGCATTTACGCATGAGTCTGTGTCAAGCGAATGAGCAATTTCAATGTGAACGGCTCTTGTAGTTAGACAAGTGAAAAGTACGCCATATCTTTTAACGTTACTTCTGCCACGTTAGACCTCGAAGGGTCCGAAGTACTCTACTCCCACATTAGTAAAGGGTGGGTGGTCTGGTGTTATTCTATCACTTGGCAGTTCTGACATTTTTTGCTCACATGTTTTGGCTCTAGACTTTCTGAATATCACACACCTGGAGAGAAACTGTCTTACAAATGAGTTAGCAGTCAGGATCCAGTATTTCTGCTGCAATTCTGAAAGCATGTAATTTCTTCATTGTGTCCAATCCTTTCATGAGCTTCTCTTAATATTAATGTTACAATATGTGAGTATTTAGGTACGATGCCTGGGTGTTTAACGTGCTCTGGCATTTCGGACCTGCCGAGACGTCCTTAGACTCTCAGCAATCAATCCTGTAGTACTGGGTCCAGTTTGGACAAGCAGCTGTTTCTTTTTACAGATGTCTTTCGTTTTTTGCTGTGTGAGAATTCCCTGTTTGAATTCTTCTGCTGCTTTACCCTTTTGCAACGTGAGAATTTCTTCCTTATGTTACGTCCTCTGACGTATTTATTTGATGTTTATATTATATTGTAAACATGAATTGTCATGCTACAGTATTTTGGTGTTTTTTTTTCTCTCCTTTTGTTTTCTCGTCTACCACACTGCCAGCTTGGTGTAGGTCACCTGTGCCTAATTGCACCAATCACCGCTGGATCCACATTGGCTAACGAGGAGAGCTCTGTGGAGTTAAAGGCTACAGACACCTGAAGGACGGAGGAGGGAGTATTGTGGACAGGCAGAGTAGAGTAGAGTAGAGTAGAGTAGCTTAGGAGAGGGTGCCCTCCTGCTTTCTGACCAGCTCTCCAGAGACTATTGTTTTCTCCTGCCTTAGACATTAGCTTGTGTGCTATTGATAATGCTGTTTGTTGTTTGTGCTAAGGTGTTAGCCTGTGCTAAGTCTTGCTTCACCAGTTGTCATTGCTACAGCCCTGTTCCTAATCTTTTCTTGAACTTGAGCTCTTTTGTTTTGTTTACTTATTTTATCTGGAGCAGTAGGGAGGAGGACGCCATTTATTTTTGTATCATCTTTTTCTCATGTGTTAATTTAGTAAGGGAGCCAGGTAAGACTTCTGTTGTTTATTTGGTACTTTCTTTTGTGAGGTTAACTAACTTTCTTTAAAACTAAGTTAGAACTATTATGTTTGTTATTTTGGCCTTGTTCCCTCCTGAAGTTTGTTTTGCTCCCCGTTTTGGATATTTGAGTTTGTAAATAAAATCTTTTGTTTTGCATTTGAGATTAGTGTGATCTTTTTGGAGTGTTGGGACAGGGGAAAAAGAAAATTTAACATTGTATTCAGGTTTTTAGATGAACGTTTGCTATCTCAATTAATTTTGTTACTTCTCTTCCACCCCTAGACTAGAGGGGAACGTAACACTTAAAATTTTGTTTTTGAGTGAACTTAATGATTTCGTTTTCTGCTCTTGTTAGGTTTTGAGCTGTTATCGACTTTATTATCGACTGTTATTCTGTCTTTGGGTTATCTACGTGTGTTTTGACCCTTTCTGTTTTTTTGTTTGAGCATGTCTCTGATGCGAAGGATCCAGGCAACGGATCTTTTTAACTTGTGCCAATCGGAGTAATAATTAATTAGTTTGCTCACTGCGTCTGTGCCTTCTGTAGTGCTCACAATGTTCACTGAGGCTGAGAGCTTAAAGTGCCACAGGTGTGTGTGTGTGTGTGTGTGTGCTCCTGCATTCGTCAGGTTTGTCGGAGCCAGCTTTAACACAAACACATTTGCGTGACGGCAGGTCGAGAGAACCCGTCTTAGTACCATCTAACAGTCAGTAATAAGGGGAAGTCAGTACATTCTCCATTGAGATTTCTCACCTTACCTTTCTCATATTCCACTCCTCCTAAGTTTGTCTTTTTAATTAAGTTTTTAAAACTCAAAGCATTTTTTAAACTAAGAAAAAAATAAATATGGGTCACATAAACACAAAATAGCACGGACGCAAATGATCAAGTGTTTAATTGTTGTTGTCGTTTTCTCAAACATGATTTTCTCAACTTGGCGTTTATAAAGATTCAGACAGACTGAATTTAAGAATGTACCCCTAGGAACCTAAAAAACACATACACACTGAAGAGCAAAGCGGAGATGTGCATCTTTTGTCTTGTAAATGAGTATCCTCATTCACCTTCCAATCCCCCCCAGCACACACTCTTTGTTTTGTACTTTAAATTGTAAATTGTTCAAGATTGCGCCGGTGAGGTCGGCTGCCGTAACGACTACTCCGACCACCTTTTCTTTGTTTTTGTTTTTTAAGTTAGTTTTCAGTGTTTTAAAATCGGCAAAATCATCACCATTGAGTACATTAGGTACGATGGAGACACTCTTGTTTCTATTGGTATACAATGTACTCACAATTCGACGTTTTTAACTCCGGATCCGAGCTGGCTGAGTGAGATCTTGAGGGAGAACAAAGGACGCGACGTGAAGCGGCCAACCGGGCGAGTTCTTCTCGGTTCACCACATGGACAGGACGCAGGGCTCGGGGATGTCAAGGGGAGGTGGCGTGTGTTTAATGGTGAACAGCAGCTGGTGCAACAGCGCGAGCGTTGTTCCTCTTACACGCTCCTACACACCAAATCTGGAACTACTGTCCATCATGTGTTGTCCAATTTATCTTCCCCGGGAGTTCACATCGGTCATAATAAGTGCCGTTTATATTCCACCACAAGCAGACATGGACACTGCCTTAAGCGAGCTGCATGAGGCACTCACACAGCACCAGACACAGCACCGGGACGCTGCGCTCATTGTGGCGGGGGACTTTAACAATGCCAACCTCAAACGTGCAGCACCGAACCTTCATCAGCATATCACCTGCCCCACCAGGGGTGAAAGAACACTAGATCATTGTTATGCAATGGTCAAGGACAGCTACAAGGCGCAATCTTGTCCAGCGTTTGGTAAATCCAACCACACCGCCATCTTCCTCGTGCCAAAATACAAACAAAGGCTGAAACAGGAAGTTCCTGTTCAGAGGGAGGTTGCGTGCTGCACGGACCAATCGGTGGCCGCATTACAGGCCGCACTTCCAATGACGCAGACTGGGACATGTTCAGAAACAGCTCCGATGATGACGTCAGCGTGTTTACGGAAGCGGTTGTGGGATTCATTGGGAATCTAGCGGATGATACCGTGGAGAAAAAGACTATGAGAACATTTCCCAACCAGAAGCCGTGGGTGGATGAAACCATCCGCAATGCTCTGAGATCTCGCACCGCTGCCTACAACACGGGACTTGCGTCTGGGTACATGGACCCGTACAAGGCTGCTTCTTATAAATGAGAGCGGTGAAAAGAGGCGAAGCAGCGCTACGGGAGAAAACTACAGTCACAACTCCAACAGACTGACTCTAGGAGCCTGTGGCAGGGACTAAGGACAATAACGAACTATAAAACACCTACAACCGGTATGACGGACGCGACTCTGGCAGACGAGCTCAACACTTTCTATGCTCGCTTGGAGGCTGCAGCTAAAGACGCTAGCGATGCTAATGCTAGTGGCACTAGCGATGCTAATGCGATGCTTTTATCTCATTACACATCTGAGCAGTTGAGGGTTAAGGGCCTTGCTCAAGGGCCCAACAGTGGCAACTTGGTGGTTGTGGGGCTTGAACCTGGGATCTTCCGAACCGTAGTCCAATGCTTTAACCACTCATCATCACCGAGGACGATGTGAGGAGAGCCTTCAAAAGAGTGAACACCAGGAAAGCAGCAGGACCAGACGGCATCTCTGGTCGTATTCTCAGAGCCTGCGCAGACCAGCTAGCACCTGTGTTCACTGAGATATTCAACATCTCTTTATCTCAGTCGGTGATCCCCACATGCTTCAAGGTGTCCATCATTGCTCCTGTCCCAAAGAAACCTCATCCTGCTTCGCTCAAAGACTATCGCCCTGTAGCCCTCACCTCAGTAGTGATGAAGTGCTTTGAACGCCTGGTCAGAGACTTCATCATTTCTTCACTACCCGACACACTGGACCCACTACAGTTTGCATACCGTCAGAACCGCTCCACATACAATGCAATCTCTCATCTCCACCACACATCACTTACTCACCTGGACACTAGGAAAGGGAATTATGTTAAAATACTCTTCATCGACTACAGCTCTGCATTTAATACCATAATTCCCTCCACACTCACCACCAAGCTGGAGCACCTGGGACTCGGCTCATCTATGTGTCAGTGAATCTCCAATTTCCTGACTGGCAGACCACAGGCAGTAAGGATGGGCAGACATGTCTCAGCTACACTCACTCTCAGCACTGGAGCCCCCCAGGGTTGTGTTCTGAGCCCCCTGCTGTACTCTTTGTACACCCACGACTGCGTGGCCACTACCAACTCCATCACCATCATCAAGTTTGCTGACGACACCGTCGTGGTCAGGCTGATCATCAACAATGATGAGTCGGACTACCTAGAAGAGATTGGAAATCTGGAGAACTGGTGCCAGCAACGTCAGCAAGACAAAGGAGCTGATAGTGGACTTTTGTACAAAGCAGGAGAGGAACTACCAGATCACCATCATCAACAGGAGCCCAGTGGAGAGAGTGGACAGCTTCAGTGTTACCTCGGTGTTCACATCACTCAGGCCCTGTCATGGTCCTGTCACATCAACACCGTGGTGAAAAAGGCCCGGCAGCATCTGTACCACCTCAGACGCTTGAGAGACTTTAGACTGCCCTCCAAGGTGCTCAGGAACTTCTACTCCTGCACCATAGAGAGCATCCTGACGGGAAACATCTCAACCTGGTTCGGGAACAGCACCATGCAGGACAGACGAGCTCTACAGAGGGTGGTGCGATCAGCTGAGCGCATCATCCGCACTGAGCTCCCTGACCTGCACTCGATCTACAGCAAGCGGTGCTGGACCAAGACCAGGAAGATCGTGAAGGACCTCAGACACCCCAGTAATGGACTGTTCTCTCTGTTGCAGTCTGGGAAGCAATTTCGCTCCCTGAAGACCAACACAGAGAGACTGAGGAGGAGCTTCTTCCCGCAGGCGATAAGGTCTCTCAATCATCACAACACCACACAGGATTAATAACATCTTTTTAAACTCACAACATTGACTCGACCATCATGGACACATTCATACACACTTGCACTAAATATTTATACATCTCGGCCCGGTTTCTCGAAAGCTTCTTATCGCTAAGTAGTTCTTAAGTTGTACCTTAACCTCTCTCTTAACTTTATGGCGCATTTCCCGAAACGTTCTTATGCTAAGTATCTCTTAGCTAAGTCACACGTTCGTAAGGTTGGTCTGGACCAACCTTAACTCATACTTAGCGTAGTTTCAGCTCAAGACCCTAGTCGCCGCCACTGAGCAGCAGTCTTTATAAATCAGCGGTGTATGCAAACACATTATGGCATGTTATCAAAGTCATATTAATGATGGAATATACTGTAGACCTGTTTAAGAATGTTATTTTATTTGATATCAGAACTAATAGAGTGACTTTTAATTAGCCTATTTCATAATGTGACTAATGCATTAAAATTGCCAATCACAATTAATATTAAACAGGTGGCGAACAATTTGGCAGCGAGCGTGGTGTTGTGTTAAACTGAAGACGGCGCGGTCCGTGGAGCCGTGTGAGTCATGTACATTTTTCCTTTAGACAAAACTTCAGCCCTTTTCATAATTTCCCCGTGGTCGTTATTAAAAAAAGATTTAAATAAAAGTTTTGCCTTCCTAAGGCAACAAATTATGGAGCTTCTTGAGCTGCTCAGACCTGCGCATGCCAGACCAACGCGTCGTACTTACACTCCCCGTCCCGATGTCCAGCTGCTCTCTGCTTTTTGTTTAAAATATGTTTCATTGATCATTATCCATGACTTTATGGGTTTTTCTTTTGACACGTTTTATTTTTATGAAATTTTATTTAGTTAAATGAGAAAATAACCATGGGAGTTTCAAACCCCGCATCCATTGATTTTTCTGGGTGATTGTAATGTTTAATACCCCTACAGTATTCACTTATGCGGTTTGACTCGATATGAGGTGCGGTGTTATACCTCTATCTCACCTGCACGGTCTCGCGCTGTGGCCGTAGGCTTGATCATGATTCACCCTGAGTTTTTGCACTGTGATTACGTTTCCATCTTTCCGCGTGAAAAATTAAACGTTTAATTTTTTGCTGGTCCTCGGGGAAGCTTGCAGACTTTGCAGAACTTCGCGGAACGTTAAAGGAACGTCGTGCGCAATCGCGGCAGCTCACGGAGATGAGTCAGGCCACACAGGTGAGAGAGGGGTATTAGGCACCGTGATCCGCCTCGAGTGGCCGCTGTTGTGGAAAAATACTCAGCGTCGGGCTTTGCTTACAGAAGATTACGACCTTTATTATCATTCTATAACGGCCGGAGCTGGTTCCATGGAGCAACTGAATTCTCTCGATGTGCATTACAGTACATATGCAGTGCCTGCCCCTCCTTCCTCCAACATCTGGTTCCCATTAAAGGGCCGTCTTTAGCCCCCCCAATGTAAAGCTCGGGTTTCCTATATGCAATGCACACAAAGAAGCCTATGTCCCAGCTTGAGAATTTTCTCCCATATATCCCCCCTCTGGGACTTATAAGTCCCACACTAATTGGTTAATCTAGAGTGCGACTCCATGAGTCAGTCTTCCTTATACTAACTGGTGATTAAATTAAATCACTGGACTTTAATCAATGACCGACCCATGGATTCGCCCTCTAGTGGAGAATCGGCCAAACATCTCCTTTCACTCTTGGCTAAGAATAGGAGTAAATGACTCGACCTCCATGACATCATACTTCCCATTACTCAATAACATGACATGAACATGTACTTAATACAGTGATTTTCTAGGATTACATCAATTGGATAAATCATATAACCTACAATGGAACATACATAACACAATACAATTTGTAAGAATGGATATACGTTTAAACAGCCTTGTCGTAATATAATAGTCTTCAACTCAGGTGCTTTGCGCACTGCAGGGAGTCAGTTGGAGCCCACAAGAGATGTGCCAACACGTCATTGTGGGCTCATGCCGTGGAAGATACTGTAAGCTTCAATATATGAACCAGTAAAGTCTCTTGTTAGAGATATATATGGCTGAGTTAGGGATATCCTTGATGACTGTGTCCAAAAATTTCATCCTTGTCTGTTGTTGCTAGGAAATGCTGTTAATTTTAGAAAACCTTTGATTAATAAATTCATAAATCACATTCATAAATTTGCTTGACACAGTAAAGTCACCCATTAGCTGCTTCAATTAAATTTCTGCACCTGGAATAAAAGAGAACGGTGTTTAGTGGCATTACATATTGTCATAATCTGTTTAAGGCTTGCTTCCTTCTCGTGCATTTTTCCTGTGGAGGAAATTAAAATTAGTTGTCGCTGCTGCTGTTTTATCTGTAAAAGCAATATAGTGTTAGTTAAACAGAAATGCATTTATACAATGTGGAGGACACAGATAGTTGTCACACATAATCTGTACAATTGTTTGTCCTGTTAATTGTGTCAGGAGAAACCTGGTCGAAGTCAGTCAGTCTTGTTTGTATCAGAAGTGGATGCTGCTCTCAAGCAGATTCTCATTCTTAATTTGGAGCAGCGGAGTGTTCAACGCTGCGCAATTTGGTATTCAACTTGTGCCAATAGTTGGTTATTTTCCAATAAAGATTTAATTTCTTTGCACTTTTCTGATGTTAGGTTCTTCTTTCTTTCTTCCTTCGTTTTCGGGACTCATAGCTTTTGGTGACTCTCGTCTAATGGTTCACGTGATACCACATGGCTTTGTCTTTCACTTGAATCACTGTTGGAGAGGCTGCCACACTTTGCAGGGCCGCTCCCTCCTGGGCTTGTGCCACTTCCTCCTGAACACTCGCAGATAGACCTGGTCTCCTGGAGTGATGGGACACGGAGCGTCACTTCCTCCTTGTTCTTTTCCTGCACATAGATTACTTCATGTACGGCAGTTAGTTTCTTCATATAAGATTTTTGAAATTGTTTAAGCGGTGGCCCTTTATATGGCTTCTACAGAATGGCACAGGCATGGGTCGACCCGTAAGCATTTCATGTGGGGTTAGGTGTGTATTTGGTTAGGTTGCATGCTTTTTAGCTCATTGGTACAGAGGGTAAAGCATCAGTTAAAACCTAGTTTAGCATTGTACTACTACAATTATTAGTAACCTTGGCTTTGAGATTACCATTCATACTTTCTACCGTCTCCTGGGACTGTGGACATCCCCAAATCTTAGCTTTTTCCCAACCATTGCAGCACCTGTCTTACATTTTCTGAATGAATACTGATCCATTGTCGGAACTCACCTCTAATGGAATTTCAAATCTAGATATCACTTCCCTTACGATTTGATAACTGTACCTTACTCTTCATCTGCAGATGTTATTGCTTCTACTCATCTACTAAATATGTCAGTTATTACAAGCATGTATCTTTCGCCCAGAACACTACTTTATCCTGCCCACATAGTTCACCACTAAATGCTTAAATGGTCATTCTGGTACCAGTATATAGCCTATAGGTGTCGCTGTTTCCTTCCTGACATTATGCATAGCACATGTCTCCCATGAAGCTAGGAACTCTTCAACCATAGCCTGCAGATATAAAGACCAATACCCATGTTGCTTGATTTTCCTCACAACCTGTCTTCTTGCACAATGGCCCAGTCCATGAGCATTTAAACCAAAAATGTTCACCAGTGCTGTGGGTGCTATAATCAGACCTTCATGTGGACACCAAATACCCTGTGCGTCCTTCTGCGCTCCCCTCTGGAGCCACATCGAGTGCTCGTACGGACCTGCTTGATGTTGAGTACAAATGATATCCTCTAACTGAGGCTGTGGTCTATAAGGACTATGGGCGCTTGCACAGCTAGTTGACACTTTGATGCACGCTTTGCTTCTAAGTCTGCCATGTTGTTACCCTTAGCAACACAGTCATTTCCCTTTTTTACGGGTCTGACATTTAATGAAAGCCAATCATCTTGATAGCATCATAGCAGACATTAGTTTACTTATTTGTTCAGCACGTTGAATAGGAGTTTCTTTACGCTTTTTAAACCTTTGCTTCCATACGGCTCCAAACAGATGACATACACCATGGAATAGGCTGAATCTGTAAAAGTATTAGCCACTAGCCCTTTTGATAATTGGCAGGTGGCTGTTAGAACTTTTCAGCTCAGATTATTGGGTAAAACGGTTACAAACAATTCTGGGATAAGACGGTTTAAAGTTGGCATGTTGGATAACCTTGAGTTATATTATCTAGCTTAGTGCTGTAGTAAGCTAGGGACTGGTTTTTCCTATCACTGCAAGTTTCCTGCATCAGTATACAGTAGCTGAGGCAGATCCATCAGCTTGGTTGACTACATACAGATAGAACGGATTGCTATAATCAGGTACTGTATATCTCAAGTAGGTGCAGTCTGCATTTCTTTTTGATGGATTCAAATGCTAACAGTATATATGTGTTCTATTTTAAGGGAGCACTTAGATCTTGCAGTTCTTCTTTTCTCATTATTATCTCCCTTAGTGGAGCTGTTTTTTTCCTGCATATTCCTTACTCCAGTCAGCATAAAACCTGTTAACCCTAGAAAGCCATCACTGTTTATCAGGCTGTGACACTGGTGCCTTACTTATGCCTTCTAATTAGGTAGGTACTACGGCTGTCGTATCATGTGAAATTAGTCACCTTAACAAGTCAACTCGAGGTTTACAGTATTGTAGTTTAGTTTATGACACTTTATGACCTCCTTACTAGCTTACGGTGTAACTTAATGTAATCATTCTGTCATGTTTCTAATGATGATAATCATATTAAATCGTCACCCATATGCTGACCAAGGCTATCTTCTATCCTTTAACCTCCTAAATCAGCTTCCACCTCTGATTGAATATATACAGTGAATGTTTGAACCACCGTGGCATTTTTGGTATCTATTTTGTCAACTGGCACTTGTATATGCAAATAAATGCAGTAGTTACTCTTTTCTGCCATTTGAACACTGAAGAAGGCTTGAACAAAGATCATTACAATAAAATATTTGGCTTAGGGAGGGACATTAGTCAGCAGTGTGTGTGGATTTGGAACTTCTGCTGGATACTTTCCTGTTATACTATTAACTGCATGTAAATCATGCACATGATGCCATTTATTTGTACCTGGCTTGATCACTGGGAAAAATATGAGTATTGCAACAACTTGTCTCTTTTAGCACAGATGCTCTTACAAGGCCTTCAATAGTGTTCTGTATACCCGCTTTTGCCTCAGGTCGTAAAGCATATTGTCTTACTCTGGGCGGTTCTACATCTGGTTTACGTTGTACTTATAGTTGGCTGGCTGATTTAAGTAGGCCTACATCTGTATCATGTTTAGACTATAATTCAGATGGGACTTGACTCTCCATTTGCCTATATAGTTAATTTCCTACAGTCTTAACTATTTCAGATGCTGATGCCAATTGTGTTTGTGACTTGTGGCTAACTACAACTTCTTTAAGAAGTACGAATCAATTTATTACCACACAAGATTTTTACATAGGTTTTATCTTCAGAATGAAATCAACAGGTTTATGGTTGAGTCCCACCGGACTTCTTCAGCTTTCCTCACTATTGGTCATAAGTCCTATGAGCTGCAATTCTATCCTACAGTACATACAATGTCACCTAAAGAAAGAATCAGTTACAACCAAAACTCATACAATATAATATTACCGGTGGCTACAAAATGCTTATGACATACAACAGTATGTTCCTCATAAAAAGGGTATATTTTATTAATTGCTGGGTAACCTTACACAAGCAATATAACTAATTAAGCGCAATTCCTTATTAACTTGCTGCACTACTCATGCCATCCAATCAAGGCCCACTTGACAATGAGTACAAATTAATATTGAGATTATCTACCTTTTTCCTGTCCCGTCATCTCTCAAAGCCCACTTGACAAAACCAATAGACACCCAAATGCGCTTCCTCATACCGTCTGTTATTGTTGCCATCAATCAATGCCCACTTGACAACACCCAGACCAATGCAATGCTCATCTTCTCAATTTACTATCAGTACAACTGTTAGTAATCTGATGCATGCATTCTCTTCTGGAAACAAAGCCCATTTTAAATTACTTGAGTTGGAGAGGCCTTTATTAGGTGTCCTTACCATCATGGGTGATCCTCAGCCAACAACAAGTATATAAGCAAAAGTTGCTTACCTTTGTAAGTGGCCATCTGTTTGTGTTGCCGACCAAGGAGGCTTACGTCGGTCAGTCACCTTTGCCCTTTTTCCACCCTGCTCGCAGCGCCATTATGTTGTGGAAAAATACTCAGAGTCGGGCTTTGCTTACAGAAGATTAAGACCTTTATTATCATTCTATAACGGCCGGAGCTGGTTCCATGGAGCAACTGAATTCTCTCGATGTGCATTACAGTACATATGCAGTGCCTGCCCCTCCTTCCTCCAACATCTGGTTCCCATTAAAGGGCCGTCTTTAGCCCCCCCAATGTAAAGCTCGGGTTTCCTATATGCAATGCACACAAAGAAGCCTATGTCCCAGCTTGCACACACATCCACGATATTATACTGATAAGGTATCTTCTAACCCCCAAAAGTAAGTAAAATCAAATGAAATCAAATAAAATTTTCTCCCATACCGCCCGACGGTCCGCGAAGATCTACAAGGTCCGCGAGCTTCCGCATGTTAAACATGTTTATTTTTTTTGCGTGGTAAAATGGAAACGTAATAACAGCACCAAAACTCGTGCCGAATCATAATGAACCGCACTTAGGGCCCGCGTGTGAGATAGGGGTATTAAACCTCCACTCTGTCATTTCATCGTATTCATTCCATAAGTGCGCTATACAACCCCAACAACTGACGTTTCACATTGTTTCTGAAGCTGGTGAAGAGTGTTATCAGTTGTTTGTCCATCAACTATGATTGGATACCCGGTTCGTTTCACGGCCACATGTTACATGAAAATATTAGCAATATTAATTAATTAATTAATTAATTAATATTAATTTATATATTTGTCTATTATGGCATATTATTGTTAAGTTAACCCATGTCGAAATAAACGCTATTAAAAGAATTTAGTGCAATGTTTAATTTGTATAGAAAGTGCCGTCTTTCTTAACGTTGTCATGCAAAAGGAGTGAAAAATCGATTCCTGAGCAACCGATGTAAGCTAATTCAGGACCTTCACTGTAGACTTGTAACGTCGGACGTAAGAGGCAGCGACTTAAGAAGACTCCTAAGAGACAGTTCGAGAAATACACTTAGAAAAGTTATCACTTAACGTAAGATATATCTTAAGAGTCTACTTAGCGCGCGAATAGTGTGCGTTATCGAGAAACCGGGCCCTGGACAATTGCACGTCACTTTCATTAGTCACCTTTCATGGATATTTGCACAACCATTGTCACTTTAAATTCTATATGCAGTATATATACTTTCCTCCCCTATATTTCTATATTTTGCAATATTTTATTATGCCCTTATTTGTACAAGTTTATTTTATTAGTTAAATTTATTTCTTTAGTATTTCTTTTTATTGATAATTTACATATAAGCTTTTATTTTCTTTTTAAGGTCACTGGCGGTCGTGTAAGCATTTCACTGCATATCGTACTGTGTAAGACTGAGTACTGTATGTGACAAATAAAATTTTAATTTGAACTATGTTTGCTAGGGCACTTGGTTATACACAGTACTTTAATGTATGGGACACTTACTTCCTGGTTTGTTTTATTTTAAATATTGCTTATTACCTTATTCAGCTAAATAAACAATGTTATCATTGTGTGAATTATTAACGCATTGATGTCTTTTAATTAAGGACAAAAACACACCCTGCGCTTGTGTTTAGGACTGATGCTGAACAGCTGTGTTCATAGGTTTAATCAACGATTTACAAGACAATAGTTAAAGCATTTGTGGATGGAGAGATGTTTCTGTGTGCGCTCCTGCATTTCTCCGTTGGCTCTAACACACACGCATCAGGATACTCCATTGAGGTTTCTCACCTTCCACTCCTCCTAAGTTTGTCTTTGCTCTTTTATCAGGGCAGTGGTGGCTCAGAGGTCTAAGGCACTGAGTTACTGACCTGAAGATCGGCGGTTCAATCCCTTGAGCAAGGCCCTTAACCCTATCTGCTTCTGGGATGCTGTATCATGTTACGCTGGGATATGCGAAGAAGGAATTTCACTGTGCTGTAATGTATATGTGACAAATAAAGGCTTAACTTAAATTACCTTGATGGAGTTCTTAAAACCCAAAACATGAGAAAAAATTATTATGGGTCACATAAGCACAAACTAGGACAGATACAGATGATCAAGGTGTTTTGTTTTGTATCTATGACCAATAATAAACTTTGACTATTTAAAACAAAGTTTTCTCACATGTTTTGCCCATTGAAGTGTTTGTTCCAGTAAATGTTTTTTTTAATACCCCCCAAAATTCCCCAACAATTAAAACATGCAAACATGATTTTAAAAATAAAATGTATTCTTCCAAAACTAGTCAAAGTTAAAACAGTAATTTGTATAAAACATGTGAATACATGTTGTTTTTTTGCTTAAAGGTCATTAAAATACCCGAATACACCAGCTGCTTATCAGTCTCTATCTGGTTCCTTTATATTAAAATATCCCTTTTATAAAAACTATCAAAGATGGAACAGTTTAATTCTTTGGTTACCCCCAAAGGGTCAGACGTTTTTGCAATGCTTTGTTCAGAATATAGACCTGACCAAACATCATTCTAAATCTGTTGTACTGTGACGCCATTCCTACTTCAGGCTCCTCCAGTGGGTCCAAAAGGCCAACCGTCACCCGTCTGACCCCCCAATCCTCCACAGCGGGGCTCTGCTTAAAGACAACAGGAGAATTTAGTGAAGACAAAGATAAATAAACTTTACAGAATATCTAATTGTGATAAAAATTCAATATACAGTGGTGTGAAAAACTATTTGCCCCCTTCCTGATTTCTTATTCTTTTGCATGTTTGTCACACATAAATGTTTCTGCTCATCAAAAACCGTTAACTATTAGTCAAAGATAACATAATTGAACACAAAATGCATTTTTTAAATGAAGGTTTATGTTATTAAGGGAAGAAAAAAACTCCAAATCTACATGGCCCTGTGTGAAAAAGTGATTGCCCCCCTTGTTAAAAAATAACTTAACTGTGGTTTATCACACCTGAGTTCAATTTCTGTAGTCATCCCCAGGCCTGATTACTGCCACACCTGTTTCAATCAAGAAATCACTTAAATAGGAGCTACCTGACACAGAGAAGTAGACCAAAAGCACCTCAAAAGCTAGACATCATGCCAAGATCCAAAGAAATTCAGGAACAAATGAGAACAAAAGTAATTGAGATCTATCAGTCTGGTAAAGGTTATAAAGCCATTTCTAAAGCTTTGGGACACCAGCGAACCACAGTGAGAGCCATTATCCACAAATGGCAAAAACATGGAACAGTTGTGAACCTTCCCAGGAGTGGCCGGCCGACCAAAATTACCCCAAGAGCACAGAGACAACTCATCAGAGTGGCCACAAAAGACCCCAGGACAACATCTAAAGAACTGCAGGCCTCACTTGCCTCAATTAAGGTCAGTGTTCACGACTCCACCATAAGAAAGAGATTGGGCAAAAACGGCCTGCACGGCAGATTTCCAAGGCGCAAGCCACTTTTAAGCAAAAAGAACATTAAGGCTCGTCCCAATTTTGCTAAAAAACATCTCAATGATTGCCAAGACTTTTGGGAAAATACCGACGAGACAAAAGTTTAACTTTTTGGAAGGTGCGTGTTCCGTTACATCTGGCATAAAAGTAACACAGCATTTCAGAAAAAGAACATCATACCAACAGTAAAATATGGTGGTGGTAGTGTGATGGTCTGGGGTTGTTTTGCTGCTTCAGGACCTGGAAGGCTTGCTGTGATAGATGGAACCATGAATTCTACTGTCTACCAAAAAATCCTGAAGGAGAATGTCCGGCCATCTGTTCGTCAACTCAAGCTGAAGCGATCTTGGGTGCTGCAGCAGGACAATGACCCAAAACACACCAGCAAATCCACCTCTGAATGGCTGAAGAAAAACAAAATGAAGACTTTGGAGTGGCCTAGTCAAAGTCCTGACCTGAATCCTATTGAGATGTTGTGGCATGACCTTAAAAAGGCGGTTCATGCTAGAAACCCCTCAAATAAAGCTGAATTACAACAATTCTGCAAAGATGAGTGGACCAAAATTCCTCCAGAGCGCTGTAAAAGACTCGTTGCAAGTTATCGCAAACGCTTGATTGCAGTTATTGCTGCTAAGTGTGGCCCAACCAGTTATTAGGTTCAGGGGGCAATTACTTTTTCACACAGGGCCATGTAGGTTTGGATTTTTTTTCTCCCTAAATAATAAAACCCCTCATTTAAAAACTGCATTTTGTGTTTACTTGTGTTATCTTTGACTAATAGTTAAATGTGTTTGGTGATCAGAAACATTTTGTGTGACAAACATGCAAAAGAATAAGAAATCAGGAGGGGGGCAAATAGTTTTTCACACCACTGTATTAATAAACCTATTTACCACAGAGTGTGTAAAATACTGGGAATTCTGGAATGTAAATAAACTGCCTGTGCTAATGTTAACCATTGAACTTTGTTAGCGTTAGCCGCTGTCTGCCTGTATTATCGTCTGCATTAAATTAACCGAGAATTTACTTAATGCGCTTTTTATACAAATAAGTTAAGCGATATAACCCTCGTATATGAGCATTAGTTCATCTCCCCCCACCCACACACGTACATACACCCCTCCCCCCAATCCTTAACTGATAAACACTTCAGGGTTTTTATCCAGCTTGATAACCAAGTGCTCGCGCTACCCTGCAAAGTCACGGCCAAAGTGGATAAAATATAAACTCGATTATGAGCGTTTACCTCGCTAGCTCTAGTATATCTATCCTCATCTTGTGTCCTTCATGAACTGCATCACATTATATTCCAGTCACAGAAATAACCTGCAGATTAACTCTTACCCAAAAAATTAATAAATGCTGAATTTATCCAGACAACACTCAGTCAGATTCTGAAGGTATTTTCAGAGATCCTACTCTACACTACTCTTCATCAGGCAGTGCAGCTTTTGTAATAGGGACATTAATAGTATTTTCGAAGCTTTAGCATCTTTTTGATTAAAAGAGGAGTGACATTGTGAGTTTGTGACACTGACAGTAAGCTGTAGTGTTAACTCCAGACTTGGTAAACAGATCATTAAGTTCTCTAAAGTCACATCTGACCGCTGTTGGTGCTGCCCGTGATTTTCAAAAAGGCCAATAAAAAACTAAACTGGGAAAAAAACTGTAAACTACCTCAAACAAATGTTATCAAATAAAATACCACTTACACTTATAAGGTCCATTAAGCGGCCATCTTCATCTTTGTAGTGCAGTTTTATAGCGCCGGTTAGGCAGGGGTGGGGGTGGGTTGGTAAAATCACGTGATTGCAACTCAGCGCAGCTAAATAGCTGGCTTGTGTTAACGTGTTCTTGAGAACAAAGCACCATCTAATGGTCGCACCAGGTAAATGAATAAATAGGACTTGAATGGGCGTGTTTACTGTGAAATCTTGACATGCCTTTCTGTCAGGAAGGGATCACGCTGTCCATAGGGCAGCCACACATCATTCGCACGCCATTCACACAGCCATGCCTATTTGATATGGCTCTACTGTATATAAGGCTGCCTGGACACTGCAGTTAACTGAAGTAGTCAATGCTCCACCTGGCGGGATTATACAGCATTGCAACCATTTTATTGGAAAGTGCATGGGGATGTTCATGGAGCCAGGCATCGTTAACTGCGTCATTCACGGGAGATCACATTCCGTGCACGTATTGTTCACAGACTTGTCATGGTTCTGCCATGGACATGTCATGGTCCAGGCGGCTGTTTGAGATTGCTCCTAGGTTTACATACAAATTAAAAAGTTACGGAGGTCGAGTCTTTTACTCCTTCATAGAAAAATGTGGAAGGAGAGGTTTGGCCGATTCGCTGCTAGAGTGCAAATACATAGGTTGGTCATTGATAAGTCCAGTGATTTAATTTAATCACTAGATAATGTAAGAGAGACTAACACATGGATCAGCACTCTAAATGCATCCATACATTCATGCATCCATCCATCCATCAAGTTAAAATCATCCAGGGTGGAAATGAGGGATGATTTTAACTTGATTTTACTTAACTTTAGTGAATAAAATGTACCCAATCTTGATATAATAGACATTTATCTAGATATATGTGTGTGTATATGGGTGTGGATCTGAGTGTATTGGGCCCCTGGAATGTGCTTACATAGGAAATCTGAGGTATACATTGGGCCAACTAGAATGGGGAGGCTTCATGGGACCCAGATGTTGGAGAGTGACATCAAACGGTGTACGGTATAATGGACCAGATTGTGGTGGGAAGGGTACATAATGTAGGAAGCGGTCAAGAGAAGTTGTTGCTCTGCAGACCAGGTGCAGCAATGATGTTGTCCAAACAACACCAGTGGGAGTTGAATTAGGTCCTCAACACCAACAGAATGAACACCAAAATAATACCGCTTTAGAGTAACTCTAAACACTGGCTGTACTCAAAATCAGAAACTAAACTTCCAAAATCCAACTCTTTCACACTTTTTACAGTGAAACATGGATGTTTCACAGTGTCGTAAAGAACATGGATCACTTTGAATGCATAAGGAGTGTTGAACTTAATTTTCTTAAAGAGAAGAAGAATAAAGGATTGATCCCAGGGGGTGAGAGTCCTGAGTTGTTGGAATGGGTTTGAAGAAGAATAAATTCGTCCCAGAGATTGATAGAACTAAAACACTGTTGCAAACCTGCAAGCAAGTTAGCAAGTCTAGGTAAAGGCTTTTAGGCATAATATGGGAGACAAAAGCAATGCATGCAGGTAAATTGTTTTACCACATGAGCTTGTCCGATGTTATCCACAAAGTGTATGAAAGTTCTCATCTGGAGTTTGTTAAGTTTCTGTGGACTGGAGCTGAGTGGAGTGATTAGTAATAATGGAAGAAACAAATCTTGATCATTGAATTATCAGTCCACTTTGTGCCATGGTAATTTTGAAGGTCAAGAATGTCATGCTTAGCTTATCATCAATGCAACACTTTGGTTAAAAGTCTAGCTGTTGGACAATGAAACTGAAACACTAGCCAATTTAGGAGGTTGGAGGTTTCACGACTAAATTTGACCAGCTTGGTGGCCAATCTTCATTGATTTCACATTCCACAGTTTTTTTTTGCTAACCCGAATTGTATCCAAAAAGCATAAAACCACAGCTGCCCAACTCACTGCAGAATTAAATGTGCACCTCAACTCTCCTGTTTTCACTAAAACTGTTCGTTGGGAGCTCCACAGGGTCAATGTACATGGCCGGGCTGCTATAGCCAAACGTCGGTTTCAGTGGTGCCAGCAGCGAAAATCTTGGGCTGTGGACAATGTGAAACATGTATTGTTCTGTGGCCACATAGTGACCAGACCACTATTCTGCAAGAAAATTAAATTGAATTGTGTACCTAATTACTTTCAACTTAGGTGAATAAATATTATAATTCATTTAAATTCACTTTTATGGTTTTTTTTTCTTAAGAACAGAATCCTTAAACTCATCAAAGGATACACTACCTTGTTCTGTACGGTGGCCCAGAAGGGCAAATCATCTTTCCCATATATGTGTATGTTTTTTCCCTTGTTAATGTGTGCTTTTTCTCTTGAAAATGTTTTTTTTTCCTTGAAAATTTTTTTTTCTTGAAAATGTGTGCTTTTTCTCTTGAAATTTCTTTTCCTTGAAAAATTTTTTTTTCCTTGAAAAAGTTTTTTTTCCATTGAAAATGTTTTTTTCTTGAAAAAGTTTTTCCCTTGAAAAAAATATTTTTTTCCCTTGGAAAAAAATATTTTTTTCCTTGAAAATTTTTTTTTCTTGAAAATGTGTTTTTTTCTCACGTAAGTTTGTGCTTTTTCCCGTTTGTGCGCAACTGCTTTTCTCCGTGTGAGAACTCTCTTTCTCCCGTATTTTGCAAGCTAAATGCTAAAGCTAACGCGCAAAGGACTATGGGAGTGAGGTCAAAATGCAACTGAACACGGAAGCTTTCCGGATATCAGCTCCAGGACAACACGATGGAATATACAGTGAATTATAGCGTGATAACGTTATAATTTTCCCTAATTTTTCAACTGGACACATTTACCAGGTAATGTTTAATATATAAAATTAATTAGATGTTACTGTTTTAGGCACTAATGATAACTTTGTAGCAGTGTTAATACTTTTGGAGTGTTTGGGGGAAATGCCGAGCCGAGTGTAAATGTCAGTGATTAAAAGGAAGTTAATCTCATTTAGACCATTAAACACTGATATAAACCATCAGCTCCATGCCATCTCTGTAATATACATCTACATATGGATTTATAAGCAAGCTAATATCATTATGCTAACCGCTAGCGCTTAGCATCGGGAAACTAGCATGTTCATTAACATATATTAATTTAATAGTGTATTTGGACACATATACGTGATGTAAACAGTTAGCTCCATTGTTTCTGTAAAACACCTGTCCAAATATGGATCTATAAGCAAGTTAATATCATTATGCTAGTTTACTAAAAGAGCTAAGATAGCACAATGTCAACTGTTGTCTATCAACTATTGCTAATTATCCCTGAGCTAATTCTTAGCTGCTCCCGTTATAGGTTAAATGTTACAGATGGTTAATGAATTGTTGTATGCAGTTAATTGGAGCTCATGAGTGCCATATATTGTATAATACTGCAGTGTAATGTAGTGGTAATATCATAGCTAGAGCTCTTCTGAGTAGTTAGCTATGTGTTTACACAATGTATATAACAGTCAAGAAAAGGGGCTTTTGTTCGGGTTCTGTCTATTCTATTATAAAGTCATTAAATATGTATTTATACTCCTTATAACATGTATGCTTGTGTGTTTTCCTTTTCACAGTGAACTGTACAGTGGGTGCACAAGCAGTATGCGACTTCTACTGTCGCCGGTGTATGGCGTCAGCATTTGGGTTTGTGTGTTTGCTGGCTTTTACCGCTGAGTGGCGCTATATAACTATAGACTGACACCTCAGGCATCAGTTCGTTCTCTCCAGGCTTAATGAGGCGCAGGTCGTCCGTCGTTGCAGATAAAATAAAGTGAAACATTGTAATTAAACGAATTCATAATCACAGTAGTAACATTACAGTACAAATTTATAATTAAAATTAAATTCAGTTTTTTTAGGGTCGAATTTAAGCAACGTAAACGTTAACACACTGAACCTTTTTATTATGTGTAATTAGAAAAGCTACATGTGTAGGGTCTTGTGTCATCTTATATTTTGTGTTCTTTAAATTTGTAGCTTTTATAAGACTCTACTTTTATTTAGGTGCACTCACAATGACGAAAAAACATTATGATTTTGTTAAATAAATAAAGTAAACGGGGTTCTGTATTGATTTTGGTGAACTTGAGCGTGTCAGAAAATGAACCCAAACTCCGTGTATACTCGCCTCACAGACGTGAAAAATATATACTTATAGAAAGCGAAATATCTGCTTTAATATAAACTAATGAAAAAAGTTATTAGATTATGTAATTCGTATGAAAAGTGAATTATAGGCGCGCTCACTGCTGCGGAGATGAAGAGATGGCATGATCAGCACAGCCGAAACCAAAGGAATCACTAATTTGATTCAATGATCAATGTATTATCAATGAATTATTAAAATGGTCAGAGTGAGTTTCCTGGCTGTTTTAACAAATATTTGAAGTAGATAACAGTAGCCCACATTTATAAAAGCATTTTTATTTATATAAAACTATAAAAAAAATAATCCTGCATTTATTTTTAGGTGTGCCCGCTGCCACAGTTCTTCAGTAACAAACCTGTAAAACCTGTTTAAATGTAAATGCTCTTTGCTGCGCTGTTTGGGGGGAGGGACGTGCTAATGACGATTTGGTCTGCTGTGTGGAGGCTCGCCCGTGAGATGTTGCGCGCGCACACTACACAGCAAAAATATGTTAGTATATCATGACTGAAATACAGATACAGAAAGCGAAATGTCTGCTTTTATATAAACTAATGGGTGGAAAATCAGCTTATGTAATTTGTATAAAACGTGGATTACTACAGCGCATCCACTCACAGCCGAAACCAAAGACATCAACGTATCAATGAATTATTAAAATAGCCAGTCAGTTTCTCTGCTGTTTTCTTATCCCCACTCCTGTTAAAACGGCGTACTCTCTGCCTCTGCGCCTGCGAGAGGTTGTGCGCGCGCGGTCGACTACACAGTAAAAACATGTGTGCTGAAAAACTGTTGTCACCAAAAATTTAACAGATGCAGACTCGTCCATCAATCAAACAGTATGCTGGAGATGCAGGTGGGAAGACACTGCTTTGTGTAGTTAACATCAAAGACAAAAATTAAAAAAAATAAAATGAACACCATACAGTAAATGACCAAATGACCATAAAATTCGCGTTAGATGTTATACAGCAGCGCTTGTGTTTTTGTGTTATCAAGTACGGGCTAATGCTTAACAGTTGCGCAATTATATTTCTATTCAGTAAAGAAAAACACTATTATTATTTCAATACATACTGTGCAGCTGTGAGGATTGTGGCAGGAATATAATTCCCTACGATTCACATTCATTTACAATATGTGCGTCAATGTCCAACTTAAACCAAGCATGCGTTGCCACGCTTGGATGCTCAGTAGTGTGCAATGCAGCAAGTGCAAGCCAAATGCGAACAAATAACGAAATAAGAGAGCTTGATTATACTGCATAAACATCATTTAGTACAACTGAATCGCAGAAAAAATCTACGGTTAACGAATTAAGATGGTTATACATTAAAAATATTGTTTAGTACAACGAAATCTCTGGATCCTTTATGAGACTGCATAAATATTTAATACAACAAATTAAATATTCTGGTTTATATTATATGGTTAATGTATTTTGGTTTATATTGCAAACGAATAACGAATCAAGAGCCTGTGATTATATTGCATAAATATTATTTTGTACAGACAAATGTCTGAAAAAAACTGATTTTTTTTTTTTACAACAAATCTCTCAAAAATCGTAAGATGTATTTTGGTTTTATACTGCAAACGAAAAACTAATCCAGAGCCTGTAATTATATTGCATAAATATTATTTTGCACAAATAAATCTCAGAAAAAATCAATGATTTTATTCACAAATGTAAGACAATATATTTTGGTTCAGTGCCAGACGAAGTGCGAGCGAATAATGTAATGAGAGGCCCCGATTATACTGCATACATCTTTTTTATTTTTTTATTTTTTTATTATCTATTCTGGAAGTTTGCTCTATTTGTTTTAGTTATTTCTATATTTAAATCTTGATGTCTTAAACTCTAACAACTGTAAGTATTGTCGAAATAAAATTTTTTAAAAAGTCCTAGTGCTGTTGTTTGTGCTGTTTTCTTTAATAATAACACTAAACAGATATAAACAGAGAGTCTGTCTAAACAAAATAAAACCAATGTTTTCTAACTCATATTTTTTATATTTATAGTTTTTCATGTTTGTTGGACACAGTACTTGGATGTGTAAATTATCATAATTGTAGTATTTCTTCGCTACAACATATTGTTATGACTTTATTATGACTTAAGCTCTAAATATATTTAAAAACTGAGACGACGGAAAATGTCAATTTGCACCACCTGGCGGTCATTTCACGAATTATTTTGAAATGCTACTGGTTTATTTTGGCCGCAGCCGCGTTTCCACGGCGGTGAGCGTGACGGTAATGAGCAGTCTGGTTGTCCACCTACTGTATGTGAATCATGAACTGCCTGTGTATCAGCTGATTTCTACACCAGGTGTACATCCTGAGCAGAAGGTGAGTGTTCAGAAGTATTCACCTCTCTTTTCAAGAACACCACTGAGCACATCTTAATCTGGGGACAGGGGCAAATTTCTCTTCATGGACATGATGTGTGTTAACGAATGGTGTAGATGGGGCCAAATTCTGCAACAATCCTTAATAACAAAACCCAATAATTGTACACAGCATTACTAAAAGCTTGTGTTCTATGAAATTTATTAAATTTTGTGTGCGTGCCTGCCTGCATGCGTGTGTGTCAACCTGCATAGTAACATCATGAAGTCTTTTTACTAGACACTTATATTAACATGTCTTTATTTCTCCCCTGTTGTAGATTGTCGTGGAGAAGACAGACCCTTGATGATCTGCCTTCTTGCACCACCAATACATGCATGTATTTAATTAATTTGTAAATAAAGAGTTTAATGCAATTTATAGTTGAGTATTTATTTTTGTGTATTTGCTTATTCTTTAGCAAAACAGTTAAAGTGCATGTAAAGCATTGCTGCAAATGACATTGAATAGAATCAGATGTTACTCCACTCTGTGTAAGGGTACAGGCTTATATAAAGTATGTGATTTTAGCATCATTAATGTTGTTCTGCTAACTTGTACATGCTGCCTTGGAGATATTAGTTACATCTCTGTTTCAGTTCGAACAACATATTCCATAATATTTATGAATACATTAATCCCATATGTTCAGCAGTTAAAACAGAGGTTCTTTGCATTTCCAAAAATAAATTTTTATGTTATTCAAAAAGTAAAACTTTTTGGTTTCAACAAGTTGTCCAGAAGATGATCATCTACACCTTCCAGAAGGAGTGTAAGCCCCCTAATGTCAAACACTACCACCAACTATTTTGCTGACCATTTAGTTGCTTGATTGGCCAGCCATCTCACCTGACCTGACGTTTCATGGGAAAGATGAGCTGAAATCTGGGATAAATTTACAATCAGAATGCTTCAAGTGTTATCTGCACATTCATGCACACTTTTGCACTATATATTTATATTTCCATTTATGGACCACAGCACAAATCACTTTAATAATAAGACACTTTAAGAAGTCACTTTTATGCATATTTGCACACCCCAATCATTTCTACATTTCTAATTTGGACAAATTTCTATTTTCTTCTTTTATATTTCTATATTGTTATATTGATATTTTGTTCGTATTTGTACAGTATATTTTGTTTTACTTTGTACAGTATATTTTACTAGTTAATTTCTACCGTATTTCTATTACAGTATATTTTACTTCTACAGTATATTTTAGTTAATTTTATTTTCTAACATTTCTTTTATTCATATTTATTTCTTAAGTTTAAGCTTTTATTTTTAAGGTCACTGGCAGTAGTATAATTATTTCACTGCATATCGTACTGTGTATGACTGTGTACGTGACAAATTAAATTTAAATTTTGAATTTGAAACATAACCAGGGTGTCATTTTTAACAGCTTAATGCAATGGGTTACATAAAAACATGTAGGCTTATGAATAGTAGTTATATATATATGTACTGTGAATGAAATGTTCAAGAATAAAAGTATCATAAATTGCCAAATAATTAAAATACACATGTAAACAATGAGTGTGACATTTGAAATACAGTTTATCTAAAAAAAAATTAGAATATCATGCAAAAGTGTTTAAATTATAAAATTATGGGGTGGGGGGGAACACACTTACAAGGGAAAAAACATACACATACGGGAAAGATGATCTGCCCTTCTGGGCCACCGTAAAATACGGTAGAAAATGAAAGTAACTAGTAAAATATACTGTAGCAGCAAGGAGCAGGAGCAGCTAAGAATTAGCTCAGGGAAAATTAGCAATAGTTGATAGACAACAGTTGACATTCTGCTATCTTAGCTCTTTTAGTAAACTAGCGCTTAGCATAATGATATTAACTTGCTTATAGATCCATATTTGGACAGGTGTTTTACAGAAACGATGGAGCTAACTGTTTACATCACGTATGTGTCCAAATACACTATTAAATTAATATATGTTAATGAACATGCTAGTTTCCCCATGCTAAGCGCTAGCGGTTAGCATAGTGATATTAGCTTGCTTGTAAATCCATATGTGGATGTATATTACAGAGATGGCATGGAGCTGATGGTTTATATCAGTGTTTAATGGTCTAAATGAGATTATCTTCCTTTTAATCACTGACATTTACACTCGGCTCGGCATTTCCCCCAAACACTCCAATAGTATTAGCACTGCTACAAAGTTATCATTAGTGCCTAAAACAATAACATCTAATTAATTTTATATATTAAACATTACCTGGTAAATGTGTCCAGTTGAAAAATTAGGGAAAATTATAACGTTATCTCGCTATAATTCACCGTATATTCCATGGTGTTGTCCTGGAGCTGATATCCGGAAAGCTTCCGTGTTCAGTTGCGTTTTGACCTCAACTCCCATAGTCCTTTGCGCGTTAGCTTTAGCTTGCAAAAAACGTGAGAAAGAGAGTTCTCACACGGGGAAAAGCAGTTGCGCACAAACGGGAAGAAGCACAAACTTACAAGAGAAAAAGCACACATTTTCAAGAAAAAAAAAATTCCAAGGGAAAAAAACTGTTTCAAGAGAAAAAACACACATTTTCAAGAAAAAAAAATTAAGGGAAAAAACATTTTCAAGAGAAAAAGCACACATTTTCAAGAAAAATTAATATTACAAGGAGAAAAAAAACATAACATTACGTATGGACATTAGTTTGTCCAACTAAAGAATATACAACATCTGTATACACCATTTCATTGCATTTATTTGCCCTCTTGTTTTTTTTCTTTGAAAGATGTAGTGCAGCATAATGTAGTGAGTCTGCTTCAGGATCCTGCAAGGACACAGAGGACACACAAAGATAAACAAATATAAATAATATATCATGTGAACCTAGGATAATAATTCTGTATGTTTGTATTGAGCTAATGCATGGGTTACAGCCTTGTGGTGAAGATAATTTAGCATGTGTGTCATTGTTCATGAGAATAAAGTTGATGGAACAATATGATCATCTTAAGATTATAATTGCTGGAAATCAAAACCCAATATTAACATGACCACCACATATTACAGCACCCATAACACTTTATGCTCACAGTCACCTAAATCGAAAACTTCTAATCAAGTAAATCTATTTAAAATTCACACACAACACACACACAGGTTCACATTCTCATTGCCAAGTATTGCTCAGCTTGCTCCTGAAATGATTCCACCATACAGTACTTAGATACTGTTTTTACTGATCAACTCTGCCGGAGTAATTTTAATAAAATTCTAAAGCCCATTCTAAACATCCCTTTGAGTATCCATCATGTCCGTAAATGACCAGCAGTAACGTAGCTCTGTCCGTGAGCAGATCCTGATGCCTGCTGGCTACATTACCCTTGAATGCGGTCAACTCATTGCTTCTTCTCATGCTGCTCCAATGTTTCACAGGCTGTCACACTCGGTGTGTAACACCTGTGACACACCCACATTATCATTTTTTAGGTGGAAACAGCACAAACCCCAGCTATGGCCCACTGGCCACAAATGATTTCTTTTTTATATAGAGAGATTCTAAACTGCATTATCATCCATCCTGTCATCTGTATGTACGTGGAAAAATATATATTTTGTAGTCAGATTTACCTCATTTTTCGATGCTTCATGACCTAAAGCAATAAAACAGACAGAAAATTATTATTATTCAGTTTATTCCCAGATAGCAAGGTGACATTGATTCAATGTTGAAATTTCATCAGAATCATCATTTTGGTTGAGGTTGATTTTTCAATGCTAAATAATGTTGAATCAATGTTGATAATTCAATGCTTTTCTGTGTTGAAAAGACAAACATTGAATCAATGTTGATTTTTGGGTTTGGAACCCATCCTCATTCAACAATGTAAGGCAAATTAAATTAACTAAGTGCATTTCTATAAAAATGTGTATGCATGTGTGTGTGTTTAAAACAGGTTAAAAAATTGACTACGAGAGATTTGCCATGGTGCTTAAAAAAATTAAATAAATAAATAAATAATAAAAAAAAAAAAAAAAAAAAAATATATATATATATAGTTATTGAGGAAAAAAAAATAATTTGACGGTAAGTTTTGTGTATTTACCTTGCTGTCTAGTTTACTCACTTGAGAGCTTAATTCCTGTTTGCCGTTCAAAAGTACTCAATTTTCGGCTCGCATTTAACATCGGAGGGTGTTTTTACACTGTTGCCACGTCATTATAATACACTCTACAGGCATGAGAATTCAATATGTTGTAGTCTGGAAGTTCCTGCCACTCACGGTGAAAGGATTTTGGCAATGCGACCTACGGTATTCTGTTGGGAAGCATTTGTTTGAGAGCTTAGTTCCTGTTTCCCGTCTGTGTCTGACCCAGAGCAGGGTGCGTGCCCCACATGGAAAGAACCTATATGAGGATATATGCGCATATATGAAACCTATATGCAGTATATATGCGCATATAACCGCACCTATATGGGGCCAGGGGTAGCTCAGTGGTTAAGGCATTGGACTATGGTTCGGAAGATCCCAGGTTCAAACCCCACAACCACCAAGTTGCCACTGTTGGGCCCTTGAGCAAGGCCCTTAACCCTCAACTGCTCAGATGTATAATGAGATAAAAATGTAAGTCGCTCTGGATAAGAGTGTCTGCCAAATGCCTAAATGTAAATATGAGGATATATGTGCATATATGAAACCTATATGCAGTATATATGCATATATATGATAATATATATGCTGCATATATGCGTATATATGCCACATGTAGGCAACATTGAGGTGCATATATGTGCATATATGTGCAGGTCTCCTGTATTGCTTCTTTATATCCACATATAAGCCCTGTATGTACATACAAGATATGTCTCCTATGGCAGGATCTGGTCATTTTAGCTCATATCTCACTTTGGCAACTGTCATACATGATGCCTAGCTCATATTTTCTATTATTAAGGCAATAACTAAGAACTAACAAAAAAAAATGCAAAAAACTAATCCTAATTGGCCACATACAGTATATGAGGATATATGCACATATATGAAACCTCAGTCTCCGTGAAAATCTTTTTGAAACACGTCACTAAAGTTAACTGAAATGAGAAATATCTCTATATAAAGCTTAAAGTGTCTACTTTTAAATGATGCAAGTCACATTGAAAACAAATATTCTCAGTTTATGTAATCCGTATGAAACCAAGGAGAGGCACAGAATTTCTGTCACACTTATATGCTAATGACCCGAGGCAGGACACGCCCACGCGCCAATCACACGGAAATCAGTCCGGGTAATTTACATACTAGACCACGCCCCCGGACACCGGCATGAAAAACGAACACAGAGAGACAGGCTTGAAAATACTCAGATTCAGTGAGTTTTCTGCACGTTTCGGAAGATGGCACGCGCTTACACATCCGAGGAAACTCTTCAGAATGTTCTGGAAAGTTTACATTTACCTCAGAAGAAGACTGTGTGACTCCGACGACGAACGGGAGCATTTTGAACAGAGAATAGACCCATGCTACACTGGGTAAGTTATTAAGTCTTATATAACTCTTATTCTGATAATATTAAACTAATATTAATAAATATTTTCCTCACTACAGCTAGCTCTTGTCAGCTTGTGTGACACATTGGCTTTCAATGCCATTTATATAGTTTAGGTAAATCATGCTAACATGCTGCCTCATGTAGCACAAACATGATATTTCCCGGTGGCTAAGCTAATGCCTTATGGAGTTTACAGATGTTTATATTCACCTTTTTTTGGATAGCTTTAGATTATGGTTGCTAATGTGTATTTGGCTCCATTTTGGTTAGCTTATAACACTGCTATCGGTAATGTTATTTAGCACAAACAAGCTAGTTCCAGGTGGCTAAAATACTGCCTTAAGTAGGACATTTCCTTGTCCTGTGACTGCGTACAACCAGCACATGGGGAGTTGATCACTCTGATCAGCTATTACAATACTATACTACACAGCACAAAACAATGAAGTCGTACAGAAATATTTTTCTACACTGCTTGGACATTGCTCCCACCAATGCTTACCCTGCATGTATGTTTTGTACAGTTTTTTTTTTATCTTGCACTGTTTTACTCCGAATGTCCGTCTGTTTTCAGTTTTTATTTTGCACTGTTCCTGTTGCAGTTTTACCCTGCATGTATCTTTATCATTAATCTGCATTTATACATAAAATCCTATTAACTATTGGGAAGCTAAACATGAGAATCAGTATGAAACATGAAAAGTTTCTAAAAGTTGCCAATAAATTAATATTGTGATGTGAAATAATTTTTCAGATTGAAGTTATAAAGGGCTCTGGGGTGTTTTGCCAGGCAGAAGCGTGCAGAGCAGCCCGCCTTGCCACCTCTGCTACTGCCATGGTACGGAATCTGCTGCTGGGCTCCTTCGACTTGGAGACTTGACCAAATTAAAATTATTGGTGAGTAAATGCATAATGCGTTGAGAAGGGAAAAAAACATTTCAGACTTTATAAGTTCACCACTTTAACCATAGCCTACTTGTATCAATGTTTATTAGCCATCAATGGAGACTGCATAAGGTAGGGCACCCATTATTGTTACTGTATCTGCTTGGGACCTATACTACTAATTCATCACTTGCTCACTTCTTAATCCTACTGTACCTTTCCTCTTCTAAAGCCACATTATATTGCGCTGTACGGTGTGTAGTCCTCTATTTTGTAGAACATATAGTGTTGCAAATAACCTCGTGGCACTAATTGTTGTTGTCTGAAGTTTTAATAAATAATCATAATGCTGTCAAAAATAATGTCATAAATAGATTTTCTTTATCAATTAACTTCTATTAATTAAATAAAAATTTTAATGTAAATTTTTAAAGTTTAATGGAATGGCTGTGTGAAAGATGCTGAAGCTGACGTGCCACTGGTCTTTTATATTAATGTTGTTCGGAAGCCTGTGTAATGATGTAGTTTCGACATCTATCGACTGAACAGCGTTTTTTCGACTTGTTTTCATGTTATTGTTGTTCAGCAATGGCATGGACATGATGTTTTGGCAAAAGAAGGGTGGGGTGGTGGGATAATTTTTTGAGATAGGGATTTTGGGTTTTAATGAGCTGTATGCCACAGTCATCAATATTAAAACAATAAAAGGCTTGAACTACTTCAGTTGTGTGTAATGAATCTAAAATATATGAAAGTCTAATGTTTATCAGTACATTACAGAAAATAATGAACTTTATCACAATATGCTAATTTTTTGAGAAGGACCTGTATATTAAAAAAAATCTAATGTGTGCAATGTATCTATGGAAGATTGTAGGACATTTCAAAACATATGTTGCATATCTGTACATTTGTAAAAGTCACATTTCCAAAAATTTAGGACCCACCTTCTGTCATTCATAAACAACTACCACTCCAAGTTTTTAGAGCATTGTATAGTTCTAACCTTTTGTTTGTTTTTCATTCTTTAGATGCACTACAACAACAACCGCTGAAAGCTGAAGAAAAGGACGCCACAGAGTTTCTTTGCTTCAATAGTTCAGAAATGGCTTCGTTATGCCCCAGAACGGCTGGGGGGAATTGCTCGTGGTGGAAAACCATAAGTTCAGACTCATGTCTTATTATCTGTTTTGCTGAGTAAATACATTTCAACTTACGAATAATGTTTCAGTCATCTGTTGTGTTTCTGACTTGGTTGTTTCTATTTGCATTTGACAGAATTTTGCTGAGTCAGGCTGCCATTTTTATATTATGGTTTTCCAGTCTCTTCTCTTGGCAGTTAGATTCTGTTTTATGAATTCAGAATTAACAATCTCTTCTAATAGTTCTCTTCTAAAAAGTCATTTTGTCATCCAGTTTATAATAATTTGTATGTAAGTTGTAGTGTGTTTTATTATATAGTTGTTTTATTGTAATTGTGATGTTACTTCCTGTTTAAATGGTTATGGAGCATAATTAAATATGTTTACATGTAAACTGAAGGATGTTTAAAAAAAAAAGCCTTTCAGCCCTACATGGTCTCTGATTTAAAGAAATAAATCAAAATGGACATGATTTACTGTCATAGAATCTTGCTGTTCATAAAGCAAGACTAAACTATAATTGCTTCAATGTTGATTCAATGTAAAATAAGTGATTGAATTTACGTTGAACAAACATTGATTTTATGCCCATCTTGATCTATTTTTCATCATTGAAATAACATTATTTCAAGGTGCAAACCTGATGAAAAATCAACATTTAACATTGAAATTTCAACATTGATTCAATGACAAGTTGGTTGATGCTTTAATGTTGATTCAACGATGATTCAATGTTGTTCTGCTATCTGGGTTATTATTATTATTATTATTAGTAGTAGTAGTAGTAGTAATATGTCTGTAAAACTCTTTAGTCATGAAGGTAAGGTTATCTGGAAGTTACTGGGCTTTTTTGTTAGGTAGAAACATTTCACTACTCATCCAACCAGTCTCAGGCAAGTTGGTAAGTTCCTCATATTTGAGTCCTTACTGGTCAAAGGGTCTTCCCCTACGAAAAGGCTTGTTATGTGAAGAGTGGAGAAGGTGAGAGTAGGAGAAAAAATTGTTAAAGAGTGGTGGTCTGGGGAGCTATTAAGAAGAAACAGCAATAGAGAGAGAGATTAAGGTGAGACATTACAGTGTATCGACTAGAAAGTAAGTAAGTTAAGTGTGGCTTTCGTGGTGGACCTGTGAAAGGGTCTTGATCTTCCTCAAGATGGATGAAAGGGCAGCATGAACGTTAGGAGACAGGTTGTGCCTAAGACCTCCAACTCTCTTTAGAGAGGGATTTTCCATTTGTGCAACAATAGTTTTTTTGTCCAACAATAAATTTTACCCCTTTATCAAACCATCTGTCCTCTCTGTCCAAAATCTGTACATTTTCATCTCACGCTCTAATGATTCTCCCTCCTAGTCTCACCTTCTCCATTGCTCATGTAACAAGCCTTTTCAAACCGGGAAGGATCCTTTGACCTTGGAGGACTCAAATGAGTAAATTATCAACTTCCCCCAGACTGAAGAAGCTACTTGTATGAGTCCTAAAATGATTCTACCTTACAAGAAAGAAGTTGACATGACTCAACTTCCACATAAGTAGTAGTAGCATAAGAGTAGCAACTCACTAAATAATTGGTTATGGGCATTGTAGTTAAAATTCTCACTATTAAACCTGTAAATACCCCATGAATGTAGCTTAATTTGTAGTTTCTTTAGCAGGCCTTAATTTGTGAGGAAATACATGCGGGAGCTTCTAGATTAAGACCGGCACCTATTTGCCACTTTGTCACTATAAAAATATGAAATACATTCTTATATTTAATGTTATCTATTATGCTGTTATTTGTGCACAAATGAGAAATGAAATAGTAAAAAAAAGCAAACGCTTTTAATTTGCTGTTTTGATTATATTTGATTTCTCCTGAAGAGCATGAATGGTATTGAATGAAACAGTTTAATTTGTTTTTAAAAGACATTTAGTGTTAACAGCATGTAACATCTGTGCCACCATGGGACGGGGGAATAAGATCTGGGTCTCCGGACTACTGAGCCGACACTTTGTCCCCACCTAGTGTGTCAATGTTCGTATGTCTTCATAATCACGAATTATGTACACCTGTGTCTCACCCCTGTGTGTCTCTATTTAAGCCGGGCGAAGTCGTAGCGTCTCGTCCGTTCACCATCATATTTCATGTCCGTTTGTGTGTGTGTTTTACTCACCTCTGAGCTTACATGTTTGTGTCTCCCCCTCAGCATTAAAACACAGCAGCGCCGGAGCGAGGACAGAGACTGATCCAAGTTCGTTTTTGAGTTCAAGTTTTTGAGTTCAATCTTCTTCCTGATTGAGTGTGTTTCGCTAGAACGGGGTTTTATTTGTGTAAACTTTTGCTCTCGGCGTAAGAGAGTTCTTATCATAACTTGCGTAGTTATCCTGCCTGTTTGTGTTACTTCCACATTTGGGTTTACTGTCCATGCTACAAGGGCTAACTGCTAGTCTTCTGGTCTGCCTCCAGTTGCTTGTGATAGAATGACTGAGCCAACAGCAGTAAACCCAGTGGATTACGCTCACCTCTGCAATGTGGTAAACAGACATGCCGAGTTGATTGAGCAGCTAAAGGGTGAAGTCACGGCTCTCCACAGTAGAGCTGCCTCTCTTCTGCCGCCTGTCGCAGTGGCTGCTGCACCGCAACCTTCTTCCCCTTCTGATGTTCATTTGGTTCTAGCCGATAAATGGGGCGGCACGGATGGGAAATGTAGTGTTTTTCCTAACCGCACGGAATCTTGTGTTTGAGTTTAAATTCAACCAGATACTCCACAGACCGGTTGCGCATTGCCCTTCTCATCTCGTTGCTGTCCGGGCAGGCAGCTAAGTGGGCCATGGCGGTTCTTCATTCAGACTCAGACACAGCCCACTCCTACAACAAATTCACCCATCACCTGAAGCTCACCTTTGAACATTCTGCCGGTGAGGTGGAGACCAACTCCAAGCTGTATCATCTGCGGCAGGGAGGGTCGTTCATGAGCCGTTACACTGCCGACTTCCGGACCCTCGCCACCCAGACCAACTGGGGAGACTCCACCCTCCAGAAGGCCTACTACGAGGGACTGGCCTCTCGTTCCGGAAGGCCTACTACGAGGGACTGGCCAGGGAACCCCTGCAATTAGGACGTGCCTCCTTGACCGCTGCAGAGCGAGAACGTCGGCTCTCTGCATATTGTGGATCGGCGGCACACCACAGGGCCATCTGCCCTCAGGAAACGCTCAGACCCGGTGAGTAATGAGAGAGGCTTGCTGGGCTCCCTCCACCTCTCTGCCGCCATGACCAATGTTTCCCGTCTCACACCTCCAGTTTGGCCACAAACGGGTCAGAAGTACTGCCTCATCAATTCCGTTGCTGCAGGTAACTTCATTGACTCTTCTCATCCCAAAAAACTGGGAGTGGAAGTCAAGGCGTTATCCTAGCCTGTTCGGATTACATCTGTCGACGGTAGGCCCCTTACCTCCAGTCCCATTACCATCCAGACCCAACTTGTCACCTTCATCATTGACCAGCACCAAGAGCAGATCCGGTTTCACTTCACCTCTATCTCATCTCCCCCCCATCATCCTCGGGAACCCTTGGCTGCTTCACCATGACCCCCTCATTTCCTGGACACAGAATCGGATCCTGCAGTGGGGCCCGACCTGCGCTGAACTCTGCCTGCGGGCTCCGGCTGGGTCGTGTTCTAGGGAGTCCGAGGCCCCCGAAGTCGACACCAACGCCATCCCCACCGCTTATCGGGACCTGGCTGAAGTATTCTGTAAGAAACGTGCCACACACCTTCCTCCTAATCTTCCCTATGACATGGCGATAGACCTTCAGCCGGGTTCTGTTCCTCCCTGCGGCCATCTCTACTCACTATTCACCACTTAGACTGGGCGATGGAGGAATATGTATCAAACGCTCTCCGCCAAGGCACCATCTGGCCCTCCTCCTCACCTGCCGCCGAGGGGTTCTTCTTTGTGAAAAAAAAGGACGACGGCCTACACCCGTGTGACGACTATCGGGGGCTCAACAGCATCACCATTAAGAACCCGTTGTCTCTTACCAACTCAGGCCTGGACGCCCTCTCTGGTGCCACCATTTTCACGAAATTGGACCTCTGGAGCGCCTACAACTTGGTGCGCATCAGAGAGGGCGATGAGTGGAAGACTGCCTTCATCACCCCATTGGACTTTATGAAAGCCTGGTCATCCCATTTGGACTCTGCAATTCCCCCGCAGCCTTCCAACAATTTATTAACGATATCCTCAGAGACCTTAGGCCGGTGGGCATTCGTTTTGCCTTGATGACATCCTCATCTACTCACATACAGTCGACGAACACATCGTCTGTATTGTAAGTTGGAGAAATGCGCTTTTCACGAGCACTCCACCACATTACTGGGTTTTGTCATCTCGTCCCTGGTTGTGCCACCTGGGCGACTCTACGTTCTTAATGCCGTATGATTGGAGGTTATTCAATGGGGCCATTGTGTGCCTGTGCTAAGGACACCAACCAGCCGATACCGGGGGAACTTCAGCCACTTCCTGTCCCCGCCAGCCCTGGATGCACATTGCCATTTCCTTCATCACAGGCCTGCTGGTCTTTGAGGGAAAGAACACCATCTTGACCATTGTTGATCAGTTTTCCAAAGCCGTGCACCTGGTGGCCCTCGCCGGACTCCCGTCAGCTAAGAACACATCCGAGCTGATACTAGAACACATAGTCTGCCTGCATGGGTTCCCAAAGGGAATCGTCTCGGACAGGGGGCCCCAGTTCACTGCCCGGTTCTGGAATTCCACCTGCAGTCTATCACCCGGATACCATCCTCAGACGGAATGGACCAACCAACAACTGGAGCACTACCTGAGATGCTTCAGCGTCCTGGGCCCGCTACCTCATTTGAGCTGAACAGTCCCACAACCTTCACATTTCATCCGCCACCAACTTAAGCCTATTTGAGGTATGCTACAGTTTCCAGCCTTCGATATTTGACCACCAAAAACCGGAGGTTGATGTACCCTCTGCCCAACAGTTGGTCCCCAGGTGTCGACAGCTGTGGGACCAAGCGAACGCAGCCATCCAGCACGCCAACATCCGCTACACCGCTGCATCGCCATTGGCACCCTCCGGGACGATTGTACAATGTAGGTGACAAGGTATGGCTGTCAACAACGGGTTCCCCATGACAGTAAGTGCAATCAATATTTCAGCAAGATACTTTGTTGATGGTTTATCAGTTTAAAATAAGCATTATTGTAAAATACTTAAATGACAGGAGGCTGAGGTATGTGGAAACTCTTTACTGAGCAGATGTAACAGAATATACTGTACAACTTCAACCAGCACCTCTAGTAATCTAACAGAAACTTTCCCATTTCCTAGTGGGTATCACTTAACACGACCCTCCCCATCTTGGAAAGAGTGACAGCGTGGGAAAACGGGGCAGACAGGGCATGAATCATGAAATGTGCAAAAATTATTGTGAACTGATAGAAGTTGGTTTATACTACTACTACTACTACTAATAATAATAATAATAATAATAACAATAATAATATTTTAAAAAGATGTTTTATCAGCTACATCTTTAACATACTTAGATTAGATCCTTCGATCCTAATTAAAAATAAGTGAATTATCACTTCAGTGATTTGAGCACAAAAATAGTTAGAGTATAATCGAGTATATAATACCATGGTGTTCTCTTTTTAAATTATCTTTTTATCTTTTATTTTTTATGATTAAAACCAACTTTAGCCCTACATAGCAAATTCCCCAGTGTATAATTACCACCCAGCAGTGTTTATGAGTGCAGCTGGACTCCAATAAACTCTGAAATTGTTAAATCAACAGTGGGGGTTTTACTGTGTACAACAATCTTGCACAAATTGTTGTTTGTATCTTGTTTTGTATAATTCTTGAACTGTATGTATTAAGGTTTGATTAAGAATTAGATGTGAAGGCAGATCTATCTATCTATAATTTACCTTTGTGCTTTAGTATGATGAAGATCAGGACACTGAGAAGAATCACAATTACTGCACTAAACCCAGCAGTCAGCATGAAGGACACAGCAGGACAGTCTGATCCTTGGATCACAAAAGAAAGAAAACACAAAGATTTTAAACACTATATTTTAATGTAAGAGTTACAGAAGACTTTTGGGAGAGAAAAAAACCAACCATTTGGTCTGTCTGTGATCTTGGTCAGTGTTTTATTTACCCCTGAAAATGAAACATTCTTTATTTATACTATATAACTGAAGTTACTACAACTATTCACTTTATAACTACTTACTTGATATTAATTTACCTTTCACTCTTAAGTAAACTGAATCACTGAATGGAATCTGATTCTTTTCCACGTACATGCAGTAATAGAGTCCTGTATCAGAGACATTTACTGCAGTGATGGTGAGAGACGTGTTCTTGTCATGAAAAGCCGTCACTATTCTCTCACTTTCAGTAAAGGAGAAACATTTTTCTGATGAAGCTGATGTAAAAAACTGTTTACACCCAATAAGAAGTGGAACTGAATCAGTCATGTGTTTAAACCAGTAGATGTAACCTGTTCTAGTCAGGTTATGTTGGCAGCAAATAGTGATGTTATCTCCAGTGACTGCCTCCAAAGTTAAATAGCACAGAGTCTCTGAGAGCAATCCTGCAACACACACACACACACACACACACACACACACACATACACAAATCAAATCAAAATCAAACTCAAATCAAACATGCAGTTGTAGTTTGCGGGAGGGCAAATAATACCCAGAACATGCACTAACCAAGTGCTGGGTTTTTCCATTTAACCAAGAGTTCTGGGTTGTTCATTTGACCCAACCAGTGGGTTAAACTGACTCTCTAGCTGGGTTGACAGATTCCATTTATTTATTTATTTTATTTTCATAAAGAAACTCAAAATGTACACAACTGTAAATAATGTAAATAGATTGTCACAGAATGAGAAAATGCGAATAACTAAATTTTGACAAAAATGTTAGACAGAATGATATCCCAAGGTGACAATATGTTAATTATAACATACAGTGGTGTGAAAAACTATTTGCCCCCTTCCTGATTTCTTATTCTTTTGCATGTTTGTCACACATAAATGTTTCTGCTCATCAAAAACCGTTAACTATTAGTCAAAGATAACATAATTGAACACAAAATGCAGTTTTTAAATGAAGGTTTACGTTATTAAGGGAGAAAAAAAACTCCAAATCTACATGGCCCTGTGTGAAAAAGTGATTGCCCCCCTTGTTAAAAAATAACTTAACTGTGGTTTATCACACCTGAGTTCAGTTTCTGTAGTCACCCCCAGGCCTGATTACTGCCACACCTGTTTCAATCAAGAAATCACTTAAATAGGAGCTACCTGACACAGAGAAGTAGACCAAAAGCACCTCAAAAGCTAGACATCATGCCAAGATCCAAAGAAATTCAGGAACAAATGAGAACAAAAGTAATTGAGATCTATCAGTCTGGTAAAGGTTATAAAGCCATTTCTAAAGCTTTGGGACTCCAGTGAACTACAGTGAGAGCCATTATCCACAAATGGCAAAAACATGGAACAGTGGTGAACCTTCCCAGGAGTGGCCGGCCGACCAAAATTACCCCAAGAGCGCAGAGACAACTCATCCGAGAGGCCACAAAAGACCCCAGGACAACATCTAAAGAACTGCAGGCCTCACTTGCCTCAATTAAGGTCAGTGTTCACGACTCCACCATGAGAAAGAGACTGGGCAAAAACGGCCTGCATGGCAGATTTCCAAGGCGCAAACCACTTTTAAGCAAAAAGAACATTAAGGCTCGTCTCAATTTTGCTAAAAAACATCTCAATGATTGCCAAGACTTTTGGGGAAATACCTTGTGGACCGACGAGACAAAAGTTGAACTTTTTGGAAGGTGCGTGTCCCGTTACATCTGGCGTAAAAGTAACACAGCATTTCAGAAAAAGATCATCATACCAACAGTAAAATATGGTGGTGGTAGTGTGATGGTCTGGGGTTGTTTTGCTGCTTCAGGACCTGGAAGGCTTGCTGTGATAGATGGAACCATGAATTCTACTGTCTACCAAAAAATCCTGAAGTAGAATATCCGGCCATCTGTTCGTCAACTCAAGCTGAAGCGATCTTGGGTGCTGCAGCAGGACAATGACCCAAAACACACCAGCAAATCCACCTCTGAATGGCTGATGAAAAACAAAATGAAGACTTTGGAGTGGCCGAGTCAAAGTCCTGACCTGAATCCTATTGAGATGTTGTGGCATGACCTTAAAAAGGCGGTTCATGCTAGAAAACCCTCAAATAAAGCTGAATTACAACAATTCTGCAAAGATGAGTGGGCCAAAATTCCTCCAGAGCGCTGTAAAAGACTCGTTGCAAGTTATCGCAAACGCTTGATTGCAGTTATTACTGCTAAGGGTGGCCCAACCAGTTATTAGGACCAGGGGGCAATTAGTTTTTCACACAGGGCCATGTAGGTTTGGATTTTTTTTCTCCCTCAATAACGTAAACCTTCATTTAAAAACTGCATTTTGTGTTTACTTGTGTTATCTTTGAGTAATAGTTAAATGTGTTTGATGATCAGAAACATTTTGTGTGACAAACATGCAAAAGAATAAGAAATCAGGAGGGGGCAAATAGTTTTTCACACCACTGTAAGTGTAAAATAAACACTCTGTGTAAAACAATAAAAACCAAGAGGCCCCTGTAAATCTGACATGAGTTGAATTTGAGTTGCATTTAATACAACGTTTAAAGACTTTTTATATAGAAGTTTTCAATACAAATCTTATAATTCCTACAGTACATCACATCAAACATTCACAATCTTAATATTTTTAACTATTAATATTTTAATTCCTTCAAAATAACATTAAGAACAAAAACAATAAAACTATTTTAAAATATTGTTAATTAAATGTGGACTGAGGAAATTGTGTGGAACAATCCTCCAGTCATCTCCATATTTTGCATGTTGGTCCCCACCTGTAGATTACACTGAATCACTTAGTGTTGCAATATAACTAACATTTACGTCAAGCATTTTAGTGGTAGATGTACAGCCACATATGGATTTAATGCAAAACATGTTTTCTCTTTAAAATGCACAAAAATACATACAGTAATGTGGACATGAATTTAGTGTATATTTCTGACTAATTTACCTTGTGATTTAACGTGTGAGGGATAACAGGATACGGCACTCAATCTGGATTTAATACGAAACATTCTCGCTTTCAAATTATCAACAAACCCCAGATGAATAGGATATTCAAGTGATGAATTTACAACTTATAATAAATGTTTCATTAGGATACACATATAGCTCATTTTCGACTATGTGTAGCGTTTGTTCTCGGCTAATAACTTGTATAAAAAGTATATTGCCAATTTGCATACTAGCGTCTGAGAAGGATAGATTTGCTCCTGAGAGAGATGCAACAACAACCGTGAAATGTCTGACCACACAATGTGTATTTTTATACCAAATATATACCACTTTTATCACCTCAATTTTGCTGTAACATGAAATTATCAAACAAACAAACAAACAAAAAAACCCTGATCTTGAACAGACAAGTTCACAAAAATATCATAAATATCATCATGTACATCATGCATTTCAAACAGAACTTATGTATATGTACTCTATATATACCTGTACCATGACTGTGATCGTTTGATCACTTTCCTGTGTATATATACTGACATAGTTATAGTTTTACCAATACAGTAATACACTGTTTCTTTTCTGTGTCTAAATGTTCATCTCTTCTTACACACAATTACAGTTTGTGTTGTAAATTAACAATTAGGCAGGCAATTTAACTTACCAAGGAAGTGACTAAACTTTCAGAAAACTTCAGAAAAGTTTTGATGCTTTGCATCTCCTTTAAACATCTCCTTTTCTTTCCCCCTTTTAAATGAAAAATACACTCTGAAACACCTAATATCAGTGTTACTCATAATTAACATGTAATAAAGTGTGTACTTTCACTCACAAGTTCCTCAACATGTCGCGAAATACTGCTCTCATTAGGAATGTGCATGCGCGAGGGAGAGAGATTTCTAACTGCATGTGCTCACCTTGTCTGAAAAAAACGGAATTTGTATTTTAAAATTTTAATTCCTCTGAAGAATTTTCAGTAGTTCTCACATCATCTTGTCATTAACAGTTTTTTTATGGTTACATATGACTTAACGATGATGCATTTGTCTAAATTCTTGAATAATAAAAAACAGAATGAGAAAAAAACATTAACCCCACACCCTCATATTAAAGCGTTTCATTTGAACAATAAAATATGTTTGCTCCTACCACAACTTACTATACAACGAGTAAAAATTCACATTAACTTTCCATAAAATACGGGGTGCTCTGAGCTCGATCAAGTCAGAAGTAAAGAATCCAGAATGTTCACCAAAGAATAAACCAAATGCTGGATCAAAATAACACAACCAGAAAGACTATCATTAAACATACCCCAATGGCTTCTTCTGACAACTATAAAATATTATGTATATAAAATATAGTAAATTTAGATTTTTATTTGTGTTTGCATATACGTGTTTCAGAACCTTATCATGATATGCTGATTTTTTGAGATAGGGATTTTAGGTTTTTCATGAGCTGTATGCCACAATCATCAATATTAAAACAATAAAAGGCTTGAACTACTTCAGTTTGTGTGTAATGAATCTAAAATATATGAAAGTCTAATGTTTATCAGTACATTACAGAAAATAATGAACTTTATCACAATATGCTAATTTTTTGAGAAGGTCCTGTGTATATATATATATATATATATATATATATATATAGCCGACTATTCATATTAACTTACCATAAAATACTGCCAGCTTTAAGTGGCGTGCCCCTCGCTTCAGAAGTGAAGAATCCAGAAAGTTTGTCATGCCGTGTCTTAATTCCAAGAACACAAAGAATGGACTTGCAAGTGCACACTGGAGGGGTTTGAGGACACCGGGGTAAATTGCAAATGAAACGCAGAGTACAGGATGCACAGCAGCGATATATTACACCATAACAATATTATACCAAAGAGTCCCAGTTAGAAATACTCAAAATAAAATACATCCACTTTAACCACTACGACATCACAGAAAGCTGTAGTTTTCAGAAGTTCCATCCAAGATGAGGCTGCATTGGGCGGGTACATGAGCACTGAGCGCCTGGTGTTTGCCTGGAGTGCAAATCTCCGAAAATGTTTTTTAAATAGACGCTATCTTCAATAACCAATTGATGATTTGAGCTGTACACGCATACATTCTTGCTTAAAGAACTCACATAGAGAACTACACATAGAGAGTCTTGGCAGATTTCGGCACCAGTGGACATTTCAGCACGACCCAAAACACACAGCAAAAGTGGTGAAGAAATGGTTAGTAGACAAAAAGAAAATTAGGTTTTTCAGTGGCCCAGCCAGAGTCCTGACTTCCAATTGAGAATCTGTGGAGGGAACTAGACATCAGGGTGATGGCAAGAACACCCTCCAATCTGAAAGAGTTGGAGCTCATCGCTAAAGATGAATCGGTAAAAATACCAGTGGAGACATGCAAAACCTGGTCTGCAGTTATAGGAAGCATTTGATTACTGTAATAACCAATAAACGTTTTTATATTGATTATTGAGATGGGTATGAATAATTATGGACATGCCACTTTTTGTTTAAATGTAACTAAAAGATGAGTAATATTTTTTTTCCACGATGACGTCTCTTGTACCGTGTCTTATTATCCTCTGGGAGACGTCCATATCATTTCTAATCAAGAAAAAACTCATGAGAGTTTTTATATATAAACTTCAACATTATATATATATATATATATATATATATATATATATATACTTAATTCATAACATTTGTATCATGTGCTTTTTCTGGATTTTTGGTTGATATTCTGTCTTAATCCTTTACCATAAACCTATGATAAAAATTATAGACCCTTGATTTCTTTGTAAGTGGGCAAATTTAGAAAATCAAATACTATATATACCCCTATACATATATACAGAGAGAGAGAGAGAGGGATTATATTCTCATACACAAAATGTGTACTTTTTACTAAATCACACGTTTTTGATTAATGAAAGTGTTTCAGTTACACAACTTAAGAATTACAGTTGGATACACCATAAATTACAATACAGGCTTTATTGTGAGAGCTTTCAGGCTTTATTATGTGTGTTTATTAAATAAAGCAATGAATTAGATCATTACGACTTACCCATGGCACAGAGAAATACATGCAGAGATAAAAACAGAACCATTCTGTATCAGCCAGAGACAAAAAGGAAACTGTCAAAACTACTGCTGGTGTATCTGTGTGTAGGGGGGAGGTGCGTTTGATTACACAGCTTACAGCACTTTTGTAAGCTTTTAGACTTTAGAAAACTAATCTAATACAGTCCTGAGAAAAAGTATTTGTGTTTTTTTTTTTTTGCATATTTATCACACTTACGTAAATGATTGAGATCATCAAACTTATTTTAATATTAACATTATACATGACAAATGACAAATATATGTTTGTATGTTTGTATATGTATATTATTTGTTTTTATATTACACAATGATAAGTTAATGAGTGAATTTAAATAATTTCATTTATTAAGGAGAAAAAGCTGACCAAACCTACCTGGCACTATGTGAAAAAGTAATTGCCCCTAAACCTAATAACTGGTTGTGTCATTCAAGCATTTGTGATAACTGACACCACAGAATATTTGCCCAAATGTCTTGGGGATAATCAAGATGTTTTTTGGCAAATGTGAGACAAGCCTTTGTTTTCTTTTTGGTCAGCAATAGTGATGTGAAGTTCACATCATTTTACTGACCAACATTTTTTTGATTGGTTTAGTTTATGTTAAGCTTATGGGGCTGTGATGTGATGAACAAATTAATTGGGAAAACTGAAGACTTGAAAGGTGAACTAATCGATTCACTTTCCAGCTCAGACTTTATTGGTTAAGCTTTTGGGGTTGTTACACGATGAATGAACAGCTCAGGAAACCGAAGACTCGAAACTGATTTGATAGCTGCACCCTCAATAAGTGTAATCATAATTCAAAAACAGCATTTTATATTTACTTGGGTTATCTTTGTGTTATTAAAAATATTAAAATGTGTTTAATGATTTTAATCATTTAAGTGTGATAATTATGCAATAGATATGCTTAAATGTCTCATCTCTCATTTTTTCATAACATTAAAAAAAAATGCAGTATTCTCATGTCTCCTCTTAGCGTCCAGTCACAATTTCCATTAAGTTCTCAGACAGTGAATGTGAAGACAGTTCATTCCTTAAATCACAGATTTTATTCTAGAAAAGTGCATTAATAATATGCATGTAAAATAAACAAATCAAAACTCAAACAAACTAAACAAAACTATGGCTCTGTTAGCTCAACACACACAGACACTGTAACGGAACCCACGGGGAAGAACTGTAGGAACCTGACGAGGGGAACGGGAACCCTCTACTCCAGATCATGGGTAAGTCACGGTTTTGCTCGAACACTAGAGACTGGAAACAGGGATGCTGTGTAGTGACACAGGGGGCATAAACTTGTGAAACAAAGACCCTTCGGCAAGGAGCTGAGACTGGAGACAGGGGTGCGGTGTAGTAACACGGGGAACATAAACTTAATATTAAGACACTTAGGCAGGGAACGGAGACTGGAGACAGGGGCGCTGTGTAGTGACACAGGGAATGTAAACTTATGAAACAAAGACACAGGCATGGAGTTGAGACTGGAGACAAGGGCTACACATAAGACACGGGACTCGAGAACTCAATAGGACGGGTGACACAGGACAAGAGTAGAGACCGGGAGAGACGAGAGACTGGACTAAAGACAAGAGACAAGACATAGGCTAAGGACATGGCAGTTAGCTAGGCAGGGCTACTAGCTGAACAGGGCTAGTGAGCTAACCCTGGCAGTCAGCTACACCTACACCTAGCTAAGCATGCCCGTAGCCTGACATGAACACAGCTACACTTACCTAATCTTTGAACAACAAACACTAAGGATGTGGGACACGGAAGCACTAGGTCTAGGGACTCTGAGGCTCCACGGCTAGTCTAGAGGGCACCCAGAGATTAGACTAGGGGACACGCAAAGGCTAGGCTTGGAGACCTTCACGGGCTAGGCTTGGAGACCTTCACGGGCTAGGCTTGGAGACCTTCACGGGCTAGGCTTGGAGACCTTCACGGGCTAGGCTTGGAGACCTTCACGGGCTAGGCTTGGAGACCTTCACGGGCTAGGCTTGGAGACCTTCACGGGCTAGGCTTGGAGACCTTCACGGGCTAGGCTAGGGGACCCTCCAATGCTAGGCTAGGGGACCCTCCAATGCTAGGCTAGGGGACCCTCCAATGCTAGGCTAGGGGACCCTCAAAGGCTAGACTAGGGGACCCTCAAAGGCTAGACTAGGGGACCCTCAAAGGCTAGACTAGGAGACGCTCAGAGGGGAGAAGACACCAGGGTTAGGAGAAACATGGAGGCGAGGAAACACTGAGCCTATCTACTTACCTGTTCTAATATCCATGGAACACAAAAGGACAACACACCACATCAACTCCACACACATTAAACATTTAAACTTAAACTACAAACACACAGGGAAAAACCAAGAGACATATTGAAAATAAACACAAAAGACAAACTTACAGAGCCAGGTATAAATGAATAAATAACCAAGTCAAAACAGAACAGAACTAAATAAAACAAAACTAAAGCCCACCTGACAATGTCAATGCTCGACCCAGTTCCCCAGAACTAACAGCTTTTTATACCTAATCTTTGCTTAACGAGCCACCTCGGTACAGGTGAAACTTTGACATCACCTGACCGAGGTGCCTTCTGGGAAACTGGGTCTTCTAACCAAAACTACAAACAAAACAAACTCAACCACAGTGCCCTCTAGTGGCAGTCCCTTACAACCTGTCAGTTTTATGGTTGTAAATGAGTCAAACCAGAAAATGGGCAGCTGCTGCATGTCTGTGCAAAACCTTGTGGTTTGAGAGACAAATAGCCTCTACACAAGTCTGTCTGAAGTCAAGTTGAACATTGTCAGAAATAAAGTTGACTGCTGAAAACATCGTTGAAAACATTGACTGGTAAACATTTGTTGGAATCTATTTGTTTTAATCTGAACTAAAAAATAAAAATAAAAAAAAACATGGATAACGGCAGCAACCAGAGATTTTCTTTTGCTGGACCTATGGGGCTGTTTGACCTTTTAGGAAGTCTGCTCTAAAATTTAGGGTTTCTCATGCTATTCCCATACACAACAGGCTAAACACTGAGTTACTGTACTGATTGTAAGATTGGCGGTTCAAGCCCCAGCTCTACCAGGTTACCTTCATGGGGTGCTTGAGCAAGACCCTTAACCCTATCTGCTCCAGGGGCACTGTATCATAGCTGACCATGCTCTCTGACCCCAGTTACGCTGGGATATGCAAAGAAAGAATTTCACTGTGCAGTAATGTACAGGTCCTTCTCAAAAAATTTGCATATTGTGATAAAGTTCATTATTTTCTGTAATGTACTGATAAACATTAGACTTTCATATATTTTAGATTCATTACACACAAACTGAAGTAGTTCAAGCCTTTTATTGTTTTAATATTGATGATTGTGGCATACAACTAATGAAAACCCAAAATCCCTATCTCAAAAAATTAGCATATCATGAAAAGGTTCTCTAAACGAGCTATTAACCTAATCATCTGAATCAACTTATTAACTCTAAACACCTGCAAAAGATTCCTGAGGCTTTTAAAAACTCCCAGCCTGGTTCATTACTCAAAACCGCAATCATGGGTAAGACTGCCAACATGACTGTTGTCCAGAAGGCCATCATTGACACCCTCAAGCAAGAAAAATAAATTTCTGAACAAATAGGCTGTTCCCAGAGTGCTGTATCAAGGCACCTCAGTGGGAAGTCTGTGGGAAGGAAAAAGTGTGGCAGAAAACGCTGCACAACGAGAAGAGGTGACCGGGCCCTGAGGAAGATTGTGGAGAAGGACCGATTCCAGACCTTGGGGGACCTGCGGAAGCAGTGGACTGAGTCTGGAGTAGAAACATCCAGAGCCACCGTGTACAGGCGTGTGCAGGAAATGGGCTACAGGTTGCAAATTTTGCATGTCATTCGGAAATCAAGGTGCCAGAGTCTGGAGGAAGACTGGGGAGAGGGAAATGCCAAAATGCCTGAAGTCCAGTGTCAAGTACCCACAGTCAGTGATGGTCTGGGGTGCCATGTCAGCTGCTGGTGTTGGTCCACTGTGTTTTATCAAGGGCAGGGTCAATGCAGCTAGCTATCAGGAGATTTTGGAGCACTTCATGCTTCCATCTGCTGAAAAGCTTTATGGAGATGAAGATGTCATTTTTCAGCACGACCTGGCACCTGCTCACAGTGCCAAAACCACTGGTAAATGGTTTACTGACCATGGTATTACTGTGCTCAATTGGCCTGCCAACTCTCCTGACCTGAACCCCATAGAGAATCTGTGGGATATTGCGAAGAGAAAGTTGAGAGACACAAGACACAAGAATCTGCAAAAGGATTCCCAACCAAGTATTGAGTGCAGAACTGAACATAATTATTTGAAAGTTGACATTTTTTGTATTCAAAACACTTTTCTTTTATTGGTTGGATGAAATATGCCTGTATGTATGATAAATAAAAGCTTAACTTAAACATTTCACTGCATATCCCCACACGGAAAGAACCTATATAAACATATATGTTTTAATATAGGTTTTGATATAGGTTTTTAATATATGTGACATATATAAAATTGGCCGTTTTCCTATATTATATGTACATTTATGTACATATATGCGTGCATATACAGTATGCATACATATATGCGTGCATATACAGTATGCGTACATATATGCGTGCATATATGTACCTATATAGACATATATAAAATTGGCCGTTTTCCTATATGTGCATATATGCACCTATATGTTTACCTAGATTAGTAAAAAAAAATCCATAGCTGCTAGACAACATAAATAAAAGCCCAAAATGTAGAAATTATAAATTTTTATTTTCTTAAGAACAATCAACTAGTAAAAGAACAAAAACGTGACAAAAAACTGAACAGGAAGAAAAAAAGAAATTTTGTGGATCTTCCCAGCTCCGTGAGCTTGGAATTGATAGATGTGCCTATCTGCCTTCGGGTGGCTGCCGGCCACTTCTTCAATGTAGCATCTAGAGAAGACAAAAATAACAAGACAGTATAATAATAATAAATGATTATTTATTAAAACTTCAGACGACAACAATTAGTGCCACGAGGTTATTTGCAACACTATATGTTCTACAAAATAGAGGACTACACACCCTACAGCGCAATACCCCAGAAATGTGGCTTTAGAAGAGGAAAGGTACTGTAGGATTAAGAAATGAGCAAGTGATGAATTAGTATTATAGGTACCAAGCAGATACAGTAACAATAATGGGTGCCCTACCTTATGCAGTCTCCACTGATGGCTAATAAACATTGATACAAGTAAGCTATGGTTAAAGTGGTGAACTTATAAAGTCTTAAATGTTTAGTTTTCCCTTCTCAACGCATTATGCATTTACTCACCAATAATGGCTACCTTTTTAATTTGGTCAAGTCTCCAAGTCGAAGGTGCCCAGCAGCAGATTCCGTACCATGGCAGTAGCAGAGGTGGCAAGGCGGGCTGCTCTCCACGCTTCTGCCTGGCAAAACACCCCAGAGCCCTTTATAACTTCAATCTGAAAAATAATTTCACATCACAATATTAATTTATTCTCAACTTTTAGAAACTTTTCATGTTTCATACTGATTCTCATGTTTAGCTTCCCAATAGTTAATAGGATTTTATGTATAAATGCAGATTAATGATAAAGATACATGCAGGTTAAAACTGCAACAGGAACAGTACAAAATAAAAACTGAAAAAAGATGGACATTCAGAGTAAAACAGTGCAAGATAAAAAAAATAACTGTAAAAAAACATACATGCAGGGTAAGCATTGGGAGCAATGTCCAAGCAGTGTAGAGAAATATTTCTGTACGACTTCATTGTTTTGTGCTGTGTAGTATAGTATTGTAATAGCTGATCAGAGTGATCAACTCCCCATGTGCTGGTTGTACGCAGTCACAGGACATGGAAATGTCTTTGTAGTCCATGTACCTTGTAATTTCACCCTCATCTTCACCACATCCACTGTAAAGCAGAATGGATGGTAGAACAGGTAGATACTTCTCGTGTGTCCATGCACTTCACAAATACAAGAGGTCCATCTGAACGGAGCTTGCGTGTCCTGATGTGAGGGGCTGGTGAAGGCAAGGGTGATGCAGACATTCTTAAGAACAAATAAATAAAAAAATGTTAACCTATACTGTTCAGAGTAAATGGATGTGCAATTAATATGGATGCACAATATATACAGTACAGAGATGACCAAAAATGTATCCACACTTCAACATGAAAAATATACACCTCTCTTCTGTAGGTCACATGACAGCATCAATGATGGTGATAGATAATACTACACACTGCTGCCATAATTCAATTTGAGTTTTAAAAAACACCATCCATTGGACATTACACACATATTGAACACATTCTAAACAATTACATCTTATCAGGCATTTGTAAATACACGCTAAACAAAAGGGATTATATACATTTACACCAAAGAAATATTCATAAGCATCACTTAGCTACATAATGCAGTATTTTAGCCACCTGGAACTAGCTTGTTTGTGCTACGTAAATAACATTACTGATAGCAGTGTTATAAGCTAACCAAAACGGAGCCAAATATATATTAGCAACCATAATCTAAAGCTATCCAAAACAAGGTGAAATACATTAGAACATTTATAAACATCTGTAAACTCCATAAGGCATTAGCTTAGCCACCGGGAAATATCATGTTTGTGCTACATGAGGCAGCATGTTAGCATGATTTACCTAAACTATATAAATGGCATTGAAAGCCAATGTGTCACACAAGCTGACAAGAGCTAGCTGTAGTGAGGAAAATATTTACTAATATTAGTTTAATATTATCAGAATAAGAGTTACAGATGTCGCCTTTAAGACTGCGCGTGTTTTCCCGCGAGAGGCCGCAATTTAGCTCGCGGCGTGCCGCGACTTGCCGGACTCAACATTCGGGAATTTAAAATTAATGTGTTGTGCTTCACTGAATATCCGCCAGATGGCGCATGGAAGGACATTATCTAAAAGCCGGTGGTCCGGGAAAGTCAGTTTCCCTATGTTTCCCCGGTGGCGCGCAGATTCAAATCATGACGTCACTCGCAACCTAACTCTGAGAAGGCGAACGAGGATTTTAACAGATTTTCTCTCGTTTTAAAGTGTTTTTACGAACTTTTTGAATTAAACAAATAACGTATGCAAAATAATCGAGTGTCTTTTCGCTTTTTTTTTTATATTTGAAGATAATTCATACGTTTTTAGCCGCTGCAAAAGGCTGGTTTGCTGGGCGAGTACTGACATCACGACTACTTTTATTACACCTACATTTGTTTATTTGTATATGTATGTTGTTAATATACATTTTTTAGAGATTGTGTGTGCGTGCACGGAGAGTTTGTGTTGATAAGTGTAAGTGGATAAGTTGATAAGTGTATCAGAAAGCATTAAAATGTTCATTTGAATTAAAATGACACACACACGTCTGTATATACAGTTTATCAATTACATATATATCAATTATATCAATTTCACTGAAGCCTATCCCTCGCCATATCATAATTCGCCATTCATTCTCGCATTGATAATCAGCGATATTTTATAAGGAGATTTAGGGATTTAGCTCTACTTAATTTTCTAACGTTTTAAGAAAATTCATTAGTTCGTTCATTCTATTTGAAGCTTCGGATGTTTTTATTTTTATTTTTAGATTAGTTCTGAACTCGCTTCCGTGAAACTATCGCTAAAACAATGTACTGAGTCCTCCTGAGGATATAAAGCTTTATTATTGTGTTTGAATAAATATTCAGATCTACCACAGCAGATAATAAACTATGGTGTGTCATAACCGAAGCAAACACCACGATTGTGCCTGGTTTCGTTCGACGGGAACGTGGTTCACTTGGCCGCGGTGTATTATAAACCTGTGGAATGTTTCACTGTTTATGCTCACATAAGAGTAATAAAAGTGAGTGAAATGTGGAAATGATGTGTGGCAGCTCAATGAGAACTAAACCAAAGATTTCGATAACTCCACTGAGTGTAGCATCTGCATAGTGACACTGAACATCTTCACTTTTCCGTTAACCTCTGAAAAAAAGCTGTATTTTGTTTGTTTATATTTAGAGTTTTTAGAACAGTAGAAGAAGTATGCGCGCGCACGCACACACATACACACACACACACACACACAGACAGACCCACACACTCCCCTGAGCCCTTGGGAAGCATCCAATCACCGTCGGTATATAAATGAGTCAAGACGTAGCCTAACGTGGTGTCGTGTCGGATTTCAGTGGTCACGGAGGGGGAAGACTTTGAAGAAGCTGCAGTGACAGTAAACAGCTGAACAACTTCACTTTTCCATTTACCTCTGAGGAAAAAAGCTGTATTTTGTTTGTTTATATTTAGAATTTTTATAGTAGTAAGAGAAAGTTATAGTTTGGTCTGTATTGTAGTTCGCACCCTTGTAGAGAATAAATAAATGAATAACACCTTCATATCCCCTCTCAAGAGTGTCATAGTCCATTGTTAGTTTTAATGATTTGGCTGAAACTAATTATCACTACATAAGTACCCTAATACCATTGATCATGAGTCTCAGCTGAACCTAATTCTATACTTGTAACAGAAAATGTAGATGCAGATTTCAAATGTGTATTTATATGATAGATAGATAGATAGATAGATAGATAGATAGATAGATAGATAGGTGTGTGTGTGTGTGTGTGTGTGTGTGTAGGCTCTACGTAGGGGCAAGAGAGGGCAGCGCACCCTCAAATAAATGTCTGCATATATAAATAAATGTTAATATATTCCTAAAATGTATATATTACAAGTTGATAAACTGATCTGCGGTAGCGGAAAAATCAGCTGAAAAAAGGACAGGCTGAAGCGCACGCGCACACACATACATACACACGCGCACACACACACACACACACACAGACACACCTCCCTTGAGCCCTCCGTCTGTCGGATTTCAGCGGTCACGGGGTGGAAAGACTTTGAAGCAGTTTATATATGATCCTAAGCTTGAACTTATCAGCATTGTAAATATATAATACTTTTCAAATAAAATCGATATTACTTTGACCCTGAAGTTTAGTTTAGCACACACAAAAAAACAGAAAAGTCATTTCTGGTAACGGAATGTGTAGTTTATTTACAGTAATTCATTAAAAAATGAATATACATACAGTACATTGTAAACACGGGAAAAATTACAAAATGAAAAAACAAACAGTGTCTACTTTATAAACAGCTTAGTATGTGCGTCGAGATGCTGAAATCCCTTGCATGTTTTTGCTTCCAAGTGGAGAGATATTTGACCGATAGCCTAGAACAAAAGATCTATAGGTGTGATCACAACCCCCTCCGACCGACCGTGCCATCAATCACTGACCACCTCAGAAGTTCCCTCCAATGTATGGCTGCAATACTTGTTTTGCAAGTATTTTTAACACCATTCAAAGGCTTACAAGTTCCATTCAACATATAATGATGTCTGCAAATGTTAATATATTCCTAAAATGTATACAGTATCTCACAAAAGTGAGTACACCCCTCACATTTTTGTAAATATTTTATTATTTCTTTTCAAGGGACAACGCTAAAGATATGAAACTCTGATAGAATGTAAAGTAATCAGTGTACAGCTTGTATAATGGTGTAAAGTTGATGTTCCCTCAAAATAACTCAACACACAGCCATTAAAGTCTGAACTGCTGGCAACAAAAGTGAGTACACCCCTAAATGAAAATGTTCAAACTGTGCCCAGTGTCAGTATTTTGTGTGGCCACCATTATTTTCCAGCACTGTCTTAACTCTCTTGGGCATGGAGTTCACTAGAGCTTCACAGGTTGTCATGGGAATCCTCTTCCACTCCTCCTTGATCACGTCACGAAGCTGGTGGATGTTAGGCTTCCATTTGAGGATGCCCCACAGATGCTCAATAGGGTTTAGGTCTGGAGACATGCATGGCCAGTCCAGCACCTTTACCCTCAGGTTCTTCTGCAAGACAGTGGTTGTCTTGGAAGTATGTTTGGGGTCATTATCATGTTGGAATACTGCTCTACGGCCCAGTTTCCGAAGGCAGGGGATCATGTTCTTCTTCAGTATGGCACAGTACATGTTGGCATTCATGGTTCCCTCAATGAACTGTAGTTCCACAGTGCCGGCAGCACTCATGCAGCCCCAAACCATGACACTCCCACCACCTTGCTTGACTGTAGTCAAGACACATCTGTCTTTGTACTCTTCACCTGGTCGCCGCCACACACGCTTGACACCATCTGAACCAAATAAGTTTATCTTGGTCTCATCAGACCACAGGATGTGGTTCAAGTATGCCATGTCCTTAGTCTGCTTGTCTTCAGCAAACTGTTTGCAGGCTTTCTTGTGCACCATCTTTAGAAGAGGCTTTCTTCTGGGACGACACCCATACAGACCAATTTGATGCAGTGTGCGGCATATGGTTTGAGCACTGACAGGCTGGCTCCCTATCCCTTCAACCTCTGCAGCAATGCTAGCAGCACTCACACGTCTATTTTCAAAAGCCAACATCTGGACATGACGCTGAGCATGTGCACTCTTCTTCTTCTTTGGTCTACCATGGCAGGGCCTGTTCTGAGTGGAACCTGTCCTTTTAAACTGCTCTGTGGTCTTAGCCACCGTGTTGCAGTTCAGTTTCAGGGTGTTAGCAATCTTCTCATAGCCTAGGCCATCTTTGTGTAGAGCAATAATTCTTTCTTTCACATCCTCAGAGAATTCTTTGCCATGAGGTGCCGTGTTAAACGTCTAGTGACCAGTATGAGAATGTGAGAGTGATAACACCAAATTTAACACACCTGATCCCCAAGGACACCTGAGACCTTGTAACACTAACGAGTGACATGACAACGGGAAGGTAAAAGGGCTAATTGGGCACAATTTGGGCATTTTCATTTAGGGGTGTACTCACTTTTGTGAGATACTGTATATTACAAGTTGATAAACTGATCCGCGGTAGCGGAAAAATCCGCTGAAAAAAGTGCACTGCAACTAACACGACAAACACCGTTTCCCATGCAGTGTTTTATTTGTGACGACTTGGCATAATGTTAACTTAACATTAACGGCCACAATTAGCATATTGTTTAGCTGTACATTTACTAAATGAGCACTGTGCCTAGTCCGAATTGTATATTTTTGTATAATCAATATCCATTCTGTTCTAAGTGTCTTAATTAATTTTAAATACAATTTTGAACCTTTTTTTATTCCTTGTTTTTATTGTTGTGATTATTTTTTGATAGTTTTACTTTCTTTATGTAAAGCAATTTGAATGACCATTGTCTATGAAATGTGCTACAGTATAAATAAACTTGCCTTGCAGTGTTCTAGATAAATGGACATAAGATAATTTTTCAGTGACTTAAACGCCAAGTAAGTACAAGTTCACATATTAAGGAAATTTGGCTTTAAGAATGGGTGCTTATGAAAATACTAATGTCACAATATCAATCACAGGCAAAGGAGACAGAAATTATTGAGGGACAGGTAGACCAGGGTCAATCAGATGTACAGTGTTGGGTAAGTGTGGTGCTTTTATTGAAGGGATAATGACAGATTTTTTACAATTTCTTTAATGTTTTTTGAGTTGTGGCTGTTTAGTAGAAAGTAATAGGCTCACCAATTTACAGTATGATCTTTCAATTTAGCAAGTGTAATGTAAACAAGTTAGTTAATATGAGTATGGAAAACATCTTTTCCTGCATTTTTTTCTGCTTCAGGAGTCAGTCTGTTCTGAGACAGTGAGAGTAGAGGAAGGGGCAGATTCAGGACCAGGGAGGGAGCCGGAGACAGCAGAACAAAGAGATGATATTGCCAGCACCAGCACAGGGAGCACCGTTTTTAGTTTAGATCTCATGTTTACATTTTATTGTATGTTGATGGCTTGACTGTAAACAACATAAACAATGCAATAAATAGTTTTAAAGAAAAATCTGCTTTGTCATTGAACCTGAGAAAAACTTTGAAAATAACCATAATGGTGCAGTCTCCGTGCTACAATAATAATGATAGAAGCAAAGTTTTTCACTGTGGGGACATACTGTATCTTTATAAGTACAATTTGACTGTATTATATGTGTCCCCTTCAAAAATTGCTCATGAGAAATTTTATATTTATTGTCCCCCGCTACTGTTAAATGAAATTTACGCCCATACTTGAGGCATCCTGGAGGAAAGGGGCGGGTGCTCAAGCACCCGCCGCCCTCCCCCCTCTGCACGTGCCTGTATGTTTGTGTGTGTGTGTGTCTTTGCAGTAAAACGTGAAAGCGCGCTCAGTTACAGCTCAGTCCCTCTTCTCACCTTTGATAGGTGAGAAGTTATCAAACCGGTTTCGGTTGGGGGAATTGGCACAATTCAGGGGTTTAAAACTATTTAACAAGACCGAGACGTCTCTGCCTAAAATGTATTTCTCCAGCAAAGCATAGAATAAATAGAAATAAAATGCTTAATATTAATAATATTGATCTTAGCTGGATGGTCTAATTCTCAAAACCGTTTAAGAAAGACTTAACACACTATAACTAGAATATTTACAAAACTGAAAGGTTGTCTTATGAATAATAAAAAACAACAACTCATAATTCAAAAAGATCATATGTTTTTATATTTTTTTTAGATCATAGACATGAATTAACTATATATATATATATATATATATATATATATACACTGGACACAAACAGCAAAAAACATGATGAAAAGCAATAAAGTGCTTAGGGCTTTTCATATTTTTTGCTGTTTGTGTCCAGCATTGAATAATTATTTTCATCCATTATTTGACCACGGCTGGGAATAAGAGCTGGAATGTGATTGTGAATTTATATATATATATATATATATATATATATATATATATATATATATATATATATATATATATATATATATAGAGAGAGAGAGAGAGAGAGAGAGAGAGAGGTGTTTTGCTGGCGAAAAACATTTTAGGCAGAGACGACTACTCGGCCTTGTTAATTGTTTTTAAAACCCCCAATTGTACGAATTCCCCCATCAGCGAAATCATGAATGAAAGGTGAGAAGAGGCATTATAATACAGTGGGGGTTCTGTGGGTCTCCAAACTCAGAAGGCTACGTGTCAGCCGATAACTGCTCCTTTGATCTTCTGGTTACAGCGGGGCGCCGACTGCTGATGAGTAGCCTGTACAAGCCAAGCTCTTCCCCAAAAAATTATGTGAATGTCTGCAAAAATCACTAACCATTAAAATGTTTTTTGTAATTAAACACGAATATATAAATTGTATTTTCTTTACACATAATCAAAGAAACAATCAAAGAAATCAAGTAAATGTTACATAATTATATTTAATGCACAAATTAGATTTATTTAAAATAGCCAAGTAAAGGTAATTAATTCCCAGATAGCTGTCATGTTTCGTCTATGATGTAGAAAGGCGGACGCAGACGCAGGAGAGTGTTCAGAACTCGTCTTTATTAATTTCTCGTTAACTCAAAAAAAAGTCTCTTTCTCCTTCTGTACCGAAGAAGCTCTTTTCTTTTCTTTGTTCGTAATTACTTAAATTTCTCAATAAACAAAACAGAATGAACGTCAAACAAAAACCCAAGCCTACCACACACTCCCCGTGTGGGTAGCCCCTCGAAGTCCCAAACGTCCCTCGGCCGCGCGTCAGGTCCAAAACTGCCTGGAACGGCTTCCAAGCGCACTTTGCTGGGCACAACAGGTGCACTTCCTTGATTCCTGTGATCGGGCTGACTTATCGCTGTGAGGGAGAGACGACAGCACTTTAACGGGGAGAGGGACACAGACCGTGACAAACACATAGACACACAAAAAACGAGACGCTACGGGCTCGACCGGCTTAAATAAGGACACAACAGGATAGGACACAGGTGTAGGTGTTCTTGTGATTAGGGAGACATACCAACGTTGACACACTAGGTGGGGACAAAGTGTCAGCTCAATAATCCGGAGACCCAGATCTTATTTCCCCGGGCCGCGGAGGTACCGATGTTACAATAGCAGACACACTTTGCAGAGATAATGCTCCCTAATGCATGTTACAATGACCAAATATGATAAATAAATAAACCACACTCTCAGCTAATAATAAAACAGATTCGTTTATTTTTTTTTAAATAAAAAATACATTTAATAACAATCAAACATTTGATTAATTTATAGAAAAACGAGAAAACAGTAACTTACAAATGAGGTCTCAATTTGAAAAGATGTACAAAACATAAAACACCACAAATAAGTATTAATCATAGAAACAAAATTAAACACTAACAGAAGCGTTTTGTACTTTATTTTTAAATATGACCGTTAGATACGTTGGTCAGGAAACTCCTGAAGTCAGATGCAGACACACTTTCAGTCACAAACTGCTGTGAAAAAAATAGAGATAGATATTCAATTAAAATTCATGATACTTAATTTAGCAAATTAACAATATTTATACTTTGTTCCTCTCGCTTCACAACTCATGAGAACAGACCGAAACCAGAACCGAACCGGAGATTAAGGAAAAAGTGAGAAGCAAGAATCATGTGTGGAAAGATTAAGCATGCAGGGTCACAGGATGACTCGACTTCTTTTTCTTGTCTGCAATGCGATTTAGACAAATTAGAGCTGCTGTCAATACTGTATGAACATATGTACAGGTTCTTTACAGTTGAAATTTAACTCGTAACTTATTAATAAAATTCGGGTTCAGAAAAAAACATTTATTGCTAGTGCTCTTTTACCATTTAATGCTTTAACACACACGACTCAGTTTGTTCAGAAATGGCATCTCACTGGCGAGGCTTTGTCTGAACACGCCATTTTCACGTGGTGTGGGGGTAAGAAACACACATCTCGGTGTATTAATCCGCGCGCTCGGTTCGTTATTATTTCAGTAGACACACAATACTTCAGACTGAAACACGACTGCCCCCTACAGGTAATGGAGGGCATGTTCACAGCTTGCCGCACACAGCCGCGCAAAGCCGCGGCAAGTCACGGGATCCCTTTTCTCGAAACGTGCGTTTTTAATGGCGACATCTGTATATAAGACTTAATAACTTACCCAGTGTAGCATGGGTCTATTCTGTTTTTAAAATGCTGCCGTTCATCGTCGGAGTCACACAGTCTTCTTCTGAGGTAAATGTAAACTCCTCCCACTTTCCAGAACATTCTGAAGAGTTTCCTCGGATGTGTAAGCGCGTGCCATCTTCCAAAACGTGCAGAAAACTAACTGAATCTGAGTATTTTCAAGCCTGTCTCTCTGTGTTAATTTTTCATGGCGGTGTCTGGGGGGCGTGGCCTAGTATGTAAATTACCCGGACTGATTTCCGTGTGATTGGCGTGTGGGCGTGTCCTGCCTCAGGTCATTAGCAGATAAGTGCGACAGAAATTCTGTGCCTCTCCTTGGTTTCATACGGATTATATAAACTGAGAATATTTGTTTTCAATGTGACTTGCATCATTTAAAAGTAGACACTTTAAGATATATAGATATATTTCTCATTTCAGTTAATTTTAGTGACCTGTTTCAAAGATCTTCACGGAGACTGAGGTTTCATATATGTGCATATATCCTCATATACTGTATGTGGGCAATTAGGATACCAATTTCATGTGTTCGCACATAAGTTTTTTGCATTTTTTATGTTAATTCTTAGTTATTGCCTTGATAACAGAAAATATGAGCTAGGCATCATGTATGACAGTTGCCAAAGTGAGATATGAGCTAAAATGACCAGATCCTGCCATTGGAGACATATCTTGTATGTACATATAGGGCTTATATGTGGATATAAAGAAGCAATACAGGAGACCTATATGGCCTGTATATGCACATATATGCACCTCAATGTTGCCTATATGTGGCATATATACGCATATATGCAGCATATATATTATCAAATATATGCATATATACTGCATATAGGTTTCATATATGCGCATATATCCTCATATAGGTGCGGATATATGCGCATATATACTGCATATAGGTTTCATATATGCGCATATATCCTCATATAGGTTCTTTCCATGTCGGCTCCTAAGCTTGTCTTTTAATGAAGTTCTTAAAACCCAAAGCAGTTTTTAAACTAAGAAAAAAATAAATATAGGTCACTTAAGCACAAAATAGCACAGATGCAAATGATCAAGTGTTTCATTGTTGTTTTCTCAAACATGATTTTCTCAACTTGGCGTTTATAAAGATTCCACAGACTCAATTTAGGAATGCACCCCTAGGAACCTAAAATACAAACACACACATACACACATAAGAGCAAAGCGGAGATGCGCCTTCACACCTCTTACCGTCTTTTGTCTTGTAAATGAGTATCATCATTCACCTTCCAATCCCCCCAGCACACACACTCTTTGTTTATACTGTAAACTGTAGCTGTGTTTGTTGGGGCACTTGGTTATACACAGTACATTAATGTATGGAACACTTACTTCCTGGTTTGTTTTATTTTAAATATAGCTTATTACTTTATTCAGCAAAATAAACAATATTATCATTGTGTTAATTATTAACGTATTAATGTCTTTTAATTAAGGACAAAAACAGACCCTGCGCTTGTGGTTAGGACTGATGCTGAACAGCTGTGTTCATAGGTTTAATCAACTATTTACAAGACAACAGTTACTGGTACTGATTTACTGATCGAAAGATCAGCTCCACCAGGTTGCCACTGTTGGGCCCTTGAGCAAGGCCCCTGACCCTGTGCCCTGACCCCAGTTACGCTGGGATATGCGAAGAAGGAATTTCACTGTGCTGTAATGTATATGTGACAAATAAAGGCTTAACTTAACTTGATGGAGTTCTTAAAACCCAAAACATTTGTTTATACTGAGAGAAAATTATTATGAGTCACATAAGCACAAACTAGCACAGATACATATGATCAAGTCTTTAACTGTTCTTTTCATTTGTTCCTATGACCAATAATAATAATAATAATAATCAGAGGTGGAAAGTAACGAATTACATTTACTCGCGTTACTGTAATTGAGTAGCTTTTTTGTATATTTCTACTTTTTAAAGTAGTTTTAAAAATGTGTAATTTTACTTTTACTTAAGTACGTTTTGTTTGAAGTATTGTAATTCACTACATTTTAAATCATATTCGCTACTGAGTAAAAAATAAATGAATGAAAATGATAAAATTGTGAAAATATTATGCTTTGTATAAATGCTCCGTTGCGCTCGCGTGTGTGTATCATGTCCTGGTCGCGCGCCGCTCCAGACTCCACTCCAGGTTTTCTGACATCGGCATCACCTGACCTTCCACACGGTCGCTTCCGCCCTGAGTGACGTCATCGACTAGCGCGACCATATATAAACCTGAGAGAGACGCGGGAAAGATGAAAGAGGTTGTGATTTTGGCGTTTTGATATTTGGTTGTGTATTCTGGTTTGACTTTTTGCCTCCAATTGACTTTGATTATTGCTTTGTCCCTTTGGTTTGTTTGGTCTTTGTATATATTTGTAGATAATTTCACTGTTTTTGGTTTAGGGAGTCTGGGAAGGTAGCTGTATTTTTGTTTGTGTGGTTTATTTTGTTGTTTTTTTTGCAGGTAATCTAGCTGCTAAATATAAATACCATTTTGTTTATTATTTTGGCCTGGGTCCATCCTGAATCTGATCCTCCTCCTGGTGTGTGTGTGTGTGTGTGTGTGTGTATACAAACCTCATTATTTCATCAGTTAATGATTGGATCTAGTTCTTTCTGCCATATACCACCATTTCCATACAGTTTAAAATAGAACCCTGAACCATTCTTTTGCTGTTTGGCCCTAGACTGGGACGTAACACCATATTTAAGTGACCACTTTGATTTTCAAGCACAAGAAAGACAACAGCTTTATTATGCAAAGGTGTTCCTTCAGTTAAAAACAACTAGTTTGAGATTTATATCTGCTCATCTTTTTTGAACTACGCTAGAATGCCTCATCCCACCCCCGCTGTTAAAAAAAAAAAAAGTAACTCTGTAACTTTTACTCTGAGTAAATTTTTTAATGAGCTACTTTTTACTTTTACTTGAGTAGATTTTTATAATGGTAACTTTACTTGTACTTAAGTAAAATTTCACTGAAGTAACAGTACTTGTACTTGAGTACAAAATTTTATTACTCTTTCCACCTCTGATAATAATAATAATAATAGTAATAATAATGATTATTATTATTATGATTTCAGCCCAACTCTTTGACTATTTAAAACAAAGTTGTCTCCCATTTTTTGCCCATTTAAGTAGTTGGTTCAAGCAGTGGCAGTTCTACACTGAATTGCGCCCTGGGCGAGACTCCCTCCCGGCCCCCCCCCCCCCCCCCCCCCCAAAAAAAAAAAAATTTTAACTGCACATTTTGTACACACCAGACTTTTTATTACACTACTCATAACTTAAATAAATATACTGTGTACAAATAAACATTATATAAATATATAATTAATATAGAACAAATCACACTAAAGAAAAATAACTTATTTACTTCACTGCAGAACAGAAACCACAAACTGAAACTAAAATCTGACTTTTCTGGCCTTTCTAGATGCAAAGTCATCAATAATGGCATCAAATGAGATCTGCTCCCCAATTGCATGATTTATGCTTGTGACATATGCTTAATGCTTATGACAGCAAGGCCAGTGAGCCGTTCCTGAGACATGGTTGACCTCAGGTATGTCTTGATTAAGCTGAGTTTGGAAAAGTTCCTCTCTGCTTGAGCTACAGTCACTGGCAATGTACTGTAAGTGCAATCCTGAGAGCAGTCCAAAAGTTGGGGTAGATCTCAGATAGATCCTTATCGTGCAGAAAAGTGATAAGCTCAAAAAGGCTCATGGTTTTTAATGGCAGTCATTAGACACTTTATTAATCTAATATAATCTAATCTAAGAGAGGAACAATTAGCTACTTGGTTAATTTACTGCCTCAAATTATATGCTTTGTCACGTAATAGCAAATGGAAAATGTCTTTTAAACTATCTACACATATGTAAATTAAACTGGCTATTTACAGTATACTGTAAATATATTGTAAATATATTGGCTATAGCCAACATTAACATAATAAACAATGGAAATAAATACCTGTACTTGCAACAGTCTTGCTGCAAAGCATAATTTTGTGGTTACATTTTGTGGTATTTAATAGAAACCATTAGAATTTCTGTGATAGTTTGTAAATTAGGTTTTTATTGTGTGTGTGTGTTTTAGCAAGGTAAGCATACAGTAGCAAGCATCATAAGCAAGAAGGCTAACAAACCTAAGAGTTAACGTTATACCACTAACATGATGACATGAATAACTTAATCATACAGAGAGAACATTGTTGCCTTTATGCATTTCTCCTCATCTTCTTTTCTTTTTTTTTTCTCTCCATCGCTGTGTTTACTTTATAATCGACGATTCGACAATCAACAGATTTCCCCCAACGCTGTCACTCACCACCAGAAGTCAAGACTAAATCAATTCACCTCCACATCATAATCGGTTTTATTATCTATTTTATTAGCCATTTCACACAATTAAATAAATGAAAAAAAGTGCAAATTACTGGTGTGTGTTTATAATATTTTGAATGTAATGTGCGTTATGCGTTATTTGTAAAAAAGTCAGGTAGACATAATTTAGCCCCCTTCTTGTCCGCTTCATTTGGGAGAGGTGAACTGTACTCTGGCTGCCCACTTCGCCCTACCCTAAAACCACCACTGGGTTCAAGTAAATGTTTTTTTTAATACCCGAAACAATCCCCCAACAATTAAAACATGCACACATGACTTTGACTAGTTTTGGAATAATATTTTTTTAGTTTTTAAGTTAGAACAGTAATTTGTATAAAACAGGTGAATACATGTTGTATTTTCCGTCAGGTCAGTAAACTACCCGGATACACCAGGTGCTTATTAATCCTTATCTGGATCTTTTATATTAAAATATCTATTTTAAAAACTATTAAATATGGAACAGTTTAAGTCTTTATGACGTATATGAGTATCAGACGTTATGCAGTTCTATGTTCAGAATATACAGTAGACCTGATCAAACATCATTCTAAAGCTGTCGGACTGTGACTGCATGCATCCTTTGATTGAAGTAGGCGTGGCGGATCGTAAGACACTAGCAGTTTGCTCAGATACTGTTGCGCGAGACCATTTAATGCTTTACATGTCAGGAGTAGTATTTTAAAATCAATGCGAAATTTCACAGGGAGCCAATGCAGTGGAGATAGGATAGGGGTGATGTGCTCATATCTTCTGGTTCTAGTGAGGACACTCACTGCTGCATTCTGGACTAGCTGAAGCTTGTTTATGCATCTACAGTAGCTGAACAACCAGACAGTAAGGCATTACAATAGTCCAACCTAGAGGTGATAAAAGCATGGACTAGTTTTTCTGCATCGTTTACGACAATATATTTCTTATCTTGGCAATATTTCTGAGGGGAAAGAATGCTATACTGGTAATATTATCTACATGAGCTTCAAAAGGCTGGAATCTGTAATCACACCGAGATCTTTTACTGTTGCACTTAATGAAACAGAAAGGCCATCTAAAGTCACGGTGTGATCTAAAATTTTACTCCTAGCTGTATGCGGTCCTATGACTAGAACTTCTGTCTTATCCGGATTAAGCAGAAGGAAGTTAATTAGCATCCAACTTCTTATGTCCTGCACACATTGCTCAACTTTAGTAAGCTGGTTTTTCTCATCAGGTTTTGCTGAGACAAATAACTGTGTGTCGTCAGCATAACAATGAAAACTAATACCATGCTTACGGATTATGTTGCCCAGAGGAAGCGGAAGGGAAAAAAAGCAGTGGGCTTAAAACTGAACCCTGCGGAACGCCAAATTCCACTACAGAACATGCAGAATAATCACCATTTAAGTCTACATTCTGATAACGATGGGTCAAATAGGATCTCAGCCAGGAGAGGCTGTACCCTTAATTCCTACTACATTTTCTAATCTGTGAAGAAGAATAGCATGATCAATGGTGTCAAAAGCTGCACTGAGGTCGAGTAATACAAGCATAGTTACACAACCCTGATCAGAGGCCAATAGGAGGTCATTTACTACTTTAACGAGTGCTGTTTCTGTGCTGTGATGAGGCCTAAATTCTGCCTGATATAGTTCATGTATGATATTTCTGTACAGATATGAGCATAGCTGTTCCGCTACTATCTTTTCAAGAATCTTAGAGTTGAAGGGGAGGTTTGATATTGGCCTGTAATTGGACAGCTGACAGGGGTCGAGGTCAGGTTTCTTAATTATTGGTTTGATAACTGCTAATTTAAAAGATTTTGGAACATAACCAATGTTGAGTGAGGAATTAATTATTCTCAACATGGGATCTGTTATTGCTTGTACTATCTGTTTAAGAAAATGTGTCGGTATAGGATCTAATATACAGGTTGATGAATTTGCAGATTGAGATGAGTTAATTTAGTTCATTCTCTTCAAGGGGAGTAAAGTATTCTAGGTTCCGATCTGACATGGCTAGGTTAACATCTGTATCAATTACATTATTCGGTTTCAAAACCTCAATTTTATGCCTGATATTTCCAATTTTATTATTAAAAAAGTTCATGAAGTCCTCACTATTGCATGATGTTGTTGTGGAGATTTCTGCAGTGGTCTTATTTCTGGTTAATTTGGCTACGGTATTAAATAAAAATCTAGGGTTATTTTTGTTATTTTCTATAAGAGTGGAGAGATATGTTGATCTACAGTAGCTACACTAAGAGCTTTTCTACATTTCTGGATGTTCTCCTTCCATGCTATTTGAAATACTATCAATTTAGTTTGACGCCATTTATGTTCTAATTTCCAAGCGGTCTGTTTTAAAGTGCGCGTGTGATCGTTATACCAGGGAGCAAGTTTCTTATCTCTAATAATTCTTCTTTTAACTGGAGCTACATTATCTAAGCTATAACGAAATGTCCACTCTAAATATTCAGTCGCCTGATCGAGTTCTGTGGGGTCAGACGGTGATCCAATCGAAGTTGATAACTCTGGGAGACTACTGATAAAACTCTGTGTGGTAGTTGATGTGAATGTACTTTTAATGCGGTAGCGCGGTGTTGTGCGTACATTATCACCGTGACACACTTGAATTGAGACAAGATAGTGATCTGAGATAGCTTCAGACTATGGAATTGTGAATAAATTTCTTATACTTAATCTGAAGAATATTATTAAATCTAAAGTGTGACCTGCTTTATGAGTGGGTCCTACTACACACTGATTTACGCCTACTGAGTCCAGTATGGACATAAATGCTGTTCTCAGAGGGTCTTCTGAATTCTCAAAATGAATATTAAAATCTCCAGCAATTAACACTTTGTATACAGAAACGGCTAGGTTTGAGATGAAATCTGCAAATTCACTAAGAAATTCAGAATACGGCCCTGGAGGTCTGTAAATTATAATTAGTGGAATCGACTGAGTTGACTTAATATACTTCCATACACTTATGTTACTATAAAGAATTTCAAACGCATTAAATTTGTGTCCGTGTTTTTGTACGATAGACAGATTATCATTATGAATAACTGCGACGCCTCCTCCTCTACCAGTTAACCGAGGCTGGTGTATGTAGCTGTATCCAGGAGGACTAGCTTCATTTAGAGCTTCATACTCGTCCTGTTTAATCCAGGTTTCAGTTAAACAGAGTATATCAAACTCCTGGTCTGTGATAATTTCATTAACAATAATTGCTTTCGATGTGAGAGATCTAATATTTAACAGTCCTAGCTTCAGATCAGAGGTACCGGCTGTGCATTCAGTATGATCCGAGTTTGTGGTCTTTATGTTAGTTAAATGATTAAAATGGACTTTCTGAGACAGTTTTGCTTAGCTCGGGGAACAGACACAGTCTCAATATGGTGAACCCTGAGTGACGACTCTATGCAGCTAGCAGACGGTTGGTTTAGCCTGTCTGTCTGCTCCCTGGCCTGGGCTCTGGATTGTCACCGATTAACTAAACCTCTAGTGAGACTATGAGTATACTACAGGAAATTAGAGCAGCACCTTCCCGAGTGGGATGGACACCGTCCCACCCTAACAGGCCAGCTTTGCCCTCAAAGGTCTTCCAATTGTCTATGAAGCCCACATTATTTTCGGAGCACCACCTGGACATTCTCATCTGGTCTCATTGGGATGGGACCAGAGCATACTACTTCATCGGACATCGCCTTCACTAATTTAAACACCTCTGAAAAGTTATTCTTGCTAACGAAGGCGTATATCATTAGTTCCTGCATGTACCACTATCTTAGAGAACCTGTGCTGTCCTAGAGCGCTAAGATTACCTGCTATGCTCTGGCTCCCGGTATACACCTAACCACTGCTGCTGGCGCCCCTAAAGGTCTAGCTAATTTCACATGCCTCAGTATAGAGTCTCCTATAACCAGAGCTCTTTCAGGTTTCTCAGTGGGTGCATCACTGAGGAGAGCAAACACGTGAAGCGCAAAAGAGGTGTGCTCCGGTGGGCTAGCCTTAGCGTTAGCTTTGGCTGAACGATTTTGCCGCCGAGTCGTCACCCACCCACCCCGCTGTGAGGGCTCTAATGCCGGAGTCGGGGGCTGGTTATCTTCGCCTGTGGCAACCAGACTGTCTGCTACGGGAATAACGCTGCTCTCACATTCTCTAAAGTCTGGATGCGTTCCACTAACGCTAATATCTTCTCCGTCAGAGTGATAACTAACACACACCTATCACAAGTAAAGTTATCGCTAATGACGGAAGAAGAATGTCTAAACATCCTGCACTCTACACACTGAACGAGCTGAACGGTAGACATGATAAGGTACCTGAGTCGGAGTTTAGTTGTTTGGAGCTGAATTCTGTTTGTTGTTCTTAGACGAAGACCTTCCCAGGAAAGCAAGACCCACTTTTACAAGGTTTAGCGACAGACAACAGAAACAATCCCCTCAAATAAAGTGTGTAGCTAAATGTTCACGAAAAAGACTTTGTGGTCAAAATTGCAATGCATATATAATTTAATATTCGCATTGTGAAAGTATAGTGACACAGGGAAAACAAGAAAAACCATAAAGAGGTTGACTTTTACCTTAAATTTTAAATAAAATTACCAGCCAATAAAAGTTTAATTTATGATGGTTCAGTAACAGTGGAACCAAGTGGAAACAATCAACAACTTCTCATTTTACATTTTGAGGTTATACAATGAAAAAAGTTACTATTTCGTAAACCGAAAATGGTACATAACATTATGTATGCACATTAGTTTGTCCAACTAAAGAATATACAACATGTGAATCCACAATTTCATTGCATTTATTTGCCCTCTTGATTTTTTTCTTTGAAAGATGTAGTGAAGCATAATGTACTGAGTCTGCATCAGGATCCTGCAAGGACACAGAGGACGCATAAGGATAAACAAATATAAATATTAAATCATGTAAACCTAGGATAATATTTCTGTATGTTCGAATTGAGCTAATGCATGGTTTAAAGCCTTGTGGTGAAGATAATTTAGCATGTGTGTCATTGTTCATGAGAATAAAGTTGATGGAACAATCTGAGGTTAATTAAGTCTTTTCTGCTCTTTATAATCAGTAATTGCTGATTAATAACATGACCACCACATATTACAGCACCCTAACACTTTATGTTCACAGTTATCTAAATTAAAAACTTCTAATCATGTATATCAGTTTAAAATTCACACACACAAGATTGACAGGTTCACAGTCTCATTGACAAGTGTTGCTCAGCTTGCTCCTGAAATTATGCCACCATTTGCCTTAGTTGTTGATCTTTATTTTTGCTTCTTGGGTTCTGTTTTTTCTGATCAACAATGCCTGAGTAATTTTAATAAAACTCTGAAGCCCCTTCTAAACATCCATCTGGGTATCTGTCTGTAAATGACCAGCAGTAACGCAGTTCTGTCCGTGTGCAGACCTTGATGCCTGCTGGCTACAGTACATTACCCTTGAATGAAGTGTGTGGTCAATTCATTTCTTCTTCTCATGCTGCTCTAATGTCACAGGCCTTAATTCTCCTGTCATGTGAGCTGCCCATTGTCACACTCAGTGTGTAACACCTGTGACACACCCACATTATCATTTTTCAGGTGGCATTTTTCACTTTAAAAATTATTCTGCCTACTGTTACTTAGTTGGGGAACGCCTATGGCACACTTAATGGAACTACCTGCAAAGACCACAAACACCAGCCACGGACCATTGGCCACTGAGGATTTCTGTTTTATATACAGTATATAGAGATTCTGAACTGCATTAGCATCCATCCTGGCATCTGTATGTGAATGGAAAATATATCTTTTTTAGTCAGATTTACCTCATTTTTCAATGTTCCATGACCTAAAGCAATACAACAGAGAGAACATTATTATTATTATTATTATTATTATTATTATTAGTAGTAGTAGTAGTAGTAGTAGTAGTAGTAATAGTAGTACTGTAGTAGTAGTAATATGTCTGTAAAGACTTTTAGTCATGAAGGAAGGTTATCTGGGGTCAATTCAACTTGGCTTTTTTGTTAGGTAGAAACATTTCACTACTCATCCAGTCTGAGGCAAGTTGGTAAGTTCCTCATATTTGAGTCCTCAAAGGTCAAAGGGCCCAACCCTGTGAAAAGGCTTGTTACGTGAAGAGTGGAGAAGGTGAGAGTAGGAGAAAAAATTTACAGAAAACACCAAGGAGTGGTGGTGGGGAGAAACAGTAATAGAGAGAGATTAAGGAGCATCGTTAAAGTGTATCGACTAGAGAGTAAGAGGAGTCCTTAAGTGTGGCTATCCTGCTGGACCTGTGAAAGGGTCTTGATCTTCCTCAAAATGAATGAAAGGGCAGCATGAAAGTTAGGAGACCTCCAACTCTCTTTAGAGAGGGATTTTCCATTTGTGCAAAGACAGCTTCTTTTACCCCTTTATCAAACCATTTATCCTCTCTGTCCAAAATCTGTACATTTTCATCTCACTCTCTAAAGATTCTCCCTCCTAGTCTCACCTTCTCCATTGCTCACTGTTACGTCCCGTAGTATTTTCGGGCATTTCGCATGCATTTTGGTGCCTATGTCTTTCAGGTCCTGGGATTGGACATCGCACCCATCAATCATGGTTTCCAGCGCGACCGCGATTCCCGTGGGAACCAATGAGGCTGCCCTAGCCGAGTATAAGAACCCGGAAGTGACGCAGCCAGCGGCGCGGCTTTTTGTTTCATTCATATATTGTTATGGTGACGGTATACTTTCGGTATTCTGAATGTTGTCATAGTGAATGTTGTCATAGTGATCTATCATAGTGATAGAGAGGGTTAGACAGTGTGAGAGCAGCGTTATTCCCGTAGCGGACAGTCTGGGTGCCACAGGCGGAGATAATCAGCCCCCGACTCCGGCATTAGAGCCCTCACAGCGGGGCGAGTGGGTGACGACTCTGCGGCATACTCGTTCAGCCAAAGCTAATGCTAAGGCTAGCCCACCGGAGCACACCTCCTCTGCGCCTCACGTGTCCAACAGGTTTGCTCTCCTCAGTGATGCACCCGCTGAGAAACCTGAAAGAGCTCTGGTTATAGGAGACTCTATACTGAGACACGTGACATTAGCTAGACCTTTAGGGGCGCCAGCGGCAGTGGTTAGGTGTATCCCGGGAGCCAGAGCACCGGACATAGAAGGTAATCGTAGGGCTCTAGGACAGCACAGGTTCTCTAAGATAGTGGTACATGCTGGAGCTAACAGCAGGTTATGGTCGCTGAACCGCTGGATGTCCAGGTGGTGCTCCAAAAATAATGTGGGCTACATAGATAATTGGAAGACCTTTGAGGGCAAAGCTGGCCTGTTAGGGCGGGAGTCCATCCCACTCGGGAAGGTGCTGCTCTCATTTCCTGTAGTATAGCTCATAGTCTCAGTAGAGGTCTAGTTAATCTGTGACAATCCAGAGCCCAGGCCAGGGAGCAGACAGACAGGCTAAACCAACCATCTGCTAGCTGCATAGAGTCGTCACTTATTGAGACTGTGTCTGTTCCCCGATCTAAGCAAAAATGTAGAAAGACTCAGAAAGTCTGTTTCAATAATCTAATTAACATAAAGACCACAAACTCCGATCATACTGAATGCACATCCGGCACCTCTGATCTGAAGCTAGGATTGTTAAATATTAGATCTCTCGCATCAAAAGCAGTTATTGTTAATGAAATTATCACAGATCAGGCGTTTGATATACTCTGTTTAACTGAAACATGGGTTAAACAGGATGAGTATGTAGCTCTAAATGAAGCTAGTCCTCCTGGATACAGCTACATACACCAGCCTCGGTTAACTGGTAGAGGAGGAGGCGTCGCAGTTATTCATAATGATAATCTGTCTATCGTACAAAAACACGGACACAAATTTAACTCATTTGAAATTCTCTATAGTAACATAAGTGTATTTAAGTATATTAAATCAGCTCAGTCGATTCCACTAATTATAATTTACAGACCTCCAGGGCCATATTCTGAATTTCTTAGTGAATTTGCAGATTTCATCTCAGACCTGGTCGTTTCTGTAGACAAAGTGTTAATTGCTGGAGATTTTAACATTCATTTTGAGAATCCAGAAGACCCTCTGAGAACAGCATTTATATCCATACTGGACTCCGTAGGCGTAAATCAGTGTGTAGTAGGACCTACTCATAAAGCAGGTCACACTTTAGATTTAGTAATATTCGTCGGATTAATTATGAGAAATGTATTCACAATTCCACTGTCTGAAATTATCTCAGATCACTATCTTGTCTCCATTCAAGTGTGTCACAGTGATAATGTACGCACAGCACCGCGCTACCGTATTAAACGTACATTCACATCAACTACCACACAGAGTTTTATCAGTAATCTCCCAGAGTTACCAACTTCGATTAGGCCACCGTCTGACCCCACAGAACTTGATCAGGCGACTGAATATTTAGAGTCGACACTTCGTAGCTCCAGCTAAAAGAAAAATTATTAGAGATAAGAAACTCGCTCCCTGGTATAACGATCACACGCGCATTTTAAAACAGACTGCTCGGAAATTAGAGCGTAAATGGCGTCAAACTAAATTGTTGGTATTTCAAATAGCATGGAAAGAGAGCATCCTGAACTATAGGAAAGCTCTTAGTGTAGCTAGATCAACGTATCTCTCCACTCTTATAGAAGAAAATAAAAATAATCCTAGATTTTTATTTAATACCGTAGCCAAATTAACCAGAAATAAGACCACTACAGAAATCTCCACAACAACATCATGCAATAGTGAGGACTTCATGAACTTTTTAAATAATAAAATTGTAAATATCAGGCATAAAATTGAGGCTTTGAAACCAAACAATGTAATTGATACAGATGTTAACCTAGCCATGTCAGATTCAAACCTAGAATACATTACTCCTCTTGAAGAGAATGAACTAATTTCACTCATCTCTTCTGCAAATTCATCAACCTGTATATTAGATCCTATACCGACACATTTTCTTAAACAGATAGTACCAGTAATAACAGAACCGCTGTTGAGAATAATTAATTCCTCACTCAGCATTGGTTATGTTCCAAAATCTTTTAAAGTAGCAGTTATTAAACCAATAATTAAGAAACCTGACCTCGACCCCTGTCAGCTGTCCAATTACAGGCCAATATCAAACCTCCCCTTTATCTCTAAGATTCTGGAAAAGATAGTAGCAGAGCAGCTATGCTCATATCTACATAGAAATGGCATACATGAACTGTATCAGTCAGGATTTAGGCCTCATCACAGCACAGAAACAGCACTCGTTAAAGTAGTAAATGACCTCCTATTGGCCTCTGATCAGGGTTGTGTAACTATGCTTGTATTACTCGACCTCAGTGCAGCTTTTGACACTATTGATCATGCTATTCTTCTTCACAGATTAGAAAATGTAGTAGGAATTAAGGGTACAGCCCTCTCCTGGCTCCCTGTGAAATTTTGCATTGATTTTAAAATACTACTCTTCACATATAAGGCATTAAATGGTCTCGCGCCGCAGTATCTGAGCGAACTGCTAGTGTCTTACGATCCGCCACGCCTACTTCGGTCAAAGGATGCAGGCTGCTTATCAGTACCGCGTATTATGAAAACTACAGCTGGGGGCAGAGCTTTTTCTTACAAAGCCCCAAAATTATGGAATAGTCTTCCAAATAGTGTTCGGGACTCAGACACAGTCTCAGTGTTTAAGTCTAGGCTCAAAACCTATTTATTTAGCCAAGCATTTTTATAAATAGATTTGCCATAAGGTAAAGGAGCAGATCTGGGGGACTCATGGACGTAGAGTATTATGGTGAACTGGTATGTTTAGATGCTGTCTTCCTCAGTCTCATTTGATCACTCAGGTTTGTTGACGGTGAGGTGATTGTTTGCTTTACATCTCAGGGAGCCCTCATGTTTGTGTTTCCTTCTGGCTCTCCCTTTTAGTTATGCTGTCATAGTTAGTCCTGCCGGAGTCCCTGCTTGCACTCTACAGTAAATATACATTCACATTAGACATTGTGACTGTGACCATACCTAATTGCAATCTCTCCTCCTCTTCTCTTCCTCCCCCTCTTTCTCTTTCCTCTCTCCCCCTGTCTCCCCCTCTCACTCTTTCTCTCTCTCTCTCTGTCGAGCTACACATGTGGTTCCTGAGCTGCCAGTGATCCAGACTCCCTCTGCCCTCCGGACCTGTCTGATCCATCCTGGTGCCCGGTTTCTGGTTGGAGGTCTCATCGCATGGATGCCCCGTGTGTCTCTTTAGGATGCGCCTGGTGTCTGGGGATGATTCTATCTACTTAGAAGATGGTTCTGGCCTCGACTGGTGTTGTCAGCTGTTTCTCTGAGGACTTGACAATTCGACAGTTCAGGACTGGAACTTTCTACAAGTCTATCTGAGTCTCGAATAACTACTGGACTCCATTTTACATCAACTATTATAACATCAATTAACATCAACTATTATAGCTGAACCTAACATTGTATAAATGCAGATCATTTCCTGCTATCTGTTTCACCCAGATGAGGATGGGTTCCCTGTCGAGTCTGGTTCCTCTCAAGGTTTCTTCCTATTACCATCTCAGGGAGTTTTTCCTTGCCACTGTCGCCCTCGGGCTTGCTCGCCAGGGAATATCTGAACATTTTATTCATACACATTCACATTCCATACAAACTTAAATAATTCTTTTGATTGTGTAAAGCTGTTTTGAGACAATGTCAATTGTTAAAAGCGCTATACAAATAAAACTGAATTGTATTGAATTGAATTGATTTGTGAATGGTGTGTGCATGATACGCTACTCTCTCTACATGTATTGTTCGTCCTAACTCCACCCAGTATGAGTTCTTGGACGTGTCTCTATTCACAGTGTCGAGTCCAGGTTAGTACGCCCTAGGGTTTACATAAACACGTAGAGTTAGACTTTGTTTAGATACACTAGATAGGAGTGAGAGCTACTTGTTGTACTTTTGTTTTGGCTAGTTAGTGTAGTTAGCGGGCATCCCAAGCCCTGATTTTTTTTTCATTGTGTTTATAGGTTAGATGGACTGCCGCGCATAAGTTAGAAGGTGTTTTGTTTTATTTATTTCATTGATTTAAGCTCTGCTCGTAGTGTCCCACTTTGTATATTGTAGCGTTTTTCAACGATAGCAGGGATCTTGGAGTACGAGTGAGCTTACTTGCTCCCCAATGCAAATGGCTGGGGAGTAGTTTATTAACCTCAGCACAAGCACACATACACAGGTCAAGCACACACACATACACGCCCAACTTGGCCGAAGCCACTAACCTAAACACCCTTCTCTCTCATGGTAGACACAGAGAACCCCCGCAAGGCATGATGGTCATCAGTCGCCGCCCCACCCACGCCATATTGCCCCCACCCGAGCTGTGACCGTCCCCGGTCACCATGACTCTCAGTCTTGGAGGCGTGAAGGCGGTCGGCGCTGGCGCTGTGAACGCCGGGGTCCTTTTGTAGAAAAGTGCAACATTGTCCCGGAGGTGGTCCGGCCTCCGCAGAGTTCGATGCTTCGCCAGCGTGTGGCTGGTAAGGCGCAAGACGGTCTCGGTGGAGCAAAACTCGCGCCCGCCCCGCCAACCGCACCCGGTAGATGACATCGGAGAGCCGGGCGCGTACCGCACAGGGGCCCACCCAGTGAGACACGAACTTGGGTGAAAGCCCTCTCTTCCTTCCGGAGGAACACACCCACACTTGCTCACCAGCAGAAAAACCTCGCCCCCGGCTGTGAGTGTCCACGCCCACACGCTCCACAGGTGCCCCCACCCGAAAGTCCTGCAGCAGTGCCCGCGAGCGCTGGGTGGGGCCCTTCTTTGCCGTGTAGTGCCGTTCACTGTCCTGCTGCGGCGCAGGCGAAATGACTGCGGGCGATGCTCTCGGCGAGGGAGTAACTCGGCACATGCGCTCTTCACCTCGCTCGCAGTACCGATGACGCGCTTTGCTGCACGGATATTCACCTGGCACGACCACCGGCGCTCGTTCGACAGCTGCTGGGGTACGCTGTCCCTCAGTCCTAAGAACGTTGCCACGGTAGTCTCGAGGTCCCGTGCCTCGGCATCACCGCGAAACCCCGGGGACTAGTTCGTGGCCTAGCCGTGATGGGTAGCCCTGTCCCCGGCTAGATTCACCTACCGAGTGCCCCCGAGGTGCGGGCGGTCGCTCGGCTCTTTCGCCCTGAGGCACCGCAATTATGGGTTCAGCGCGCTGTGCTGCGCGTAGCACCTCGGTTAGGGAAGCTGGTGCTGCTAACCTGATGCTAACTCTTCCTGCTTATTGGGCTCACAATCTGGATAGCCCCGGTGCGCCAGGCCTCTTAAGTCCATGGCGAACGCGCCCAGTGGCTCAGACACGCGCTGCTCACACGCTGCTTCTTGACGGTCACCGGCGCCGAACCGGAGGTGAAGTGACTCGCGGAGCTTTGCCCAGTCCTTCCGCTCATCGGCCCGGAGGTCTTCCAGCGCCCAGAGCGCGTCGCCCTTCAGCGAGAGTGCAACCCTTACGGCCATTTCTGCCGGAGATAAGCCTGCGAAGTCGGCGGCTAGCTCCACCTGGGCGAAGAACGCGTAAGGTTCGACGGCACCGTTGTAAGAGGGAAGGCGCAGCTGCGGCGCCCATCGCCGGCATGGAGCTGTAGCTTGCTCCGGCACTTGCACAGCGTCAACGTTGGACTCCGCTCCGAGATGCCGGGATCCTCATCTCGCCGCTCCGCTTCCGGAGATGCTTCTTCTTCCGGAGTTGTGCTGCAACTCGGCGGCCCTCCTGGATCTTCCGCAGGTCCTCCGCCGTTCGCTCCAACTCAAAACTCTATATCCCACTTCTGACACCAATGTAGCATTTTTCGACGCTAGCAGGGATCTTGGAGTACGAGTGAGCTTACTTGCTCCCCAATGCAAATGGCTGGGGAGTAGTTTATTAACCTCAGCACAAGCACACATACACAGGTCAAGCACACACACATACACACGCCCAACTTGGCCGAAGCCACTAACCTAAACACCCTTCTCTCTCATGGTAGACACAGAGAACCCCCGCAAGGCATGATGGTCGTCAGCCGCCGCCCCGCCCACGCCACAATATATTTTCTGTAAATATTCTTTCTTTCACTATTTGTACTATTGGTTTCCACTGTGTTTTGGAGGTTTAAATTACTAAAGTTTGTTAAAACTTAGCTCTGCTCTGGAGTTTGTCTCATTCTTGTTCATAAGTGACTTCTCAAATAGTAATCAGTGACGGTTTAGAAGATATTAACCTTCCTTTTTTTATTTTCTTATGTCGGCTTCCTATCTCCCTTAGACATTAAGAGCAAATTTAACATCTAAATAGGAAACCATAACACTCACAAAACAAGCCTTTTCAGACAGCGGAGGATCCTTTGACCTTGGAGGACTCAAATGAAGAAATTATCAGCTTCCCCCAGACTGAAGAAGCTACTTGTACTGTATGAGTCCTGAAATGTTTCTACCTTACAAGAAAGAAGTCAGCTGACATGACTCAATTTCCAGATTAGTAGTAGTAGCATAAGAGTAGCAACTTAACATCACTAAATAATTGGTTATGTGCATTGTAATTAAAAGTCTCACTGTTAAACCTGTTAATATCCCATGAATGCAGCTTAATTTATAGTTTCTTTAGCAGGCCTTAATTTGTGAGGAAATACACCGCAGGAGCTTCTAGATTAAGACCAGCATCTATTTGCCACTTTTTTTGTCACTATAAAAATATGTAAATACATTTTCTAATATTTATTGTTATCTGTTATTCTATTTGTGCACAAATGAGAAATAAAATAGAAAAAAAGGGATAAACACTTTTAATTTGCCATTTTTATTATATTTTATTTCTCTTGAAGAGCATAAATGGTATTTAAGGAAACAGTTTAATTTGTTGACATTTAGTGTTAACAGCACTGAAAGCGGAGAAAAATCTCCTGCAAGCACAACACAAACACAGCAATTTCAGTTTCTACAAAAATGTAAGAATATCTGAGTATCCAGGCTGAACATTCTTTTATAATTTACTTATTGAAAAAGGCTAAATCGATCTAGTTTAAAGTGTTTGTGTGACTGGTGTTACCTTGATCTTGTTGGTCAGTGCCAAAAAGGTCATTGCAAGTGCAATCAATATTTCAACAAGGTGTTTTATTGATAGTTTATCAGTGTAAAATAAGCATTCTTCTAAGATACTTAAATGACAGGAGGCTGAGATGTTTGGAAACTCTTTACTGAGCAGAATATACAACTTTAACCAGAACCTCTAGTAATCTAACTAAAACTTCCCCATTTTCTAGTGGGGAACACTTAACATAACACTTACTGTAGCACACTTAACATAACACTTATCACTTAACCCTCTTCTTATTTGCTCTCTTAAATGGGGCTTCACTTATTGCAACTAATATATTGCATTAGATGAATGATCACAACGTGTTCGGAATGCGGAAGCGAGGGTGAAGCACAGGAGGTTCCCTTTCAAAAGCTATGCTTGATGCTGCGTGAAAACGCTATGGGAACATCTTTCTATGTTGCCGGCTGTGAAGCATGTTTGTATCAAACACGCCAAATCTTGGCATATATAACCTCTGTCAGATGACATCATCCGATAAGGTGTTCCTGCAGGTTATAAATAGGACTGAACTGGAAACATCCTCAGGTCTTTTTGTCTTCAAGGACCGCATTGTGTATGTGTGTGTGTGCAAGCATTTTTCAAAGCAAAAAGAAACCGAAAATTTAAAGTGTCTTATTACTCACCAGAAAGATGGCAGAGTTAGACAGCAGATCCTTGCCTCCGTGTAAAAGATATCTCGCTTTCTGTTTTCAGTGTTTGAGAGAAGAGCACGCTATCCTCGGGCTTGAGGGAGGATGTGAGTATTGCGATCTCCTCCCTATTAAAGTCCCTCGCGCTCAGCTATGGTCGGGGGCGAAGCCTACCAGTATCGATTCTTTCCATTTGGTCTAGCCATATCACCCCCCACATATATAAAATGGTCATCTTCTCACATGGCACATCAATTCCCTCGAAACGATGACTCTATTTCTGGCCCTGAAATACTCCCTCCAGCAGCTGAGAAGCTACCATGTCCTAGTGCGGGTGGGCAATACTACGGTAGTCTCGTAAATAGGCTGTGCTCGCGCCGCTGGGAAAAGCTAGCGCACCAGATTCTGCCTTGGGACACAAGACAAGTTCCTGTCCCTCAGGACGATTTACATTCCAGGGCATATGAATATGGGAGCAGACTTGCTGTCTAGCTGTGACACACAGGGTTTGGAAACCCCACCCCGAAGTAGTCACTCCTCCAGTTCCTCTTGGTCTGAGCGTGATGGCCCATAAGCATTTCCTCCCATAGCTCTGCTCTCGGGAGTCCTGGCGAAGGTCTGTCAACAAGCCTTGCACCTCGTATTGATAGCGCCCCATTGGCCGACCAGTGTGTGGTGTTTAGATCTACTATCTCTCCTGTGAGGAGGGAGCTTCTGTCTCAGGTGCAGGGGATGACATTCCATCCAAGGCCCGAGCTCCACCTTCACATCTGGCCCCTGAGGGGGACCAGTGAAGAGAGGCTCCATTAGAAGAACTTATGCCCTCAAATGGAGTGTATTGAAAATTGGTGCATAGTAAAAGATGTAGACCCTATCCACTGCCAAATTGTTTCAGTGCTGGAGTTTCGACAAGAAAATTGACCTTGGGCTTATGCCCTAGTATTCTCAGAATGTATATTGCTGCTATTTCAACTTGTCATGCCCTGACTGATAGGGTTTCTGTCGAAAGCACCCTTTAGTTGCCCACATATTCGTGGAAGTAAATGGTTCAGGCTGCCCACTAGAGCAACAGTCCCTTCTTGGGATCTAGCTATTGTGCCAGAAGGGTTGGCTGACACCCCTTTTAAACCACTAGAGTCATGAATTAAATGAATTAGAGATTTGCAGGCTTTGTCAGCCTCCCCATCTTGCTTTGACTTTGCCCCTGGGCTGGTCAAAGCTATTCTGCATCCTCACCCCAACCATCTTCCGAAGGTTCCATTCTCGACTATGCACCCAGTTGTTCTCGAAGCCTCTGGCCTCCTCCATTTACAGCTCCGGAGCAGGAAAGGCTTCACTTACTGTCTCCAGTTCGTGCTCTTCAGATTTACAGTACATCCACCACACTAGCCAGTGGCGTAAATCAGAGCAGGATTTTAAATATTATGGGGGCTGCAGCTGAAGGGCGGCCGCCACTAGACAAATGCTGTCACATTGGGTGAGAGATGCTATTGCCCTAGCCTATTAGGTGCGTGGCAGACTTCGCCTCTAGTAATTAGGGCCCATTCGACCAAGGGGCTTGCCTCATCAATCCCTCTGGCAAGAGGCGTCCCCTTGCAGAAAGTGTGTGATGTGGCAGGTTGGTCCTCTCCGCACACATTTGTCAGATTATATAGTTGGATGTCCATGCCATCTTCCGAAGGTTCCATTCTCGACTATGCACCCAGTTGTTCTCGAAGCCTCTGGCCTCCTCCATTTACAGCTCCGGAGCAGGAAAAGCTTCACTTACTGTCTCCAGTTGATGCTCTTCAGATTTACAGTACATCCACCACACTAGCCAGTGGTGTAAATCAGAGCAGGTTTTTAAATATTATGGGGGCCGCAGCTGAAGGGAGGACGCCACTAGACAAATGCTGTCACATTGGGTGAGAGATGCTATTGCCCTAGCCTATTAGGTGCGTGGCAGACTTCGCCTCTAGTAATTAGGGCCCATTCAACCAAGGGGCTTGCCTCATCAATCCCTCTGGCAAGAGGCGTCCCCTTGCAGAAAGTGTGTGATGTGGCAGGTTGGTCCTCTCCGCACACATTTGTCAGATTTTATAGTTGGATGTCCATGCAATTCCAGCATCCCAGAATTATGTCTGAGACGCCTTGGGGGACTGTGTGCACACTATACAGCCCTGGGGGTCCAGACACTTGCAGTGCGACGGCATTGCTATTCTCGTTCCCATAGCGTTTTCATGCAGCATCGAGTGTAGCTTTTGAAACGATACATCTTGGGTTACTTTGTTGTAACTCTATTCCCTGAAAAAGCGGAAACAAGATGTTGCGCTCCAATGCCGCACTGCGGGCGTGACTGGATGTACTTTCATACAAAAATTGACCTGAAGATGTTTCCAGTTCAGTCCTATTTATAACCGCAAGGTGCGGCTTTTCGGATGACATCACCTGACCAAGGTTATATAAGCCAAAGTTTCGGCGTGTTTGACACGCACATGATTCACAACCGGGGAACAGAGAGACATTCCCATAGCGTTTCACGCAGCATCTCGTTCTCGCTTTTTCAGGGAACAGGGTTACAGCAAAGTAACCCGAGACGATCAGTCAGCATGTCATCTGAGCAAAGCGTGGCATCGTAGCCAAAAGAGGAAGCATTAGATCGGTAACTGGGAAATCAAGCAGCTATGCCAGAGAAAGATGGCGCCGCTGTTTATGGTCCGCCGTCCCACTCTGTCGTGTTTTTTATTAATTGCTCTGTTTATTTTAATTGTCTCTTATGATGTGTCATCTCAGCTGATTTATGATTGCCTGACACTTTTAAAGATACGGGCTACTATGAACAACTTTCCTGACTGTATTAACAGTGGACATTCAAAGACACCACCACCTTTTCTAGCGTCTGCACCTGCCCATCTATGGCGTCCTGTTTACTCGTTGCGTCACAACAAGAGGCGCGTTCACTCACAAATAAGACATTCATTTTGAACGATCTGATCTCCACTCGCGACTTGGATTTTATTTTGCTCACGGAAACTTGACTAAAACAAGGTGATAACAGCGCCTTCTCCGAGCTCCTCCCTCCCATCGTGGTGGAGGACTGGCTGCGGTTTTCAAACAAAAGTTCAGCTGCCATTTAATCCCATGTAAAAGCTGTAATAGCTTTGAGCTGGAACTGGTTTTGATTCAGTTTGCATGTCCTGTACTGTGTGCTATTGTTTATCTTCCAACTAAATACAATAAATTAGCAGTTATCAAACCAATAATTAAGAAACCTGACCTTGATCCCTATCAGCTGTCCAATTACAGGCCAATATCAAACCTCCCCTTTATCTCTAAGATTCTGGAAAAGATAGTAGCGTGCAGCTATGCTCATATCTACATAGAAATACATGAAATGTATCAGTCAGGATTTAGGCCTCATCACAGCACAGAAACAGCACTCATTAAAGTAGTAAATGACCTCCTATTGGCCTCTGATCAGGATTGTGTAACTATGCTTGTATTACTTGACCTCAGTGCAGCTTTTGACACCATTGATCATGCTATTCTTCTTCACAGATTAGAAAATGTAGTAGGAATTAAGGGTACAGCCCTCTCCTGGCTCAGATCCTATTTGACAGATCGTTATCGTAAATGGTGATTATTCTGCATGTTCTCTAGTGGAGTTTGGCGTTCCGCAGGGTTGAGTTTTAGGCCCACTGGTTTTTCCCTTTACATGTTTCCTCTGGGCAACATAATCCCTAAGCATGGTATTAGTTTTCATTGTTGTGCTGACGACACACAGTTATAGGTCTCAGCAAAACCTGATGAGAAAAATCATCTTACTAAAGTTGAGCAATGTGTGCAGGACATAAGAAATTGGGTGCTAATTAACTTCCTTCTGCTTAATCCAGATAAGACAGAAGTTCTAGTGATAGGACCGCATACAGCTAGGAGTAAAATCTTAGATCACACCGTAATTTTAGATGGCCTTTCTGTTCCATCAAGTGCAGCAGTAAAAGACCTCAGCGTGATTATAGATTCCAGCCTTTCATTTGAAGCTCATGTAGATAATATCAACAGGATAGCATTCTTTCACCTCAGAAATATTGCCAAGATAATAAATATATTGTCGCTAAATGATGCAGAAAAACTAGTTCATGCTTTTTTCACTTTTAGGTTGGACTTGTCATGCACACTCAATCTGCGCCCGGCACTAGGACCCGGAAGTAAGGCGGGCGCCAAACCAGGAAGTATAAAAGAGGTAAACAAACGTTGGCTTACCGCTCAGTCATTGAGTTTCGGCCCATGTCGGTTACGGTTGTCATCCTTCGAATCTGTGAATACTCACCATTCTTGGGTTTTTACTTTCTGATCTTGAGTGTGTATTTCTAGGACGCGGGTTAAATTTGTGTTTTTCCCTTGCTCCCCTTTTGTGAGAGTCCTTAGACTAAATCGCGTGGTTATCCTATCCACTCGCTAATCTCCGCGTTTGGGTTCACCATCCACGCTACATTGGGCTAACCGCTAAAGCTACGTCTTCTGGTCACCGAGGTTAGTTCAATCTGACAGAATGACTGAGCCCTCCGCGGTGAACCCAGCGGATCATGCGCACCTCTGCGATGTGGTGGATCAGCATGCCGAGCTAATCAACAAGCTAACCGGAGAGATCGCTACTCTGCGCCTGGGCCTCCAAGACGTCGCGGCCCTGCACCGCGAGGTTGCGGAGCTCAGGCGGGAGAACGCGGATCTCCGCGCGGCTGTTGCTAGCGCGGCTAGCGGGCCCCCCGTCGCGGCGGCCGCAGCGTCGCACCCCCCTCCCCCCCTCCTTCTGATGTTTTCTTATCCTTACCAGAGAAATGGAATGGCATGGACGGGAGGTGCAGTGTGTTTCTAACAGCGCTCGATCTGGTGTTTGAGTTTAATTCCACCAAATACTCCACCGATCGGCTACGCATTGCTCTACTCGTTTCGTTGCTCTCAGGGCAGGCAGCTGAGTGGGCCACGGCAGTTCTCCGGGCAGACACAGACACCGCCCACTCATATAATGAGTTCACCCACCAACTCAGATTAACTTTTGAACCCCCTGCGGGCGAGGTGGAGACCGACACAAAGCTCTATCACCTGCGGCAGGGAGGATCGTCCGTGAGTCGCTACACCGCCGAATTTCGAACACTCGCCGTCCAGACCACCTGGGGAGACGCAGCGCTCCGGACATCCTACTACGAGGGACTGGCTTCCAGGATAAAAGACGAACTAGCCGGGCGAGAGCTTCCTGCCACGTTGGAGGGTTTAATCCAACTCACCCTCCGAATTGACCAACGCCTCATCTCTCGCCCGAGGCCAGCCCCTAGAACCCTGCCGCCAGCACCCACCTTCACCTTCACCCCCCCACGACCACCAAGTCCCGCTACCAACACCACCTATGGACATGTCGGTTCTCCACCTCCTGCCGTGGTTGACACGGGAGCCGGGGAACCCATGCAATTAGGGCGCGCATCCCTGACCGTTGCAGAACGAGAACGACGCTTCAGAGAGGGGCTCTGTGCCTATTGCGGTTCAGCGGAGCATCACAGAGCCATATGTCCACGTCGCCAGGGAAACGCCCAAACCCGGTGAGTGATGGGAGCTGCTCACCGGGTCACCTCCACCTCTCCGCGACGACACCTAGCGTCTCTTGTCTCACGGTACAGGCATCCCTCCAGTTTGGCCACAAACGGGTCAGAAGTACTGCATTCATCGACTCCGGGGCCGCAGGCAACTTCATTGACTCTTCCTATGCCAAAGAACTGGGGGTAAAGTTCGAAGCGTTATCCCAGCCTGTTCGAATTACATCAGTCGACGGTCGGCCCCTCTCCTCCAGCCCCATTACCACCCAGACTCAACCCATCACCCTCATCGTCGACCATCACCACGAACTGATTCAGTTCCACCTCACCTCCGTCTCATCTCCACCTATCATACTCGGGCACCCGTGGCTTCTACACGATCCATTAATCTCTTGGACCCAAAACCGGATCTTACAATGGGGCCCGACCTGTTCCGAACTCTGCCTACGGGCTTCGGCTGGGACGTGCTCTAGGGAGTCTGAGGCCCCCGACGTCGACACCAATGCCATCCCTGTCGCCTATCAGGACCTGGCTGAAGCGTTCTGCAAGCGACGGGCCACTCATCTACCACCTCATCGCCCTTACGACCTGGCAATAGATCTTCAGCCGGGTTCCATCCCTCCCCGCGGCCATCTCTACTCCTTATCCACCTCCGAGACGCGGGTGATGGAGGAGTATGTGTCTTCTGCCCTACGTCATGGTACCATCCGACCCTCCTCATCACCCGCTGCCGTGGGGTTCTTCTTCGTGAAGAAAAAAGGCGGCAAACTACGCCCATGTGTCGATTATCGGGGGCTCAATAACATCACGATTAAGAATCGACACCCTTTGCCTCTTACCAACTCTGCCCTGGACGCCCTCTCTGGTGCCACCATTTTCACGAAGTTGGACCTCTGGAGCGCCTACAACTTGGTGCGCATCAGAGAGGGCAATGAGTGGAAGACGGCCTTCATCACCCCCACAGGACACTATGAAAGCCTTGTCATACCATTTGGACTTTGCAATGCACCAGCAGCCTTCCAACACTTCATAAATAACGTTCTCAGAGATATGCTCGGCCGGTGGGTTTACGTCTACCTGGACGATATCCTCATATATTCACATACCCTTATAGAACATGTCCAACACGTCAGAGCGGTACTGACGAGATTAATCGCCCACCAACTGTACTGTAAGTTGGAAAAGTGTGCTTTTCACGAGCACTCCACCACGTTCCTGGGTTTTGTCATCTCGCCCCAGGGTGTGGCCATGGACCCGCAGAAACTCGAAGTTGTGTGTCATTGGCCCCTACCCAAGACCCTCAAGCAACTTCAACGGTTTCTCGGGTTTGCGAACTTCTATCGTCGCTTTATCCGGGACTACAGTACGGTTGCGGCCCCACTAACCGCTCTGACCAAACCCTCTTCTCATCACTTCCAACTCAACTCTACTGCCATCTCCGCTTTCCAAGAACTCTGCCACCGATTCACCTCCGCACCCATTCTTCTTCATCCAGATGCCAACCAACCATTCGTTGTGGAGGTGGACGCCTCGGATGTGGGCGCCGGGGCCGTTCTATCCCAACGAGGTCCAGACCAGAAGCTACACCCTTGTGGCTTTTTCTCCAAAAAGTTTGATCCCACTCAGCAGCGATACGGGGTAGGGGACCGCAAGCTGCTGGCCATAAAGTGGGCATTGGAAGAATGGCGACACTGGCTCCAGGGCGCCAGAGAACCATTTATCGTCTGGACCGACCACCAAAACGTCATCACCATCCGAAACCTCAAACAGTTGAACCCCAGACAGGCGCGGTGGGCTCTGTTCTTCGAACATTACAATTTCCATCTTTCCTACCGCCCGGGGTCCAAGAACATCAAAGCCGACGCACTCTCACGACAACATGAAGAGGACGCTCCCCGGGCGGACCCCGCACCTGTCCTACCATCATCCAAGATTATCGCCCCACTCCGTTGGGAACTGGAGACAAGGGTGTGCCAAGCGCAGGCTTCGGAGAACGAACCGGCAGGTGTGCCGCCTGGACGACTCTACGTACCCAACGCAATGAGGGGCGAGGTCATCCAATGGGGACACTCCACCCCCATCTCTGGACATCAAGGTACACAACGCACCCTACACTTTGTCCGACGTGCCTTCTGGTGGCCCTCCATGGCGAAGGAAATCGACGAGTTCGTCCAGGCGTGCCCAGTGTGCGCCCGGGCTAAGAGCACCAACCGACCAACACCCGGGGAACTCCAACCACTCCCTGTTCCCCGCCGGCCCTGGTCGCACATTGCCGTGACTTCATCACGGGCCTGCCGGTCTCAGAAGAGAAAGACACCATCCTAACCATCGTGGACCGTTTCTCCAAAGCTGTGCACTTGGTGGCCCTTTCCGGACTCCCGTCAGCTAAACAGACAGCCGAACTGATATTAGAGCACGTAGTCCGTCTGCATGGGTTCCCCAAGGACATCGTCTCGGACAGAGGGCCCCAGTTCACTGCCCGGTTCTGGAAGGCCTTCTGCCGTCTGATCAACTCCACCTGCAGTCTCTCATCCGGTTACCACCCTCAAACTAATGGTCAGACGGAGCGGACCAACCAACAGCTGGAGCGCTACCTGAGATGTTTCGTGGCTGATCGTCAGCGCTCCTGGGCCCACCATCTCACCTGAGCTGAACTTTCTCACAATCTTCACGTCTCCACCGCCACCAAGTTAAGCCCTTTTGAGGTGTGCTACGGTTTCCAACCTCCGATGTTCGAACACCAAGATTCAAGATTCAAGATTCTTTATTTGTCACATGCATAGTTATACAAGTACAACACGCAGTGAAATGTATCCTGAACCGCTCCTACGTTGTGCAAATAACAAGAAACAAAAGAAATAATCTATTAAAAAAAAAAAAAGTACAAATGTAAACATAATAATAAAGTGTGTATCTGAGCAGGATAAAATGTTAGTGCAAGTGATGCTTACAGTCCAGACTAAAGTGCAGTGTGCAGTGTGGAATGTCAGCACAGCACCCACAGTGTGTGGGTGAACTGGTACAGTCTTATGAATGGGAGAGTGGCCCATCATGGTTGAGGAGTCTAATCGCCTGTGGATAAAAACTCCTCCTGAGTCTCTCTGTTTTGTCCATAATGACCCGGAACCTTCTGCCTGAATGGAGAATGGAGAAGTTTGAACAGTCAAGAACCAAGAACAGGAGGTTGACGTACCCTCGGCCCACCAGTTGGTCCGCAGGTGTCGACGGGTATGGCGCCTTGCCAACGCAGCCATACGACAAGCCAACAACCGTTACATCACCCAACACCGCCGTCGACACCCACCGGGACGATTGTACCAAGCAGGTGACAAAGTCTGGCTGTCTACACAGAATTTACATCTCCACACTGAATCCAAGAAACTTTCCCCCAGATTCATCGGCCCTTATCGCATCACCCACCGTATCAACCCTGTCACCTACCGGCTCCAGCTGCCTGCGGCGCTCCGGATCCACCGAGTATTCCATACATCTCAACTCAAACCCTTCATCACATCACCCATGATTCCACCCACCCCCCCAGCTCCTCCTCCCTGGACCATCGACGGCGGTCTCGCCTACACCGTACGCCGAATCCTTGACTCGCGCCCTCGGGGCAGAGGTACTCAGTACCTTGTTGACTGGGAGGGCTACGGCCCCGAGGAGCGGTCTTGGATCCCGGCCTGGTTCATTCTCGACCCCGAACTGATTCGAGACTACCGTCGCCTTACCGGAAGTAAGGCGGGCGCCAAACCAGGAAGTATAAAAGAGGTAAACAAACGTTGGCTTACCGCTCAGTCATTGAGTTTCGGCCCATGTCGGTTACGGTTGTCATCCTTCGAATCTGTGAGTACTCACCATTCTTGGGTTTTTACTTTCTGATCTTGAGTGTGTATTTCTAGGACACGGGTTAAATTTGTGTTTTTCCCTTGCTCCCCTTTTGTGAGAGTCCTTAGACTAAATCGCGTGGTTATCCTATCCACTCGCTAATCTTCACGTTTGGGTTCACCATCCACGCTACATTGGGCTAACCGCTAAAGCTACGTCTTCTGGTCACCGAGGTTAGTTCAATCTTGAGCAAGGCCCTTAACCCTCAAGTGCTCAGATGTGTAATGAGATAAAAATGTAAGTCGCTCTGGATAAGAGTGTCTGCCAAATGCCTAAATGTAAATGTAAATGTAATCTGACAGGACTATTGTAATGCGTTACTGTCTGGTTGTTCAGTTAGGTGCATAAACAAGCTTCAGCTAGTCCATAATGTAGCAGCAAGAGTCCTCACTAGAACGAGAAGATGTGACACATCACCCCTATCCTATCTTCACTGCATTGGCTCCCTGTGAAATTTCGCTATTTGATTTTAAAATACTACTCTTGACATATAAAGCATTAAATGGTCTCGCGCCGCAGTATCTGAGTGAACTGCTAGTGTCTTACGATCCGCCACGCCTACTTTGATCAAAGGATGCAGGCTGCTTGTCAGTACTGCGTATTATGAAAACTACAGCTGGGGGCAGAGCTTTTTCTTACAAAGCCCCAAAATTATGGAATAGTCTTCCAAATAGTGTTCAGGACTCAGACACAGTCTCAGTGTTTAAGTCTAGGCTAAAAACATATTTATTTAGCCAAGCATTTTTATAAATAGATTTGTCTTAGGTAAAGGAGCAGATCTGGGGGACTCATGGACGTAGAGTATTATGGTGAACTGGTATGTTTAGATGCTGTCTTCCTCACTCTCATTTGATCCCTCAGGTTTGTTGACGGTGAGGTGATTGTTTGCTTTAAATCTCAGGGAGCCCTCATGTTTGTGTTTCCTTCTAGCTCTCTCTTTTAGTTATGCTGTCATAGTTAGTCCTGCTGGAGTCCCTGCTTGCACTCTACAGTAAATATACATTCACATTATACATTACGTGACTGTGACCTAACTGCCTTCTCTCCTCTTCTTCTCTTTCTCCCCCTCCTTCTCTTTCCTCTCTCCCCGTCTCCCCCTTTCACTCTTTCTCTCTGTCGAGCTACACATGTCATCCCTGAGCTTCCAGTGATCCAGACTCCCTCTGCCCTCCAGACCTGTCTGATCCATCCTGGTTCCCCGGTTCTGGTTGGAGGTCTCGTCGCATGGATGCCACGTGTGTCTCTTTAGGATGCGTCTGGTGTCTGGGGATGATTCTATCTACTTAGAAGATGGTTCTGGCCTCGACTGGTGTTGTCAGCTGTTTCTCTGAGGACTTGAAAATTCGATAGTTCAGGACTGGAACTTTCTACAAGTCTATCTGAGTGTCCAATAACTACCTGGACTTCATTTTAACATCAATTAACATAAACTATTATAGCTGAACCCCCTGCCACCTAACACACTGTATAAATGCAGATCATTTCCTGCTATCTGTTTCACCCAGATGAGGATGGGTTCCCTGTTGAGTCTCGTTCCTCTCAAGGTTTCTTCCTATTACCATCTCAGGGAGTTTTTCCTTGCCACTGTCGCCCGCGGCTTGCTCACCAGGGACTATCTGACCATTTTGATTCATACACATTCACATTCCATACAAACTTAAATAATTCTTTTGATTGTGTAAAGCTGTTTTGAGACAATGTCAATTGTTAAAAGTGCTATACAAATAAAATTTTATTGAATTGAATTGAATAAGGACTTTATCTCTGAGTTTTCAGAGTTACTCTCTGAATGAATGACAAATTATGACAGTTTACTCATTTGTGGAGATTTTAATATTCATGTCTGTTGTCCATCCAGCCAACTGGTAAATGACTTTCAAAGTCTTTTAAACTCCTTTGACCTGACCGAATCAGTAAATGACCCTACACATCAGCATTGCCACACACTGGATCTTGTCATTTCACAGGGACTTCCAGTATCCATCTCAGAAATAACTGATTTCTGTATTTCGGACCACTTCCCTGTTATCTTTGAATTTACTGCCTCACTATCTGCTATGAAATATTTTACTCCAGCCTGCCACCGCCGCACCATTACATCCACCACAGCTGGAGAATTTGCTGATGCATTCATGAACACTAGTTTTTACATCCAGGATTAGTTAGCTTCCCCCCTGTGCCCAGAGGATTTTATCTCCAACCTCTACTCACTCCACCTGCTCAGGGATTTTCGACTCCATTGCACCTTCACATGAGGACAAACTCATGAAAACCATACCTGACCCTTGGCTAAATGATACTACGCGTGCCCTTAGGCAGCACTGCAGACAAGCCAAACGCAGATGGAAGGACAGATTACAAGTATCACTGGGTATACTGCATGACAGTCTTTCTGATTATCAAAATGCAGTTAAAGAAGGTAAATGCATGTACTTGTCAAATGTAATCTCCACCAACTGTAATCGTCTTAGGGTGTTATTCAATACAATTCAGTCAGTTACAAATCCATTGTGTAATGTTCCGAAACGGGTATCAAGGTCATTCTGTGATGAATTTTTAAATAATTTTATCGATAAGATAGCCTCTGTTAGGTAGAATATTAATGCCACTTCAAATGGTCTTGATATATGTTCTTCTTCTTCTATGGCCTCATCTGTGTTTAGCAAGTTTGAGCCAGTGTCCCTATCTCTTCTCTCTGAAGTGGTCCAGCGGTTATCCCCAACTAACTGTCCTCTGGACATTATTCCATCTAGGGTGCTGAAGCAGGTTTTTAACACAGTGGGTCCATGTCTTCTCTCTTTTATAAACAGTTGACTCAGTTCAGGGTTTGTCCCAGATGTCTTCAAGCACGCTGTGGTCAGGCCCCTTCTTAAGAAATCCAATCTTGATCCTACAGGATTCTCTAATTTTAGACCAGTTTCTCATTTATCCTTTTTATCTAAGGTCTTAGAAAAAGGATAGTTGTCGCAATCCAGTTCCAGTCCTTTCTAGAAAAAAATCATGTTCTTGAGAAATTCCAATCCGGTTTTAGAACTCGTCACAGCACTGAATCCGCTCTCCTGAAGGTACAGAATGATATCCTCCTATCCCTTGATTCCAAAAAACCTGTGCTGCTAGTGATGATGGACTTCACTGCAGACTTTGATACTGTTGACCATTCGACTCTCCTGACATGTCTGGCACAAGAAGTTGGCCTTCAAGGTCCTGTACTAAATTGGTTTAGGTCATATTTAACAAATAGGACTTTCTCAGTCATGATTGGTGATCTCTCTTCAACCTCAGCCCCTTTGACCTCTGGTTTTCCACAGGGTTCCATTTTGGGCCCTGTTTTATTTTCCTTGTACATGCTGCCATTAGGACTGATCACTATCTTAAAAGCTTACTTGCACATACAGATACCTTGCAATATTATTATATAATTTTTTTTCTCTCTCCTATTCCTATATTTTATATTATACAATGGCTTGCAAAAGTATTCGGCCCCCTTGAACTTTTCCACATTTTGTCACATTACAGCCACAAACATGAATCAATTTTATTGGAATTCCATGTGAAAGACCAATACAAAGTGGTGTACACGTGAGAAGTGGAATGAAAATCATACATGATTCCAAAATCTTTTTACAAATAAATAACTGCTAAGTGGGGTGTGCGTAATTATTCAGCCCCCTTTGGTCTGAGTGCAGTCAATTGCCCATAGACATTGCCTGATGAGTGCTAATGACTAAATAGAGTGCACCTGTGTGTAATCTAATGTCAGTACAAATACAGCTGCTCTGTGACGGCCTCAGAGGTTGTCTAAGAGAATATTGGGAGCAACAACACCATGAAGTCCAAAGAACACACCAGACATGTCAGGGATAAAGATATTGAGAAATTTAAAGCAGGCTTAGGCTACAAAAAGATTTCCAAAGCCTTGAACATCCCATGGAGCACTGTTCAAGTGATCATTCAGAAATGGAAGGAGTATGGCACAACTGTAAACCTACCATGACAAGGCCGTCCACCTAAACTCACAGGCCAAAGAAGGAGAGCGCTGATCAGAAATGCAGCCAAGAGGCCCATGGTGACTCTGGACGAGCTGCAGAGATCTACACCTCAGGTGAGGGAATCTGTCCATAGGACAACTATTAGTCGTGCACTGCACAAAGTTGGCCTTTATGGAAGAGTGGCAAGAAGAAAGCCATTGTAAACAGAAAACCATAAGAAGTCCCGTTTGCAGTTTGCCACAAGCCATGTGGGGGACACAGCAAAGATGTGGAAGAAGGTGCTCTGGTCAGATGAGACCAAAATGGAACTTTTTGGCCAAAATGCAAAATGTGTAGCGGAAAACTAACACTGCACATCACTCTGAACACACCATCCCCACTGTCAAATATGGTGGTGGTAGCATCATGTTCTGGGGGTGCTTCTCTTCAGCAGGGACAGGGAAGCCGGTCAGAGTTGATGGGAAGATGGATGGAGCCAAATACAGGGCAATCTTGGAAGAAAACCTCTTGGAGTCTGCAAAAGACTTGAGACTGGGTCGGAGGTTCACCTTCCAGCAGGACAACGACCCTAAAGCCAGGGCAACAATGGAATGGTTTAAAACAAAACATATCCATGTGTTAGAATGGCCCAGTCAAGGTCCAGATCTAAATCCAATCGAGAATCTGTGGCAAGATCTGAAAACTGCTGTTCACAAATGCTGTCCATCTAATCTGACTGAGCTGGAGCTGTTTTGCAAAGAAGAATGGGCAAGGATTTCAGTCTCTAGATGTGCAAAGCTGGTAGAGACATACCCTAAAAGACTGGCAGCTGTAATTGCAGCAAAAGGTGGTTCTACAAAGTATTGACTCAGGGGGCTGAATAATTACGCACACCCCACTTTTCAGTTATTTATTTTTTAAAATGTTTGGAATCATGTATGATTTTCATTCCTCTTCTCACGTGTGCACCACTTTGTATTGCTCTTTCACGTGGAATTCCAACAAGTTGGTGCCGAATTTCCAAGATGGCGCCGGTGAGGTCGGCTGCCGTCACGACTGCTCCGACCACCTTTTCTTTGTTTTTGTTATTTAAGTTAGTTATCAGTGTTTTAAAATCGGCAAAATCACCACCATTGAGTACATTAGGTATGATAGAGACACTCTTGTTTCTATTGGTATACAATGTACTCACAATTCGACGTTTTTAACTCCGGATCCGAGCTGGCCGAGTGAGATCCTGAGGGAGAACAATGGACGTGACGCGAAGGGGAGGCCTCAAGGGAGACGAGCTGGCGTGAGAAACCGGCTCAGAGCCCGTGCACACCGCACACCTCTGCCTAGCATCCTGCTCGCCAACGTCCAGTCACTGGAGAACAAACTTGATGACCTCAGGGCCAGGATAAAGTTCCAGAGAGACATTCGGGACTGCAACCTTCTCTGCTTCACCGAGACATGGCTGAACCCAGTGGTGCCAGACCACGCCATACAACCAGCCGAGTTTTTCTCGGTTCACCGCATGGACAGGACGCGGGACTCGGGGAAGTCAAGGGGAGGCGGCGTGTGCTTAATGGTGAACAACAGCTGGTGCAACAGCACGAGCGTTGTTCCTCTTACACGCTCCTGCACACCAAACCTGGAACTACTGTCCATCATGTGTCGTCCTTTTTATCTTCCACGGGAGTTCACATCGGTCATAATCAGTGCCGTTTACATACCACCACTAGCGGACACTGAAACTGCCTTATGCGAGCTGCATGAGGCACTCACACAGCACCAGACACAACACCGGGATGCTGCGCTCATTGTGGCGGGGGACTTTAATAGTGCCAACCTCAAACGCGCAGCGCTGAACTTTTATCAGCATATCACCTGCCCCACCAGGGGCGAAAGGAAACTGGACCATTGTTATACCACGGTCAAAGACGGTTACAAGGCACAATCTCGTCCAGCGTTTGGTAAATCCGACCACGCCGCTATCTTCCTCATGCCAAAATATAAACAAAGGCTGAAACAGGAAGTTCAGAGGGAGGTCGCGCGCTGGACGGACCAATCGGTGGCCGCGTTACAGGACGCACTCGATGACGCAGACTGGGACATGTTCAGAAACAGCTCCTATGATGACGTCAGCGTGTTTACGGAAGCGGTTGTGGGATTTATTGGGAAGCTAGTAGACGATACGGTGGAGAAAAAGACTATCAGAACGTTTCCCAAGCAGAAGCCGTGGGTGGATAAAACCATCCGTGACGCTCTGAGATCTCGCACAGCTGCATACAACACGGGACTTGCGTCGGGGGACATGGAACCGTACAAGGCTGCGTCATACAATGTCCGGAAGGCGGTGAAAGAGGCGAAGCAGCGCTACGAGAGAAAACTAGAGTCACAGCTTCAACAGAGTGACTCTAGGAGCCTGTGGCAGGGACTAAGGACAATAACGGACTATAAAGCACCAACATCCGGTATGACGAACACGGACGCGACTCTGGCAGACGAGCTCAACACCTTCTTTGCTCGCTTCGAGGCTGCAGCTAAAGACGCTAGCGATGCTAATGCTAACGGCGCTAATGCTAACGGCGCTAATGCTAACGGCGCTAACGGCTGCAGACAGGAAGACACTGCCAGCACCGGGAACGCGCTCATCATCTCTGAGCACGACGTGAGGAGAGCCTTCAAGAGAGTGAACACCAGGAAAGCAGCAGGACCAGACGGCATCTCAGGTCATATCCTCAGATCCTGCGCAGACCAGCTAGCACCTGTGTTCACTGAGATATTCAACATCTCCTTATCTCAGTCCGTGATCCCCACATGCTTCAAAGAGTCCATCATTGTTCCTGTCCCGAAGAAACCACATCCTGCTTCCCTCAAGGACTATCGCCCTGTAGCCCTCACCTCAGTAGTGATGAAGTGCTTTGAACGCCTTATCAGAGACTTCATCATTTCTTCACTACCCGACACCCTGGACCCACTACAGTTCGCATACCGTCAGATCCACTCCACAGACGATGCAATCTCTCATCTCCTCCACACATCACTCACTCACCTGGACACTAGGAAAGGGAATTATGTTAAAATGCTCTTCATCGACTACAGCTCTGCTTTTAATACCATAATTCCCTCCACACTCACCACCAAGCTGGAGCACCTGGGACTGAGCTCATCTACGTATATGTCAGTGGATCTCCAATTTTCTGACTGGCAGACCACAGGCAGTAAGGATGGGCGGACATGTCTCAGCCTCACTCACTCTCAGCACTGGAGCCCCCCAGGGTTGTGTTCTCAGCCCCCTGCTGTACTCTTTGTACACCCACGACTGCGTGGCCACTACCAACTCCACCTCCATCATCAAGTTTGCTGACGACACCGTCGTGGTCGGACTGATCACCAACAATGATGAGTCGGACTACCTAGAGGAGATTGGAAATCTGGAGAACTGGTGCCAATGGAACAATCTCCTCCTGAACGTCAGTAAGACAAAGGAGCTGATAGTGGACTTTAGTACAAAGCAGGAGAGGAACTACCAGACCCCCGTCATCAACAGGAGCCCAGTGGAGAGTGTTCACATCATGCAGGACCTGTCATGGTCCTGTCACATCAACACCGTGGTGAAAAAAGCCCGGCAGCGTCTCTACCACCTCAGACGCTTGAGAGACTTTAGACTGCCCTCTAGGGTGCTCAGGAACTTCTACTCCTGCACCATAGAGAGCATCCTGAAGGGAAACATCACGACCTGGTTCGGGAACAGCGCCATGCAGGACAGACGAGCTCTACAGAGGGTGGTGCGATCAGCCGAGCGCATCATCCGCACTGAGCTCCCTGACCTGCACTCAATCTACAGCAAGCGGTGCTGGACTAAGGCCAGGAAGATCATGAAGGACCTCAGTCACCCCAGTAATGGACTGTTCTCTTTGTTGCGGTCTGGGAAGCGATTCCGCTCCCTAAAGGCCAACACAGAGAGGCTGAGGAGGAGCTTCTTCCCGCAGGCGATAAGGTCTCTCAATCACACCTCCACACAGGACTAATAACATCTTTTTAAGCTCACAACACTGACTGGACAATCATGGACACATTCATACACACTTGCACTAAATATTTATACATCTGGACAATTGCAAATGTCACTTTCATTAGTCACCTTTCATGCATATTTGCACAACCACTGACACTTTAAATTCTATATACATATACCCTATATTTCTATACTTTGCAATATTTTATTATGCCCTTATTGTACAGTTAAATTTTACTAGTTAAATTTATTTCTTTAGTATTTCCTTTTTATTGATTATTTATTTTACGTACAAGCTTTTATTTTATTTTTAAGGTCACTGGCGGTCGTGCAAGCATTTCACTGCATATTATACTGTGTATGACTGTGTATGTGACAAATAAAATTTGAATTTGATTTGAATTTGAAGTTGATTCATGTTTGAACTTTTGTTTTTAATGAGATTAATCTTCTGGCACCGTCCTACTTGTGTGAGACAATAAGCTTTTATCACCAAAGTAGAGCCTTACTGTACGTTCTGCAAACCAAAAACTGCTAATGGTCCCTCGGTCAAGATGCAAACAATGGGGTGATCGCTCCTTTGCAGTCGCTGGTCTGGAACACCATTCCACCGGAGTTACGCAAAATTATGGACCTCCCTTTGTTTAAAGCACAACTAAAGACCCACTTACGTATTTAGAATGGCTTTTAATATTTTATGATTTTATGCTTTTTTATAATTTTATCATTTTGTTTTATTTATTTTTATTATCATTGTTATTATTATTATTACTGTTACTATAATTTTCATTTTTATTGTTAATTCATTTATTTATGTGTTTAATTTTGTTCCTGTATTTTTATTTCTATTGCTATATTATTGTCATTTTTAGTGCTGTGAAGCACTTTGGTTCAACTTAGGTTGCTGTAAAGTGCTATATAAATAAATGTTGATTGATTGATTGATATGCGACTATCCAAAAAATAAAACGTAAAACAAAAGCCATGGTCAAAAACAGGGAGACGCGGATTCAAAGGCGGGAAATCAAACAATGAAGCGACAATCTGATTTGAGAGGTGAGGAAACCAAACGAACTTGGCAATGTGAAAGCATATAAATAAAACGTGAGCGAATTGAGGCAAAAACATACGATAATCGACTGATAATCGACAAATGACGAGCTAGGGAAAACATGAGCACATGGGGAGAGGGTGGGAAAACAGGGCAGACTGAATAATGACATGTCCAAAGAATATTGTGAACTGATTTTTATACTACTACTACTACTGCTACTAATAATAATAGTAATAGTAATAATAATAATAATAATAATAATAATAACAATAATAATGTTTTAAAAAGATGTTTTATCAGCTTAATAGCATCACATAAATTTTTCACAGCCTTAGATTAGATCCTTAGATCTTAATTTAAAATAAGTGAATTATCACTTCAGTGATTTGAACACAAAAATAGTTAGAGTATAAATGAGTATATAATACCATGGTGTTATCTTTTTTAAATTATCTTTTTATCTTTTATTTTTTATGATAAAATAATACTTTAGCCCTACAGAGTAAATTCCCCAGTGTAGAATTACCACCCGCAGTGTTTATGAGTGCAGCTGGATATCTATCTATCTATCTTTCTTTCTTTCACCTTTGTGCTTCAGTATGATGAAGATCAGGACACTGAGAAGAATCACAATCACTGCACCAAACCCAGCCATCAGCATGAAGGACACAGCAGGAGAATCTGGACCTTGGATCACAAAAGATTATTTATACTATATAACTGAAGTTACTACAACTATTCACTTTATAACTACTTACTTGATATTAATTTACCTTTCACTCTTAAGTAAACTGAATCACTGAATGGAATCTGATTCTTTTCCACGTACATGCAGTAATAGAGTCCTGTATCAGAGACATTTACTGCAGTGATGGTGAGAGACGTGTTCTTGTCCTGAACAGCTGTCACTATTCTCTTACTTTCTGTAAAGGAGTAACACGTTTCTGATGGAGCTGATGTAAAAAACTGTTTACACCCAATAAGAAGTGGAACTGAATCACTCATGTGTTTAAACCAGTAGATGTAACCTGTATCAGTCAGGTTATGTTGGCAGCAAATAGTGACTTTATCTCCAGCATCTGCCTCCAAAATTAAAGAGCACAGAGTCTCTGAGAGCAAACCTGCAACAGACACACACACACACACACACACACACACACACACAAACAAACACACGTCAACAAGCAAAAAAGCTAACAAGCAAAACAAACAAATAAAATGGTGGTGAAATTTGCAGTATTTGACTTCCCAGATAGCAGAACAACATTGAATCATCATTGAATCAACATTAAAGCATCAACCAACTTGTCATTGAATCAATGTTGAAATTTAAATGTTAAATGTTGATTTATCATCAGGTTTGCACCTTAAAATTATGTTATTTCAATGATGAAAAATAGATCAAGATGGGCATAAAATCAATGTTGTTCAACGTAAATTCAATCACTTATTTTACATTGAATCAACATTGAAGCAATTATAATTTAGTCTTGCTTTATGTACAGCAAGATTCTATGACAGTAAATCCCCAGATAGCAGAACAACATTGAATCATCGTTGAATCAACATTAAAGCATCAACCAACTTGTCATTGAATCAATGTTGAAATTTCAATGTTAAACGTTGATTTTTCATCAGGTTTGCACCTTGAAATAATGTTATTTCAATGATGAAAAATAGATCAAGATGGGCATAAAATCAATGTTTGTTCAACGTAAATTCAATCACTTATTTTACATTGAATCAACATTGAAACAATTATAGTTTAGTCTTGCTTTATGAACAGCAAGATTCTATGACAGTAAATCATGTCCGTTTTGATTTATTTCTTTAAATCAGAGACCATGTAGGGCAGAAAAGCTTTTTTTTTTTTTAAAAAAAAACAAAAAGTCAGTAACTCAACATCCTTCAGTTTACATGTAAAAGTATTTATTTATTTATGCTCCATACCCATTTAAACAGGAAGTAACATCACAATTACAATAAAACAACTATATAATAAAACACACTACAACTTACATACAAATTATTATAAACTGGATGACAAAATGACTTTTTAGAAGAGAACTATTAGAAGAGATTGTTAATTCTGAATTCATAAAACAGAATCTAACTGCCAAGAGAAGAGACTGGAAAACCATAATATAAAAATGGCAGCCTGCCTCAGCAAAATTCAGTCAAATGCAAATAGAAACAACCAAGTCAGAAACACAACAGATGACTGAAACATTATTCGTAAGTTGAAATGTATTTACTCAGCAAAACAGATAAGACATGAGTCTGAACTTATGGTTTTCCACCACGAGCAATTCCCCCCAGCCGTTCTGGTGCATAACAAAGCCATTTCTGAACTACTGAAGCAAAGAAACTCTGTGGCCTCCTTTTCTTCAGCTTTGTTGAAATAGACACTTCAGCTGTTGTTGTTGTAGTGCATCTAAAGAATGAAAAACAAACAAAAGGTTAGAACTATACAATGCTCTAAAAACTTGGAGTGGTAGTTGTTTATGAATGACAGAAGGTGGGTCCTAAATTTCTCAATTTTCTCAATCTCAAAAAATTAGCATATTTCATCCGACCATTAAAAGAAAAGTGTTTTTAATACAAAAAAAAAAATCAACCTTCAAATAATTATGTTCAGTTATGCACTCAATACTTGGTCGGGAATCCTTTTGCAGATTCTTGTGTCTTGCGTCTCTCAACTTTCTCTTCACAATATCCCACAGATTCTCTATGGGGTTCAGGTCAGGAGAGTTGGCAGGCCAATTGAGCACAGTAATACCATGGTCAGTAAACCATTTACCAATGGTTTTGGCACTGTGAGCAGGTGCCAGGTCGTGCTGAAAAATGACATCTTCATCTCCATAAAGCTTTTCAGCAGATGGAAGCATGAAGTGCTCCAAAATCTCCTGATAGCTAGCTGCATTGACCCTGCCCTTGATAAAACACAGTGGACCAACACCAGCAGCTGACATGGCACCCCAGACCATCACTGACTGTGGGTACTTGACACTGGACTTCAGGCATTTTGGCATTTCCCTCTCCCCAGTCTTCCTCCAGACTCTGGCACCTTGATTTCCGAATGACATGCAAAATTTGCAACCTGTAGCCCATTTCCTGCACACGGTGGCTCTGGATGTTTCTACTCCAGACTCAGTCCACTGCTTCCGCAGGTCCCCCAAGGTCTGGAATCGGTCCTTCTCCACAATCTTCCTCAGGGCCCGGTCACCTCTTCTCGTTGTGCAGCGTTTTCTGCCACACTTTTTCCTTCCCACAGACTTCCCACTGAGGTGCCTTGATACAGCACTCTGGGAACAGCCTATTCATTCAGAAATGTCTTTCTGTGTTTTACCTCTTGCTTGAGGGTGTCAATGATGGCCTTCTAGACAGCAGTCAGGTCAGCAGTCTTACCCATGATTGCGGTTTTGAGTAATGAACCAGGCTGGGAGTTTTTAAAAGCCTCAGGAATCTTTTGCAGGTGTTTAGAGTTAATTTGTTGATTCAGATGATTAGGTTAATAGCTCGTTTAGAGAACCTTTTCATGATATGCTAATTTTTTGAGATAGGGATTTTGGGTTTTCATGAGCTGTATGCCACAATCATCAATATTAAAACAATAAAAGGCTTGAACTACTTCAGTTGTGTGTAATGAATCTAAAATATATGAAAGTCTAATGTTTATCAATACATTACAGAAAATAATGAACTTTATCACAATATGCTAATTTTTTTAGAAGGACCTGTATGTGTTATTTCACAATCTGCAAATGTTGTCCTACAATGTACATATTCAATGCTATGAAAACAAATATATTTAATGTAACAATGTAGTCTGTTATGTGCAAAAAAAAATAAAAAACCTGTAGGACCAAAAAAATAAATAAAAAAAATCAATCCGTGGCGACAGTTTTGCAATTTGTCCTCTGTTCCCTCAGTTTAACAAATCGTGGCCACGGATTAACAAACTGTATGCACAAATTTCCAATCAGTACGCTCAGATACCGTACTATTTGCATATTTATTCTTAACATGACGACTTATTTTGGTGATTTTAGTATAAGCTTTTTACCCAGAGTTAGATGCATGCTGCACTGTTAATGTTATTATTAAATAACGCCTATTATTACGTTGCATTTAGTTTGAGAGCAAAGTAATGACAACATAAACTGTACATTATTTGTTTTGTATTGCTTTTTACCTTCTCCTCAAACTCACACTGCATGATTTTCAAAGTCATCGGATCACCATTGTTTTCACACTGTACTATCTGTGGTAGCATTTAGTTGCTGCTGTGTTCACACTGCACAATGAATTGGCGACAGGAGATTACACACTGCATGACTTTACAATAGGAAGAATCGCCAACAACTCTGTCTGGTGTGCAAGCTACAGCCAAACGCACACAAGAAGTGATAAGGAAACAACGCAAGATCATGCTGACATTGTGGTCTATAATTCCTCCCCGAACAAACAATAATTAAAAAAAGATGACGTCCTTGTTTAAGATCCCATATGGTCAAAACTGAAATTTCATGGCTTTTTTCATGGTAACTGAGGTCTAGGGGCTATGTAACTACCATATAAGTTTCAAAACAGTCAATCCACAGTAGAATGCACACAGCCTGCATAAAGTAGCTCTGCCTTTTCACGAGCTGCTGTGACGTCCAATCTACTCAGTCACCGCTTTCAGTCACCATCAACCACCATCCCACCCTTCTTTTGCCAAAACATCATGTCCATGCCATTGCTGAACAACAATAACATGAAAACAAGTCGAAAAAACGCTGTTCAGTCGATAGATGTCGAAACTACATCATTACACAGGCTTTCAAACAACATTAATATAAAAGACCAGTGGCACGTCAGCTTCAGCATCTTTCACACAGCCATTCCATTAAACTTTAAAAATTTACATTTAAAATTTTATTTAGTTAATAGAAGTTAATTGATAAAGAAAATCTATTTATGACATTATTTTTGACAGCATTATGATTATTTATTAAAACTTCAGACAACAACAATTAGTGCCACGAGGTTATTTGCAACACTATATGTTCTACAAAATAGAGGACTACACAACCTACAGCGCAATATAATGTGGCTTTAGAAGAGGAAAGGTAGGATTAAGAAGTGAGCAAGTGATGAATTAGTATTATAGGTCCCAAGCAGATACAGTAACAATAATGGGTGCCCTACCTTATGCAGTCTCCACTGATGGCTAATAAACATTGATACAAGTAAGCTATGGTTAAAGTGGTGAACTTATAAAGTCTTAAATGTTTAGTTTTCCCTTCTCAACGCATTATGCATTTACTCACCAATAATGGCTACCTTTTTAATTTGGTCAAGTCTCCAAGTCGAAGGTGCCCAGCAGCAGATTCCGTACCATGGCAGTAGCAGAGGTGGCAAGGCGGGCTGCTCTCCATGCTTCTGCCTGGCAAAACACCCCAGAGCCCTTTATAACTTCAATCTGAAAAATTATTTCACATCACAATATTAATTTATTGGCAACTTTTAGAAACTTTTCATGTTTCATAGTGATTCTTATGTTTATCTTCCCAATAGTTAATAGGATTTTATGTATAAATGCAGATTAATGATAAAGATACATGCAGGGTAAAACTGCAACAGGAACAGTGCAAAATAAAAACTGAAAACAGACGGACATTCAGAGTAAAACAGTGCAAGATAAAAAAAATAAAAAATAAACTGTACAAAACATACATGCAGGGTACCATTGGTGGGAGCAATGTCCAAGCAGTGTAGAGAAATATTTCTGTACGACTTCATTGTTTTGTGCTGTGTAGTATAGTATTGTAATAGCTGATCAGAGTGATCAACTCCCCATGTGCTGTTTGTACGCAGTCACAGGACATGGAAATATCCTACATAAGGCAGTATATTAGCCACCTGGAAGTAGCTTGTTTATGCTAAATAACATTACCGATAGCAGTGTTATAAGCTAACCAAAATGGAGCCAAATACACATTAGCAACCATAATCTAAAGCTATCCAAAACAAGGTGAATATAAACATCTGTAAACTCCATAAGGCATTAGCTTAGCCACCGGGAAATATCATGTTTGTGCTACATGAGGCAGCATGTTAGCATGATTTACCTAAACTATATGAATGGCATTGAAAGCCAATGTATCACACAAGCTGACAAGAGCTAGCTGTAGTGAGGAAAATATTTACTAATATTAGTTTAATATTATCAGAATAAGAGTTATATAAGACTTAATAACTTACCCAGTGTAGCATGGGTCTATTCTCTGTTCAAAATGCTCCTGTTCGTCGTCGGAGTCACACAGTCTTCTTCTGAGGTAAATGTAAACTCCTCCAACTTTCCAGAACATTCTGAAGAGTTTCCTCGGATGTGTAAGCGCGTGCCATCTTCCAAAACGTGCAGAAAACTCACTGAATCGGAGTATTTTCAAGCCTGTCTCTCTGTGTTCGTTTTTCATGCCGGTGTCCGGGGGCGTGGACTAGTATGTAAATTACCCGGACTGATTTCCGTGTGATTGGCGTGTGGGCGTGTCCTGTCTCTGGTCATTAGCATACAGTATAAGTGCGACAGAAATTCTGTGCCTCTCCTTGGTTTCATACGGATTACATAAACTGAGAATATTTGTTTTCAATGTGACTTGAATCATTTAAAAATAGACACTTTAAGCTTTCTATAGATATATTTCTCATTTCAGTTAATTTTAGTGACGTGTTTCAAAAAGATTTTCACGGAGACTGAGGTTTCATATATGTGCATATATCCTCATATACTGTATGTGGGCAATTAGGATTAGTTTTTTGCATTTTTTTTGTTAGTTCTTAGTTATTGCCTTGATAATAGAAAATATGAGCTAGGCATCATGTATGACAGTTGCCAAAGTGAGATATGAGCTAAAATGACCAGATCCTGCCATAGGAGACATATCTTGTATGTACATACAGGGCTTATATGTGGATATAAAGAAGCAATACAGGAGACCTATATGGCCTGTATATGCACATATATGCACCTCAATGTTGCCTACATGTGGCATATATACGCATATATGCAGCATATATATTATCATATATATGCATATATACTGCATATTGGTTTCATATATGCGCATATATCCTCATATAGGTGCGGATATATGCGCATATATACTGCATATAGGTTTCATTTATGCGCATATATCCTCATATAGGTTCTTTCCATGTGGGGCACGCACACTGCTCTGGGTCAGACACAGACAACGGGAAACAGGAACTAAGCTCTCAAACAAATGCTTCCCAACAGAATACCGTAGGTCAGATCGCCAAAATTCTTTCACCGTGAGTGGCAGGAACTTCCAGACTACAACATATTGAATTCTCATGCCTGTAGAGTGTATTATACTGACGTGGCGACAGTGTAAAAACACCCTACGATGTTAAATGCGAGTCGAAAATTTTGTACTTTTGAACGGCAAACAGGAATTAAGCTCTCAAGTGAGTAAACTAGACAGCAAGGTAAATAGACAAAACTTACCGTCAAATTATTTTTTTTCCTCAATAACTATATATATATATATATATATATATATATATATATATATATATATATTTTTTTTTTTTTAGGCACCATGGCAAATCTCTCGTAGTCAATTTTTGAACCTGTTTTAAACACATACACACATGCATACACATTTTATAGAAATGCACTTAGTTAATTTAATTTGCCATACATTGTTGAATGAGGATGTGTTCCAAAACCAAAAATCAACATTGATTCAGTGTTTGTCTTTTCAACACAGAAAAGGAATGAATTATCAACATTGATTCAACATTACCCAGATAGCAAGGTGACATTGATTCAATGTTGAAATTTCATCAGAATCATCATTTTGGTTGAGGTTGATTTTTCAATGCTAAATAATGTTGAATCAATGTTGATAATTCAATGCTTTTCTGTGTTGAAAAGACAAACATTGAATCAATGTTGATTTTTGGGTTTGGAACCCATCCTCATTCAACAATGTAAGGCAAATTAAATTAACTAAGTGCATTTCTATAAAAATGTGTATGCATGTGTGTGTGTTTAAAACAGGTTAAAAAATTGACTACGAGAGATTTGCCATGGTGCTTAAAAAAATTAAATAAATAAATAAATAATAATAATAAAAAAAAAAAATATATATATATATATATATATATATATATATATATATATATATATATATATATATATACAGTATATAGTTATTGAGGAAAAAAAATATTTGACGGTAAGTTTTGTGTATTTACCTTGCTGTCTAGTTTACTCACTTGAGAGCTTAATTCCTGTTTGCCGTTCAAAAGTACTCAATTTTCGGCTCGCATTTAACATCGGAGGGTGTTTTTACACTGTTGCCACGTCATTATAATACACTCTACAGGCATGAGAATTCAATATGTTGTAGTCTGGAAGTTCCTGCCACTCACGGTGAAAGGATTTTGGCAATGCGACCTACGGTATTCTGTTGGGAAGCATTTGTTTGAGAGCTTAGTTCCTGTTTCCCGTTGTCTGTGTCTGACCCACAGCAGTGTGCGTGCCCCACATGGAAAGAACCTATATGAGGATATATGCGCATATATGAAACCTATATGCAGTATATATGCGCATATAACCGCACCTATATGGGGCCAGATAGCTCAGTGGTTAAGGCATTGGACTATGGTTCGGAATATCCCAGGTTCAAACCCCACAACCACCAAGTTGCCACTGTTGGGCCCTTGAGCAAGGCCCTTAACCCTCAACTGCTCAGATGTATAATGAGATAAAAATGTAAGTCGCTCTGGATAAGAGCGTCTGCCAAATGCCTAAATGTAAATATGAGGATATATGCGCATATATGAAACCTATATGCAGTATATATGCATATATATGATAATATATATGCGTATATATGCCACATGTAGGCAACATTGAGGTGCATATATGTGCATATACAGGCCATATAGGTCTCCTGTATTGCTTCTTTATATCCACATATAAGCCCTGTATGTACATACAAGATATGTCTCCTATGGCAGGATCTGGTCATTTTAGCTCATATCTCACTTTGGCAACTGTCATACATGATGCCTAGCTCATATTTTCTATTATTAAGGCAATAACTAAGAACTAACAAAAAAAAATGCAAAAAACTAATCCTAATTGGCCACATACAGTATATGAGGATATATGCACATATATGAAACCTCAGTCTCCGTGAAAATCTTTTTGAAACACGTCACTAAAGTTAACTGAAATGAGAAATATATCTATATAAAGCTTAAAGTGTCTACTTTTAAATGATGCAAGTCACATTGAAAACAAATATTCTCAGTTTATGTAATCCGTATGAAACCAAGGAGAGGCACAGAATTTCTGTCACACTTATATGCTAATGACCCGAGGCAGGACACGCCCACGCGCCAATCACACGGAAATCAGTCCGGGTAATTTACATACTAGACCACGCCCCCGGACACCGGCATGAAAAAACGAACACAGAGAGACAGGCTTGAAAATACTCAGATTCAGTGAGTTTTCTGCACGTTTTGGAAGATGGCACGCGCTTACACATCCGAGGAAACTCTTCAGAATGTTCTGGAAAGTTTACATTTACCTCAGAAGAAGACTGTGTGACTCCGACGACGAACGGGAGCATTTTGAACAGAGAATAGACCCATGCTACACTGGGTAAGTTATTAAGTCTTATATAACTCTTATTCTGATAATATTAAACTAATATTAGTAAATATTTTCCTCACTACAGCTAGCTCTTGTCAGCTTGTGTGACACATTGGCTTTCAATGCCATTCATATAGTTTAGGTAAATCATGCTAACATGCTGCCTCATGTAGCACAAACATGATATTTCCCGGTGGCTAAGCTAATGCCTTATGGAGTTTACAGATGTTTATATTCACCTTTTTTTGGATAGCTTTAGATTATGGTTGCTGATGTGTATTTGGCTCCATTTTGGTTAGCTTATAACACTGCTATCGGTAATGTTATTTAGCACAAACAAGCTAGTTCCAGGTGGCTAAAATACTGCCTTAAGTAGGACATTTCCTTGTCCTGTGACTGCGTACAAGCAGCACATGGGGAGTTGATCACTCTGATCAGCTATTACAATACTATACTACACAGCACAAAACAATGAAGTCGTACAGAAATATTTCTCTACACTGCTTGGACATTGCTCCCACCAATGCTTACCCTGCATGTATGTTTTGTACAGTTTTTTTTTTATCTTGCACTGTTTTACTCCGAATGTCCGTCTGTTTTCAGTTTTTATTTTGCACTGTTCCTGTTGCAGTTTTACCCTGCATATATGTTTATCATTAATCTGCATTTATACATAAAATCCTATTAACTATTGGGAAGCTAAACATGAGAATCAGTATGAAACATGAAAAGTTTCTAAAAGTTGCCAATAAATTAATATTGTGATGTGAAATAATTTTTCAGATTGAAGTTATAAAGGGCTCTGGGGTGTTTTGCCAGGCAGAAGCGTGCAGAGCAGCCCACCTTGCCACCTCTGCTACTGCCATGATACGGAATCTGCTGCTGGGCTCCTTCAACTTGGAGACTTGACCAAATTAAAAAGGTAGCCATTATTGGTGAGTAAATGCATAATGCGTTGAGAAGGGAAAAAAACATTTCAGACTTTATAAGTTCACCACTTTAACCATAGCCTACTTGTATCAATGTTTATTAGCCATCAATGGAGACTGCATAAGGTAGGGCACCCATTATTGTTACTGTAGCTGCTTGGGACCTATTCTACTAATTCATCACTTGCTCACTTCTTAATCCTACTGTACCTTTCCTCTTCTAAAGCCACATTATATTGCGCTATACGGTGTGTAGTCCTCTATTTTGTAGAACATATAGTGTTGCAAATAACCTCGTGGCACTAATTGTTGTTGTCTGAAGTTTTAATAAATAATCATAATGCTGTCAAAAATAATGTCATAAATAGATTTTCTTTATCAATTAACTTCTATTAATTAAATTAAAATTTTAATGTAAATTTTTAAAGTTTAATGGAATGGCTGTGTGAAAGATGCTGAAGCTGATGTGCCACTGGTCTTTTATATTAATGTTGTTCGGAAGCCTGTGTAATGATGTAGTTTCGACATCTATCGACTGAACAGCATTTTTTCGACTTGTTTTCATGTTATTGTTGTTCAGCAATGGCATGGACGTGATGTTTTGGCAAAAGAAGGGTGGGGTGGTGGGATAATTTTTTGAGATAGGGATTTTGGGTTTTAATGAGCTGTATGCCACAGTCATCAATATTAAAACAATAAAAGGCTTGAACTACTTCAGTTGTGTGTAATGAATCTAAAATATATGAAAGTCTAATGTTTATCAGTACATTACAGAAAATAATGAACTTTATCACAATATGCTAATTTTTTGAGAAGGACCTGTATATTAAAAAAAATCTAATGTGTGCAATGTATCTATGGAAGATTGTAGGACATTTCAAAACATATGTTGCATATCTGTACATTTGTAAAAGTCACATTTCCAAAAATTTAGGACCCACCTTCTGTCATTCATAAACAACTACCACTCCAAGTTTTTAGAGCATTGTATAGTTCTAACCTTTTGTTTGTTTTTCATTCTTTAGATGCACTACAACAACAACAGCTGAAAGCTGAAGAAAAGGACGCCACAGAGTTTCTTTGCTTCAATAGTTCAGAAATGGCTTCGTTATGCCCCAGAACGGCTGGGGGGAATTGCTCGTGGTGGAAAACCATAAGTTCAGACTCATGTCTTATTATCTGTTTTGCTGAGTAAATACATTTCTGACTTGGTTGTTTCTATTTGCATTTGACTGAATTTTGCTGAGGCAGGCTGCCATTTTTATATTATGGTTTTCCAGTCTCTGCTCTTGGCAGTTAGATTCTGTTTTATGAATTCAGAATTAACAATCTCTTCTAATAGTTCTCTTCTAAAAAGTCATTTTGTCATCCAGTTTATAATAATTTGTATGTAAGTTGTAGTGTGTTTTATTATATAGTTGTTTTATTGTAATTGTGATGTTACTTCCTGTTTAAATGGGTATGGAGCATAAATAAATAAATATGTTTACATGTAAACTGAAGGATGTTTTAAAAAAAAAAGCCTTTCAGCCCTACATGGTCTCTGATTTAAAGAAATAAATCAAAACGGACATGATTTACTGTCATAGAATCTTGCTGTTCATAAAGCAAGACTAAACTATAATTGCTTCAATGTTGATTCAATGTAAAATAAGTGATTGAATTTACGTTGAACAAACATTGATTTTATGCCCATCTTGATCTATTTTTCATCATTGAAATAACATTATTTCAAGGTGCAAACCTGATGAAAAATCAACATTTAACATTGAAATTTCAACACTGATTCAATGACAAGTTGGTTGATGCTTTAATGTTGATTCAACGATGATTCAATGTTGTTCTGCTATCTGGGTATTTAGCATTGAATAATCAACCTCAACCAAAATGATGATTCTGATGAAATTTCAACATTTAATCAATGTCACCTTGCTATCTGGGTTTCTATCTCACATTTGCAACAGATAAAACAGTCACTATTGGACAGAATATGCGCTCGGTTATTTTGACCAAAGTACTGGGTTTTACCATTTAACCAAGAATTCTGGTTTGTTCATTTGACCCAACCAGTGGGTTCAACTGACAGTCTAGCTGGGTTGACAGATTCCATTTATTTTATTTATTTTTATTTTCATAAAAGTCTCAAAATACACATCTTTATAATGTAAATAGATTGTCACAGAATAAAAAAATGCGAATAACTGCATTTTGCCAAAAATGTTAGACAGAACGATATAATCCCATGGTGACAATATGTTAAATATAAAATACATTTAAAATAAATTTTTATTTTAAAACAATGAAAACTCTGTAAAACAATGAAAACCAAGAGGCCCATGTAAATCTGAAATTAGTTAAATTTGAATTGCATTTAATACAACGTTTAAACACTTTATATACAGAAGTTTTCAATACAAATCTTATAATGCCCACATCACATCAAACATTCCCCATCTTAATATTTTAACTATCCTTTTAACTATTAGTTATTTGACTATTACTATTTAAATTTCTTTAAAATGACATTAAGAATGAAAATAATAAAACTTATTTAAAAATATATATATTGTTTATTAAATGTGGTCTGAGGAAATTGTTGTCTTCAAAAATGTAACAGATGAGGACTCGTGTCCATCAATCTGATCTACAGTATGCTGGAGAAAATCTCAGGTGAGAAGACACTGCTTTGTGTAGTTAACATCAAAGACAAAAAAAAACCTTTAAAACAAACATCAACAGCCTCCACCAAAGAGTCTGTCTCAATAGCATTGCCTCCAACAATGGGAAAGGTCTGTCAGGTCCCTCTTGTCTTATTCCCTAGGCACAAAATGTGAAACAGTGCTCCAGTCATCTCCATATTTTGCATGTTGGTCCCCACCTGTGGATTACACGCCATCACTTAGTGTTGCAATATAACTAACTACTATTTGTAACATAAATTCAGTTGAGGGCGGCGCGGTGGTGTAGTGGTTAGCACTGTCGTCTTGCACCTCCAGGGTCCAGGGTTCGATTCCCCGGCCAGGCTCGATTCCCGTCTCTGTGTGCATGGAGTTTGCATGTTCTCCCCGTGCTTGGTGGGTTTCCTCCGGGTACTCCGGTTTCCTCCCACAATCCAAAGATATGCAGGTTAGGCTAATTGGCGTTCCTAAATTGCCCGTAGTGTGTGATTGGGTGTGTGAGTGTGTGTATGTGTGTGTGCCCTGCGATGGATTGGCACCCTGTCCAGGGTGTACCCTGCCTAGTGCCCGAAGTCTCCTGGGATAGGCTCCAGGTCCCCCGCGACCCTGAACAGAGGATTAAGCCGTATAGAAAATGAATGAATGAATGAAATTCAGTTGAGTTGAGATTTCTTAATATGAGGTAACAGAACAACATAGAAAATAAATTCACAGTCTAATATACCACTTTTACCACCTCAATTTTGCTGTAACATGAAATTATCAAACAAAGAAAGCAAAACTTGACCTTGAACCTACAAGGTCACAAAAATATCATAAATATCATCACTGTACATCATGTATTTCAAACAGAACTTAGAGGTGTACATGCGCTTCTCAAATAAAGAATATATACTCTATATATACCATGTCTGTGGTCATTTGACCACTTTCCAGTGTATATTTACTGACATCGTTAGCTGCCATTTTACCAATACAGTAATACACTGTTTCTTTTCTGTGGCTAAATCTTCATCTATTCTTACACACAATTACAATTTGAGTTGTAAATATTAACAATTAGGGAGGCAATTTAACTTAAAGAATGAAGTCGCTAAACTTTCAGAAAACTTCTCTTTTTCTTTCCCCCATTTAAACCAAAAATACACTGTGTAATGCTCAAAATTAACATGTAATAAAGTGTGTTTTTTCACTGACATAAGTTCCTCAACATGTCGCGAATACTGCTCTCATTAGGAATGTGCAAGCACGAGGGAGAGAGATTTCTAACTGCATGTGCACATCTTGTCCAAAAAAAACGGAACGTATATTTTTAAAAAATGATTTCTTCTGAAGAATTTTCAGTAGTTCTCACATCATCTCACCATTAACAGGTTTTTTATGGTTACATATGACTTATCAATGATGCATTTGTCTAATTTCTTGAATAATAAAAAACAGAATGAGGAAAAACATTAACCCCACACCCTCATCAGCGTTTCATTTGAACAATAAAATATGCTTCCTAACTCACTGAACAATGAAGTAAAAATTCACATTAACTTACCATAAAATACTGAGTGCTCTGAACTTGATCCAGTCAGAAGTAAAGAATCCAGAATGTTCGCCAAAGAATAAACCAATTGCTGGGTCAAAATAACACAACCAGAAAGACTGTCATTAAACATACCCCAATGGCTTCTTCTGACAACTATAAAATATTATAAAATATCCCACAGACTTTAGTGAAGATTAGTTAGTAAAATGACATTTAAGATTACATTTAGTAAATTTAGGTTTTTATTTGTGTGTGCAACAAACTCACTTTTCTCATAAAATACAGTGTAGGCGACTATTCATATTAACTTACCATAAAATACTGCCAGCTTTAATTAGCGTGCCCCTCGCTTCAGAAGTGAAGAATCCAGAACGTTTGTCATGCTGTGTCATGCACACTCAATGTGCGCCCGGCACTAGGACCCGGAAGTAAGGCGGGCGCCAAACCAGGAAGTATAAAGGAGGTAAACAAACGATGGCTTACCGCTCAGTCATTGAGTTTCGGCCCATGTCGGTTCCGGCTGTCCGTCTGCTAAACCGTGAGTACTAACTATCTTTGGTTTGCTTCCTGATATTGTGTGTGTATTTATAGGACGCGGGTTAAATTTGTGTTTTTCCCTTGCTCCCCTTTCGTGAGAGTCCTTATACTAAATCGCGTGGTTATCCGGCTTACTCGCTTACATCTGCATTTGGGTTTACCATCCACGCTACATTGGGCTAACCGCTAAAGCTGCGTCTTCTGGTCACCGAGGTTAGTTCATCCTGACAGAATGACTGAGCCCTCCGCGGTGAACCCAGCGGATCATGCGCACCTCTGCGACGTGGTAGATCGGCACGCCGCGCTTATCGATAAGCTAACCGGAGAGCTAATCTGCGCCGGGGCCTCCAAGACGTAGCGGCCTTGCGCCGCGAGGTCGCGGAGCTCCGGCAGGAGAACGCGGATCTCCGCGCGGCTGTAGATGGCGCGGCTAGCCGGCCTCTCGTCACGGCGGCCGCGCCGCCGCACCAGCACCCCCCCCTCCTTCTGATGTATTTCTTGCGCTTCCAGACAAATGGGATGGCACCGACGGGAGATGCAGTGTGTTTTTGACATCACTGAATCTGGTGTTTCAGTTCAATTCCTCCAAGTACTCCACCGATCGGCTACGCATTGCTCTCCTTGTCTCATTGCTATCCGGGCAGGCAGCTGAGTGGGCCACGGCAGTACTTCGATCTGATTCTGACACCGCTCATTTCTACAATGAGTTCACCCGCCAACTCAAAATGACTTTTGAACACCCTGCGGGCGAGGTGGAGACCGACACCAAGCTTTACCACCTGCGGCAGGGAGGATCGTCCGTGAGCCGCTACACTGCAGAATTCCACACCCTCGCGGTACAGACATCTTGGGGAGATGCCGCGCTCCGGACATCCTACTACGAGGGACTGGCTTCTCGGATTAAGAATGAACTAGCCGGACGAGAGCTACCAGCCACACTGGAGGGAGTAATTCAGCTTGCCCTCCGCATTGACCAGCGCCTCCTCTCTCGTCCGAAGCCAGCCCCGAGGACCCTGCCGCCTACCTCCATCCATGCCAACACTCCATCTTGACCACCAACCACCTTCACTCCAGCCACCACTGAACATGTCGGATCTCCACCTCCTGCCGTGGTTAACACCGGAGCCGGGGAATCCATGCAATTAGGGCGTGCCTCCCTGACCGTGACGGAACGAGAACGCCGGTTTCGAAAGGGTTTGTTTCAACCCACGACAGGCACGGTGGACCCTGTTCTTCGAGCAATATGACTTCCACCTGTCATACCGCCCGGGGTCCAAGGCCGACGCACTGTCCAGACAACATGATGAGGACCTGCCCCGGGCGGAACCCGTGCCTGTCAACACCTCCTCCCAGATCATTGCACCCCTTCAATGGGACCTGGAGACGAGGGTCCGCCAGGCACAGGCTGCGGAGACCGAACCGGCAGGCGTGCCGCCTGGACGACTTTATGTACACCAAGACTTAAGGCCAGAAGTTCTCCAGTGGGGGCACTCTTCCACCGTCGCCGGACACCAGGGAGCTCGAAGAACTCTGTCCTTCGTCGAACAGGCGTTCTGGTGGCCCGCCATGAGAAGGGAGGTCACAGAGTTCGTTCAGGCATGCCCGGTGTGCGCCAGGGCCAAGGAAACAAACCAACCATTGCCTGGAGAGCTCCAACCACTTCCAGTTCCTCGACGGCCCTGGACGCACATCGCCCTGGATTTCATCACGGGCCTGCCGGTTTCCGATGGAAAGAACACCATCCTTACCATTGTTGATCGGTTCTCCAAGGCAGTGCACTTGGTGGCCCTCACCGGACTCCCATCAGCTAAAACCACCGCTGAGCTGATAATGGAACACGTAGTCCGCTTGCATGGGTTCCCCAAGGACATCGTCTCGGACAGAGGGCCCCAGTTCACCGCCCGGTTCTGGAGGGCCTTCTGCCGTCTGATCAATTCCACCAGCAGTCTGTCATCTGGATACCAGCCCCAGACTAATGGTCAGACGGAACGGACCAACTAACAACTGGAGCGCTACCTAAGATGTTTTGTTGCCGATCGCCAGCGCTCCTGGGCCCGCTACCTCATATGGGCAGAACTACCTCACAATCTTCACGTTTCCTCTGCCACCAACTTAAAGCCCATTTGAGGTGTGCTACGGTTTCCAACCTCCGATGTTCGCACATCAAGAACCGGAGGTTGATGTACCGTCGGACCAACAGTTGGTCCGTAGGTGTCGACAGGTCTGGAACCAAGCCAACCTCGCTATCCAGAGAGCTAACAACCGTTACATCACTCAGCACCGCCGTCGACACCCTCCGGGACGATTGTACAACGTAGGTGACAAGGTATGGCTATCTACGAAGAACCTCCATCTGCACACAGAATCCCGGAAACTTTCATCTCACCATACCGCATCACACTACGAATAAACCCTGTCACCTACCGGCTCCAGCTGCCTGCGGCGCTCCGGATTCACCCCATATTCCACACATCCCAACTCAAACCCTTCATCACCTCTCCGATGATTCCACCCACCCCCCCTGCTACTCCTCCCCAGGTCATCGACGGCGGTCTCACCTACACCATGCGTCGGATCCTGGACTCGCGCCCTCGGGGCAGAGGTACCCAGTACCTGGTCGATTGGGAAGGCTACGGCCCCGAGGAGCGGTCTTGGTTTCCGGCCCGGTTTATTCTCGACCCCGAACTAATTCGAGACTACCGTCGTCGGGTATCCTCCACCCCGGGACCATCAGGAGCCGGTCCTGGACAGGGGGGTACTGTAATGCACACTCAATCTGCGCCCGGCACTAGGACCCGGAAGTAAGGCGGGCGCCAAACCAGGAAGTATAAAGGAGGCAAACAAACGATGGCTTACCGCTCAGTCATTGAGTTTCGGCCCATGTCGGTTCCGGCTGTCCGTCTGCTAAACCGTGAGTACTCACTATCTTTGGTTTGCTTCCTGATATTGTGTGTGTATTTATAGGATGCGGGTTAAATTTGTGTTTTTCCCTTGCTCCCCTTTCGTGAGAGTTCTTATACTAAATCGCGTGGTTATCCGGCCTACTCGCTTACATCTGTGTTTGGGTTTACCATCCACGCTACATTGGGCTAACCGCTAAAGCTGCGTCTTCTGGCCACCGAGGTTAGTTCATCCTGACATGCTGTGTCTCAATTCCAAGAACACAAAGAACGGACTTGCAAGTGCACACTCGAGACGTTTGAGGACACAGGGTAAATTGCAAATGGAACGCAGTGAGTACAGGATGCACAGCAGCGATATATTATACCATTATTATGAATTATATTATAAATATATTATACCAAAGAGTCCCAGTTAGAAATACTCAAAATAAAATACATCCATTTAGTTTTCAGAAGTCACTTCCAAGATGAGGCTGCATTGGGTGGGGTACATGAGCACTGAGCGCCTGGTGATTAACTGGGACGCAAATCTCCGAAATCGTTTTTATAAATAGACGTTATCTTCAATAATCAATTTATGATTTGAGCTGTACACACATACAATCTCACTTAACCAACTTGTAAAACTACACTTAGACAGTCTCTGCAGAGAAACTTGGCCATTGGCACCAGTGGACATTTCAGCACGACCCAAAACACACAGCAAAAGTGGTGAAGAAATGGTTAACATAAAATTTTTTTTAAATTTTCAGTGGCCCAGCCAGAGTCCTGACTTCCAATTGAGAATCTGTGGAGGGAGCTAAACATCAGGGTGATGGCAAGGAGACCTGAAAGAGTTGGAGCTCATCGCTAAAGATGAATGGATAAAAATACCAGTGGAGACATGCAAAAAGCTGGTCAGCAGTTATAGGTAGCATTTGATTGATGTAATAGCCAATAAAGGATTTTCTATTGATTATTGAGAAGGGTATGAATAATTTTGGACATGCCACTTTTTGTTTAAATGTAACTAAAAGATGAGTATTTTAATTTTTTTTTTCCCCACAATGATGCCTCTCATTATTATTATCTTCTGGGAGACGTCCATATAATTTCTAATCAAGAAAAAACTCGATTAGTCTCGAGAGTTTTTATATATAAACCTCATATATTATATTATATTATATTATATTATATTATATTATATTATATTATATTATATTATATTATATTATTACAAACAAAATGTGTACTTTTTACTAAATCACACTTTTCTGGCTAATCAAAGTGTTTCAGTTACACAATTTAAGAATTACAGTTCAATACACAATGAATTACAATACCGGCTTTATTGTGAGAGCTTTCAGGCTTTATTATGTGTGTTTATTAAATAAAGCAATGAATTAGATCATTACAACTTACCCATGGCACAGAGAAACACATGCAGAGATAAACACTGAACCATTCTGTATCAGCCAGAGACAAAGAGGAAACTGTCATCTGTTGGACAAAACTATTGCTGGTGTATCTGTGTGTAGGGGGGAGGTGTGTTTGATTACACAGCTTGCAGCACTTTTGTAACCTTAAAGACCTAACAAAACTAATCTAATACAGTCCGGACAAAAAGTATTTGCTCCTTCCTGTTTTTTTATGCATATTTGTCACCCTTAAATAATTGAGATCATCAAACTTATTTCAATATTAACATTATAAATGTCAAATTACAAATACATGTCTGTATATGTATATTATTTTAAAAGTTCATTTATTAAGGAGAAAAAGCTGACCAAACCTACCTGGCCCATGTGAAAAAGTAATTGCCCCTAAACCTAATAACTGGTTGTGTCATTCAAGCATTTGTTATAACTGGAATTTTTGCCCACTCTTCTTTGTGGAATTGTTTTACTTCTTCCACATTGAAGCGATTTTGAGCATTAAGTCCAGACTATGACTAGGACACTCGAAAACCTTGACTTTTTATATATATTATTTTATTTATATATATATATATATATATATATATATATATATATATATATATATATATATATTGTCATGTTTCTTACGGTGTCTGCGTCGGAGGTGTGTGCGAGGCATGATCGCGGAGGCGAGCTGACGGTTTAACAAAGTTCTTTATTTTCTTAATTTAAACAAAACATTAACTCCAACACAAACCAAACTATAACGACAAATGCTAGACGCCTGACTGAGCTTCAGTCAGGCTATTTATAGAACTAAAACAAAATCAACTAATAATTGGCTTACCTCGGTTCAGGTGAGCTTCTACGTCACCTGACCGAGGTGCAAACTGGGAAATGAAGTTCAACCTTAAACATAAACCAAACTACAAAACAAAAACCAAAACCGGGCGTTAGGCGCCCTCTAGGGGTCAACCGTCACAGTACCTCCAAAAAAATGCTCCTCTGGAGCATCATCGGAGGCCCCGGACACCCACCCCAACGTTCTACCTTCCACCTCCTGACCAGGAGGCTGGGTGACGGGGCTGGAGACGCGCTTGGTCGTGGCAGAACTGGAGCCGCGCTCGGCCGTGGCAGAGCTGGAGCCACGCTCGGCCGTGGCAGAGCTGGAGACGCGCTCGGCCGTGGCAGAGCTGGAGACGTGTTCGGCCGTGGCAGAGCTGGTGACGTGCTCGGCCGTGGCATGGCTGGTGACGTGCTCGATCGTGGCATGGCTGGTGACGTGCTCGATCGTGGCAGGACTGGTGACGTGCTCGGCCGTGGCAGAGCTGGAGACGTGTTCGGCCGTGGCAGAGCTGGAGCCACGCTCGGCCGTGGCAGAGCTGGAGACGCGCTCGGCCGTGGCAGAGCTGGAGACGTGTTCGGCCGTGGCAGAGCTGGTGACGTGCTCGGCCGTGGCATGGCTGGTGACGTGCTCGATCGTGGCATGGCTGGTGACGTGCTCGATCGTGGCAGGACTGGTGACGTGCTCGGCCGTGGCATGGCTGGTGACGTGCTCGATCGTGGCAGGGCTGGTGACGTGCTCGGCCGTGGCATGGCTGGTGACGTGCTCGGCCGTGGCAGAGCTGGAGACGTGCTAGGCCGTGGCAGAGCTGGAGACGTGCTCGGCCGTGGCATGGCTGGTGACGTGCTCGGCCGTGGCAGAGCTGGAGACATGCTAGGCCGTGGCAGAGCTGGAGACATGCTCGGCCGTGGCAGAGCTGGAGACGTGCTCGGTCGTGGCAGAGCTGGAGATGTGCTCGGCCGTGGCAGGGCTGGAGACGTGCTCTACGGCGTTGTTGGAGCGGTCACTGCGCTCGACGACGGCGTTGGAGCGGTCACTGCGCTCGACGACGGCGTTGGAGTGGTCACTGCGCTCGACGACGGCGTTGGAGCGGTCACTGCGCTCGACGACGGCGTTGGAGCGGTCACTGCGCTCGACGACGGCGTTGGAGCTTGGGCAGAGCTCAACAGCCGCGTTGGAGCGTGCCCTGCGCTCGACGACGTTGGAGCGTGCACTGCGCTCGACGACGATGTTGGAGCTTGTGCAGAGCTCGACAGCGACGTTGGAGCTTGTGCAGAGCTCAACAGCGGCGTGGGAGCGTGCACTGCCCTCGCCGACAACGTTGGAGCCTGCACTGCGCTCGACGACGTTGGAGCATGCACTGCGCTCGACGACGTTGGAGCGGTCACTGCGCTCGACGACGGCGTTGGAGCGGTCACTGCGCTCGACGACGGCGTTGGAGCGGTCACTGCGCTCGACGACGGCGTTGGAGAGGTCACTGCGCTCGACGACGGCGTTGGAGCCGTCACTGCGCTCGACGACGGCGTTGGAGCGGTCACTGCGCTCGACGACGGCGTTGGAGCGGTCACTGCGCTCGACGACAGCGTTGGAGCTTGTGCAGAGCTCAACAGCCACGTTGGAGCGTGCCCTGCGCTCGATGACGTTGGAGCGTGCACTACGCTCGACGACGACGTTGGAGCTTGTGCAGAGCTCGACAGCGACATTGGAGCTTGTGCAGAGCTCAACAGCGGCGTGGGAGCGTGCACTGCGCTCGACGACAACGTTGGAGCCTGCACTGCGCTCGACGACGTTGGAGCCTGCACTGCGCTCGATGACGTTGGAGCGTGCACTGCGCTCGACGACGTTGGAGCGTGCACTGCGCTCGACAACGTTGGAGCTTGTGCAGAGCTCAACAGCAGTGTTGGAACGTGCACTGCGCTCGACGACAACGTTGGAGCATGCACTGCGCTCGACGACGTTGGAGCTTGTGCAGAGCTCAACAGCGGCGATGGAGCGTGCACTGCTCTCGACGACGACGTTGGAGCTTGTGCAGAGCTCAACAGCGGCGTTGGAGCGTGCACTGCGCTCAACGACGGCTCTGGAGCGTACTCGGAGCTCGACAGCGCCGTTGGAGCGCACTCGGCACTCGACGACGGCTCTGGAGCGTGCCGTGCGCTTGACGACGGCTCTACGTCGTCCTCAAAGCCGGGAGGCGGCGGCAGAATGGGTGCTTGGGACAGCGGCTGCTGGCATGCTAGCTCGCTGTCCTCGAAGCCGGGAGGCGGCGGCAGAACTGATGCATCGGTCAGCGGCTGCTGACATGCTAGCTCGCTGTCCTCAAAGCCGGGAAGTGGCGTTGGAGCGTGCACTGCGCTTACCAGCGGCGTTGGAACGTGCACGGCGCTCGCCAGCGGCGTAGGAGCGTGCACCGCGCTCAACAGCGGCGTTGGAGCGTGCACCGCGCTCAACAGCGGCGTAGGAGCGTGCACCGCGCTCAACAGCGGCGTAGGAGCGTGCACCGCGCTCAACAGCGGCGTAGGAGCGTGCACCGCGCTCAACAGCGGCGTAGGAGCGTGCACCGCGCTCAACAGCGGCGTAGGAGCGTGCCCCGCGCTCGACGACGGCGTTGGAGCGTGCACCGCGCTCGACGACGGCGTTGGAGCGTGCACCGCGCTCGACGACGGCGTTGGAATGTGCACCGCGCTCGACGACGGCGTTGGGGCATGCACCGCGCTCGACGACGGCGTTGGAGCTTGTGCAGGGCTCAACAGCGGCGTTGGAGCGTGCACCGCGCTCAACAGCGGCGTAGGAGCGTGCACCGCGCTCAACAGCGGCGTAGGAGCGTGCACCGCGCTCAACAGCGGCATAGGAGCGTGCACCGCGCTCAACAGCGGCGTAGGAGCGTGCACCGCGCTCAACAGCGGCGTAGGAGCGTGCCCCGCGCTCGACGACGGCGTTGGAGCGTGCACCGCGCTCGACGACGGCGTTGGAGCGTGCACCGCGCTCGACGACGACGTTGGAGCTTGTGCAGGGCTCAACAGCGGCGTTGGAGCGTGCACTGCGCTCGACGGCGTTGGAGCGTGCACTGCGCTCGACGGCGTGGGAGCGTGCACTGCGCTCAGCGGCGTAACGTCGTCCTTAAAGCCGGGAGTCTGCGGTAGAGTGGGTGCTTGGTGCAGCGGCTGCTGACACGCTAGCGCGCTGTTCTTGAAGCCTGGGGGAGGCAGAAGGATAACGCTCCCTAGCTCGCACGGAGACTGGATGGTGGAAACGCCGTTCTCCTCTCTGTGCAGACATGGCGCGCAGTCTTCCTCCGCGACAGGCTCAGGCAGTGGCCGGGGGAGGAGCGCATCGTCCAGACCCGGGAGGGGGATCGCTTCCGGGGCTACAGACTGGTTCTCCCGAACCTGGACAAACTGCAGTTGGAGCTGCAGCACCTGCTCGCGCAGGTCACAAATGCGCTCCTGGTTGGACTCCGCCCACTGCCTGTAGAAGCCTACCTCATCGCCGTGCCGCAGCGGCGTCCAGTCCTCCATGCACAGCTCTGGTGGCGGGGGAAGCGTGCTGTCCGCGCCACCTTCAGGCAGTGGCCGGGGGAGGAGTGCATCGTCCAGATCTGAGAGAGGGATCGCTTCCAGGTCTACAGCTTGGTTCTTCCGAACCTGGACGAACTGCAGTTGGAGCTGCAGCACCTGCTCGCGCAGGTCATGAATGCACTCCTCGTTGCGTTCCGCCCACTGCCTGCAGAATCCTCCCGTTTCTCTCTCGGCCACTACACCTCTCGGCGGTGTGCGCCGGATGACGGGCCCGCAGCCTTCCCAGCTTCGCCTTGCCATTCTCTCTCTGGCTGTCACGCTGTCTTCCCGTGCGCTCGCCGGCTCGATGTGCTCACCGTTTCTCCATTCTTGCCCAACTTCCATCTCGCCGTGCTCCTCGCTGGCCTCCAGCAGTTCCGCCAGCTCGTTAGATATAATAATTTCTCCTCCCAAGAAATTTCCTAGGAGGGGATCCTCCGCCATGCCTCTTTGTAGGTCTAGCATTCTGTCATGTTTCTTACGGTGTCTGCGTCGGAGGTGTGTGCGAGGCATGATCGCGGAGGCGAGCTGCCGGTTTAACAAAGTTCTTTATTTTCTTAATTTAAACAAAACATTAACTCCAACACAAACCAAACTATAACGACAAATGCTAGACGCCTGACTGAGCTTCAGTCAGGCTATTTATAGAACTAAAACAAAATCAACTAATAATTGGCTTACCTCGGTTCAGGTGAGCTTCTACGTCACCTGACCGAGGTGCAAACTGGGAAATGAAGTTCAACCTTAAACATAAACCAAACTACAAAACAAAAACCAAAACCGGGCATTAGGCGCCCTCTAGGGGTCAACCGTCACATATATATATAAATATATCATATATATATATATTTTTTTTTTTTTTTTTTTTTTAGCTATTCAGAGGTGGATTTGCTTGTGTGTATTTTGAGGCAAAAGTCATAAACCGATGGATGGACATTCTTCATCAGGATTTTCAGGTAGAGTACAGAATTCTTGGTTCCATCAATTACAGAAAGTCATCCAGGCCCTGAAGCAGCCCAAGACCATCACACTACCATGAACATGTTTAACCTTTTAGTGTGATGTTTTTTTTTTCCAGTTTTACACCAGATGTAACAGGATGCTTCCAAAGAGTTAAATTTTTTACTTGTCAGTCCACAGAATACTTGCTCAAAAGTCTTGGGGATAATCAAGATGTTTTTTTGGCTAATGTGAGATGATCCTTTGTGTTCTTTTTGGTCAGCAACAGTGATGTTCACATCATTTTACTGACAAATCTTTTTTTTTTGAGTGATTTAGTTTATGTTAAGCTTATGGGGCTGTGATGTGATGGACAAACTACTTGGGAAACCTGAAGACTCGAAAGGTGAACTAATCAATTCACTTTCCAGCTCAGACTGCATTGGTTAAGCTTTTGAGGTTGTTACACAATGAACGAACAACTCGGTAAACCGAAGACTTGAAACTGTATAAACTAATTCCTGTGCAGATATTCCTTATGGACGAATGAATGAATTTTTCTCTGAGACGACTTGTTCTTCCCGAGTCTCACTTAAGATTCATTTAAAATCAATAAATTGTTGAAGCATGACCCATGACTAGTCCAAAGCTTTCATCTTGGAACTCTCCCATGGATGCCATTTTTGCCACCAGTCTCTTTCTTATTGTTTAATCATGAATACTGACCTTTACTGGTGCAAATGAGGCCTGCAGTTCTTCAAATGTTGTCCTGGGATCTTTTATGAGCTCTTGGATGAGTCATCATTGTGCTCTTGAAGTAATTTTGGTCAGCTGCCACCCCTGGGAAGATTCACCACTGATTTCTCACAAGTTTTCTCCATTTGTGAATAATGGCTCTCACCGTGGTTCACTGGAGTTCCAAAGCCTTAGAAATTTGTAACCTTTTCTAGACTGATGTATGTCAATTACTTTTTTACTTACCTGCTCTTGAATCATTTTGATAGTGTTGCTTCTTGTTAGAACTTTTAGCATGGTTCACTTTCTTAGACAGTTTTTATTGTCTGGCAGTAATCAAATTTAACTTAGCTTTCCAAAAAAAAAAAAAAAACATTTATTCATGATTTATCATTTATGCACCCTTAATTAGTGAAATCATAATTTAAAAACTGTATTTTATATTTACTTGGGTTATCTTTGTGTTATTAAAATATTAAAATGTCTTTAATGATTTCAATCATTTAAGTGGGATAATTATGCAATAGATATTCTTAAATGTCTCATCTCTCATTTTTTCATGAAATTAAAAATTGCATTAATCTCATGTCTCCTCTTCGCGTTCAGTCAAAATTTCCATTAAGTTCTCAGACAGTGAATGTGAAGACAGTTCATTCCTTAAAGGCAATGCTCATAGATTTTATTTTAGAAAAGTAAGGAAAGACACATTAATATTTAGTGTATTTAATAGGCTATTTAAAAGTAAACATGAAGAGAGAAACATGTAGTCACTTCAAATTTCTTTGTTTTTGTTTAGTGATTTATTTTCTACATTCTACAACAATACTGTGGATTTCAAAACTATAAAATAACACATATGGAATTAGGTAATTACGTAACAACAAGAAAAACACCAGTTAGTTGTTATTTTAAGACACAGAGGTCGGCCTTTCTGTAATAGTTCTTGCAAGAACAGTATTGTCAAGTGCATTTGCAAAATCCGTCAAGCACCATAATGAAACTGTCTCTCATGAAGGCCGTCCCAGGAGGACGAGACCAAAACCTAGCTCTGCTGCAGACCAGAAGTTCATTTAGAGTTATCAGCCTGAAAAATGATCAATTAACAGCAGCTCAGATTAGAGGCGTTATGAAGTCTTTACAGAGCAGAAGTAGCAGAAACATCTCAATATCAACTGTTCAAAGGAGATTCATGCAGTTTTTGGACGCTTTCAACAAAACTTTACAATGTAGAAAGAAATAAACATCAGGAACCATCATGGAGTTAGAAAGTGATCTAAAACTTTTGAACGGTAGTATATATATATATATATTTTAAATAACAGCAGTGTGTGAAAGTAACAGGTGGTCACAAGCGATGAAAACATGGTTGTGAGTGCAGAAGAGATGCAGGAAAATGCACCACCTGTCAGTCTTGTGGTTGTAAATGAGTCAAACCAGAAAATGGGCAGCTGCTGCATGTGCGTGCAAAACCTTGTGGTTTGAGAGACAAATGGCCTCTACACAAGTCTATCTGAAGTCAAGTCGAACATTGTCAGAAATAAAGTTGACTGCTGAAAACATTGTTGAAAACATTGACTGGTAAACATTTGTTGCAATCTATTTGTTTTAATCTGAGCTAACAAAAAAAAAAAGCTGGTAGTAAAAAAAATTAAACAAAACATGGATAACGGCAGCAGCCAGAGATTTTCATTTGCTGGACCTATGGGGCTGTTTGACCTTTTAGGAAGTCTGCTCTAAAATGTAGGGTTTCTCATGCTATTCCCATACACAACAGGCTAAAGCACGGAGTTACTGATTGCAAGGTTGGTGGTTCAAGCCGCAGCTCCACCAGGTTGCCTTTATGGGGCGCTTGAGCAAGGCCCTTAACCCTATCTGCTCCAGGGGCACTGTATCATGGCTGACCCTGCTCTCTGACCCCAGTTACGCTGGGATATGCAAAGAAAGAATTTACTGTGCAGTAATGTATGTGTGACAAATAACGGCTTAACTTAAACTTAATCATTTTACTGCATATCGTACTGTGTATGACTGTGTATGTGACAACTAAAATTTAAATTTGAATTTAAATTAACTTAACACATGTGTGTATAATGTAAGCAAACATAAGCAAAAGATATACATTTTATATTAGGATATGCTGCCATGAAGCAAAATATTAAAAATAAACATTAATGAAAACACTGATATAAAACTTGACCCAACGTAAAGCATGAAGGGGTTTCCCTTGCCAGAACACACGTGTGTGCGTGTGTGTGTGTGTGTCTGTGTGTGTGTGTGAGTACACCCCTCTAATTTCAGAAAACATTTTATTATATCTTCTTACAGGATAATACTATAGAAATGAAACTTGGATACTACTTTTAGAGTAGTAAATATGCAGCTTCTATAATAGTACGTGTTTACTGTCCTTAATTGTATGTTGAAAATTACTCAACATACAGAGATTATTGTCAACGATGCAAAGTCACATGACCTATTCATCATTTCATCATTCATGTGTTAGTCGTGGCCGAGTATGTTCAATTCAATTCAATTTTATTTATAAAGCACTTTTAACAATAGTCGTTGTCTCAAAGCAGCTTCACAAAAATTAAAGAAATTAATTTCTTTCAATTTCAATTAAAAAATATAAAATAATAAAATAAATTAATTAATAATAATAATAATAATAATAATAATAATAAATTGTGTCTGTGTGAGAAAAATGTGTCTATTTAATAATGAGTTGAATGAATGATGAATGAACTTTCTCTGATGAGCAAGCCAAGGGTGACGGCGACAGTGGCAAGGAAAAACTCCCTGAGATGGCAATAGGAAGAAACCTTGAGAGGAACCAGACTCAACAGGGAACCCATCCTCATTTGGGTGATAACAGTTAGAAATGATATAACATCATGTGTGTTTGTGCAGGTGAAAGTTCAATATGACAGAAATTCTAAATTAACATGAAGACCAGTTCAGCATAAGGATGAGTCAGTAGGTGCAGATGGCAGATGAGGTCTGGATCACTGGAAGCACAGGAGCAGCATGTGTAGCTCCAACCATCATAAAGCTGAATCCAGCTGGAGCTGGTCCTTCTCTGGATGCCTCAGGAACCTCGCAGGGTCGGCCTTTGTCTACTGAAGCTGGCACAATCTCCAGATGCCTCAGGATGGGTAGAAAAATAAAGAGCAGATGGAGAGAATTAGCGTAGTTGCCATTCAGAATAGATGTACTGGAGTATGAGGTTATGGGATGAGTTACGCATATGCCAGATTAAAGAGATGCGACTTGAGTCTAATTTTAATCTGGGAAACTGTGTTTGAGCCCCAAACAATGTCTGGAAGGCTATTCCAAAGTTTTGGAGCTAAATATGAAAGCGCCCCGCCCCCTTTTGTAGATTTTGAAATTCTCAGAACTACCAGAAGTCCGGAGCTTTGTGATCTTAAGGCGCATAGTGGATTGTAGCGTATCAGAAGACTGGTTAGGTATGTGGGAGCTAAACCATTTAAGGCCTTGTATGTAAGTAATACTATTTTGTAATTTATTCTAAACTGAACAGGTAGCCAGTGCAGGGATGATAATATTGGGGTTATATGATCATATTTTCTGTATCTATTGAGAACCCTGGTGGCTGCATTTTGGACTAACTGAAGATTGTTTATTGAGGATGCAGGACAACCACCTAGTAATGCATTACAATGGTCCAGTCTGGAGGTCATGAATGCATGAACTAGCTTTTCTAGCCACAGATACGAATAAGATGCTCCTAAGCTTGGCAATATTTCTAAGATGGAAAAAGGCTGTTTTTGTGATATTGGAAATATGATTTTCAAAGGACAAGTTTGTGTCTAATATTACGCCCAGGTCTTTTACTGTCGAGCTGGTAGTAACAGTACATCCTTCTAAATGCAGGCTGAATTGTGAAAGCTGTTGAGTGCTGGTTTTTCGGCCAATGAGTAATACCTCTGTCTTATCTGAATTTAGTAAAAGAAAATTATTGGTCATCCAATCTTTTATGTCCTGGACACACTCAGTTAATCTAGACAACTTAGGTATTTCGTCTGGTTTTGTTGAGATATATAATTGGGTATCATCAGCATAACAATGGAAACTGATCCCATGTCTTCTAAAGATGTTACCCAAGGGAAGCATGTATATTGAGAACAGCAGAGGTCCTAAAACTGACCCTTGTGGCACCCCATATTTCACTGGCATTACACCAGACGGTTCTCCATTCAGATCTACAATTTTCATTCATATTTATTTCTTATCTATTAGCTTTTATTTTTTAAGGTCACTGGCGGTCGTAAAAGCATTTCACTGCATACCGTACTGTGTATGACTGTGTATGAGACAAATAAAATTAGAATTTTGATTGTAAAGGGGTAAGAACGGCAGTCCAGCGTTTAAATGAAAGGCTTTGCTTTGAAGACAGCAATCATGGCAAAGGGGAGAAATCTGTGTAAAGGGGAAATTTTAACACAAAACCTTGTTTTATTCTGCTCCTTAACTGGCAACCCAGGGAAGGGAATGCATGAATTTTGTCCACCTGAACTTTATTACATTGATTTTGGCAGCCCAAATTTGTGGTGTTGAAAAATATTGATTTTTTTAACATTTAAAAATATTTCAAGTTTGGCATTTTTTTTTACTTTTAAATGCTTGAATTTAACTTTCATTTGAAACATACAACCACAATACTGTTTTTGCCTATTGCATTCACACTTTGTGTGAAATTCGCAGAATTTGGCCCGCCATGTCAAAACTCTACACACAAGTCAATCAGACATAGACACTTGGAGATGAACAACTCACATCTTTGTCAAAATAAAATACTTGCAACAAAACCATACACACAAGTGCCATTTAAATTATCCTTTCATATCACCAGCAACGCAGTGATGGGCTTTATATACAACACCCCGGTCTTTGTGTTTCTATTTTTAAATTGTATTTCGCTCTTCTGTAAAAGCCAAAAGTAGTTTCTCTAGTAATCAAACAATAATTTTTACCATAAACAGACATTCTTACAGAAATTTAGCAACAAAAAGTAACCAAAACAAAACAATGACGTCTGTGGTGGGGGTGGGGGGGTTATGGATCCTGTCTTCTATTTGGGTCTGGCCACAAGACCTCATCGACATCACAGGCGATGTCCTTGCGGGCCAGGCATCTGGGAAAAAATCGCCTTGTGTGCCGAATCCACCCTTGAATCGATCCCACCTCAACGTCTCCGCATGCCTCTTCCATTGCTTGCAGAAGAGTCATGCGGACATTTTGTTGCTGATCATATACTTTGCACCCCAATGCTGAAAAGAATTCCTCATTTGCATTTAGAAAGGGGCTGTAAGGGGGCACTGCTTATGTGAACTGCTTATGGTTGTTGAACCAATCTTGGACCAAAGCTGCCCGGTGGAAATTGACATTATGCCAGACAACCTGGATAACAAACCTGGAGTGCTCTGGTCTGTCCTGCACAACTGCATGTAGTGCATCTAGAAATGCAATTATCTGTTTAGTATTGTAGGGACCTAGTGTAGCATGGTGATGCAGGATGCCTTGAACACTAATTGCAGCACACAAGGTGATATTTCCCCCACGCTGGCCAGGGACATTTACAACAGCCCTTTGTCCAACTATGTTATGGCCTTGATGCCTGCTTTTGCCTGCCTCATCCACGTACAGATCTGGGCATTAAGAATGCAAGTTTCGAGAAAAGGGATCCCGCGACTTGCTGTGGCTGCGCTGCAAGCTGTGAAAATGCCCTTCATTACCTGTAGGGGGCAGTCGTGCTTCAGTCTGAAGTATTGTGTGTCTACTGAGCCGAAAATGTGTTATCTCTCTTAGGCGCCCATTGACAGCAAGCGACAGAGCTCATAAACATGTCGAGCTCAAAACTGTAAATACTGATATGTATTTATTCTTCATTTTCTTCTCTCCTTCAGTAATGATACGCTTTCTCCATTCAGTATTATTGTTATTACTAGTAGTAGTAGTGCTCCGAACTTATAATTATTGTTACAACAAATAATAAAACAATGTATGATATGTTAACCTAAAACATTATTGTTTTAATGTGTGCTTTAAATATACACTTAACAATAAACACTGTCTTGTGCAAAGTGAAAGTTAGTTGCGCGTGTGACTTTTTGATCAAAAGGCTGATAAACGCAGATATGAGCAGATTTATCGATAAAACTACAGACATGAAATGTTTGGGTTAGTTGGGTTGTTTATGCCAGGTAAAAAATCTGTGTTATTTCGGGTACTTTAATCACACTGTTGGGTTGCTTTTGCTATGAATACTAAAAGTGCTGCATGATTAAACTCAATGCAAAAAACGGAAAAAGAAATGTCTCCGTTTTGTCCCCAGACCTTTTGTTCCGGTGTTTATGTAGTAAACCCATGGGTGAACACGATGATTTAAGAATTTAATTAAACATGAATATATACATATATATATATATATATATATATATATATATATATATATATATATATATATACATAATTAAAATCCAACATTTTAATGGTCAGTGAGTGCTGCATGGGCGTCAACTCGCACATTCTGTAATATTCCATTGTCATTCATATTGCTGTTGTTTTAGCGCGCTTTACTTAAGCATTCGCTAGTTAGTAAGTAAGCAAATAAAACATAAATGAATAAATAGCTTGTCCCTGTTAAGACTTTACAAAAACTACATAAAAAACTTATTAGGAATTTTAAAGCACGATTTTGGGCATCTCATTTCATCATTATTAAAATAATATGAAGCATATATACACATAATCATCATGAAAGATCTGATGTAAAACAAAATATCTGGCGGATATTCAGTGAAGCACAACACATTTAATTAAATTCCTGAATGTTGCTTGCGGCTAGTCGCGGCACGCTGCGCGTCAAATTGTGGCATCTCGCGGGAAAACACGCGCATTCTTAATGGCCACATCTGTAGATGAACTCTTGTGGCAGTTCAGCAGCATCAAAATCCAGAACTGTCTGTAAATATTGAATAGTGTTACTGAGAATACATACAGTAACTACAATGTCAATATTTTCACACACGTAGGGGCTGGGTTGGGTCATTATAGACAAAAACTACAAGCTACAGGCAGCATAAACCCTCATTCCCACATCACAATATACTGTATAGTATGTAAAGTAAAGTGACACATACCTGCACATAATCATGACGCACATCCTTGATTCTGACACTGTTCCTCTCAAATGGCACCCTGTACAGCTGTTTCATTCTGAAGTTATGTTTCTGTAGGATGCAACTTATTGTAGAAATGCTGACACTGTTAATATTGCTGAATACATTTCCATCCGCAATTATGCATTGGTGCAACTCATGAAGTTGGATTGCATTATTTTCCTGCACCATTTCAGTAATGGCAAGCTCTTGTTGTAGAGTGAAGAGCTGCTCCATTCTACCTTGAGGAGGTCGTCCAACCATTCTGTCAAAAATTCCACCACAAGATTTTATTGTTCGTGTTCTTTTTCGTTTACTGTAACTTTAAACTGTACACTGTAAAATGTAATAAGTTGACTTTACTTAGAAAAAGTGAGGAAACCGATTGCCTTAAAATTTCCAAGTAAAGTAGAGTATTAATGTTTAGTTGGCATAACTTAACACAACTTGTAGGGACAACTTGTTAATCAAGTATACTTAAGTACTGTTGACTTAAAATCATTATTTGAGTTAACTTTCTATTAGTGTTCACATTACTAGGAAAAAGTGAGGAAACCGATTGCCTTAAAATTTCCAAGTAAAGTAGAGTATTAATGTTTAGTTGGCATAACTTAACACAACTTGTAGGGACAACTTGTTAATCAAGTATACTTAAGTACTGTTGACTTAAAATCATTATTTGAGTTAACTTTCTATTAGTGTTCACATTACTAAGAAAATATTAGGAAACCGATTGCCTTAAAAAAACCAAGTAAACATTACTCCAATAACTTAAGTGCATCAATTGTTTATTACAGTACATTGTGGCATGGGCGGGGCAGTGGCTGCCGACCATCATGCCTTGCAGGGGTTCTCTATGTGTCCACCCTGTTGGAGAAAGGTGTTTGGGTTAATGGCTTCAGCCTTGTTTGTGAATGCTATCTCAGTGAAGGTGCTGCTCATGCCATACAGTGCTGAGAGCTAATAAAATACTCCCAGCCATTGCATTGGGCAGCAACCAAGCTCACTCATCTCCAAGATCTCTTCTAGCAGAGAAAACAGAACTTAGAGAGACTAAGTAAGCTTAATTGCTGCCCAATGCAATGGCTGAGAGAAGTTTATTCAGCACACAGTAATTGTATAGCATGGGAACTACATCCAATTCAGCCTTAGCATGAACCGGGGCACATTCAACAGATCACACACACATATCTTGTAACACCCAACTTGGCTGAAACCACTAACCCAAACAACTGTCCTGAAAAGGGTGAACGGACAGCAAAAACCCCGCAATGCATGATGGTCGTCGGCCGCCGCCCCGCCCACGCTACAGTATAAAACACTGAGAATATATATCCACTGTCAGGAACAATTGAAATCTGACCCAAATCATCACTATTCTTACACATTTTAACCTAACATGTAACTTAAAACCGTAATGAAGCTTCAGATGTTAAAAACATCCTGCTGCTTCTTTCAACATCAGAAAACTGGCGCCAATTCACCCGTTCACGAGCTGAGCACGCACAAATTCTACTACGCATGCTCTCTTGCTTCTTGCTTCTTCTTCCCCCCCTTTTTTTACTTCTTCATTATTCTTGGGCTCGCTGCTGCCTCTCACTGGTACAATAATGTCATTGCTTTATTTGTTGCTACTTATGTGTTGCAAGTAAGCATCACTAAAACTATTAAGTAAATAGTTTTACTCACCCTGCAAGTAAGTGTTACTCAACAAAACCTTGTAAGAAGTATAGTTTGAATTTTTTGAGTAAAGTTTACTATTTATATGCGAGTCAGCAAAGCTATTGGAATTTACAGTGTACACAGTACTGTAACATCACAATGATATTCCTTTAGATATACTTCACAGCACTACCCATTTTTGTATTTTATAGTTACATACTGTAATACTATATGATATAGAATCATGTGACAGATACAGTAATTAGAGTATAAACTTTAATATATACCTGTTCTCCAGTCGGAATGTCCTTATTATCGATGCTACTGTGTACCGACTGAGGTTAGGTTGGTCTCTTTGCCCAGCCTCCCTCATGGACAGGTCACGATTTATCACATGGTCGACCAGAGTAGCCCTGATGTCATCTGATACACGTCTCTGCTTTGGTCCTCTACTATGTCCTCATCCTCATCCTCTTCGACGTCCAACTCCTCTCTCTCTTTGTCCTCCTCTCACTCTGTCTCTTGTTGCCTCCATGTTTGCATACTTCTCAAAATGCCATACCTGGGGCCTATCTGTAGTCCTAAGGTTCAGAGTGATTGGTGTTCTGTTTTTTGTGCAAGTGCTTTAAGGTGTGTATGTGAGTGACCACAATTGCCAGGTGAGCATTGCTTTGTGTGCAGCAGTGTTTTCATAATAATAACAGGTGATTTTGATATTGGACAAAGTGTCTAACGTAAGAAAACATGTGTAGTGTTTCACAATAAGTTTCTTACAAATTTGTGAACAAAGTGCTACAAGAAGTTTAACCATTGAGCCTTTGGTCTAAGCATTCGCTTTTAGTGTGTAAGCGATTGGCCAAAACTGTAAATTGCAGTGGCAAAAAATTATAAATGCTATTGTTAAATTATTAAACGCTTTTATAAGTGCTAGAGGGACTTTTTCCAAATTGCAATGCAACACAAATTCAGTTTTTATTTAGTACATGACAAAATGCTATTTTGCTTTGTGGAATTTTGACATTGTTGTACTTCTATACTATCAAGGGGGGTGGGTTTGTGTGTGTGTGTGCGTGTGTGTGTGTGTGTGTGTGTGTGGGTTGTGTGGGTTGTGTGTGTGGGTAGGGGGGGCTTGTGTGTGTGTGTGTGTGTGTGTGTGTGTGTGTTGGTTTTTATGGTATACCCGGACATTACACCTGACTCCTTACCTGGGCTATCCGGACCTCATAGGATTAGCCGGACTATGCCGAAGTCCGCGTAATTCCGAGAGTGTATTGGCATTTGTCAGTGTCTAAATAGCATAAATTTGCATTTTCTTTGAAAGTCCATTTTAACCCGTAACCTGATTTCTGAGTGTATTCCAGTGTATCGGAGCAGCGCCCTCCAGATATCGGACCAGTATTGCAATTTCATACACTCGAACATACATTTTGCCGGGAATCCTTCTGATTGGCTGTTTTTGAGGGGCGAGACGCGGGGCGGGGCTTCGGAGCCGAGAGGGGCGGGGCTTCGGAGCGGGGCGGGGCTTCGGAGCCGAGCGGGGCGGGGCTTCTGACGGGCTCGGAGCGGGGCGGGGGCTCTAACCGGCTCAGAGCTCAGTCTGCACATGCGCAGTTTAACAGTTAAATGCTGTCTGGCGCACATGCGCAGTTTAACGGTTAAATGCCGTCTGGCGCACATGCGCAGTTTAACGGTTAAATGCCGTCTGGAGCACATGCGCAGTTTAACTCTGGAGCAACAGCGTGGCGAGGACGGAGCATCAAAACACACAGGTAAGCAGACACATTTACTAATATAGCAGAGTTTTACTTGTGCAGATGTTTTTTTTTTCTTTTCTGCTTGTATTACATGACTTAGTAACTAGTGCGAGCACGATACAGCTAATTAGAACTGAGTAGTTTAATGCAGTTAGGAGAGCTACAGTAGCTACAGGCCCGGTTTACACTGGAGGAGGAGGAAGAGGAGGAGACTCAGCGTGATGAAGATCATTAAACATTCACTCTCTTCATGCACTAAATATCAGCTGGAGTTAACGTGTTGTGCTCTGCTTTTTCATACCTAACAAAAATGCCTCTTAATTATATATATATATATATATATATATATATATATATATATATATATATATATAAGCACGTGACCCTCCGCCTCCCGGTGTTTATTGCTGATGTAAACAAGCTAAAGTTCCCCATAAACAGAAGCGCGGCTGCAGCGGCTGACTGTAGTGTTGTTAATAGAGTGATGAGTGACAGGTCCTGCTGCCCCAGTCATGCACACAGCAAGGTGAGGAGGCTCTCACAGCCGTGCAGACCCGCTCACTAACCGGCCTTAGTGTGGAGAGAGAGCTCGAGCTCAGGGGGGGACATTTAAACTCAGCCAGAGCTTCATGCTGACAGACAGGAGGACAGATACACTAACTGACAGTCCAGGGTTTCATCTTGTATGTTTATGCATGTTTATGTCCACCTGTGGCTACTATAAGTACTAATAATTAAAGTGGTCAATAGCACTGTAGTTTTATTTTACATTAAAATATCCATCAACAAAACAATAAAAGTATCACCAACTGCACTGTAGAGTTACAGTAGAGGCGCATATGTTTTTTTAAGTCTAGGTCTGGCTGAAATCTTTTAGTAATTGTTGTTTTTTATGAATAACAATAAACTAACAATGAGCGATGGACTAATGTACTGTCATATCACTGTAGTCATTACAATTCACTTTGTCATTAAAGTGACATTGCTTTTGGTTTAGTCAACACAAATATTGTTGAATGAAGGATCTTAGACTCTGGAATGAAGGTATAAATGTACAGTATAGTGTCAGATGATGTGATTTAACTAAAAGATATAGTTTTGTGAACTTGAATAACAAAGTATTAAAATGTTAAGCAAATTTAAATTGGCATAATATAAATTAAGTATAAATTATTTTTATGAAGTGCTCCTTTTGCTTTGGTAGTGTGGATGCGGCCAAAGAGGATGGGTCATTTGGAAGATTAATAAATGACAACAATATAAACCCCAATGCCAAGATGACATACTTCACCCTGCAAGGCAAGCCACGCTTGTGTTTGTTTGCAACACGAGACATAAGTCCAGGAGAAGAGGTCACCTATAATTATGGCAACTCAGACTGGCCATGGAGATCGAAAGTGGTAAAACCTTTTATGAAACTGGTTGTCCTTAGAGGGGTTATGGTCTAACCATGCACACTTTAATTTAAGTGAACAATGTATATTGTCATTGTAGCTTTTGTTTTAACATGCTTTTTATCACATTAATGTATGTTAGACATTAATTTATTAAAATACATAGCACATGGAATATTATTAACTGGATATGTTGCCAATTGTCTGTTTTTAAAATCATAAGGAATCTGAAGAAAGGTCGACGGAGGAGCAGCATGGTGTGTTGTCTACATCAGAGCCTTCTACAAGTCGGTGGCAAAAAAGGTCTGAAGCTACATCAGCTGGTCCTCTCAGAAGCTTTAAGGTAAAATGGAAAAATACTGTTGCACGACCATAGGTACATGGCAAAACTTTTTCTTTCGGCTGTTCCCTTTCAGGGGTCGCCACAGCGAATCATCTGCCTCCATCTAACCCAATCCTCTGCATCATCTTCTCTCACACCAACTAACTTCATGTCCTCTCTCACTGCATCCATAAATCTCCTCTTTGGTCTTCCTCTAGACCTCCTGCCTGGCAGTTCCAACCTCAGCATCCTTCTACCAATATATTCACAATCTCTCCTCTGAACATGTCCAAACCACCTCAATCTGGCCTCTCTGACTTTATCTCCAAAACATCTCACATGTGTTGTCCCTCTGAATTCATTCTTGATCCTATCCATCATTGTCACTCCCAAAGAGAATCTCAACATCTTCAGCTCTGCTACCTCTAGCTCTGCCTCCTGTCTTTTCTTCAGTGCCACTGTCTCTAAGCCGTAGAGCATCGCTGGTCTCACCACTGTCCTGTACACCTTTCCTTTCATTCTCGCTGATACTCTTTTATCGCACAACATACATGAAACTTTTCTCCACCCATTCCAACCTGCCTGTACGTGCCACTTCACCTCCTTTCCACACTCTCCGTTGCTCTGGACCGTTGACCCTAAGTACTTAAAATCCTGCACCTTCTTTACCTCTGCTCACTGTAGCTTCACCGTTCCTCTCATTCACACACATGTATTCCGTCTTGCTGCGGCTAACCTTCATTCCCCTGCTTTCCAGAGCGTACCTCCACCTCTCCAAATTTTCCTCCACCTGTTCCCTGCTCTCGCTACAAAGCACAATGTCATCTGCAAACATCATAGTCCATGGAGACTCCTGTCTAACCTCATCTGTCATCCTGTCCATCACCAGAGCAAACAAAAAGGGTCTTAGAGCCGATTCTTGATGCAGACCCACCTCCATCTTGAACTCTTTTGTCACACCTACAGCACATCTTACCACTGTCTTAGCGCTCTCATACATGTCCTGCACCACTCTAACATACTTCTTCGCCACTCCAGACTTCCTCATACAACACCACAGTTCCTCTCTCGGCACCCTGTCGTACGCTTTCAATAAATCTACAAAGACACAATGCAACTCTTTATTACTTTCTCTGTACTTCTCCACCAGCATCCTCAAAGCAAATACTGCACTACACTTTCTAGGCATAAACCATATTGCTGCTCACAAATGCTCACCTCTGCCCTTAACCTAGCTTCCACTACTCTTTCCCACAGCTTCATTGTATGGCTCATTTAGCTTTATAACTTTTGTAATTGCAACAGCTTTGCACATCTCCCCTTGTTTTTAAAAAATCAGCACCAATGCACTTCTCCATTCCTCTGGAGTCCTCTCACTGTACAAGATCTCGTTAAACAAACTAGTCAGAAACTCTACTGCCACCTCTCCTAAGCACTTCCATACTTCCACAGGTATCCTCTTCAACACCCTACTCACCTCACTTTTACTAACATTTGCTACTTCCTGCTCCACAACAGTCACCTCTTCTACTCTTTTGTTCTCTTTCCTTTTCCTCATTCATCAACTTCTCAAAGTACTCCTTCCATCTTCCCATCACCCTCCTGGCATCTGTCAGTACATTTCCATCTCTATCTTTAATCACTCTAACCTGCTGCACATCCTTCCCATCTCTATCTCTCTGCCTAGCCCAACCTGTACAGATCCACCTCTCCCTCCTTACTGTCCAGCCTAGCATACAAGTCCTCCTTCACCTTATGCTGCATCTCCCTGTACTCCTGTTTACTCTCTTCAGTCCTCTCAGTGTTCCACTTCTCCTTAGCTAGCCTCTTTCCCTGTATACACTCCTGGACTTCCTCGTTCCACCACCAAGTCTCCTTGTCCCCTTTTCCCTTACCTGATAATACACCGAGTTCCCTCCTACCTGTCTCCCTGATCACATTGGCTGTAGTTGTCCAGTCAACTGAAAGCACCTCCTGACCACCCATAGCCTGTCTCAACTCCTCCCTGAAGACTACACAACATTCTTCCTTTCTCAGCTTCCACCACTTTGTCCTCTGCTCTGCCTTTGTCCTCTTCACCTTCCTCACCACCAGGGTTATTTTACACACCACCATTCTGTGTTGTCTGGCTACACTCTCCCCTACCAACACTTTGCAGTCACTGATCTCTTTCAGATTACAACGTCGACACAAGATGTAGTCCACCTGAGTGCTTCTGCCTCCGCTCTTATATGTCACCCTATGTTCCTGCCTCTTCTAGAAGAAAGTATTTACTACTGCCATTTCCATCCTCTTTGCAAAGTCCACCACCATCTGTCCTTCTACATTCCTGTCCTGAAGACCAAGCCTGCCCATCACATTCCCATCTGTTCCCTTACCCAACATGTCCATTGAAGTCTGCACCAATCACAACTCTCACCTCTGGAGATGCTCTGCATCACTTCATCTAACTCACTCTAGAATTTCTCCTTCTCTTCTAACACACATCCTACCTGTGGAGCATAACCACTAATAACATTGAACATTATCCCTTCAAGTTCCAGCTTCAGACTCATCACCCTATCTGATACTCTATTCACCTCTAGAACATCCCTTACAATCTCCTCTTTCAGGATAACTCCTACTCCATTTCTTTTCCTATCCACACCATGGTAAAACAATTCGAACCCTGATCCTAAGCTTCCAGCTTTGCTACCTTTCCACCTGGTCTCCTGGACACACAGTATATCCACCAACTCTCTTCCCTTCCCTGTCATGGTCCCAACATTCAAGGTCCTTACTTTCACTCCTAAACTCTTGCCTTTCCTCTTCTCTCTCTGCTTTCGAACACGCCTTCCTCCTCTCCTTCTTCGACCAACAGTAGCCCAATTTCCACCGGCACCCTGGACAACAGCACCAGTGGCGGTCGTTGTTAACCCGGGCCACGACTGATCCGGCATGGGAATTATATTTGTGATTTGCTTCATTGACTTGGCAAATGTTTTACGTCGGATGCCCTTCCTGACACAACACTCATTTATCCAAACTTGGGACTTGCACAAGAAAACACTGGATTTCGCTCCCCCATAGGTGCATTGGGGACATAGCAAAACTGAAGTGTTTAATTACATATAGTGAATGGGGGCAGCATGGTGGAGCAGTGGTTAGCACTGTAACCCTCACAGCAAGCTCTAGGTTTAACTCTGTTACTGATGCCACCACAAACGTATCGAATTTTCGATTAGGCTGTCATCATGAAATTCTCCTTCCCCAGCTATGGAATTTGAATAATCAAAGAGAGATTATCATTGATATCTTACATTCTATACCTTGCAAAATCAGCCAGTGGGGTTTACAGCAAGGTTTTTGTTGAAGTAGGATTGTTCTATTTATTTAAACCTCAAATATTCTCTTTAATGGTTCTTTCCCAGTGGTTATTAATGTATCTTGTTTGTCCATGCTGCATCTACTACAGTTTGTGGCTAAAACCAACGAGGTGGAGACGGCTAGAGGGCAACCAGGCGGAGATAGCTAGAGGGCAACCAGAGTTTGACAAGTCCAGTGCTTGATCCACTCAGCAAGCCTGAAAAGGTAAATGAAATGTAGCCGTTCATTACATTCTGTGTGGCAAAGTTTTAAAGTCCACCAACATGTGACATAGGCTTTGTGTGCGTCACTTAGATCTGATTGTTTATATGGACAGTGTTTTGTAAGCACCCTCTCATTTAAGTGAATTTCGAAGTGTAGCTCGGTGTAAAATCTGTGTATGTTTTAACCTGAATGCAATATGGTTTATATGAGCAGTGTTTTGTAAGTAATCTTCCATGAAATGCTTTTCAAAGTGACGGCCAGGTCTGAATGTTTGTGAATTAAGCAGTAAATAACCCAAATGTGTTAGGACCATACAGGTAAGGGACTTGATATGATATGGCACTGCTGTGGTCTTTAAGAATATTTGGGCAACTTGTATTTGATCTGTTTGCCTTACATAATCACCTAGTGACATTCAAAATAAAGTTTTCTTCTTGTGCTCTTTGTGAGAAGTAAGATTGTTCAATTTGTACATTTTTAGCAGACGCATATTCATTTATTTCCTCCATGATGTATTTGTTACAGATGATGGCTAAGAGCAGCCAGACTAAAATGGATGAAGGCAACCAGAGTTTGACAAGTCCAGAAGGAAAAGGTAAATGAATGTAGCCCTTCATTACAATGCATGTGGCAAAGTGTTAATTTCAAAAAGATGTGATGTAGGCATTGTGTGTGTCTGTACTCCCTTAGATATGATATGGTTTATATAGACAGTGTATTCTAAGTAGTCTCTCACTAAGTGATTTTCAAAGTGTAGGTCAGTATAAGATCTGAGTGTATGTGTATGTTCACCTGGATGTGAGATGGTTTATATGGACCGTGTTTTGTGAGGACTCTTTCACAAAGTGATTTTCAAAGTGTAGGTCAGTATAAGATCTGAGTGTATGTGTATGTGCACCTGGATGTGAGATGGTTTATATGGACCGTGTTTTGTGAGGACTCTTTCACAAAGTGATTTTCAAAGTGTAGGTCAGTATAAGATCTGAGTGTATGTGTATGTTCACTTGGATGTGAGATGGTTTATATGGACCGTGTTTTGTGAGGACTCTCTCATAAAGTGATTTTCAAACTGAAAGTTAGTAGTCTGAATGTTTGTGTGAATTAAGCAGTAAACCACCCAAGTATGTCTTAGTAGGACCATACAGGTAAGAGGGTTCATCCTCCAGCTGGGGTTGATGATGGCATCATTTTGGTTTTTAGGAGTTCTTGGACAACCTGAATTTGATCTTTGTTTTAGGATAATTAACCTGAACCTTTGGTAGTGACTATATGTGAAATTAACCACTTTTGGCATTTACGCCACTTATTTTCTGTCAAATCTATCTGTACTGTCTTCTACCTGAAGCTAATTTGCACCTGATATCTTGAAGTAAGATAAATGGTTATCTTGAATTGTGAGGGGGAAAAATGGAAACATCAGGACTATTTTCAAGTCCAGATTTAGATCTTTTTCATAAGAAATGTATGCTTTTGATGTGGACATCATCCATATCAGACCAATTTGTAAAATTTTCATGCTAATCTTGGCCACCATCTTGGATTTTAAATGACTTCATGTACTATCCATGTGACAATTTCTAAAAGCTATGTATGGGAGATGCATTTTATTCACTATATTACTAATATATTATATTGCATGCTAATAGGAAACTTGCTCTGTTGTCAGAGGTGGCCATTTTGAAAAACTAGGTGGCCATTTTGAAAAAGCTTATAGGGCCACCGTATTGAAAATTCAATAGTAATAAAGTGGCCAGATATCCTTTTTTTTTTTTTTTTTTTTGGACTGCCTTTATCTATACTGTAAGTATACCAAATGTTATGCTTTCATCACAAAATGCACAATTGTTAAAAAAAAAATTCCACTTAGCTGCTCGACTAAGGGGTGTACTCACTTTTGTGAGATACGGTATGTACAGTACAACTGCTTTACAAAGAAACCATAACGAAAAACTTGTCCTCTTTTATTAAACCAAAAATATTTTAGAGTCTTATGATAAAGTAGGTGTTGTACACTATAACTTTGGCTGTGGGAACTTGATTGTAGTGTGCAAGTCATATAAAGCAGAATATGTGCGCTGCTTACTTCAGTTTTGCCTCACTGGGTGCAGACAGGATCTTTGAGGGTATTCTGCTAAAGGTTTCCCTGAATCTATCTTTGAATTCGTGTTGTTCTGTGTTGTAAATCATTGCTATGACACAAACGTTTTAATTGACCCATAAAATTAAAATATTTAAAATGTGTTACAGCTTGTTTGGGGGTCTGGCGACTACCACCGCTATTCACAGGTGAGTACCTACTTAAGGTTTCTTGAATATCTAACATCTCCTGCACTATCCAATTATTTAATTTGTTTTCTCTTTTTTTCAGGAATGACAGTCTTCTAAATATTCTGGGGACGAACTGGTATCAGGTCAGGACAGTGTACTACATTCAGAACTAGGTCAAATATCAGATGTTGACAGCCTGTCTGATGATTACTTCCCAGATTCAGTCACAATTCTAGCATACCCTTTATGTCTAGTAAGTCGATGCCTGATGAAAGAACGTCTTATGGATCAGATGCAGACGTCCAAGTTTGGCTTGGCACATCCAAGGTTCCACCACCGCCTGAAGACCATGTAATTCCCAATGCTGATAAAACATCACATTTGGGTACTTGTACCAAAGGTGCATCGAAGCAGAAGCCAAAGAATGAAGCACAGTTTCTCAATCACGACTCAAGACAATTGACTATGACCATAAAAAAATTACTTGTATTGCCATTTAATGTCGTCATGGCAAAAAAAAAAAAATGTTTTTCTTCATGTGTGGCCCTAATACTCCATCGTAGTTAACAGATATTTTAGCAAAAAGACTAATGTAAGTTCTTCTGTTGAAGCTAATGTTCTTGTGTTATGTGACAGTACACTGCTGCGACTTTTAAATGGCAAGCAAACATGACTAGTGTGTAAAACAAAGGAAATGCTAAAATGCAGTAAATCCACAGGCAAATGTGGGATTTTTATTTTTTTTTTGTGCAATACACTTAATCCTGAGTAAACATTGTTCAAAATAAAAAGACCTGTCCTGTTAATGCTGTGTTGTCAGGTATGTGTATTTATGTTAATATGTTAATTTATGTTAATTTAAAAATTGACGTCATTGTCTGGACAATGCTTTTTCCTGTCCTCCTATACCACACATTTGTCAAAAAGTGAAATGTCTGCTTAAACCACAATTGGAGCAGGGTCATGTGTATGAAGTTCTGTTGTGTGTATCTGAACTCTGAAGTGACCCAATTTTTTTTCAGAATTTTTAGAGTATTTTAAGCTTACTCCCATAGCTCTAGGACCTCGGGAAAGGGTAGTCCATCTAAACCACCTTCGGGCTGGTTTCGCGAAATTGTCCGTCTAAACCATATAAACCCGTATAGGTGTGTGTGTGTGTGTGTGTGGGTTGTGTGCATGTGTGTTTGTGTGTGTGTGTGTGTGTGTGTGTGTGTGTGTGTGTGTGTGTGTGGGTGTAAAGATAGATCATATCGGTAACCACAGCCCTTGCAAAAACACCTGCAGTATCTGTCTATCTTTAGGTCTGAATGTGTTTCCAACCACAGGACTGACACCTGTGTGCTTCTCTTTTAAAAATACACCTGCCCCCAGGTTACATTTGCTTCTGACCACTAATTGTTTTTCAGACACATTTGTTTTCTGTCTTTCCTTAATAAAATCTTTTTTTTTTTAAAGGAAAGAATAAATAATGACCATAGTTATCATAATCCCTAATAAGTGTGCACTATAAAGATAACAGTAATCAAATTCTCCATTAACTTGTAGTCAGGGCCATTCATTTGGAACAAAGATAATATATTTTGGCCTTTGTACACCGCCACATTGAATTTTAAATAAAACAAGGTTCTTATTTAGTACAGTGGCTCGCCTAACAAAACCTATGATGCCTGCAGAGAGTATCCCATCACAGTTTAGAAGTGAAGACTTTATGGAATTCCTCAATTCTTCTTTTCAATGCTTTACCAGCATAGGGCTGTCACGTTTCCCTCTATGTCTATGTCGGCCGTGTGTGCGAGGCATGATCGCGGAGGCGAGCTGACGGTTAACAAAGTCCTTTTATTTGTATAAACATAAATCAAAAACACTCCAACACAAACTAACGTTATTCAATGGTTGCTAGACGCCTGACTGGAGTCCAGCCAGGCTATTTATAACTGAACATAAAACAATCATCAAATTAACTTCCCTCGGTTCAGGTGAGCTTCTACGTCACCTGACCGAGGTGCAAACTGGGAAATGAAGTAAAACTAAACGTAAAACAAAACTACAACTCAAAAGACAACACAAATACAAATGGCGCTCTGGCGCCATCTAGGGGTTAACCGTTACATTACCCCCCCTTCCAAAAATGCTCCTCCGGAGCATCACTGGAGGCCCCGGACACCCAACCCAATGTTCTACCTCTCGCCTCCTATCCAGGAGGCTGGGTGACGGGGCTGGAGGCATGCTCTGCGGCTGCTGGGCTAGAAGCGTGCTCGGCGGCTGCAGAGCTGGAAGCGTGCTCGGCGCTGCAGAGCTGGAAGCGTGCTCGGCGGCTGCAGAGCTGGAAGCGTGCTCGGCGGCTGCAGAGCTGGAGAAGTGCTTGGCGGCTGCAGAGCTGAAGAAGTGCTCGGCGGCTGCAGAGCTGGTGAAGTGCTCGGCGGCTGCAGAGCTGGAGAAGTGCTCGGCGGCTGCAGAGCTGGAGACGTGCTCGGCGGCTGCAGAGCTGGAGAAGTGCTCGGCGGCTGCAGAGCTGGAGAAGCGCTCGGCGGCTGCAGAGCTGGAGAAGCGCTCGAAGCAGGCGTTGGAGCGGTCACTGCGCTCGACGCAGGCGTTGGAGCGGTCACTGCGCTCGACGCAGGCGTTGGAGCGGTCACTGCGCTCGACGCAGGCGTTGGAGCGGTCACTGCGCTCGACGCAGGCGTTGGAGCGGTCACTGAGGCTGGGTGACGGGGCTGGAGGCATGCTCTGCGGTTGCTGGGCTAGAAGCGTGCGCGGCGGCTGCAGAGCTGAAGAAGTGCTCGGCGGCTGCAGAGCTGGTGAAATGCTCGGCGGCTGCAGAGCTGGAGAAGTGCTCGGCGGCTGCAGAGCTGGAGAAGTGCTCGGCGGCTGCAGAGCTGGAGAAGCGCTCGAAGCAGGCGTTGGAGCGGTCACTGCGCTCGACGCAGGCGTTGGAGCGGTCACTGCGCTCGACGCAGGCGTTGGAGCGGTCACTGCGCTCGACGCAGGCGTTGGAGCGGTCACGGCGCTCGACTACAGCGTAACGTCGTCCTCAAAGCCGGGAGGCGGCGGCAGACTGGGTGCGTGGGTCAGCGGCTGCTGGCGTGCTAGCTCGCTGTCCTCGAAGCCGACAGGTGGCGGCAGCACAGGTGCGTCGGTCAGCTGCTGTTGACACGCTAGCTCGTTGTCCACGAAGCCGGCAGGTGGCGTTGGAGCGTGCACGGCGCTCGACTGCAGCGTTGGAGCGTGCACGGCGCTCGACTGCAGCGTTGGAGCGTGCACGGCGCTCGATTGCAGCGTTGGAGCGTGCACGGCGCTCGACTACAGCGTAACGTCGTCCTCAAAGCCGGGAGGCGGCGGCAGACTGGGTGCGTGGGTCAGCGGCTGCTGGCGTGCTAGCTCGCTGTCCTCGAAGCCGACAGGTGGCGGCAGCACAGGTGCGTCGGTCAGCTGCTGTTGACACGCTAGCTCGTTGTCCACAAAGCCGGCAGGTGGCGTTGGAGCGTGCACGGCGCTCGACTGCAGCGTTGGAGCGTGCACGGCGCTCGACTGCAGCGTTGGAGCGTGCACAGCGCTCGACTGCAGCGTTGGAGCGTGCACGGCGCTCGACTGCAGCGTAACGTCGTCCTCAAAGCTGGGAGGCGGCGGCAGACTGGGTGCGTGGGTCAGCGGCTGCTGGCGTGCTAGCTCGCTGTCCTCGAAGCCGGCAGGTGGCGGCAGCACAGGTGCGTCGGTCAGCTGCTGTTGACACGCTAGCTCGTTGTCCACGAAGCCGGCAGGCGGCGGCAGAACAGATGCGTCGGTCAGCGGCTGCTCACATGCTAGCTCGCTGTTCACGAAGCCGACAGGCGGCGGCAGGATGAGTGCATCGGGCAGCGGCTGCTGACACGCTAGCTCGCTGCTGAGTGTTGGCGAGGGAGGAGAAAGCTCCGAGCCCGCTTCGCGGTTATCCCGGAAGTGGAGGATCATCTGCTGGAGCTCCTTAACATGCTCCAGCATTTCACTCACCCGCTCCGGCTCCGGAATCCACCACATGAGCTCCTCCTCTCTCTGCTGCTGCTCTGCCTGGGGTTTTCTTTCCCCACAAGTTTGCACTATAAAGATAACAGTAATCAAATTCTCCATTAACTTGTAGTCAGGGCCATTCATTTGGAACAAAGATAATATATTTTGGCCTTTGTACACCGCCACATTGAATTTTAAATAAAACAAGGTTCTTATTTAGTACAGTGGCTCGCCTAACAAAACCTATGATGCCTGCAGAGAGTATCCCATCACAGTTTAGAAGTGAAGACTTTATGGAATTCCTCAATTCTTCTTTTCAATGCTTTACCAGCATAGGGCTGTCACGTTTCCCTCTATGTCTATGTCGGCCGTGTGTGCGAGGCATGATCGCGGAGGCGAGCTGACGGTTAACAAAGTCCTTTTATTTGTATAAACATAAATCAAAAACACTCCAACACAAACTAACGTTATTCAACGGTTGCTAGACGCCTGACTGGAGTCCAGCCAGGCTATTTATAACTGAACATAAAACAATCATCAAATTAACTTCCCTCGGTTCAGGTGAGCTTCTACGTCACCTGACCGAGGTGCAAACTGGGAAATGAAGTAAAACTAAACGTAAAACAAAACTACAACTCAAAAGACAACACAAATACAAATGGCGCTCTGGCGCCATCTAGGGGTTAACCGTTACAAGGGCAGGAAGAGCTGTATAAACTTATCACCTCGCCTAAATCAGCAATCTGCTTGCTAGACCCAATCCCAACCAGATTTTTAAAAGAAGTGATGCATGCGGATGGAGAGCCACTTTTAAACATTATTAATTCCTCATTATATCTAGGTCACGTCCCTAAACCTTTCAAGTTAGCAGTTGTTAAACCTCTTCTTAAAAAATCTAATTTAGACCCGAATGAAATAAAAAATTACAGACCGATTTCAAACCTTCCGTTTATATAAAAAATATGTGAAACGGTAGTATCAGCTCAAATATGCACATTCTTGCAGGAAAACAACATACTAGAAGAATTTCAGTCAGGTTTCATCATAGTACAGAAACAGGACTAGTTAAGATTGCAAATTACTTGTTTTTAGCTTTGGACCGAAGTTGCATCTCAATTCTAGTCTTACTTGATCTTAGTGCTGCATTCGACACTATAGATCATAATATTCTCATAGATCACTTATAAAATCACATAGGTATTCAGGGACAGGCATTAAAATGGTTTAGAACATACCTGTCTGATCGATACCATCTGGTGTAATGCGAGTGAAATATGGGGTCCCACAAGGGTCAGTTTTATGACCTCTGCTGTTCTCAATATACATGCTTCCCTTGGGTAACATCTTTAGAAGACATGGGATTAGTTTCCATTGTTATGCTGATGATACCCAATTATATATCTCAACAAAACCAGACAAAATACCTAAGTTGCCTAGACTAACTGAGTGTGTCCAGGACATAAAATATTGGATGACCAATAACTTTATTTTACTAAATTTAGATAAGACAGAGATATTACTCATCGGCCCAAAAACCAGCACACAACAGCTTTCACAATTCAACCTGCATTTAGAAGGATGTACAGTACTGTTACTACCAGCTCAACAGTAAAAGACCTGGGCGTAATATTAGACAGTAATTTGTCCTTTGAAAATCATATTTCCAATATCACAAAAACAGCCTTTTTCCATCTTAGAAATATTGCCAAGCTTAGGAGCATCTTATCCGTATCTGATGCAGAAAAGCTAGTTCATGCATTCATGACCTCCAGACTGGACTATTGTAATGTACTAATAGGTGGTTGTCCTCAATAAACAAGCTTCAGTTAGTCCTAAATGCAGCTGCCAGGGTTCTCACTAGATCCCTGCACTGGCTACCTGTTCAGTTTAGAATAAATTACAACATAGTATTACGTACTGTACATACAAGGCTTTAAATGGTTTAGCTCCCACATACTGTACACTGCCTTTCAAAAGTTTGGGGTCAATTTCTTTGTTTTTGTTTACTGATTTATTTTCTATATTCTATAGACAATTCAAATATATATCAACAATACTGGGGATTTCAAAACTATAAAATAACACATATGGAATTAGGTTATTATTAACCTATTATTAACCTATTATTAGGTTTCACCAGTTAGTTGTGATTTTAAGACACAGAGGTCAGCCTTTCTGTAATAGTTCTTGCAAGAACAGTATTGTCAAGTGCATTTGCTAAATCCGTCAAGCACCATAATGAAACTGTCTCTCATGAAGGCCGTCCCAGGAGGACGAGACCAAAACCTACCTCTGCTGCAGACCAGAAGTTCATTTAGAGTTATCAGCCTGAAAAATGACCAATTAACAGCACCTCAGATTAGAGGCGTTATTTTTACAGAGCCGAAGTAGCAGACAAATCTCACCATTAACTGTTCAAAGGAGATTGATGCAATGTAGAAAGAAATAAAAATCAGGAACGATCATGGAGTTAGAAAGTGACCCCAAACTTTTGAACGGTAGTGTATCTAACCAGTCTTCTGATACGCTACAATCAACCACGTTCCTTAAGATCACAAAACTCCGGACTTCTGGTAGTTCCCAAAATATCAAAATCTACAAGAGAGGGTAGGGCATTTTCATATTTAGCTCCAAAGCTTTGGAATAGCCTTCCAGACAGTGTTCAGGGCTCAGACACATTTTCCCAGTTTAAAAGTAGACTCAAGACTGCATCTCTTCAATCTGGCCTACACGTAACTCATCCCATAACCTCATACTCCAGTACACCTATCCTGAATGGCAACTACGTTAATTCTTTCCATCTCTCCTTTATTTTTCTACTCATCCCGAGGCATCTGAGATTGTACCAGCTTCAGTAGACAAAGGCCGACCCTGCAAGGATCCTGAGGCATCCAGAGAAGGACCATCTCCAGCTGAATTTTGCTTTATGATGGTTGGAGCTACACATGCTGCTCCTGTGCTTCCAGTGATCCAGATCTGCCCTCTGCACCTACTGACTCGTCTCTGTGCTGAACCGGTCTTCATAGATTCAAGATTCAAGATTCAAAGAACTTTATTAATCCCAAAGGGAAATTGCTTATGCTCGGTTACAGGTGCTCACAGTTGTTAACTAAGGAAGGTAATAAAGGTAATAAATAATACAAAAAATAAATAAATAAATAAAAAAGTTCCTAAAACATTAAGTACCAACAAAATATGACTCAAGACGACTTGTAAGTATTACACAGTAATCAAGTATGTATGTAATATTGTATTATTATATGCAATCGTGTATTACACATTCTATTGGGAGGTAGTATTGCAGTTATCATATTATTAATATGGGTAAGTATTAGTGTCCTGTTGTATACCAGTCAGTGAAAAAATCCACATGCATGTGTGTATGAGTTACAGAGAAGAGTTGTAAAGTTTTATGGCCGTTGGGAGAAAAGACCTCCTGTGACGCTCGGTGGAACACTTGATAGTAATCAGTCTCTGGCTGAAACTGTTCCTCTGTTCAGCGAAAACACTGTATAGCGGGTGAGAAGGATTGTTCACAATGGATTCTATTTTGGACAGAATCCTCCTCTTTGCTACTACATCCACAGAGTCAAGCTCCATGCCTAGCACAGATCCGGCCTTTTTAATTGACTTGTCCAGTTTGTTCTTATCAGACACCTTAATGTTACCACCCCAACAGACCACAGCGTAAAAAATGACACTGGCCACAACGGTTTCATAGAACATCCGTAGAATGGTATTACAGACGTTAAAAGACCTGAGCCTTCGAAGAAAGTACAATCGACTCTGACCTTTCTTGTAGAGTGCCGTTGTGTTGAGTGACCAGTCAAGTTTGTTGTCCAGATAAACTCCCAGATATTTGTAATCGGAGACAATGTCCACTATCTCCCCCTTGACAGATATAGGAGTCACAGGGGTCTTGCTTCTCCTAAAGTCTACCACCATCTCCTTTGTTTTCCTGATGTTGAGTTGTAGGTGATTACGCTCACACCAGGAAACGAAGTCATCCACAACAGACTGGTACTCCGAGGTGTCACCCTCCTCTATACACCCAACAACCACAGAGTCGTCAGAGAACTTCTGCAGGTGGCATGACTCGGAGTTATATCTAAAGTCGGATGTGTAGAGGGTGAAAAGAAACGGAGACAGTACAGTCCCCTGGGGAGCTCCAGTGCTGCAGATCAAAGTCTCTGACACACAGTTCTTTAGTCGGACATACTGGGGGCGACAGGTCAGGTAGTCCATGATCCAGGAAACCAAGCGGGTGTCAATGTTTATGTTCCTTAATTTCTCCCCCAGTACTGCTGGTTGGATGGTGTTGAAGGCACTGGAGAAGTCAAAGAAATCCTTACAGTGGTCCTAGGCTTGTCAAGGTGAGAGTAGGTGCGATGTAGCAGGTGTATTATGGCGTCATCAACTCCCATGAACGGCTGATAGGCAAACTGAAGAGGGTCCAGAGAGGACTTCACCAGGGGACGAAGTGTATCCAGGATCAGTCTCTCAAACACCTTCATAATGTGCGATGTTAAAGCAACCGGCCTGTAGTCGTTCTGGGCACAGGGACGTGGTGTTTTGGGTACCGGCACAATGCATGATGTTTTCCACAGTGCAGGGACTTTCTGAAGAGACAGACTCAGGCTAAAGAGGTACTGGAGGACACCACATAGTTGGGGAGCACAAGATTTCAGGACTCTCGGATTGATCTTATCCGGACCTACAGCTTTTGTAGGGCTGATCTTACTCAGGCCATGTTTAACCTGATCCACTGAGATGTTGATTGCTGGGAGTGCAGGAGTAGTGACTGTGACTGTTCTCTGTGTAGGGGAGGACATAGGAGCAGGAATGTGTGGATTTGGGTTGAAGTCGGGGGGAGTGTGAGACATAGGAACATCAAATCTATTGAAGAAAGTGTTGAGGTCGTTTGCACGTTCCCTATTCCCCTCAATAGCCGCTTGTCTTATAGCCAGTGATGCTCCTCATGCCCCTCCACACCTCACTCATGTTGTTTTGCTTCAGCCTTTGTTCTAGTTTTCTCCTGTACAGTATGCCTCTTTCCCCTCCTTGATTTTCCCGGTTAGCATTTTTTGAGCCTTCTTCACTGCTTCCTCATCACCAGACCTAAAAGCACTTTTTTTTTTCATTTAAGCACGCTTTAATGTCTTTGGTGACCCAGGGTTTGTTGTTGGGGAAACAGCGAATATCTCTCATCGGTACACAGGTGTCAACACAGAAGTTAATGTACTCCGTGATGCAGTCCGTCATTCCATCAATGTCCTCTCCATATGATGCACTGAGAACCTCCCAGTCTGTAGCCTCGAAACAATCCTGTAACGTAGCAGTGGCACCTTCTGACCATCTTCTTACACTCCTCACTATAGCAGGCTGTCTCTGAACCAGGGGTTTGTATATTGGCATGAGGTGGACTAGGTTGTGATCCGACCTCCCCAGGGGGGGGAAGTGCTGCAGCACTGTAAGCACCTTTAACATTAGCATACAGCAGGTCTAGTGTCTTCTCCCCCCTAGTGTGACAATCCACGTACTGAGTGAAAGTGGGAATAGTCTTGTTCAGTGATGTGTGGTTGAAATCACCGGAGATCAGGAGAAAGGCATCAGGGTGTCGAATCTGGAGTTTGGCAGTTACAGAGTGAATGATGTCACACGCGGCAGCTGCATTCGCGGATGGAGGAATGTACACAGCAGTTATTATCACATGTGAGAATTCTCTTGGTAAATAATATGGGTTAAGTCCGACAGCCAACAGTTCAATATCTGGACTACAAACACGCTCCTTAACAGTCACATGACCGGGGTTACACCACATGTTGTTGATGTAAACAGCCAGCCCCCCTCCTTTCCTCTTACCGCTCTCTCTCCTCGTCCTGTCGCTCCGTATCGCGCTGTAGCCGTCCAGTGTAATATTAGAGACTGGCACATCACTATGTAACCAAGTCTCTGTAAAACACATCAGACTGCACTCGCGGAAGATGTTTTCATTCTTTAACAAAGCTGTCAACTCGTCCATCTTATTGTCCAGAGATCTCACGTTGCCGATTATAAGAGACGGGACATACGGCTTGTACTTCCTCATCCTTTCCTTATGCGCCACGCATTTCTCTTCCTCTTTGGCTCCTCTGTGCCGCTTCCTTCCACCTCTGCATCCCCTTATCGTCCTCCTCCGTATCTCATCCGGAATGTTTAGAGTCCTATACAGAGTCGGATCTCTGATGCCGGCCGGCTTCAGTGCGATCAGCTGTTGTGACGGTCAACCCCTAGAGGGCGCCTAACGCCCGTTTTTGGTTTTTTTTGTAGTTTGTTTGAGTTAGAGTTAAAGACTATATTTCCCAGTTTGCCCCTCGGTCAGGTGACGTAGAAGCTCACCTGAACCGAGGGAAGTTAATGAGTTCGTTTGTCTTTATGTTTAGTATAAATAGCCTGGCTGAAGTTCAGTCAGGCGTCTAGCATTTGTTGAATTATGATTAGTTTGTGTTTGGTGTCCGACTTTTATTTATGTTAATAAAAGAGTTTAATGAACCGTCAGCTCGCCTCCTCCGCATTCATGCCACGAACACGCACCAGACGCAGACTTCAGAGAGTGAATCATGACAGAATGCTAGACCTAACAAGTGGCATGGCGGAGGATTTCCCCCTGGAGTTTTTTTGGGGGGGCGCGAAGACCATCTCGCCCGTGCTGGCGAACTGGCAGGAGAACAGCGAGGAAGAGGAGTACGGCGAGTGGGATTACTGCTGGTTAGAGAACGGCGAGGTAGATCTGCTCAGGAGCTGGAAATACAACCAGCTGGTAAAACAGGAGCAGGAGCACGGCCGGGAGAGCAGCGAGGAGAGAGAGAGAGGCACACCACAGAGCTGGGAGGGCTGCAGGCTCGCCATTCGGCGGACACCATTCAGGGGCGATGCGGCACGGGGTCACGTGGTTCCCCGCACCGGCCGGAAGAGAAGGGCAAGGAAGCCCAAGTACGGCGGTGACGAGGGGGAAAGAGAACCCCAGGCGGAGCAGCAGCAAAAGGAGCTCATGTGGTGGATTCCGGAGCAGGTGAGAGGAATGCAGGAGCAGGTGAAGGAGCTCCAGCAGCTGATCCTCCACTTCCGGGATAACCGCGAAGCGGGCTCGGAGCTTTCGCCTCCCTCGCCAACGCTCAGCAGCGAGCAAGCGTGTCAGCAGCCGCTGTCCGACGCTCCCGTTCTGCCGCCGCCTCCCGGCTTCGAGAACAGCGAGCCAGCGTGTCAGCAGCCGCTGACCGACGCACCCGTCCTGCCACCGCCTCCCGGCTTCGAGGACAGCGAGCCAGCGTGTCAGCAGCTGCTGTCCGACGCACCCGTTCTGCCGCCGCCTCCCGGCTTCGAGAACAGCAAGCCAGCGTGTCAGCAGCCGCTGACCGACGCACCCGTCCTGCCACCGCCTCCCGGCTTCGAGGACAGCGAGCCAGCGTGTCAGCAGCCGCTGACCGACGCACCTGTTCTGCCGCCACCCCCCGGCTTTGAGAACGTCGTTGAGCCGTCGTTGAGCGCACTGCACGCTCCTACGCCGCTGTCGAGCGCACTGCACGCTCCCACGCCTGCGTCGAGCGCACTGCACGCTCCAACGCCTGCGTCGAGCGCAGTGACCGCTCCAACGCCTGCGTCGAGCGCAGTGTCCCCTCCAACGCCGTCTACGAGCGCAGTGTCCGCTCCCACGCCGTCTACGAGCGCAGTGACCGCTCCCACGCCGTCTACGAGCGCAGTGACCGCTCCCACGCCGTCTACGAGCGCAGTGACCGCTCCCACGCCGTCTACGAGCGCAGTGACCGCTCCCACGCCGTCTACGAGCGCAGTGACCGCTCCCACGCCGTCTACGAGCGCAGTGACCGCTCCCACGCCGTCTTCGAGCGCAGTGACCGCTCCCACGCCGTCTTCGAGCGCAGTGACCGCTCCCACGCCGTCTTCGAGCGCAGTGACCGCTCCCACGCCTTCGTCGAGCGCAGTGACCGCTCCCACGCCTTCGTCGAGCGCAGTGACCGCTCCCACGTCTTCGTCGAGTGCAGTGACCGCTCCAACGCCTTCGTTGAGCGCAGTGACCGCTCCAACGCCTTCGCCGAGCACTTCCCCAGCCCTGCAGCCGCCGAGCACGCTTCCAGCCCTGCAGCCGCCGAGCACGCTTCCAGCCCTGCAGCCGCCGAGCATGCCTCCAGCCCCGTCACCCAGCCTCCTGGATAGGAGGTGAAAGGTAGAACATTGGGTTGGGTGTCCGGGGCCTGGTTTATTGGGTTGGTTTATTTTGTAGTTTGTTTGAGTTAGAGTTAAAGACTATATTTCCCAGTTTGCCCCTCGGTCAGGTGACGTAGAAGCTCACCTGAACCGAGGGACGTTAATGAGTTCGTTTGTCTTTATGTTTAGTATAAATAGCCTGGCTGAAGTTCAGTCAGGCGTCTAGCATTTGTTGAATTATGATTAGTTTGTGTTTGGTGTCCGACTTTTATTTATGTTAATAAAAGAGTTTAATGAACCGTCAGCTCGCCTCCTCCGCATTCATGCCACGAACACGCACCAGACGCAGACTTCAGAGCGTGAATCATGACAGCTGTTCCCTGGTGTAAACAAAGGAGCCGCCTCCTTGCTGTTGCGCGCTGATCACCCAGAGCGCCGAAAATGTAATTAAAATTGCTTAAGAACAAGAACACTTTCAAAACGCATGGTTTGAAAGGGCGACCTTACTTGTTAAATACAGAATAAAGTTATAAATAAATAATAGAAGGAAAGTATAATAAAAAGTAAAAAACACACGAGAATTCCGAGGACAACTGCACCAAGCTGCTGCACGCTCGCGCATGCGCAGCAACAACTGATGTTAATTTAAAGAACTTCTGTTATATTGAACTTTCAGCTGCATAACAAACATGATGTTATATAATTTCTATCTGTTATCACCCAAAGGAGGATGGGTTCCCTGTTGAGTCTGGTTCCTGTCAAGGTTTCTACCTATTGCCATATCTGACAGATAAGTGTTTCCGTTTGTGCACGCAGGCGTGTGTGTGTGTGTGTGTGTGTGTGTGTGTTTGTGTGTGTGTGTGTGTGTGTGTGTGTGTGTGAGTGTGGATTCAAAGTAAGCTCCCCTCTCCCCCTTCTCATCTTACACTAACCTTCCTCCACTCTTTTCTCACACATGCTCACACAAAACGGAAACACTGTTTTATCGGAAAAATAAACAAGAAATCTCTCTAATGACACTTGATTGAGCAACACACTAACGGAATCACTGCTGTAAAGTAAAAATAAAACAAATTAACCTGCACTTTACCTTAATATAAATAATCGCAACAGAGCAGTGTTTCTGTGTAGAGCAGAGAGAAAGAGTGTGTGTGTGTGTCTGTGAAGGCAAAAGTAGGAGGTGTGTGTGTGTGTGTGAGTGTAGGTGTGTGTGTGTAGGTGTGTGTTTGTGTGTGTGTGTGTGTGTGTGGTGTCCAATGCGCGTGCACACAGACACAAAGAGCAGGCTGATACAGAGAGAGAAAATGCATTTTTAACCTCTCTAATGAGACTTGCTTTTGCTTTACACGCACGCTGTACACACACACATACAGACACAAAATTAAATATGTTTTACACACACACACACACACGCACACACACACACACACACACACACGTTGTCACAGTGTTATAGTAAACAGTACACGCGTGCATGGATGTTGATTATACCAGTAAGAGACATGCACTAAGACCTAGCAGGGGAGTGATTACCCACAATTCCGCAGCACAAGAGAGAGAAAAACCATTGCCTCAGTTGTGATCATGTGACGCTCAAACATTGGGAGTGGCCATTACAACAGCTTAGAACATTCTTACAGAGAAGGAATTAACTGGACAACAAGACGACTAAAGTGGATGACCACATAATTCTGTCCATGACGAAGAAGAAACCTTTGACAACATCTAGCTACACCATGAAAAGAAGATAGGTGGCAGGCCTTGGCAGAAAATCAACATTAACCTGTGCCAAAATTATGGGAAAAGAAAATTATGGAGAAGAAAAACACAAACCTGGTGGCAGCTGTGTTAGGCATAAGAGTGTATCGTTGGCTAAGGATCATGTGAAAATTAGTGTAATTATCAAGGGTGAAAGTAGTTTTAAATTCTTACTGGTACTATGTAGACAAGAGATGAGGAATATGAGCTCCATTAACATCTGGTTTTTTGAATTAACACTAGAAGCGCTGCGCCAGTATGACCTACTTTTAACGCGGTTCACCGGTCATTTTGACCGCCTATTGTTTTGAATGGGAAGCTGTTGCTTACACACAATGATTTCTAGATGGCACTTTCAACCAAAGCAAATAGTTTAGCTCCAAGATCAACTTGCACTTGGACAATGCACCATTCATTCCCGTGTTGATAATCAGCGATATTTTTTTTCATATTCAACTGAGAAAACCTTCTACAGAGTATCTAAGGGGACAAAGGAGAAGAAAAAAACGGCAGAAGAAAAAAAAAAAGTCATGTTTGCATTATAACCCAAAGTTTTTGGCATGACTTTGTTCTGCCATTTTTTTCTCCTCCTTTGTCTAGGGGCTTCGTACTATAACAAAAAGGAAAGCTCTACTAAATTTAATATCGTTTTGAGAATATTCATTAGTTTTTTCATTCTATTTGAAGAACGTCTCGGAGCAGCGATTTAGTTCTGAACTTGCTTCCATGAAATTATCGCTAAAACAATACTGAATTTGAATAAATCAGATCTACCACAGCAGATAATAAACTATGCTATGTCATAACCGAAGCAATCACAACGATTATGCCTTGTTTCGTTCAGTGTTGCTAGGCAACGGACCACGCACCTAATCGGTGGGAACTCTGTGCACTTGGCCGTGGTGTTTCACTGCTTATGCTCACATAAGAATCATGTAAGAAAAGCGAGGGAAATGTGGAAGTGATGTGTGGCCACTCAATGAGAACTAAACCAAAGATTTCAGTAACTACACTGAGTGTAACATCTGCATAGTGACACTAAACAGCTGAACAACTTCACTTTTCCGTTTACCTCATACACACACACCTCCCCTGAGCCCTCCGTAAACATCCAATCCCCATCTGTATGCAAATGAGTCAAAACGTATCCTAACGTAGTGCCGTGTCGGATTTCAGCGGTCACGGAGTGGAAAGACTTTGAAGAAGTTGCAGCGTTTTTTCAGTTACAACAAGCACAGCGATGAGTCCACGTCTGCTGAATTCGACAGACAAATTACCGTTGTCTGACAGACCACTACGTAAAGCCTATAGTAAAAGCCTAAAGTAAATGAATATAGTCAAATTTACCTTGTGTTTTCTACTATAAAATTATCATAAACCAAATCTAAGCTAAGCGTTACACTTTTAAGTTCTTGTCCTGTTGTCAGGAATCCACAATAGTAAAAGCCTATAGTAAATTTGACTATATTCATCTATTTAGAGCTGTTCCTTTACTATAAAAAAAAAATAACAAAAAAAAAAACTAAATATAAAAAAAAACATTTGATCTGTTCTACATATAGGCTTGTAATCTGTAAAAAAATAATAAATAAATACATCTCCGTACATCTTGTAAATTAATCAATAAGTTATAAACGTTTCAATATGCTATATATTTTATAATGGTATTACTTTTTGATTCAATAAATATTCTATATTTAATATCCATAGCGTAATATTTCCACAACAGGAGCGACAGGCATCCGAGGTGCTTACAGTATGTTACCATAGCGGAAAAGTGAAGTTGTTCAGCTGTTTAGTGTCACTATGCAGATGTTACACCCCGTGTAGTTACCGAAATCTTTGGTTTAGTTCTCATTGAGTGGCCACACATCACTTCCACATTTCCCCATTCCCAAATAGGCGCGTGGTCCGTTGCCTAGCAACACCGAACGAAAAGAGGCATAATCGTGGTGTTTGCTTCGGTTATGTCATAGCATAGTTATCTGCTTATTATCTGCTGTGGTAGGTCTGATTTATTCAAATGCAATAATAAAGCTTTATATCCTCAGGATGCATCATTACATTGTTTTAGCGATAATTTCACGGAAGCGGAACACATGATGCTATATAATTTCTATCTGTTATCACCCAAATGAGGATGGGTTCCCTGATTGAATCTGGTTCCTCTCAAGGTTTCTTCCTAATGCCATTTCAGGGAGTTTTTCCTTGCCACTGTCGCCGTCACCCTTTGCTTGCTCATCAGAGACATTTCATTCATCATTCATTCATTCACCTCAATATTATCTAGACACATTTTTCTCACACATACACACTTCCATAAATTTTCTTTTCTAAAAAAAATTTCTTTCATTTTTGTGAAGCTGCTTTGAGACAATGACCATTGTTAAAAGTGCTATATAAATAAAATTGAATTGAAATGAATTGAAAAGCGAGTTCAGAACCAATTCGCTGCTCCTGCCCCATCTAAAGCACTGTCACACTAAAAAAACATCACAGAAGTTCAGAAGCTTCAAATAGAATGCAAGAACTAATGAATTTTCTCAAAACGTTATACAATTAAGTAGAGCTAAATCCCTAAATCTTGCTGATTATCAATTCAGGAATGAATGAGGAATTGTCGATATTTTATATATATATATATATATATATATATATATATATATATATATATATATATAAAATGCATATATGGAATGAAACCTGAGATATGCACTGAATAACTCATAGATAGTATGCGCGATCCCTTGTGCCATCTGCTGAGAGAAATGAGAATCACAGGTTAGAAAAGGCAGGAAATGAAATGCCGCTGCGCAGCTGTCAGCAATTTCACGTAAATAAGAGCAAAATAGCTTTATACTGGGTTTTACTGGTGCAATTTTTAAAATGTAAGCATGCAGGGTGATTAAGCTCACAGATCTAGGAAAAGTCATGAAAGAAGGGTCCTGGAATTTGATCGAGTGTGCAGTATTTTTCCCCCCATTGCAGTCAAAATGACCGCTGCTCAGCGCTTCTAGTGTTAAATTGCAAATTGTGTTAAATGTTGAGGCTCCTAAGCCCCTAAGTCTCCTGCGATAGGCTCCAGGCCCCCCGTGGCCCTGAATACAGGATGAAGTGTTATAGACAATGAGTGAGTGGTTAAGCCAGTGCGCTATGTAGGGTGAACAATCTCCTGTTCCACCCATCAAGAGCCCTTGATTAGGGGAGAGAGAGAGAGAATTGGGATTCAGCTTTGTGTTAGAAGTTAGTTCTTTTTCTAGCTTGGGAGAGACAGCATGTTGTTGAAGATGACATCATGTTATCAGAAGTGTTTTCTTTGCTTAAAGTGTAACGACGTGGGTCCTGTGAGGGGCAGGGCCACGAGTAAATACCCTGCACAGTTCAGAAAGGGCAGATACAGTGGTGTGAAAAACCATTTGCCCCTTTCCTGATTTCTTATTCTTTTGCATGTTTGTCACACTTAAATGTTTCTGCTCATCAAAAACCGTTAACTATTAGTCAAAGATAACATAATTGAACACAAAATGCAGTTTTTAAATGAAGGTTTACGTTATTAAGGGAGAAAAAAAACTCCAAATCTACATGGCCCTGTGTGAAAAAGTGATTGCCCCCCCTTGTTAAAAAATAACTTAACTGTGGTTTAGCACACCTGAGTTAAATTTCTGTAGTCACCCCCAGGCCTGATTACTGCCACACCTGTTTCCATCAAGAAATCACTTAAATAGGAGCTACCTGACACAGAGAAGTAGACCAAAAGCACCTCAAAAGCTAGACATCATGCCAAGATCCAAAGAAATTCAGGAACAAATGAGAACAAAAGTAATTGAGATCTATCAGTCTGGTAAAGGTTATAAAGCCATTTCTAAAGCTTTGGGACTCCAGCGAACCATAGTGAGAGACATTATCCACAAATGGCAAAAACATGGAACAGTGGTGAACCTTCCCAGGAGTGGCCGGCCAACCAAAATTACCCCAAGAGCACAGAGACAACTCATCCGAGAGGCCACAAAAGACCCCAGGACAACATCTAAAGAACTGCAGGCCTCACTTGCCTCAATTAAGGTCAGTGTTCACGACTCCACCATAAGAAAGAGACTGGGCAAAAACGGCCTGCATGGCAGATTTCCAAGGCGCAAACCACTTTTAAGCAAAGAGAACATTAAGGCTGGTCTCAATTTTGCTAAACATCTCAATGATTGCCAAGACTTTTGGGAAAATACCTTGTGGACCGACGAGACAAAAGTTGAACTTTTTGGAAGGTGCATGTCCCGTTACATCTGGCGTAAAAGTAACACAGCATTTCAGAAAAAGAACATCATACCAACAGTAAAATATGGTGGTGGTAGTGTGATGGTCTGGGGTTGTTTTGCTGCTTCAGGACCTGGAAGGCTTGCTGTGATAGATGGAACCATGAATTCTACTGTCTACCAAAAAATCCTGAAGGAGAATGTCCGGCCATCTGTTCGTCAACTCAAGCTGAAGCGATCTTGGGTGCTGCAGCAGGACAATGACCCAAAACACACCAGCAAATCTGAATGGCTAAAGAAAAACAAAATGAAGACTTTGGAGTGGCCTAGTCAAAGTCCTGACTTGAATCCTATTGAGATGTTGTGGCATGACCTTAAAAAGGCGGTTCATGCTAGAAAACCCTCAAATAAAGCTGAATTACTGTACAACAATTCTGCAAAGATGAGTGCGCCAAAATTCCTCCAGAGCGCTGTAAAAGACTCGTTGCAAGTTATTGCAAGCGCTTGATTGCAGTTATTGCTGCTAAGGGTGGCCCAACCAGTTATTAGGTTCAGGGGGCAATTACTTTTTCACACAGGGCCATGTAGGTTTGGATTTTTTTTCTCCCTAAATAATAAAATCCCTCATTTAAAAACTGTATTTTGTGTTTACTTGTGTTATCTTTGACAAATAGTTAAATGTGTTTGATGATCAGAAACATTTTGTGTGACAAACATGCAAAAGAATAAGAAATCAGGAGGGCGGCAAATAGTTTTTCACACCACTGTATGCTGGCAGCTATGCCATAGATTTCTGATCAGGGAGAACTGCAGTGGTCAAGAAAAATGGTAATAAGTGCATGTTTATTTAAGGGCCATAATACCTGCACACTTAATGTGATCATTAGGTAGCAACTGTAAGGTTTAGGGCCAAGAAAGATGTAGCGAATAAATCGGCTCCAGAGAGAGCAATCAACGGACCACAGTCCAGAGACCTTCTCCCAGCATGCATGTCGCCATCCCGATAAGCTTATCTGATTCACGATCAGATATGAGCATCTGTGAGACGAAGCTGCAAGAACTTCACAAGGCCAGATGCTTTGAAGTAGACCACAAAACCAAGGGTATAAATTGGTGATCCTCTATTTCTCGCACTCGTCAGTCATCTATTTCTTGCACTCTGTGTATACGTGTCATTCTTGGGTCACACCTCACCTCTATTTCTTGCACTCGTCAGTCATCTATTTCTTGTACTCTGTGTGTATGGGTCATTCGCCTCTCACATACTTTTTGATTATCATTAGTTATGAGAAACCAGTTAAATTAAACTTGCTCTGTTTATATCACTTCCTCAATTTGTCGTGCAGGTGCCTTTTCTTTTTATTGTAGCAAGCGGATCAAGGCCTCTTGAACGGATGCCTTCTGGGTATTTGGTACCTTACACTTGACTACAATTATAGACCAATAAATTTTTTCCACAATCCCCCCTGAAAGGCATCAGTATGGCTTTACTTAAAAATTTCCACGGTCCCCCCTGTTGTATGCTTAAAGAGGATCATAGGTAACAGTTTCATAGACCGTTTTAGTATCAGTAAGTTTCTTTGCTAGTATCAGTTACTTTTACATATAATAACTGATATAACTCTATAAACGTATACATAGTACACTGTAAAAAATCTGACCTGGGGTTTACTCAAAATAATTATGGCAACAAAGTGACACCTAATATATTTAAGTAAATTTTACTACTATAATAATGAGTAGCAAACATAGAATAAATTATTTAAATGTAAGACAATATATATCCATCCATCCATCCATCCATTTTCTTCCGCTTATCCGAGGTCGGGTCACGGGGGCAGCAGCTTCAGCAGGGATGCCCAGACTTCCCTCTCCCTGGCCACTTCTTCCAGTTCTTCCGGGGGGATCCCAAGGCGTTCCCAGGCTAGCCGAGAGACATAATCCCTTCAGCGTGTCCTGGGTCTTCCCCAGGGTCTCTTTCCGGTGGGGCGTGTCCGGAACACCTCACAAGGGAGGCGTCCAGGGGGCATCCGAAATAGATGCCCAAGCCACCTCATCTGGCTCCTCTCGATGCAGAGGAGCAGCGGCTCTACTCTGAGCCCCTCCCGGATGACTGAGCTTCTCACCCTATCTCTAAGGGAGAGCCCAGACACCTTATGGAGGAAACTCATTTCGGCCGCTTGTATTCGCAATCTTGTTCTTTTGGTCACTACCCACAGCTCATTACCATAGGTGAGGGTAGGAACGTAGATCGACGGGTAAATTGAGACCTTTGCCTTTTGGCTCAGCTCCTTCTTCACCATGACGGACCGATACAGAGCCTGCATCACAGCAGACGCTGTCACGATCCGCCTGTCGATCTCCCGTTCCGTTTTACCCTCACTCGTGAACAAGACCCCGAGATACTTAAACTCAGGATACTTAAAGGCAGGATCTCACTCCCAACTCTGAGAGGGCACTCCACCCTTTTCCGGCTGAGGACCATGCCCTCAGATTTGGAGGTGCTGATTCTCATCCCAGCCGCTTCACACTCGGCTGCGAACCGATCCAGTGAGAGCTGTAGGTCGCAGGATGATGAGGCCAACAGAACAACGTCATCTGCAAAAAGCAGTGACCCAATCCTGAGCCCACCAAACTGTACCCCCTCAACGCCCTGGCTGCGCCTAGAAATCCTGTCCATAAAAATTATGAACAGGATCGGTGACAAAGGGCAGCCCTGTCAGAGTCCTACTCTCACCAGAAACAGGTCTGACTTACTACTGGCAATGCGGACCAAGCTCCGACACCGGTTGTACAGGGACCGGACAGCCCTTAACAGGGAATCCGATATCCCATACTCCCGGAGTACCCCCCACAGGACTCCCCGAGGGACACGGTCGAATGCCTTCTCCAAGTTCACAAAGCACATGTAGACTGGTTGGGCAAACTCCCATGGCCCCTCCAGGACCCTGCTAAGGGTGTAGAGCTGGTCCACTGTTCCGCGACCTGGACGAAAACCACACTGCTCCTCCTGAATCCGAGGTTCGACTATCCGATGGACCCTCCTTTCCAGGACCCCTGAATAGAATTTCCCGGGGAGGCTGAGGAGTGTGATCCCTCTGTAGTTGGAACACACTCTCCAGTCCCCCTTTTGAAGAGGGGGACCACCACCCCAGTTTGCCAGTCCAAAGGCACTGTCCCCGATGTCCATGCAATGTTGCAGAGACGTGTCAACCATGACAGCCCTACAACATCCAGAGCCTTGAGGAACTCCGGGTGGATCTCATCCACCCCCGGTGCCCCACCACCACAGAGCTTTTTGATCACCTCGGCGACCTCGGCCCCAGAGATGGAAGAGTCCACCTCTATGTCCCCAGACTCTGCTTCCTCATTGGAAGGCATATTGGTGGAATTAAGGAGGTCTTCGAAGTACTCCCCGAACCGACCCACAACGTCCCGAGTCGAGGTCAGCAGTGCACCATCCCCACTATACACTGTGTTGACCGTGCAGTACTCCCCTCCTGAGATGCCGGATGTTGGACCAGAATCTCTTCGAAGCCGTCTGGAAGTCATTCTCCATGGCCTCCCCAAACTCCTCCCACGCCCGGGTTTTTGCCTCAGCAACCACCGAAGCCGCATTCCGCTTGGCCTGCCGGTACCTATCAGCTGCCTCCGGAGTGCCACCAGCCAAAAAGGCCCGGTAAGACTCCTTCTTCAGCTTGATGGCATCCTTCACCGCCGGTGTCCACCAACGGGTTCTTGGGTTGCCACTGCGACAGGCACCGACCACCTTACGGCCACAGCTCCGGTCGGCCGCCTCGACAATGGAGGCACCGAACATAGTCCATTCGGACTCAATGTCCCCCACCTCCCCCAGGATGTGGTTGAAGCTTTGCCGGAGGTGGGAGTTGAAGCTCATCCTTACAGGGGACTCTGCCAGACGTTCCCAGCAGACTCTCACAATATGTTTGGGTCTACCAGGCCTGACCGGCATCCTACCCCGCCAACGAAGCCAACTCACCACCAGATGGTGATCAGTTGACAGCTCCGCCCCTCTTCACCCGAGTGTCCAAGACATGTGGCCGCAAATCCGACGACACGACCACAAAGTCGATCATTGAACTGCGGCCTAGGATGTCCTGGCGCCAGGTGCACATATGGACACCTTTATGCCTGAACATGGTGTTCGTTATGGACAATCCGTGATGAGCACAGAAGTCCAATAACAAAACACCACTCTGGTTCAGATCGGGGGGGCTGTTCATCCCAAACACACCCTTCCAGGTCTCACTGCCATTGCCCACGGCATGAAGCCCCCGACAACATAGCTCCCAGGATCATTGGGACACGCAAACCCCTCCACCACGATAGTTAACGTTATCTTGTTTACAATAGCTTGTTTACATAGTGCACTGCAACTAACACGACAAACGCCGTTTCCCATGCAGTGTTTTATTTGTGACGACTTGGCATAATGTTAACTTAACATTAACGGCCACAATTAGCATATTGTTTAGCTGTGCATTTACTAAATGACCACTGTGCCTTGTCGGAACTGACACCACTGTATTTTATAATCAATATCCATTCTGTTCTAAGAGTCTTAATTAATTTTAAATACAATTTTAAACCTTTTTTTTCATTCCTTGTTTTTATTGTTGTGATTATTTTTTGATAGTTTTACTTTCTTTATGTAAAGCAATTTGAATGACCATTGTGTATGAAATGTGCTACAGTATAAATAAACTTGCCTTGCAGTGTCATAGATAAATGGACATAAGATCATTTTTCAGTGACCTAAACACCAAGTAAGTACTACACGTTCACATATTAAGGCAATTTGGCTTTAAGAATGGGTGCTTATGAAAATACTAATGTCACAATATCAATCCCAGACAAAGGAGACATAAATGATTGAGGGACAGGTAGACCAGGGTCAATCAGATGTACAATTTAACTAGTGTAATGTAAACAAGTTAGTTATTATGAGTATGGAAATCATCTTTTCCTGCATTTTTTTTCTGCTTCAGGAGTCAATCTGTTCTGAGACAATGAGAGTAGAGGAAGGGGCAGATTCAGAACCAGGGAGGGAACCGGAGACAGCAGAACAAAGAGATGATATTGCCAGCACCAGCACAGGGAGCACAGTTTTTAGTTTAGATTTCATGTTAACATTTTATTGTATGTTGATGGCTTGACTGTAAACAACATAAACAATGCAATAAATAGTTTTGAAGAAAAATCTGCTTTGTCATTGAACCTGAGAAAAACTCCATGCTACAATAATAATGATAAAAGCAAAGTTTTTCACTGTGGGGACATATCTTTATAAGTACAATTTGACTGTATTATATGTGTCCCCTTCAAAAATTGTTCATGAGAAATTTCATATTTATTGTCCCCCCCTACTGTTAAATGAATGGCAGTAGAACCTACAGATGTCGCCATTAAAAACCCGCGTTTCGAGAAAAGGGATCCCGTGACTTGCCGCGGCTTTGCGCGGCTGCGTGCGGGAAGCTGTGAACATGCCCTTCATTACCTGTAGGGGGCAGTCGTGTTTCAGTCTGAAGTATTGTGTGTCTACTGAAGCCGAAAATGTGTGCAAATTAAACTGCGCATGCGTGTTTGGAGACGCTGTGCCCGCGCTGTGGATCAGTCGGTTGTGGATCATCATGGAGGTTACAACACGGCGTGGCTGCAGCTGGAGTTTGTCGTGTTCGAGGTAAGTTTAGCTTTCTTTTTTGGATGTGATTCTCGCTTTCATGACTCCCAATTAATGTTCATCTTAATCTCAGGACGTACAATTAGCAATTTCAGTTTTTAATAGTGTGGAGATTCACAAAACACCGTTTTCGTGTAAAAACCTGAACCTACGGAGCCCCCATGGGTCCTGTGGTAAATAAATAAATAAATAAATAAATAAAATAATAACGAACCGAGCGCGCGGATTAATACACCGAGATGTGTATTTCTTACCCCCACCCCGAGTGAAAACGGCGTGTTCAGACAAAGGCTCGCCAGTTAGATGCCATTTCTGAACAAACTGAGTCGTGTGTGTTAAAGCATTAAATGGTAAAAGAGCACTAGCAATAAACGTTTTTTTTCTGAAGCCGAACTTTATTAATGAGTTACGAGTAAAGAACCTGTACATATGTTCATACAGTATTGACAGCAGCTCTAATTTACTGCGGTAAAGCCAGCCGCGGTTCAGAAAAACACGGTCAAGCCAGCCGCGATTGATTTTAGTGCGCGCGCATATTACAGTGATTACGGTAGTTTCATGAACAACACAGAGAGAATGCCCCATATCTGAAAAATGCTGCAGTAAAATAGTTTCATATGTGGTGTGTATATAGTATGGGACGTCCTGAATAAGAACTGATCATTGTTTTTTTCTACTTATTAGAAATGGGGTCTTTATACCCCTTTAAAGTTTAATAATGTCCAATATCTCAAAAATGCTGCAGTAAAATAGTTTCATATGTGGTGTGTATATAGTATGGGACGTCCTGAATAAGAACTGATCATTGTTTTTTTCTACTTATTAGAAATGGGGTCTTTATACCCCTTTAAAATGTAATAATGCCCCATATCTGAAGAATGCTGCAGTAAAATAGTTTCATATGTGGTGTGTATATAGTATGGGACGTCCTGAATAAGAACTGATCATTGTTTTTTTCTACTTATTAGAAATGGGGTCTTTACACCCCTTTAAAATGTAATAATGCCCCATATCTGAAAAATGCTGCAGTAAAATAGTTTCATATGTGGTGTGTATATAGTATGGGACGTCCTGAATAAGAACTGATCATTGTTTTTTTCTACTTATTAGAAATGGGGTCTTTATACCCCTTTAAAGTGTAATAATGTCCAATATCTCAAAAATGCTGCAGTAAAATAGTTTCATATGTGGTGTGTATATAGTATGGGACGTCCTGAATAAGAACTGATCATTGTTTTTTTCTACTTTTTTTTTTTTATCATATAATGTGTGTACATTATATGGGATAAAAACTGACCATGGCATTTTATACTTACTAGAATTTATTTTTTCATAGGTCTCTGAAGTGAAATAAAGGCATTTTATTTAACTTTTTTTCCCCATTGTGAACATTTGTTTATTTGACCTCTCTTCCAAAGCAGACGTTAATCCTCATTATAGAAAACATTCATTGAAGAATAACTGCTACTTTTGAACAGTAAAACAAAATAAAAATCAATTCTGGTATTTAGAAAGACTAAATACATTATTTTGTCTGTTTTCTACGAATTCTGCTGTAACTTATCTACATAAAACAATTATTTGAATGGTGAATATTTAAGAAAAATATTGTAACAGACAACCGTCAATGTCACCAATAAATAACACGGATATTAAAGCAGAAATGCAAATAAATAAGCAAGTAAAAATTGACGAGCATGTTGTATTATCTCTCAGTCCTGGGCGTCTAAATGAAAAGCGCTCTGAAAGCGCGTTGTCTCTGTGTCGGTCCTGAAACTACCGTAATCACTGTAATATGTGCGCACACTAAAATCAATCGCGGCTGGCTTGACCGCAGTTCTAATTTGTCTAAATCGCATTGCAGACAATAAAAATAAGTCGAGTCATCCTGTGACCCTGCATGCTTAATCTTTCCACACATGATTCTTGCTTCTTACTTTTTCCTTAATCCCTCGCTGATCTATCTTGTATTTTTCTAACGGTGTCAGAAACTTTGTGTTAGTAGCACTGCTTGACATGCTTGATGCCTTCCTCTTTTGTAATTTGCTTTGGATAAAGGCAAACTTACAAAAGATGAAGAAATGCCTAAATGTAGTTGTACGAATAAAAGATTATGTAATGATACAATGTAAATATTTTCACAGAAACAAAGCGTAAAGATGAGACGTGAATCTGAAGAGGATCTCTTTGATGATTGCCTGGTAAAGCATTGTTTTCTTATTAATTATACAATTTATTAATACCTTGAATATAGTGTTTGTTGTATTGGACAGAAGCATATAAATGCAAATGAATATATAAATATGAGTAATTATTGAACGAATTTTCATGTTTGGACTAACCCTTTAAATACAAACTCAGCATTCATCATAGGATTTCCTGACACTGTAAAGGTGCAGAGTAATCTATGGAGTGTAGCCATCTCATGCCATGTTTTACAATGTTTTAGTGATGCAAGATTATTGCTAAAGCAATTTAACCCAAGTTTAACAATCTGAAGTATATGAAGTGATGGTCATTTTTTATTATCAATTATTTGTATTATTTTTTTTTCTCTGTGAAATGAAGTCAGCACAGGTTGAAGCAATTCAGATTTTTTTTTTTGTTTCTCAAAATAAATTATTTATTTTCTTGTACATTTTATGCAGGGGGACAGACGAAGCGATGCCAGTATGCACCTTCTTAAAATCCTTGTCATCTGTGCTGTTGAAGGGGAAGGACCAGTTGGTGTATCCATAATCCTTGAAGGAGAGGAAATTTTGCAAGAATGTGGCAATAGCTCCGAGCACTGCGCTACACATTTGAGCTATTTTCAGAAAGTTCTTCTAGAACTTGATGGGATTAAGCTATCACCAAAAGTGCAAGCTTTAAAGATGAAGTTATCTTAAAACATTTGATTTGGCTTGACTACAAGTCTTTACATGTTGTGTTTACATGTTCAGCTTAATGTTTTAATGCGTTATGGTTTCAATGGCATACTTTTAAGTGCACTAGTCCAGAGTGCTGATTTGAATGTTGCAACTTCACTGCTTCCGAGGGCTATTACGTTTTAACGTTTATTCTACAGTTTGTTTAATGTATTTTCTGCTGTATTTTATTTCTAAATGAATGCTGTATTTTATTTATTTATTATTTTACACAATTTTGTTTAAAACAAGTATTTCAGGCCCTGGTGCCGTGCAGTTTTTTTTCTATGGATGCAAAATTTAGCTGAATGCACTTTTATTAAAAAGACAACTTGGATCTAGACTGTGAGTGTCACAAATATTTGGTAATGTTGGTGAATAAACTGTTTAATTATATTTTAGTTGTGTGATTTATGAAAGATATAGATGAAATAATTACTTAAGTTTCTTTCCCAAACATAAATTAGCAATGTTTACATTATTATAGAGAGTAATATAAATTGATAAAACCAAGTTAAGGGAAAATCTCACAAAACAAAATGATAGTAATTTCATAAAATTAAGGTTCCTGCAACTTTACTTGATTATTTTAAATAAATCTAATTTGTGCATTAAATATAATTATGTAACTTTTACTTGATTTCTTTTATTGTTAATTTAATTAAGTTAATTTTACCTGACAATTACGGGTGAGTTTTACTTAGGCTGAATCACAATTCTATTTTCTTCCCCTTGTCCCTTGAAATGAAGTGGAAAGGGGAAGGGTATAAATATTTCCCCTAAGAAATGGGACAACACTGTTATACGTCATCATACATTGTCGCTGGTTCCTAATGTTACGTCAGAGGACATGCGCCGATGTTTATCACACATTCCAATAAGAGAGATTACTCACTCCCAAAGGTTTTTTGCGCCGTATTTCGATTTTTAAAAAAGTTGCTCATTTTCACCACGAACACGGATGAGTCTTCGGGTTTCCTCAGCCGTCCACATACAGAATATAAATTACAAAACTGTGGTCACGTTGCAATAAGTAAGAATAGTGTAAGCAAAACAATAGTGTATGGCCGTAAGCAAAACAAACAATGCGTTATCAAATGCTCGGCAAAATGCCGTGCTACTGAACTTTCATATTTGTTTGTAGCATGCAGTAAAGTGTATGTGACATAAAAATATATATTTGTAATATTGTGCAATATGTGCTATCCGCTAGCAAACTTTAGCAATTTTTTTTGCAAACGTTTCTTTACAGAACATCACCATAAACACAAACACAAGACTAAAGGTAATATACATACAATGAAAACTTGTCATAAAAATCTTTATTAATGGCAAAAATGACTTAACATTTATGCGTCTGTTTGCTCGAGTGAGCAGCCATGTTGAAAACTTCGCTTAGCCCTTCGTTTGAAGTGAGGTCCTGAAAAATCTTCGTTTGGAGGGCTATCTGGCCCTTCCCCTTCCCCCTCCCCCTCCAACCAAAAGAGAAATGAGACACCTCTACCCCTGCACGTGAACGCGCTAAATGGAAGGGTAGGGGGAAGGGTTGGGATTCAGCCTTAATATTGGAGCAATAAAATTTACTTAAAATCTGTGTCCAAATTGTTATGAGGATTTTATCAAGTAAATCTTACAAGTTCTTTTTTTCAGTGCATGGGTGAACACGATGTTTTAAGAATTTAATTATATATTGTGTGTGTGTGTGTGTGTGTGTGTGTGTGTGTGTGTGACCGGTGCAACTCACACGTCCTATTCCATTGTCATTCATACTGCCGTAGTTTTTAGAGCCCTAAAAAAGCATTCGCTAGTAAGTAAGTAAATAAAAGACAAATGAATAAATAGTTTTAAATTATATATATACAGGAGCGTAGATTTAGGGTGGACGGAGGGGATGTGTCCCCACCAATATCCTCCGACCATTGAAATGTCCCCACCAATAATTTAATCAACTTTTTTTAAAATCGTTCTGTCAACATTAACCTAGACACGCAGAAAGGGATAAATCACGTTCTCTCCTTGAGTCCTCCCGCCCCCAAAACACATATGAACATTTTGATTGGCTGTGCCTTTCCCTGCCATCATGTGATAGACGATTGGCTGCGTTCAGACACAAGCAGCGCCAAATGCAGTGGACTCACATTCAGTACAGCAGGCCAGGATATAGTCTGTGAATACGGACGTAAAACTAACAGCAGATTAAACAGCTAAATGTAAAAGTATAAATATGATCCCTGTCAGTCTCCTAATCTAGTGACTGTTTGTCAGAAATCAGTATTGTGAAAGAAATTGATAAACTAATATACTAATATTGCCATATGGCTAGAATTTTGTTGACACCAATAGACAATCCACTTCAGAAAAATAGTTTTTAAAATGCATTCACTTACTTGGCGAACATTAATGATTTGATTCGAGGTTTGCACACTAAGACTCAGAAAAAGTTAAATAAAATGATTGCTGTTTAAATGGCATGTGTTTATCCTGTTTTGTCAGGTAACAGAACCTAAACACCTGTGTTGTATATCAGACAGCGATGGAGAGAGTGTAGATTACACACAGGTGCTCTCTAGTCATTAGCACTCATCAGGCAATGTCTATGGCCAACTGACTGCACTCAGACCAAAGGGGGCTGAATAATTACACACACCCCACTTTTCAGTTATTTATTTGTAAAAAAAAAAAATGTTTGAAATCATGTATGATTTTCGTTCCACTTCTCGCGTGTACACCACTTTGTATTGGTCTTTCACGTGGAATTCCAATAAAATTGATTCATGTTTGTGGCTGTAATGTGACAAAATGTGGAAAAGTTCACGGGGGGCGAATACTTTTGCAAGCCACTGTAGTTGTCCTGAGATTTAACATTGTTACCAATAATAGGCTGAGGCATTCTCTGTCCATGCTCATAAGGAATCCCTCAATGTTTTTCAATTAGGGGACAGAAGCAGATCAGCCATGTTGTAGTTCAGGTGAAGAGGCGAGTTCACAGGAGGTCAATCTGAATGTTTATTATACAGTATATAACATATAATATGTGTGCGTGTATTATACATGTTGATTATACTAATATTTAGCATTATGAGGAGTGATAGGCTGAGGATGTAAGTGATTCATTAGTGTTTTTGGCAAAAGTTTTGAACTGACATTTCACTTTTTTGTCACGCTATTTCATCAGGTGGCAATGCTGTCCGGTCCTAGTGCAGTCAGAGGGGAAGAGTTAGGGTCAAAGCCATTGTTCACCCCCAAAAAAACTTTACTCACTATTTACTCCTTAAGTGGTTCCAAACTTTAATGATTTTCTTTATTTTGTTGAATACAAAATAAGATATTGGGGAAAAAAGCTGAAAACATTGACTTCCGTAGCAGGAAAAACAAATACTATGTAAATCAATGATTACAGGTTTTCAGCATTCTACAAAATATCATCTTTAGTGTTTATCAGAAGAAAAAAAGAACAGCCTGGACAATATTGATGTCAAACAAATATGCCAGCAGTTTATTTTTGTTAACGAGAGGCGAAGGCATGTTTTTGTCTCCTTCATATAGGAGCAATAGGCATTGAGCTGTTGTGTGGTACTCTACCTAGTAGTTCATGTTTAGATGTAATCTACTTTTATATATATACAGATGATTGAGATGTTTCATTTGCACTAGGGCTCAATAAAGAATAGTTTTTATTTTATTAAAGACTATCTTTTTGTCAGTTATGAAACATTCCTTTAACTTTACACTATTCCTTAATTTAACTTAATGAATTGCATTTCGAGTGGATTAATATAAATCGAAGCATTGCTAGTATTAATGTAAAGTGATTTCGCACCATATTAAGAAAAACATGTATTCAGTGGACACAGTTGGGGTGGGAGGTTGGTAGGTGGATGGGGCAGGGGGTTGGGGGTTGGTGGGTGGAAAAGGGGATTGGGGGATGGGGTATTAGTTGGAGTCATAGGTAGCAAACCTACGCCCTTGTGTGTGTGTGTGTGTGTGTGTGTGTGTGTGTGTGTGTGTGTGTGTGTGTGTGTGTGAATGTGTGTGTATATATGGAAATATAATTATTATTTTCGTGTTTAATTACAAAAAAAAACAACATTTTAATGGTTAGTGATTGTTGCAGACATTTACACTATTTTTGAGAACTATTAAGTTCTCCTTCAACGTGTCATAGCTGATAACTGCCCCTTTGAATGGTGTTAAAAATACTTGCAAAACAAGTATTGCAGCCATACATTGGAGGGAACTTCTGAGGTGGTCAGTGATTGATGGCACGGTCGGTCGGAGGGGGTTGTGATCACACCTATAGATCTTTTGTTCTAGGCTATCGGTCAAATATCTCTCCACTTGGAAGCAAAAACATGCAAGGGATTTCAGCATCTCGACGCACATACTAAGCTGTTTATAAAGTAGACACTGTTTGTTTTTTCATTTTGTAATCTTTCCCGTGTTTACCGTGTACTGTACAATGTATATTCATTTTTTAATGAATTACTGTAAATAAACTACACATTCCGTTGATTTACCAGAAATGACTTTTCTGTTTTTTTGTGTGTGCTAAACTAAACTTCAGGGTCAAAGTAATAGCGATTTTATTTGAAAAGTATTATATATTTACAATGCTGATAAGTTCACGCTTAGATTCATATATAAACTGCTTCAAAGTCTTTCCGTGACCGCTGAAATCCGACAGACGCAGGGCTCAAGGGAGGTGTGTCTGTGTGTGTGTGTGTGTGTTTGCGCGCGCGCGTGTGTATGTGTGTGTGTGCGGGTTAGTGTGCCTGTCCTATTTCAGCGGATTTTTCCGCTACCGCAGATCAGTTCATCAACTTGTAATATATACATTTTAGGAATATATTAACATGTGCAGACATTTAAGGGTGCGCTGCCCTCTCTTGCCCCTGCGTAGAGCCTACACACACACACACACACACACACACATCTATCTATCTATCTATCTATCTATCTATCTATCTATCTATCTATCTATTATATAAATACACATTTGGAATCTGCATCTACATTTTCTGTTACAAGTATAGAATTAGGTTCAGCTGAGACTCATGATCAATGGTGTTAGGGTACTTATGTAGTGATAATTAGTTTCAGCCAGATCATTAAAACTAACAATGGACTATGACACTCTTGAGAGGGGATATGAAGGTGTTATTCATTTATTTATTCTCTACAAGGGTGCGAACTACAGTACAGACCAAACTATAACTCTCTCTTACTACTATAAAAATTCTAGATATAAACAAACAAAATACAGCTTTTTTTCCTCAGAGGTAAACGGAAAAGTGAAGTTGTTCAGCTGTTCACTGTCACTGCAGCTTCTTCAAAGTCTTCCCACTCCGTGACCACTGAAATCCGACACGACACCACGTTAGGCTACGTCTTGACTCATTTGTATACCGACGGTGATTGGATGTTTCCCGAGGGCTCAGGGGAGTGTGTGTGTGTGTGTGTGTGTGTGTGTGTGTGTGTGTGTGTGTCTATGTGTGTGTGTCTATGTGTGTGTCTGTGTGTGTGTGTCTATGTGTGTGCGTGCGCGCGGGTACTTGTTCTACTGTTATAAAAACTCTAAATATAAACAAACAAAATACAGCTTTTTTTTCAGAGGTTAACGGAAAAGTGAAGATGTTCAGTGTCACTATGCAGATGTTGCACTCAGTGGAGTTACCGAAATCATTGGTTTAGTCCTCATTGAGTTGCCACACATCATTTCCACATTTCACTCGCTTTTATTACTCTTATGTGAGCATAAACAGTGAAACATTCCACAGGTTTATAATACACCGCGGCCAAGTGAACCACGTTCCCGTCGAACGAAACGAGGTATAATCGTGGTGTTTGCTTCGGTTATGACACACCATAGTTTATTACCTGCTGTGGTAGATCTGAATATTTATTCAAACACAATAATAAAGCTTTATATCCTCAGGAGGGCTCAGTACATTGTTTTAGCGATAGTTTCACGGAAGCGAGTTCAGAACTAATCTAACCAAACCAAAAAAAAAAAAAACATCCGAAGCTTCAAATAGAATGAACGAACTAATGAAATTAATATATATATGTAATTGATATACTGTATATACAGACGTGTGTGTGTCATTTTAATTCAAATGAACATTTTAATGCTTTCTGATACACTTATCAACTTATCCACATACACTTATCAACACAAACTCTCCGTGCACGCACACACAATCTCTAAAAAATTAATATTAATAACATACATATACAAATAAACAAATGTAGGTGTAATAAAAGTAGTCGTGATGTCAGTACTCGCCCAGCAAACCAGCCTTTTGCAGCGGCTTAAAACGTATGAATTATCTTCAAATATACAAAAAAAAGCGAAAAGACACTCGATTATTATGCATAGGTTATTTGTTTAATTCAAAAAGTTCATAAAAACACTTTAAAACGAGAGAAAAACTGTTAAAATCCTCGTTCGCCTTCTCAGCGTTAGGTAGCGAGTGACGTCATGATTTGAATCTGCGCGCCACCGGGGAAACATAGGGAAACTGACTTTCCCGGACCACCGGCTTTTAGATAAAGTCCTTCTATGCGCCATCTGGCGGATATTCAGTGAAGCACAACACATTTATTTTAAATTCCCGAATGTTGCCTCCGGCAAGTCGCGGCAAGCCGCGCGCTAAATTGCGGCATCCCGCGGGAAAACACGCTGGTTTTTAATGGCGACATCTGTAGTCTCTCTAAATGAGTAAAATTTACAAAAAAAAATTGATTTTGACACGACCTGAAAAATTAAATTAAAATTTCCCCATTTTTTCCTCGCTGATTTTAAACTGAAAAATTTTTTACTTGAAATGGAATTAATAAATAATAAGCATTTGTTTAAATCATCTTAATTTGACTCCAGAATGCAGTAAGTAAATTTTATTATGTACTTGTTACTAATATTAATTTAACTATTGTTAATTAAGCCCAGTCCCACTTTTTACAGTGTAATACATCACAGGGTAACACATATTCCCTGAGCATTTAATTATTGCTACTTTTCTTCCCTTCCTCGGATAGGTCCTTATGACCACTACCTTGTAATCAGGAGAATCTTTAGCTAACAATGTGTTCTCTGTTCAGGGGTAGGCGAAAAAACCTCAATCACTAATTTTTGGAGGAAAAATTCCTACCCTGCTAGTGTTTAAATCTGATCAGAGGACTGTATTATAGTTGTATAACAGTATAACATGTATTGTCATATATAATTTCATAAAATAAACACAAGAAAAATAAAAAAACGAAAAACATATAATAATGTTTATGGTCTTGATAGACTGAGTTGTGTAGTTTTGGGAAGGTCGATGTCAGACTCTTCAGCTCTGCTTGTTGTGTTAGATTTGAGTCATTGACTGGGGCTGGGCTTGATTCTGAACAGCACAGCTTTGCTGCTCACATGTGTAGATAGTACAGTAGGTCTTCCTCCCTCTCTTAGGCTTTCTTTGAGAAATAGTCCATCCACCAGTACTTCGACAGGGAGATGATCTTCCTCGCCTCCTGCTGCCATGTTAATGACTCGCATTCTCCAACAGTCCTGCACACACTAAGCTGCACACACAGTAAAATTATTAGCTTTTATCTATACAATGTGGTTAATTCTGTTATTTTCATTAAACTTGTAAGCTGTTAGTTATAGGTTGTTAGTAATTATATGTGTACTTGCTATTACATTTACATTACTTTCTCCTTTCATCTCATTTGTAACACATATTTATACATTTGCATAGAGTTAACACATTTTATTATTATCTATTTATTTAATGAGTATTTTTCTCTTCTAGGTCTGTAAATGTAGTTGTTTCTAGGTTGGGTAATTCATATTCATATTCTAAGGGAGGTATATTTCATTCTAATTCTGCTTCTTGTACTATCCTGACAACATTTCATATCGCCCAAATAGTATCTTTATGGCTTTATTAATACTGTACCAACATTGACACACTAGGTGGGGACAAAGCGTCGGCTCAGTAGTCCGGAGACCCAGATCTTATTCCCCCGGACCGTGGTGGCACAGATTATACACTGACGTGATATCTGTCGGCTGTCACCTGTTACACTGAAATTAGTGTTAGATCTGTTAGTGCTATTATTAGGGGTATTATTAAATGGTTTTCTGGCTTTGCCTGTAAGGTGCTATAACTACAGACTTCGTGGTAGCAGATAAATACAAGTGAAATCACAATACTAAAATTATAGTACAAATAAAAAATAAATAAAGCCGTTTCTAATTTGCATGGAATTTAAGCAGAGTAAACATTCACACAGTGAGTCTTTGGATTTAATCATGTGTAACACTTGTGTTGACAGAAAACAGACTGTGTGTAACTGTGTGCCACAGTTATTGTCAGATTAATGTACAAAATCTATATAATAAAACTACATAAGCTACACAGCCTTTATAAGACTCTACTTTTATTTAAGTGCACTAACAACGACGACGATTTCTTAAAATAATGAAAGTAAACAGGGTGAGCTGTTCCTTATTGTTTTCAGTGAACTTGAGCGTCAGAAAATGAACCGGAGCTCTGTGTGTGTGTGTGTGTGTGTGTGTGTGTGTGTGTGTGTGTGTATACTCGCCTCACAGACGTGAAAAATATATATACAGGTCGTCTCTTTACAAACGAGTTCCAAGAGGATATTATAAGGAGGATTTGTTCTTACACCTTTAGTACAAATATACAATATAAAGCAAACCAATTCACTTGACTAAATCTGACCCCTTTCCAACACTGCCATCATGTGGCCAAAAAAGTTAACTGCACCTATGGAAATTGATCTCTGTGTAATGTAGTCTTTAAATATTGATTAGGGGAGTCACAGACCACAGATGGCATTCTGTCAAAGTTTTACCATCAGGACAGATTTACAGGACGGACATTTTCTATCATTTTAAACATTCACTTTACACACTGAAAATATTGTATATAATTGTAAATATTGGTATCTGGTGCACTACAGTGTCTATTTACACTATCTACACGTGAGATAATTCAGCAAAACCACTGCTGCGGAGACGAGGGGAGGACATGATCACCTTCAGCACTACAGCCGAAAACAAAGAAATCACTAATTTATCAATGAATTATTAAAATGGTCAGAGTCAGTCTCCTTGATGCAGCAACATGCTAATCATATTAGCATTAAGCTAGCAACATTGCTAATTATGATGCTAGGGGGTGTGGCTTATTAGTGTCATGATAAGAATGAAAGACTGATTGGTTGCCTGTGTAAGATGAGCCCTCCCCCATGTCTATATGATATAGTAATTGGATCCACAGTTAGGCCTTGTTCACACGGGTGTTAAAATCGAGCCTTTTTCTGGCGTTCGTAGCGTACGGTGAGCGGGGATCAAGCGCCGAGGGTTTTCTACACATATGAGAGTGTTCACACAGGCTTTGGTGACGTGCGTTTGTCCGGCTGCGCGTTTATACGGCGTCAAAAAAACGTTGCATGCAGCTTTGTAAATTGAAGTATTGGAAATGTATTTTCCTGGGCATCAGGAAAATCGGTTTTCCCTCTTCCTACTGGCTGTGGAAGTATCAGGGATGTCTGAAACTGACTCAGAGATATGTGTGCCTGTAGCAAAGATAAAATAGTGATCAAAATGTTTTAAAAAACACTGTATTTTTAATTGAAGTATGGCAAACATATTTTCCTGATCATCAGGAAAATCTGTTTCCCCCTCTCTGCTGGCTGTGGAAGTGTCATGGATGTCTGAAACTGTCTCAGAGACATGTGTGCTTAGGTAATACAGTGAGATGATGTTTTTTAAAAACACTGTATTTTTAACAAGAGACTCATAGAGAACAATTCACCCAGTTAACATTGGTAATAAACTTCAAGTTTCCATACTTTGTGAAATTAAAGAAAAAGAACAAATTAAGGTACATTATTTAATGTAAAAATGCTATTATAATATGTGCTGTGCCAATTATGTATGTCTGTTTTATCATTAATATCCAAACAGTATATCATGGACTTCAGGATATCATGTTTCCCCATCATATGTGGTGCATAGATAGATAGATAGATAGATAGATAGATAGATAGTTACATGCTATTATAAATTACAAAATATGACCTTAAATATATTTAGAATAAATCAGGATTACATCTATCATCACACAGCTAATGTAGGTGTAATAAAAGTAGTCGTGATGTCAGTACAGCAAACCAGCCTTTTGCAGCGGCTTAAAACCTCTGAATTATCTTTAAAAAAAATAGTAAAAATAAGCTAAGACACTCGATTATTTTGCATATTTTATTTGTTTAAATTCACAAAGTTCGTAAAAACACTTTAAAACGAGAGAAAAACTGTTAAAATCCTCGTTCGCCTTCTCAGCGTTCGGAAGTGAGTGACGTCATGAATTTCCCGGAACACCGGAACTGACTGAGCTCTATGGAAGAGAACGGAAGAAGCGCATTACCTTGGAATATTGTCCGGGATGTCTCTCCATAGTAGTGTGTGTTTGCGGGGGGACTAAAACGCTTCAACGCAGCTCGCGTGGCGTAAAGGCATCCTAATGCAATGTCGGCAAGTGGATTTTAATTATTCTTAAATGTTAGACGTAAGTGCTTTCTAAACATCCGTAGTTAGGCTTTAGTCATGGGGCTCTAGGCGCTCACCTATACTTACTGCAGCTTAATGTTAACGGGCCGCCTCTGTTTAGGAGACATAAGTCACATCAGTAGTTTGTGGTAAACAAATATATAAAGGCTGGAAACGGACTTCAGAGATCTTTTTATTTAGTTGTTTGTTTTTATCTGCAGGGTGAGATGGAGGACTGCGGAGCTGTACTAAAACTTCTGCTCATCATCACCACATGTGTTCATCTTTCATCATCAGGTGAGTTCAGAGACATACACTCTTCAATAATTATAAAGCTGTAGGATTTAAATGTTTGTCAGACAATAGTCTCTAAATGATGAAAGAAAAGTTCCGGTGTTTTGTCGAAGTTGGTTCTTCCATAGAGATGAGTTTTCTTTCCCCACCCCCGTAAAAACACTACAGCGCGCGCGCATTCAGAGTAGTGATGGGGAGTTCGAATCATTTTAGTGACTCGGTTCTTTGAATCTTTTTTTGAGTAATTTCGTTCATTTGATCAGAAATAAATTTAAATGTTGCGTTTTCAATAAAAAAAAATACCCCCAATACGTCTACATACACACATTTTGGCTATAGTTCCAGTTATGAAAACATTACAATGTAACTAAGGACATATTATAATAAACAGAATGAGCAGCTCTTTTATCTTCCAATCTGAGTCGTTCGTTCTTTTGAATCTATTGCACTGCATAGTGTCTATGGGAGTCACGTGACAAAAGAACGAACGACTCGAGACTTGAAGACTTATTGCTGATAATCGTTCAATACTGTTTCCTGTATATAACATAGGGAGGTTTTGTGATGCTTTGCGCATGCGCGCCCAATAGGAAATATAGAAAAATATAAAAATATTCTGTGCAATAGAAAATATAGAAAAATATGGAAATGTTTGTATAAATCAGTGGTTCTCAAACTTTTTCTGTCATTCCCCACTTAAGGGGGTGAGCGAATTTTCAAGCCCCACTTGTCAACAAAATAATAACGAAATCGACCAAAACTCTTCTGCCCCCACCATCCCCACCATGAATCCAAGCTCAAGATAGGCTACATTAGGGGTGGGTGATATAACCAAAATCTTCTATCACGGTAGAAGCAATTTTCTAACTCAATAATGATATATAACACAATATAGCAATTTGTATCTGAAAATGCATAAATAAAAATTCAAACACAAAGAAACTGTTTTACATAATGTAATTTTATTTAAACTGTGAATTGCTGAGGTTTGCCGCATTTTTTTTACTTTGGCCATATTCGTTTGGATGTTTGTATTTCAGATGATAGAAAAGGTTTGATGTGTTTCCACCACTTGTTAAAACAGTGCACTTGTGTACCTTGCAAATCACGTTCATCTCATTCGTATCACTTTTCTTTTACCCAAACCAATTCCACACCACAGACGAGGCATATTTTTTTCTTTACAGTCTCCTCGTCACATGTAAGCAAACTCACTGCTCCTGCAGCGTCTTCTTCCATTGTCGAAGTGTATGTGAAGCCAAACACATCAAAAGTGGGACGAAACCGCGGCACCCGATTGAACCAAATATCTGCGCAAATGCAGCGCAGCGCGACAATCTGGATACCGCAGTGATGATCTGGTTTATTTGCGCAGCCCGGTGGATCGCGCAGCGGCGCTCGAAGCACAAACCTGCGCGACCCACTGTGTTTTATTTAAAAACAATTCATTTAAAATGTCAGGACTGTTTAATATTGTTTCCGCCTTGCCATGCCTGGATTGTACGTGCGCATACCAGCGGGGTAAAATGTATTTTGATGGTCGGCGCAGTTTATTTCTGTCAGAGTCGCGCAGTGCTGCCCAGTGGCTCGCGCAGGTTTGTGATTCGAGCAGCGCAGCTCAAGTTTGTCCGACGTTAAACCATTATTGTTCCACTATGGTTCCACTTTTTCTCCCGGCCCACAACTGATGTTATTTTAAATGTACTTGTATTAATGATCCATTTATTTGTGTGTGATTGTTTTGAGCGTACGCTCTTCATTATCAATAAAGAAAAGCATGAATTAGAATAGGTACTTTCCTGTTTTTCCTCCCGTTCATTGCGCCCCACCTGTCATGTCTGTATTCCCCACTAGTGGGGCGCGCCCCACACTTTGAGAACCACTGGTATAAATGAAGATAAAATGACTGAGGGGTGTGCAAATATGCATGAAAGTGACTTATTATTACAATGACTTGTGTGCATGATCCAGGAATGAAACATAAATATGAAGTGTGTATGAATGTGTCCATGACTGTCCAGGATGAGTGCGAGAGCCAAGGTCATGATTGTGGATGTTTTAGAAAATGCTATTAGACCTGTGTTGTATTGTGGTTGAGAGACCTTATCACCTGCAGGAAGAAGCATCTCCCCCAGTCTCTCTGTGTTGGCCTTCAGGGAGCCGAATCACTTTGCAGACCGTAACAGAGAGAACAGTCCATTGCTGAGGTCCTTCAGCCACCCCAGCAATTTAATAATAATAATAATAAAACTTGTACAAATCAAACAATTACTTTATTTAAAGGTAATGACAACAGAAACAAAATAATTAAAATAACAGTTAAAATTAAAAAATGCCACCCTTTTGTTTAATTTTGTTTTAGCTTATACTTCAAAACATTCTGGATGATAAATAGATATGTTCGACTCATCCGACAACAATAGAATTGCAGATAAGACAAGTTATTACAACACTACACACCTTTCAATAATTATCTAAGTTGCACTTTAGTGCACCTTGCAAATTTTGCATCAGCTACCGGTCAACAAAATGTGTTGTGTTTTTTTTGCATTTCGTACGATGCCCATTTTCACTCTCTCATGTCAGCACAAGTAGGCTTCACTGGCATAACTATAATAAGAAACAGCATGGCCAGAGCGTGTCGCATCGTTCTGACAGTAAAGGAACAAACCAGCACTAACAGTAGACTTAGAAAAAGAAAGAAAGAAAAGCTCCCATGTTGCACCTATTGATCTGATTACAACACTCAGTCGTTTTGGGTAGGAGTCCTTCAGCAGGGCACATCTTGAATTGACAATATTTGCCCACTCTTCTTTGCGAGGGCATCTCCTGTGCACAGCCCTCTTCATATCACCCCACAGATGTCTGTGAGATTCAGGTCTAGGCTCTGGCTGGGCCATTGTAAAACTTTAATCTTCTCCTGGTGATGCCAATCTTTTGTTGATCTGGATGTACACTTTGTGTCGTTATAGGCAATGCTCATAATGTTATGGCTGATCAGATTATAGATCTTGTTACTGTATTAAATAGCTGCTTATATACACACGAATGATGTTAACAAAGTATAAAGTTTCCAGAGAGTGCATCTTTCTACTGGAGTTCACGTCAGTGTACACATGTTTATGTACACTATAGGCATAGGGAGGTGTGAGATTCTGACCGTATGATAACTGTAAGAAAAAATATCATGGTTTCCAGTGGACACAATCTATTTTATTTTTTTAAATGTAGAATATCTGGAACATTAGCAAACATGTATATTAAGTACGAATGATTAAATAATACTCTGACAAAGAATTATATGAAATAATGTTATATTTATTGTTATTTCAATGATGTACACACACAGAGATGGAGAGAGTTGAGAGTATAACGCATCAGTGGGCTGTACTCATTTCTCTGACTGTTAAGGACACATTGATGGAAAGGTGAAATCCTGTGACTGACATAAGGTGGATTGTGTAAAGTGTTGTTTTTTTTCCCCCTGAGGTGGTGTGGCAGTAAACACATACAGTTACATCACAGCGCTGTTTTCTTTAAGTTAAACTCCTTAAAAAAAAATGTATCTGGTTGTTGATGTTTTTTAAGAAAATGTTGTAGGAAACTATGGACAAATCATCTGCTTTCATATTTAAACTCATACCATGGAGTAAATAATTGTTCTCACAGTCATAACACTAATTTCAGTGTAACAGATGAGAGCCGATAAATATTATTAGTGTTTGCGTCCTAAACCGTTCCATGAAGCTCACCTCAAACCTGCTGAAAGTGTTTTTGTTTGCTTGTTTGTTTGTTTGTTTGTTTTCCCTGCTACTGCTTGTCAATATTTGTAATTGTTAACTTCTTTCACTGTAGGGGACTTTCTTATATAAAAGAATAAAATTCTGCTCTCTTCCTCATAGACCTGATATTAATGTGTTAAATCTTTAATGCTGCTGTCTTCCTGTCTCCTCTAACATCTGGTCTTAAAGGTGCGAACGCTCCCACGCTCACCTTCTCTCCCTCTCTCCTTCCCCCTCTCCCCCTAACTCTACCAACACCACCTGATTCGTCTCTGGACGAACACCTATCTAACCTCCATTCCTTCGTTCTTCAGGATCTCAACTGTGTATATAATAAATATTGCGGCAGCGGGTTACAGACACTTGTTTAGGTAAATTTTACCCCATACTGTGTCCTCAGTCAGTCAGTGTTGTAGGTTTTTATTTTTATTTTTTTTTTACATTTTATGCCACTTTATAGTTTTATATGTGATTAGTTAATGAATGTGTGTGAACCTTTACAGACACACACACACTGCAGTACCTCTACACTTCCAATGGGACTTTCACTGCTGTTGGTCTGGTGGATGGAGAGCCGTGTGTGTATTATGACAGCAGCATCAGGATGATGATCCCAAAGACGGAGTGGATGGAGAAGATTGAAGATGATGATTCATATTACTGGAACAGAGAGACACGGCGTATGATGGAGCAGCAGGACAAGTTCCAGGACTTTGTGTATCAAATAAAGCAGAGGTTTAATCACACTGGAGGTAAAAAACATTCAGGACTTTCAACACTAAAACACACACGTTCACAATACCAACATATTATTATTTTATTTTATTTTTTAATTCCTCCATGAATTTTCAGTAATTCAATTCAGTTTTATTTGTATAGCGCTTTTAACAATTGACATTGTCTCAAAACAGCTTTACACAATCAAAAGAATTATTTAAGTTTGTATGGAATGTGAATGTGTATGAATCAAAATGTTCAGATATTCCCTGGTGAGCAAGCCCGAGGGCGACAGTGGCAAGGAAAAACTCCCTGAGATGGTAATAGGAAGAAACCTTGAGAGGAACCAGACTCAACAGGGAACCCATCCTCATCTGGGTGAAACAGATAGCAGGAAATGATCTGCATTTATACAGTGTGTTAGGTGGCAGGCAGTTCAGCTATAATAGTTGATGTTAATTGATGTTAAAATGGAATCCAGTAGTTATTGGAGACTCAGGTAGACTTGTAGAAAGTTCCAGTCTTGAACTATCGAATTGTCAAGTCCTTGAAACAGCCGACAACACCAGTCGAAGCCAGAACCATCTTCTAAGTAGAGAGAATCATCCCCAGACACCAGACGCATCCCAAAGAGACACACGGGGCATCCATGCGACGAGACCTCCAACCAGAAACGGGACACCAGGATGGATCAGACAGGTCCGGAGGGCAGAGGGAGTCTGGATCACTGGCAGCTCAGGAACCACATGTGTAGCTCGACAGAGAGAGAGAGAGAAAGAGTGAAAGGGGGAGACAGGGGGAGAGAGGAAAGAGAAAGAGGGGGAGGAAGAGAAGAGGAGGAGAGATGGCAGTTAGGTATGGTCACAGTCACATAATGTATAATGTGAATGTATATTTACTGTAGAGTGCAATCAGGGACTCCGGCAGGACTAACTATGACAGCATAACTAAAAGGGAGAGCCAGAAGGAAACACAAACATGAGGGCTCCCTGAGATGTAAAGCAAACAATCACCTCACCGTCAACAAACCTGAGTGATCAAATGAGACTGAGGAAGACAGCATCTAAACATACCAGTTCACCATAATACTCTACGTCCATGAGTCCCCCAGATCTGCTGCTTTACCTTATGGCAAATCTATTTATAAAAATGCTTGGCTAAATAATAAATAAATAAATAAATATTTCTGAGGTGAAAGAATGCTATCCTGGTGATATTATCTACATGAGCTTCAAATGAAAGGCTGGAATCTATAATCACGCCGAGGTATTTTACTGTTTCACTTGATGGAAGAGAAGGGCCATCTAAAGTTACGGTGTGATCGAAGATTTTACTCCTAGCTGTATGCGGTCCTATGACTAGAACTTCTGTCTTATCCGGATTAAGCAGAAGGAAGTTAATTAGCATCCAATTTCTTATGTCCTGCACACATTGCTCAACTTTAGTAAGCTGGTTTTTCTAATCAGGTATTGTTGAGACGTATAGCTGTGTGTCGTCAGCATAACAATGGAAGCTAATACCATGCTTACGGATTATGTTGCCCAGAGGAAGCGTGTAAAGGGAGAAAAGCAGTGGGCCTAAAACTGAACCCTGCGGAACGCCAAACTCCACTAGAGAACATGCAGAATAATCACCATTTAAGTCTACATACTGATAACGATCGGTCAAATAGGATCTGAGCCAGGAGAGGGCTGTACCCTTAATTCCTACTACATTTTCTAATCTGTGAAGAAGAATAGCACGATCAATGGTGTCAAAAGCTGCACTGAGGTCGAGTAATACAAGCATAGTTACACAACCCTGATCAGAGGCCAATAGGAGGTCATTTACTACTTTAACGAGTGCTGTTTCTGTGCTGTGATGAGGCCTAAATCCTGACTGATACAGTTCATGTATGCCATTTCTATGTAGATATGAGCATAGCTGCTCCGCTACTATCTTTTCCAGAATCTTCGAGATAAAGGGGAGGTTTGATATTGGCCTGTAATTGGACAGCTGACAGGGGTCGAGGTCAGGTTTCTTAATTATTGGTTTGATAACTGCTAATTTAAAAGCTTTTGGAACACAACCAATGCTGAGTGAGGAATTAATTATTCTCAACAGCGGTTCTGTTATTACTGATACTATCTGTTTAAGAAAATGTGTCGGTATAGGATCTAATATACAGGTTGATGAATTTGCAGAAGAGATGAGTGAAATTAGTTCATTCTCTTCAAGGGGAGTAAAGTATTCTAGGTTTGAATCTGACATGGCTAGGTTAACATCTGTATCAATTACATTGTTCGGTTTCAAAGCCTCAATTTTATGCCTGATATTTACAAATTTATTATTAAAAAAGTTCATGAAGTCCTCACTATTGCATGATGTTGTTGTGGAGATTTCTGTAGTGGTCTTATTTCTGGTTAATTTGGCTATGGTATTAAATAAAAATCTAGGATTATTTTTATTTTCTTCTATAAGAGTGAAGAGATAAGTTGATCTAGCTACACTAAGAGCTTTCCTATAGTTCAGGATGTTCTCTTTCCATGCTATTTGAAATACCAACAATTTAGTTTGACGCCATTTACGCTCTAATTTCCGAGCGTTCTGTTTTAAAGTGCGCGTGTGATCGTTATACCAGGGAGCGAGTTTCTTATCTCTAATAATTTTTCTTTTAGCTGGAGCTACATTATCTAAGGTACAACGAAGTGTCGACTCTAAATATTCAGTCGCCTGATCGAGTTCTGTGGGGTCAGACGGTGACCTAATCGAAGTTGATAACTCTGGGAGATTACTGATAAAACTCTGTGTGGTAGTTGATGTGAATGTACGTTTAATACGGTAGCGCGGTGCTGTGCGTACATTATCCCTGTGACACACTTGAATGGAGACAAGATAGTGATCTGAGATAATTTTAGACAGTGGAATTGTGAATACATTTCTTATAATTAATCCGAAAAATATTAAATCTAAAGTGTGACCTGCTTTATGAGTGGGTCCTACTACACACTGATTTACACCTACAGAGTCCAGTATGGACATAAATGCTGTTCTCAGAGGGTCTTCTGGATTCTCAAAATGAATGTTAAAATCTCCAGCAATTAACACTTTGTCTACAGAAACGACCAGGTCTGAGATGAAATCCGCAAATTCACTAAGAAATTCAGAATACGGCCCTGGAGGTCTGTAAATTATAATTAGTGGAATCGACTGAGCTGATTTAATATACTTAAATACACTTATGTTACTATAAAGAATTTCAAATGAGTTAAATTTGTGTCTGTGTTTTTGTACGATAGACAGATTATCATTATGAATAACTGCGACGCCTCCTCCTCTACCAGTTAACCGAGGCTGGTGTATGTAGCTGTACCCAGGAGGACTAGCTTCATTTAGAGCTACATACTCGTCCTGTTTAACCCATGTTTCAGTTAAACAGAGTATATCAAACGCCTGATCTGTGATAATTTCATTAACAATAACTGCTTTTGATGCGAGAGATCTAATATTTAACAATCCTAGCTTCAGATCAGAGGTGCCGGCTGTGCATTCAGTGTGATATGAGTTTGTGGTCTTTATGTAAATTAGATTATTGAAACAGACTTTCTGAGTCTTTCTACATTTTTGCTTAGATCGGGGAACAGACACAGTCTCAATAAGGTGAACCCTGAGTGACGACTCTATGCAGCTAGCAGACGGTTGGTTTAGCCTGTCTGTCTGCTCCCTGGCCTGGGCTCTGGATTGTCACCGATTAAATAGACCTCTACTGAGACTATGAGCTATACTACAGGAAATGAGAGCAGCACCTTCCCGAGTGGGATGGACACCGTCCCGCCCTAACAGGCCAGCTTTGCCCTCAAAGGTCTTCCAATTGTCTATGTAGCCCACATTATTTTCGGAGCACCACCTGGACATCCAGCGGTTCAGCGACCATAACCTGCTGTAAGCTATGTCGCCACGTCTCATTGGGATAGGACCAGAGCATATTACTTCATCGGACATCGCCTTCGCTAATTTAAACACCTCTGTAAAGTTACTCTTACTAACCTCTGACTGACGAAGGTGTATATCGTTAGCTCCAGCATGTACCACTATCTTAGAGAACCTGTGCTGTCCTAGAGCCCTAAGATTACCTGCTATGTCCGGTGCTCTGGCTCCCGGGATACACCTAACCACTGCCGCTGATGCCCCTAAAGGTCTAGCTAATGTCACGTGTCTCAGTATAGAGTCTCCTATACCCAGAACTCTTTCAGGTTTCTCAGCGGGTGCAGCACTGAGGAGAGCAAACCTGTTGGACACGTGAGGCGCAGAGGAGGTGTGCTCCGGTGGGCTAGCCTTAGCGTTAGCTTTGGCTGAACGAGTATGCCGCCGAGTCGTCACCCACTCGCCCCGCTGTGAGGGCTCTAATGCCGGAGTCGGGGGCTGATTATCTCTGCCTGTGGCACCCAGACTGTCCGCTACAGGAATAACGCTGCTCTCACACTCTCTAACCCTCTCTAAAGTCTGGATGCGCTCCTCTAATGCTGATATCTTCTCCGTCAGAGTGCTCACTAACACACACCTATCACAAGTAAAATTATCACTAATGACGGAGGAAGAATGTCTAAACATCCTGCACTCTACACACTGAACGAGCTGAATTGTAGACATTATAACATACCTGAGTCGGAGTTTTAGTTGTTTGGAGATGAATTCCGTTTGTTGTTCTTAGACGAGGAAACTCGCGCGTTCTCCAAAAATTGCAGAAAAAAGGCGAAGCTGAATAGTATGGAGATGTAAAAGCTAGTTGCTATTAATATTGTTAATTTATAAAGCGATGAAATTTAAACGCTGATACAAACGGGGAAACTTTCGCGGCAACGATACGAAAACAGGAAACTACGTCACCAACAGGGATGAAATGTGAGTGGACTCACCGTGCTTAGAGAACATTAGTTACAGTAAATATTATAATCTAGGACAAGGTCATGTCATACTGAAGGTTAATGTTTTACAGTAATAAAATGTGTTTCAGTGCCTCTGTACTTGTACAGTAGATGTTTTGAATTGATTATAGACACAGTAGACTGGGCAGTGGTGACTCAGGCGGCTCAGGTTATTGATTTGGGGATCTGAGGATCCGGGTTCGAGCCCTGCTGTCGGTGGCCACACCCTGTACTACCCAGCTACTGCATGCAGTGCCAGTCCCAAGCCCGGGTACAATACAATAGGAGGGGTGTGTCAGGAAGGGTATCCGGTGTAAAACCTTACTGTGTCAAATGTGTGTGTATCGGATGATCCGCTGTGGAGACCCATTGATGGGAGTCTAAAGTATATAGTTGCCCAGATCATGCAGTTTAAATGTGGACATTTCTTCCTCATTGTCTTTTAAAAAGATTATCTTCAGCTAGCTTTAATGGTAAATAATGTATAATAATAATAATAATAGTAATAATAGCAATATAGTTGCAAAGCTACAGTGATTGGGCCCAGGCACTTGTGCCATTGCCGTCATAGTACCCGGGTCCTAATAATAGTCCTGTTGCATTTGGTTCTACTTACTTTTTTTTTTCCCCCTTTTTTCTTGAGATATATAAGAGAGACTTGAATGAGGAGTGAATCTCCAATATAAAACTAATTGTACTGTAAGTTCCAATACACAATTTAAAAAGGGCATCGAATATGACAATATAATTTAGTCATGATGCCATTTTGTTTTAAAACAATGTCTTAAAAATGCACAGAAAAAGAGATCCTTACAAATAGGGGTGGCCGATAATACCGGTATACACGGTTAACCGGTAGAAATTTGTCAACCGGTAGAGATTTTGGTCTATCGTCTTAATCGCGGTTGAGATCACGTGACGTTGCACGTTACGTAACCACGCAATACACATTCACTTCTATGGGAAGCCAAACACATCTAAAGTGGGACGAAACCGTGGCACCCGATTGAGCCGGCGTGGGCAGAACAAATATCCAGACCCGGTAGATCGCGCAGCGCGGACCAACAGCGCTGCTCGAATCACAAACCTTTATAAACCTTACAAAATAAAATGGTCTGTACAGAATTTGAGTCGGGTTCTATATAACACTGAGCTCTGCATGGAATAGCCCTCCCTCTACCCTCAAATTTCCCCACCTTAGACTGGCTAAATACTTAAATTGAGGTGCATAAACGTACATTACAGTAGGACTTGGTCATTATAAATGTGCCTGCTCTGTACGCTTGATGTAAACCTTGTGACCCTGAACGTGAATACAAGCAGTGGTGTCAAAAGTATTCACATTCATTACTTGAGTAGAAGTATAGATACTAGGGTTCAAAACTACTTCTTTAGAAGTTGAAGTATCAACCCAAGCTTTTTACTTAAGTAAAAGTTTAAAAGTACTGGTTTCAAAACTACTTAAAGTATAAAAGTAAAAGTACCGTGAGGGGGGAAAAAAGCATTAAGGTCTCGCTTTCTGATCATGCAACGGGGGGGGGGGGGGGGGGGGGGGGCGTTGTGCGCGTTCTGATCATGTGACGAAGGGGGGGGGGCGTTGTGCGCGTTCTGATCATGTGACGGGGGGGCGGCGTTGTGCGCGTTCTGATCATGTGACGGGGGGGGGGGGGGCGTTGTGCGCGTTCTTATCATGCGACCGGAGGGGTTGCGCGTTCTGATCATAAAAATAGAGTAACGAGGCTGTTTTTAAAAAGTAAGGAGTAGAAAGTACAGATAATTGCTTAAAAATGTAAGGAGTAGAAGTAAAAAGTCAGCTGAAAAATAATTACTCCAGTAAAGTATAGATACCCAAAATTTCTACTTAAGTAAGGTAACGAAGTATTTGTACTTCGTTACTTGACACCTCTGAATACAAGTAATCAGGGCCGAATTCCCCGAGCCTCATTCTGTGCAAAACTGCATTCCAAAGTTCAGACGAGACTCATGTGAAGCATCTACATCACCACTGAGCTACAACCAATTGGTATCTTTAAGTTGCGCTTTGTTTAATACAATTAAAAAAAATCCCTTCTCTATCCCCCCAAAACTGGCCATATGGCTAATCAGTACTAGCCATCCGTGCATTTCTGGGGAAATATTATACAGTAGAACCTCAGATTACGAGTAACTCTGTTTACAAGCGTTCCGCAAGACCAGAAAAATTTAGTAATAAATTTTGCCTTAATTAACAAGCATGTCTTGATGTACATAATCGCAACTGGGCCAATGGTTCTTCTGTCTCACGCACTGCTGAATCATGCGTAATCGTCTCGCATGCACTCTCGGTGCACGCGTGTACCCGCGCGCTTGTATGCGGGTGAGTCTCTATTCCGTAAACTGGTGTGTGTGTGAAAGTCGTTCTACACGGCAGCCACCTTCCACCCCCCCCCCTCCCCCTCTTTGTCTGCAAGCTTCTGTGTATGTGTCTGTGGCTGTCTGCCTGCGTGTGGCTGTCTGTCTGTCTCTCTGTCTCTGTGTGTCTGTCTGTCTGTCTGCTACAGTACTGTGTATTCTGCAGTTTATTAAACTAAGTAGTTGCTAAATGTTACTAGATATTAAATGTTTTTATACACATGGTCTTGTCTAAAAATGGAATAGAAACTGTATATATATGTGTGTGTGTGTGTGTGTGTGCAGGAGATCATACACTACAGAGGATGTTCGGCTGTGAGCTGGATGATGATGTCATCACTAGAGGATACGATCAGTACGGTTATGATGGAGAAGATTTCTTCAGTCTGAATCTGACAACTGGAACCTGGAGAGCAGATAATGACGACGCGGAGAGTTTTATAAACGACTGGGATCCTGAAGGCACTAAGGCTGAATACTGGAAGTACTACCTGGAGACTTACTGTATTCATCAGTTAAAGAATTATGTGTCTTACGGCAGGGAATTTCTAGAGAGGAAAGGTAATGTGTGTGTGGGTGTGTGTGTGTGTGTGTGTGCAATCCTTTTTTATTGTACCCTGTAATTGTGAGTAATACATGCAGTGGTTTGGTCTTGGACCAGGTTATATTTAAGTGTAAACGGTGCTGATTGATTGACAAGATGAACTCATTGACTGAGTGACCTGCAGGAGATCATCACATCTCAAAACCTGCCAGTAGTCGCTCAGCTGTACAGCTGTGTTAGCTAATGTTACCTAATGAACATGAGGAGGCAGCAAAATGATTTAAAGGGAAATTGTAATTTTATAGCAGCCAATTAAAAACCACATACAAGCAACAAAGTGTAGAAGAATATTAATGTCGGGTTAAAATGAAAAGATCACACTGAGGAAGAATAAAGTCATTAAAAACAACACCTGTGGTTAGAGTGGGCGATATCGGTATACACGGTTAACCGGTAGAAATTTGTCAACCGGTAGAGATTTTGGTCTATCGTCTTAATCGCGGTTGAGATCACGTGACGTTGCATGTTACGTAACCACGCAATACACATTCACTTCTATGGGAAGCCAAACACATCTAAAGTGGGACGAAACCGTGGCACCCGATTGAACCGGCGTGCGCGATCAAACCAGATCATCGCAATATCGCAGATATTTGGTTCAATCGGGTGTAAAAACAATAAAAACACGCGACACGCTAGAGCAGGAAGTGCGCGTGCGCCTTTTGCCCTTCTACGGCAAGCCCCGAGGGGATAAAAACCTCACACACACACATATGCACCTCACGAGTGCCTGTGCATCTAACATTAGCACAATATAACAAAATCTAATTAGGTTTGTTACACATCCAATCGAATATGACCAAAGTAAAACAATGCGGCAAACCTCAGCAATTCCCAGTTTAAATAAAATTACATTATGTAAAACAGTTTATTTGTGTTTGAATTTTTATTTATGCATTTTCAGATACAAATTGCTATATTGTGATGTATATCGTTATCGAGGTAGAAAATTGCTCCTACCGTGATAGAAGACTTCGGTTATATCGCCCCCCCCTACCTGTGGTGAACTATTTACCAGTGTGTTGTCAGGAGGTTATGTGGAAAAACTCCAAGGTGCATTAATGAGGTAATAATGATGAACAAAGCTTTATGAAGTAGTCACGTGTTCCAGTCAGACAAAAGTATAACTTCCCAGATAGCAAGGTGACATTGATTCAATGTTGAAATTTCATCAGAATCATCATTTTGGTTGAGGTTGATTTTTCAATGCTAAATAATGTTGAATCAATGTTGATAATTCAATGCTTTTCTGTATTGAAAAGACAAACATTGAATCAATGTTGATTTTTGGTTGTGGAACCCATCCTCATTCAACAATGTAAGGAAAATTAAATTAACTAAGTGCATTTCTATAAAAATGTGTATGCATGTGTGTATGTGTTTAAAACAGGTTAAAAAATTGACTACAAGAGATTTGCCATGGTGCTTAAAAAAAAAAAAAAAAAATATATATATATATATATATATATATATATATATATATATATATATATATATATAGTTATTGAGGAAAAAAAATAATTTGACGGTAAGTTTTGTGTATTTACCTTGCTGTCTAGTTTACTCACTTGAGAGCTTAATTCCTGTTTGCCGTTCAAAAGTACTCAATTTTCGGCTCGCATTTAACATCGGAGGGTGTTTTTACACTGTCGCCATGTCATTATAATACACTCTACAGGCATGAGAATTCAATATGTTGTAGTCTGGAAGTTCCTGCCACTCACGGTGAAAGAATTTTGGCGATGCGACCTACGGTATTCTGTTGGGAAGCATTTGTTTGAGACCTTAGTTCCTGTTTCCCGTTGTCTGTGTCTGACCCAGAGCAGTGTGCGTGCCCCACATGGAAAGAACCTATATGAGGATATATGCGCATATATGAAACCTATATGCAGTATATATGCGCATATAACCGCACCTATATGGGGCCAGGGGTAGCTCAGTGGTTAAGGCATTGGACTAAGGTTCAAACCCCACAACCACCAAGTTGCCACTGTTGGGCCCTTGAGCAAGGCCCTTAACCCTCAACTGCTCAGATGTATAATGAGATAAAAATGTAAGTCGCTCTGGATAAGAGCGTCTGCCAAATGCCTAAATGTAAATGTAAATATGAGGATATATGCGCATATATGAAACCTATATGCAGTATATATGCACATATATGATAATATATATGCTGCATATATGCGTATATATGCTGCATATATGCGTATATATGCCACATGTAGGCAACATTGAGGTGCATATATGTGCATATACAGGCCATATAGGTCTCCTGTATTGCTTCGTTATGTCCACATATAAGCCCTACTGTATATGTACATACAAGATATGTCTCCTATGGCAGGATCTGGTCATTTTAGCTCATATCTCACTTTGGCAACTGTCATACATGATGCCTAGCTCATATTTTCTATTATCAAGACAATAACTAAGAACTAACAAAAAAAATGCAAAAAACTAATCCTAATTGGCCACATACAGTATATGAGGATATATGCACATATATGAAACCTCAGTCTCCGTGAAAATCTTTTTGAAACACGTCACTAAAATTAACTGAAATGAGAAATATATCTATATAAAGCTTAAAATGTCTACTTTTAAATGATGCAAGTCACATTGAAAACAAATATTCTCAGTTTATGTAATCCGTATGAAACCAAGGAGAGGCACAGAATTTCTGTCACACTTATATGCTAATAATCAGAGGCAGGACACGCCCACACGCCAATCACACTGAAATCAGTCAGGGTAATTTACATACTAGACCACGCCCCCGGACACCGGCATGAAAAACGCAGAGAGACAGGATTAAAAATACTCCGATTCAGTGAGTTTTCAGCACTTTTGGAAGATGGCACGCGCTTACACATCCGAGGAAACTCTTCAGAATGTTCTGGAAAGTTTACATTTACCTCAGAAGAAGACTGTGTGACTCCGACGACGAACAGGAGCATTTTGAACAGAGAATAGACCCATGCTACACTGGGTAAGTTATTAAGTCTTATATAACTCGTATTCTGATAATATTAAACTAATATTAGTAAATATTTTCCTCACTACAGCTAGCTCTTGTCAGCTTGTGTGACACATTGGCTTTCAATGCCATTTATATAGTTTAGTTAAATCATGCTAACATGCTGCCTCATGTAACACAAACATGATATTTCCCGGTGGCTAAGCTAATGCCTTATGGAGTTTACAGATGTTTATATTCACCTTGTTTTGGATAGCTTTAGATTATGGTTGCTAATGTGTATTTGGCTCCATTTTGGTTAGCTTATAACACTGCTATCAGTAATGTTATTTAGCACAAACAAGCTAGTTCCAGGTGGCTAAAATACTGCCTTACGTAGCTAAGTGATGCTTATGAATATTTCTTTGGTGTAAATGTATATAATCCCTTTTGTTTAGCGTGTATTTACAAATACCTGATAAGATGTAATTGTTTAGAATGTGTTCAATATGTGTGTAATGTCCAGTGGATGGTGTTTTTTAAAACTCAAATTGAATTATGGCTGCAGTGTGTAGTATTATCTATCACCATCATTGATGCTGTCATGTGACCTACAGAAGAGAGGTGTATATTTTTCATGTTGAAGTGTGGATACATTTTTGGTCATCTCTGTACTGTATATATTGTGCATCCATATTAATTGCACATCCATTTACTCTGAACAGTATAGGTTAACATTTTTTTATTTATTTGTTTTTAGGAATGTGTCTGCATCACCCTTGCCTTCACCAGCCCCTCACATCAGGACACGCAAGCTCCGTTCAGATGGACCTCTTGTATTTGTGAAGTGGATGGACACACGAGAAGTATCTACCTGTTCTACCATCCATTCTGCTTTACAGTAGACGCGGTGAAGATGAGGGTGAAATTACAAGGTACATGGACTACAAAGACATTTCCATGTCCTGTGACTGCGTACAACCAGCACATGGGGAGTTGATCACTCTGATCAGCTATTACAATACTATACTACACAGCACAAAACAATGAAGCCGTACAGAAATATTTCTCTACACTGCTTGGACATTGCTCCCACCAATGCTTACCCTGCATGTATGTTTTGTACAGTTTTTTTTTTTTTTATCTTGCACTGTTTTACTCTGAATGTCCGTCTTTTTTCAGTTTTTATTTTGTACTGTTCCTGTTGCAGTTTTACCCTGCATGTAAACAAATGTCCAGAATGTCCAGATTATCATTAATCTGCATTCATACATAAAATCCTATTAACTATTGGGAAGCTAAACATAAGAATCAGTATGAAACATGAAAAGTTTCTAAAAGTTGCCAATAAATTAATATTGTGATGTGAAATAATTTTTCAAATTGAAGTTATAAAGGGCTCTGGGGTGTTTTGCCAGGCAGAAGTGTGGAGAGCAGCCCGCCTTGCCACCTCTGCTACTGCCATGGTACGGAATCTGCTGCTGGGCACCTTCGACTTGGAGACTGGACCAAATTAAAAAGGTAGCCATTATTGGTGAGTAAATGCATAATGCGTTGAGAAGGGAAAACAAAACATTTAAGACTTTATAAGTTCACAACTTTAACCATAACCTACTTGTATCAATGTTTATTAGCCATCAATGGAGACTGCATAAGGTAGGGCACCCATTATTGTTACTGTATCTGCTTGGGACCTATAATACTAATTCATCACTTGCTCACTTCTTAATCCTACCTTTCCTCTTCTAAAGCCACATTATATTGCGCTGTAAGGTGTGTAGTCCTCTATTTTGTAGAACATATACTGTAGTGTTGCAAATAACCTCGTGGCACTAATTGTTGTCTGAAGTTTTAATAAATAATCATAATGCTGTCAAAAATAATGTCATAAATAGATTTTCTTTATCAATTAACTTCTATTAATTAAATAAAATTTTTAATGTAAATTTTTAAAGTTTAATGGAATGGCTGTGTGAAAGATGCTGAAGCTGACGTGCCAATGGTCTTTTATATTAATGTTGTTCGGAAGCCTGTGTAATGATGTAGTTTCGACATCTATCGACTGAACAGCGTTTTTTCGACTTGTTTTCATGTTATTGTTGTTCAGCAATGGCATGGACGTGATGTTTTGGCAAAAGAAGGGTGGGATGGTGGTTGATGGTGACTGAAAGCGGTGACTGAGTAGATTGGACGTCACAGCAGCTCGTGAAATGGCAGAGCTACTTTATGCAAGCTGTGTGCATTCTACTGTGGATTGACTGTTTTGAAACTTATATGGTAGTTACATAGCCCCTAGACCTCATTTACCATGAAAAAAGCCATGAAATTTCAGTTTTGACCATATGGGATCTTAAACAAGGACGTCATCTTTTTTTAATTATTGTTTGTTTGGCGAGGAATTATAGACCACAATGTCAGCATGATCTTGCGTTGTTTCCTTATCACTTCTTGTGTGCGTTTGGCTGTAGCTTGCACACCAGACAGAGTTGTTGGCGATTCATCCTATTGTAAAGTCATGCACTGTGTAATCTCCTGTCGCCAATTCATTGTGCAGTGTGAACACAGCAGCAACTAAATGCTACCACAGATAGTACAGTGTGAAAACAATGGTGATCCGATGACTTTGAAAATCATGCAGTGTGAGTTTGAGGAGAAGGTAAAAAGCAATGCAAAACAAATAATGTACAGTTTATGTTGTCATTACAGTACTTTGCTCTCAAACTAAATGCAATGTAATAATAGGCGTTATTTAATAATAACATTAACAGTGCAGCATGCATCTAACTCTGGGTAAAAAGCTTATAATAAAATCACCAAAATAAGTCTTCATGTTAAGAATAAATATGCAAACAGTACGGTATCTGAGCGTACGGATTGGAAATTTGTGCATACAGTTTGTTAATCCGTGGCCACAATTTGTTAAACTGAGGGAACAGTTTAAGTATTTGTGAGTGCGGGGGACAAATTGCAAAACCGTCGCCACGGATTGATTTTTTTTTTTTTTTTTATTTATTTATTTTTTTGGTCCTACAGGTTTTTTTTTTTTTTTTGGACATAAAAGACTACATTGTTACATTAAGTATATTTGTTTTCATAGCATTGAATATGTACATTGTAGGACAACATTTGCAGATTGTGAAATAACACATACAGGTCCTTCTCAAAAAATTAGCATATTGTGATAAAGTTCATTATTTTCTGTAATGTACTGATAAACATTAGACTTTCATATATTTTAGATTCATTACACACAAACTGAAATAGTTCAAGCCTTTTATTGTTTTAATATTGATGCTTGTGGCATACAGCTCATGGAAACCCAAAATCCCTATCTCAAAAAATTAGCATATCATGAAAAGGTTCTCTAAATGAGCTATTAACCTAATCATCTGAATCAACTAATTATCTATAAACACCTACAAAAGATTCCTGAGGCTTTTAAAAGCTCCTAGCCTGGTTCATTACTCAAAACCGCAATCATGGGTAAGACTGCCGACCTGACTGCTGTCCAGAAGGCCATCATTGACACCCTCAAGCAAGAGGGTAAGACACAAAGACATTTCTGAACGAATAGGCTGTTCCCAGAGTGCTGTATCAAGGCACCTCAGTGGGAAGTCTGTGGGAAGGAAAAAGTGTGGCAGAAAACGCTGCACAACGAGAAGAGGTGACCGGGCCCTGAGGAAGATTGTGGAGAAGGACCGATTCCAGACCTTGGGGGACCTGCGGAAGCAGTGGACTGAGTCTGGAGTAGAAACATCCAGAGCCACCGTGTATAGGCGTGTGCAGGAAATGGGCTACAGGTTGCAAATTTTGCATGTCATTCGGAAATCAAGGTGCCAGCGTCTGGAGGAAGACTGGGGAGAGGGAAATGCCAAAATGCCTGAAGTCCAGTGTCAAGTACCCACAGTCAGTGATGGTCTGGGGTGCCATGTCAGCTGCTGGTGTTGGTCCACTGTGTTTTATCAAGGGCAGGGTCAATGCAGCTAGCTATCAGGAGATTTTGGAGCACTTCATGCTTCCATCTGCTGAAAAGCTTTATGGAGATGAAGATTTCATTTTTCAGCACGACCTGGCACCTGCTCACAGTGCCAAAACCACTGGTAAATGGTTTACTGACCATGGTATTACTGTGCTCAATTGGCCTGCCAACTCTCCTGACCTGAACCCCATAGAGAATCTGTGGGATATTGTGAAGAGAAAGTTGAGAGACACAAGAATCTGTAAAAGGATTCCCGACCAAGTATTGAGTGCAGAACTGAACATAATTATATGAAGGTTGACTATTGTTGTATTAAAAACACTTCTTTTATTGGTCGGATGAAATATGCAAATTTTTTGAGATAGGGATTTTGGGTTTTCATGAGCTGTATGCCACAATCATCAACATTAAAACAATAAAAGGCTTGAACTACTTCAGTTGTGTGTAATGAATCTAAAATATATGAAAGTCTAATGTTTATCAGTACATTACAGAAAATAATGAACTCTATCACAATATGCAAATTTTTTGAGAAGGACCTGTATATTAAAAAAAATCTAATGTGTGCATTTTGTATCTATGGAAGATTGTAGGACATTTCAAAACATATGTTGCATATCTGTACATTTGTAAAAGTCACATTTCCAAAAATTTAGGACCCACCTTCTGTCATTCATAAACAACTACCACTCCAAGTTTTTAGAGCATTGTATAGTTCTAACCTTTTGTTTGTTTTTCATTCTTTAGATGCACTACTACAACAACAGCTGAAAGCTGAAGAAAAGGAGGCCACAGAGTTTCTTTGCTTCAACAGTTCAGAAATGGCTTCGTTATGCCCCAGAACGGCTGGGGGGAATTGCTCGTGGTGGAAAACCATAAGTTCAGCTTTATGTCTTATTATCTGTTTTGCTGAGTAAATACATTTCAACTTACGAATAATGTTTCAGTCATCTGTTGTGTTTCTGACTTGGTTGTTTCTATTTGCATTTGACTGAATTTTGCTGAGGCAGGCTGCCATTTTTATATTATGGTTTTCCAGTCTCTTCTCTTGGCAGTTAGATTCTGTTTTATGAATTCAGAATTAACAATCTCTTCTAATAGTTCTCTTCTAAAAAGTCATATTGTCATCCAGTTTATAATAATTTGTATGTAAGTTGTAGTGTGTTTTATTATATAGTTGTTTTATTGTAATTGTGATGTTACTTCCTGTTTAAATGGGTATGGAGCATAAATAAATAAATATGTTTACATGTAAACTGAAGGATGTTGAGTTACTGACTTTTTGTTTAAAAAAAAAAAAAAAAGCTTTTCAGCCCTACATGGTCTCTGATTTAAAGAAATAAATCAAAACGGACATGATTTACTGTCATAGAATCTTGCTGTTCATAAAGCAAGACTAAACTATAATTGTTTCAATGTTGATTCAATGTAAAATAAGTGATTGAATTTACGTTGAACAAACATTGATTTTATGCCCATCTTGATCTATTTTTCATCATTGAAATAACATTATTTCAAGGTGCAAACCTGATGAAAAATCAACGTTTAACATTGAAATTTCAACATTGATTCAATGACAAGTTGGTTGATGCTTTAATGTTGATTCAACGATGATTCAATGTTGTTCTGCTATCTGGGTTATGACCTTACAGTAGATTTTGTAGTGTTTAAAATCTTATTCTGAGTAACTTTAGATACATTAACTGTGTTTCATACAGCAGGTGTGTTAACTTCCTTAATATGTGTGTTTGTATCTACAGTAAATCAATAAATTAAACATACACAGGCATTTTAGTGAAACAAAACGTCAATTATGTTTATACTATTTTAAATTATACACTATATAGAACTATAAGGAAATACAAACGTTATGAAGCTTTTCAGTGATAAATATCTCAGCTGCACTGTTTACTGGTATTTACTCACAGACTCGTCTTATGGTGTTTACGTATCGATGACTGAGGTGGACACTGTGTGTGTTTAAAGTGTTTAAATTAAAGACATCAGCCGCTGTCCCCACCTCTGTAGTCTCAAAAGTCCACTTTACTATAAGAACGTGTGGAGTAATAACGAGCATACAGTGTGTGTGTGTGTGTGTGAGATTTAACAAACACACACACCTTTATATCACTACTGGGTTTTAAAGGTAATTTGCAGTCACAGCATTATGGTGTGTGTGTGTGTGTTTAATGAAGTTTGAAACTAATTAACATGCACAACTTTTGATACCAGTGTAATAGAATAGAAATGTGTTCCTGCTGGGCCGCTCAGAAGCTCATGCGTGATTGTGACAGAATGTGATTTACTGTATCCGATTCTGATCAGCAAACTGTCCAGTTCTGACCGCTGGTAGATTAATCAGTGTGTCTCTAAACACAGTAACATCGTTAGTCATATTTTGTCAGCATTTCTAGCCCAACTGCCTCCCAAAAGCCACATAAACACTCACTTGTATTGTGTTATTGATGTACAAGTCGCACCTCGATCCGCTTACTGGCTCTGAACCGGGAAAGAGAAACAACTGTACACACAATGTGTCTGAATTCCTCTGTTTATTACAGTTTATTTAATTGTTAAATAAGTTACACACCTGTGTGTGTTAGTGTTCACATGAAGGGGCGTCTCTAAACTATTCACACATTTTCATCCTGTGTGGTGGGACTGACGTACTGTATTTACTCAGGTTGTTTAGACTTAATAAACTGCTCAGTAACGTTGTTCTTTTGGCTGCTCCAATCAAGGGGTCGCCACAGTTCTCCATCTGATCCACATTTAGCTTTTTGTTTATTTTAATCTGGAGTTAAACATTAAACTCTGGTACAGTAAAACCTGAGATTGTGAGTAACTCCGTCTTTTGCAAGATGAGCAAGTTTTAAAATAAATTTTAACTTGATAAACGAGCGGGGTCTTGATATACGCTCTAGTAGTACGCATGCACTTTGTCTCCTAAGCGTCACTGAGCCAATGGTTCTCTCTCTCACGCTGTGGGATTGTGGGTAATTGTGTCCCAAGTTCAGACTCAGTGCATGTGCATCACTCGTATAGTCAGCGCATGTGTGTGTGTGTGTGTGTGTGTAAAGCTAAAGCAAGCGTCATTAGAGTGGTTCCTTGTTAAAGATCCAGAATCTCACTGAGATTCTCAGTGATTCCATTTGTGTGTGTGTGTGTGTGTGTGTGTGTAAGTCGTTCTACACAGTAGCCCCTCCTTCCTCCTTGTCTTACTTCAGCTTCACACACACTCTAATGTAAACACTGCTCTGTCTGGGTTAAGTTCAGGTTAATTTACTTTATATTTTGTATTAATTATTTTATATGAATATTTTTGGAATGAATCATCAGAGTCTCCATTTTTTTTTTCTTACAGGGAAAATTCACTTTGATGTACAAGCACTTCCAGAACACATTAAGCTCACAATCCAAGGTTTAACAGTATTTGAAGTTAGTTTGTAGTGTTTAAATGCTGTGCTTGGTGTTTAAGTGAGAAAACTAATGTTATAAGGAACAGGATACATTTAATTACTCGTGTTTAAAATCACTACTGAAGCTGTTGAATCAAGATATAAAACTTTGCAGTTATGGCATATTAATTTTTTTTAGTTTAAGGTATTAAAATTGTTTGAAAACTGGAAAAAGTATAATATCGGGTCGGGATATTTATCCCATCTCTAGTACAGATCACATTCCACATGCCAACATCTTTCACAACACACACCACTGTACACACACCACACACACCATTACACACTTACACACAACCCACTACTTCATCATTTTAGCACACACACACTCCAACGCACTACTACATAACACACACTTTTGTAGTGCCCACACTAGAATCACATCCCTACACATGTGCACAAACACACACACACAGCCTATTGTATACATAGTAATGAAATTCTCATCCTATGACGCACACATGCACAAACTGTAGTTATTTCCACAGTACATTAATAAATCTAATAATGTTGTAATATTTCTATAACTTTGTGTCTCTGCAGTTCTTCCCGAGGTGTCCGTGTTCCATAGGCACTCGTCTCCTGCTCCAGAGGTGGTATATAACGTTACAGGTTTTTTCCCCAAACCACTAAATATCACCTGGCAGAAGTACGGAGAGACGTTACCCAACCAGGATGGAAGCGTCCAGAAGAGAATCATTCTGAAAGTCTCAGCTGAGGAGCTGCAGAAACACAACAACAGTACACCTGCGTGGTTCAGCAGCTTGGAGAAGGAGTTAGTGCGAGAAGTACCAAAAGGTCCTAATAAACTAGAGCTGTAGAGAGTGAAAGCTGATTTCTTGCTGCAGCAGGTAATAAAGACTCTGTGCTGATTTAACAGGTGGAGGATCAGATGGAGCACCGATTGATATCATCATTGCTGAAGTCGCAGCTCTCGTTGTTGTTGTTGTTGCTGGAATTGTGGTCTGGAAGAAGAAGAACTCTGGTGCGAGGAGGAAGGAGGCAGATGGGAAGTTTTTAGAGAACGGGTTATGTATCTTCTCGACTTCACGCTATAAGTTTATGCAACAAACATCCACTGACGGTAAGTGAGCCTTTAATACTCTATGCATTATACATACATACCAGTGGCGGCTGCTCTAAGACTACAAGGGAAGCTCTGCTTCCTCTACTATGTCAGATAATAAATGCTCATATATGCACTGTCGTATTTCTATTGGTTTTAATAAAAGTGCGCTAGAATGCGTTCAACTTCATGACTAGCTCGTTCAGAATCAGGTATTTATTGTAGATTGATTGACGCGATTTTCTTGTCATACATTTCCGTGCAGCACTGATTCCAGTGAAGCTGGGCTTCAGGAGGGTTTAACGCGCTGTTAAACCCTCCTGAAGCCCAGCTTCACTGGAGCTCTATGGCGAAGCACAGACTAGCTTTTTTCACTGCAGAAAAACTGGACGATAATTGGATAAATGCACCAAAATCGTCATTTCCAGGGAAGCTCAGCTTCTCTGGGAATGAATGGAGCAGTTGGCGGAACAGGACGCTGGGCTGCTGCATGATGATTGGAGGAGCTGTTTAAACGGCGGGACCCCTTTTTTTGATTGACAGCATGTCTTAAGTCTACATCAGCGCTACAGACATGGGCATCACTAGGCCATTCTAACATTTGTACTCACACAAATTGCTGGTCCCCCATCGTCCCCTTTAAATTTGATATGAAATTGTCGGCAGACTTCGGCTCCTTCGGCTCCTCACCGTCTTTCAGCGGCTCTTCAATTCACTATCTTCAATTCACTATACTTCAAAATACTATCAGGATTAAGGCAAGGTGTGTGTTTTCCGTTAAATTGATATATCTGCATCAGTGCAGTCCTTTCTCATAAATACAGTTTACAAAATGTCATGAGGAATTAATCAGTTAAATCTTCGCTGTGCTCACCTTAATACAGACTCTATGAACCTATAGTCTACTTTATACAACAATCATGCTGTTGCTGTTTTAATTGGAAAACCTAACTGTCTATATAAAACATTACACACTGCATATGTAACTACCACAGAGTTATGCACATAAATTATTAAAAATAGTGACAGACAGCATTCAGTGCCCTCGTTTAACTGTATAGCAGTGTGATTTACAGAGATAGAAAAATCCTTTTTTTGGTAATAAATATTGTATTAAATAATGTCCCAAATCGGGTTGAATAGTGAACCTACTGTCTTATTTATGTAGCTAAAACACTAAATTAAACTAGATAACATGATCAAAGTTTTAATATTTATATTTAACTGTAGATGGAAGGTTTTTCAAGTCACATGAAAAAAAAGATGTTCTGTTCTTACATGCGGCTCATTTGGAGACCTTGAAAAACCTTCCATCTACAGTTCTGTGTTCAGTTCTACAGTTCAGTTCAGTTCAATCAGAAGTCATTGCATCAGAAACTATTTTTCAAATTTTTTTATGTCTGCCTGTTTCCAACAAAAAGCAGCAGTATTGTCAAAGAATTAACAGATAAATGTTTGACACTATTGGCCCCCACACTGTTTATTCCATTGTCCAGCCTCATACTGTAGGTGTGTTGTTTATATTGCTAATCAATGTAAGTTCAAAGTTATATGCTGTTTTCTGGTTATATGTTTTTGATTGTACCTGTACATATAAAAAGGTTTATACGGTAAACAGCGTGTGTGATCAAGAAGACTCATTTGAGTACTGATTCTGTGTTAAACATCTATGGGGCTGAGCCCCCCTTACCTGAACATCCTAGAAACGCCCCTGGCTACAGAGATTCGAGTTCAGTCCCATGCGGATTTGCAGGTTTTTTTTTTTTTTTTGCGGATTTTTTTTTTTTATGATAAACTTTATTATAATAAAAAACTTTATGATGAAGGCCTAATATGAGCTTCCACTGTTTCAAAAGCTAGCAGCCGCCACTGATACATACATATTCTAATTGTATACATACATACAAGTTGTAATGAGGGAATAAAGTTCTCCATCCAGAGACCAGATCCTAAGAGTAACAAACTGAGCTGCTTATCAGATGATGGACAATAATATGGTGTATTGAAGTCAGCTAATCATGTCTTGGTGATCATGTGTGTATTTAGTTTTACTCTGCACACATTGATGTTAGATTAACATTAACATGTACATTTATAAACATAACAATCCACCTTCAAACCCCAAATTGTAAATCATGAAATGAGCTGAACAGAATCCCTGTGACTCTAATGACCGTCTTAATTTAACCCCTTATAGATTCTCTAAATGAAACACACAGTGTAGTGTATACACACCGCTTAAACAGTCTGTGTTTACACTTTAATGTGAGTGACGTCACAGACCAACCTACGATTGTCATAAATGAATGCTTAAGTAACAATCAATGCTTAATGCTTAACTAATGAACTTAATGCTTAGTGCTTAACTAATAAAATAAAAATAAACACAACAACGAAGTTATAACATGAGATATGGCTCTTACATTCCAGCCCCTAATTGACAGGCAGGGAGACTGACAATAAAATTATTATTATTTTTTTTTTTGGTAAAGCCATGAAATTAAACTTTCTTAACCTTTTAAGCCTTTTTAAGTCTTTCAAGTGTATACAATTTGTCTCAGGTGGTTATATTTTGCGTACCAAAGAAACAGTCATAACTAATTATGATATAATTAACAGGCCATATCACATATGAGGCACAGCTTGTCGATGAGTCTTTCCAGAGTATTGGTCTTAGTTTTAACCAACACACGTCTCACAAGTCCTTTTTTGTCAGGGAACACTTTCGGGATTCGTCCGACGACCCATGAATTTCTTGGAGAAGACTCCTCAATTATCAGAACTACATCTCCAATCGAGAGATTTTTTCTCACTTGTAACCATTTTTAACGTTCTTGAAGCAAGGGCAAATATTCATGCACCCATCGCTTCCAGAATAAGTCAGCAAGGTACTAAATTTGCTTCCACTTGCAACGTGCATAAATGTCCTCTTTTTTGAAAAGTCCAGGAGGCAAGTTTGGCTGTTTTTTCATCAGCAGCAGGTGATTGGGTGTCAGGGGTTCCAGATCTGTGGGATCATCCGTAACAGTGGTGAGGGGTCGGTCATTCATTATACTGTAGCTTCCACTTCACACAGGAATGTATGCAGGCTCTCATCGTTTAACGTTTGATCTTTCAGTACGGATCTCAGGATCTTTCTAACTGACCTTATCTGCCTTTCCCATACTCCTCCGAAATGAGACCCAGAAGGTGGATTGAATATCCACTGTATCCGTTTTTGCCTGAGAACGCCTTAAATTTTTGCCTGATTCCACTTTTGGATAGCCTTATGCAATTCCGTCTCAGCGCCTATAAAGTTTGTTCCATTGTCACTTCTCATAATTGACACCTGACCTCTCCTGCACACGAAGCGTCAAATGGCATTCACACAGGAGTCTGTATCCAGTGATTGCGCAACTTCAATATGCACACCTCTTGTTGTCAGAGAAGTAAACAATACGCCATATCTTTTCACATTACTTCTACCTCGTCTGACCTCAAAGGGTCCGAAGTAGTCTACTCCCACGTTAGTAAAGGGTGGGTGATCTGGTGTTATTCTGTCACGTGGCAGTTCTGACATTTTTTGTTCACCGGTTTTTGCTCTAATCTTTCTACATGTCACACAACTGGAAAGAAACTTTCTCACTAGGGAGTTGGCAGTCGTAATCCAGTATTTCTGCCGCAATTGTGAAAGCATATAATTCCTTCCACAATATCCTACCCTTTCATGAATTTCTCTTAAGATTAGAGTTGTGACGAGTGAGTCTTTAGGTATAATGACTGGGTGTTTTACGTGCTCAGGCATTGCAGACCTACCGAGATGTCCTCCGACTCTCAGCAATCCATCCTGCAGCACCAGGTCCAGTTTGGAGAGGCAACTGTTTCTTTTTACAGCTGCATTGCCTTTTTCCAACGTGGAAATTTCTTCTTTGAATTTTTGGCTTTGAATGAACTTAATGACTTCGTTTTCTGCTCTTGTTAAGTCCAGAATTGTCAGAGACTTGTGATTTTCTGTCTTTGGGTCATCTACATGTCTCTTAGCCTTTTTTGTTCTCTGTTTAAGCATCCAGGCAACGGAGCTTTTTAACTTGTACCAGTCAGAGTGATAATCAGTTTGCTCACAGTATCTGTACTCTCTGTAGTACTCACGATATTTACTGAGGCTGAATGTTTGATCCCATTGTCATCCTCTTTTATCGACATTGTAGATTTTATCGACATTGTAATGTCATGAATGTTCTCAGGCCACATACACTGGTTCTTTGAGGAAAGAGGGACCATGGATCCAGTTGACATTTTTCAAGAATTTTTCACAGGAAACTCCCGTGGATGCAGAATCAGCTGGATTTTTTGAAGTATTGACGTACCTCCACTGCTGTGGCTTGGTTGACTCTCTTATAATGGCAATTCTGTTAGCAACAAAGGTTTTAAGACAAAGTTTTTCTTTGTCAATGTATCTCAGAAAAGTTGTACTGTCGGTCCAAAATATAGAGTCTAGCAATTCCACTTCCAGTTGACCTTTCAGCATTTTGTTGTTCACAGCAACTACTTCTGCAGTCAATTCCATTCGTGGAATAGTGGTTTGTTTCAGGGGTGCTACACGAGAGTTCCCCATCATGAATGCACAATGTGTGAGTCCATCAACATTTACCAACTTGAGGTATGAGACAGCTCCGTATCCCATCTCACTTGCGTCTGAAAAGTGATGAAGTTGTGCTGTAGTTGTGACGAAGTTAACTGGTTTTATGCATCCTGCCACACTGAACTCGGACAATTGATGCAACTCTTGTAGCCAGGCTTTCCATCTTTTTACAAACTGTTCGGGAATGTCGTCGTCCCATGCGAGTTTTTCTTTGCACAACTGCTGCATTAGGATCTTAGCTGGCAGTATGACGGGTGCAAGGAAACCTAAGGGGTCATAAATTGAACTAGTGATTGACAAGATTCCTCGTCTAGTCACAGGTCGTTCCTTTAAGCTAATTTTAAACTTGAACATGTCTGAATTGATGCACCACAGCACCCCTAAAGCTCTCTCGACGGGAAGTGCATCTTTACTCAAATCCAAGTCCCTCATGTCTTTGATTCTTTCACTCTCAGGAATAAGGGTCAGTAGGGCACGACTGTTACTTGCCAGGTTGAACCCTGGTGGCTGGTGAGGTTGTTATATAAAGCAACTGCTTGATCATGGCTTGAAACAGACTTCAAACAGTCATCTATGTAAAAGTTCTTAAGTACTGTGTTGACTGCCTCAACGGATGCATTGCTGAAGTTTTCCTCTGCTGTTTTCCTAAGTGCGAAGTTAGCGACGCTTTTGCACCAAACAGATGAACGACCATCTTATACTCAACTAAGTCTTGGTTTACATCTCCATTCGGCCACCACAGGAAACACAGCAAGTCTGTGTCCTTTTCTGGAACTCTCACCTGATAATACATGGCTTCCACGTCACCCATCATGGCAACTTTCTTTTGTCTGAAGTGTGTAAGCACTCCGATAAGTGAATTTGTCAAGTCTGGTCCTTGTAGGAGCTCGCTATTTAGTGATACTCCCTGATAGCTGGCAGCACAGTCAAAAACCACTCTTAGCTTTTTCTTTTGAGGATGATATATACACCATGGTGAGGTATGTACCACACTTGATTATCTTGTCGACTTAAATGAGGTGTAGGGACCTTAACTCCATGACCCTTTTTCAAGCATATCATCCATAAAGTTTGCATACTCCTCATGAAAGGAGCGGTTATTCTTGAATTTCCTTTTGAGATTTAGTGCGCGCTGCATGGCTGCACTTCGGTTGTTGGGCATTTGAATAGCTGCTTTCTTAAATGGGAGACCGATGTAGAAGTGATTGTCGGTAAACTGCAGAGAGTTAGATACAGAGTCTTAAAACTGATAGTCCTCTTGTGACCACTCGGCTTTGTCATCACAATTCTGTTCGGGAAAATTCGTGGTTGTACTGTTGTATCAGCATTTGTTCTACACTTTCAATGGAAGTTCTGTTGACTGTAACACTCGTCTGCTCGTTGTTATACATGCTTTCCTCGATGGATTCTCGAAGAGGTCCATTTAAAGTCCATCCAAGAGCAGTCTTTACTGCATATGGCCCTTTGTGCCTGTTAATTACTTGCCATGGTTCTAGAAGCTTATACTCTTTATTGCCTATGAGAATTTCAATTCCAGCATCAATCTGAGGCAATTTTACTTCACTGAGGTATGGCCACTTATCAATGTCAGGTTGTTGTGGAATATTTTCCACTGAGACTGGGATGCTCTTTTGTGTGAACACATTGGGAAGTTCAACAAAGGTGTTTTCTTCTAGGCCACTAACCTCCAAGTCAGTGAGCACGTAGCTTTTTACTTGTTTCTTAGAGTTCATGGTGCTTAACGTCATATCAACTTTTCTGCCTTGAACGTTTAACCGCCTTGCTAACGACTCTGTACAGAAAGTGGCGGAACTACCTGGGTCCATAAATGCATACACTTCTACTGTCTTGTCACTTTTCGTGGACTTTATTTTAACAGGCATTATGGAGAGAATGCAATTGTCTCCAGTCCCAGTGCAGGCACTTGTTTCATGACTAACTGCAACGGGCGGTGTGTTAACTGTTTCAGTCTCATCAGCTTTTACGATTACCCGAATTGTATCTTGTACGACAATGTGTAACATGCGAGGATGTTTCTTTGAGCACGACGGACATATGATTCTTTTTGTGCAGTCTTTGCTCAAGTGTCCTTTTACTACTGTAAGCATCCATTAAAAAAATCAATTCCTTTTCAAAAAGTCCACTTTGTCTTTATGTGCCTTGTCGTTAAACTGTAAGCAATCATCTAAGGCATGACCTTTCTTACAGAATGCACATGGCTTAGTGAAAGCACTTTTTGCTGTAATCAAGTCTTTATAATTTTCACCAACCTGTTTAGTTCCCGTTGCGAAGCTGACCCCTCTTTTTGCTTCCCTTTTCAGCTTGGATCCTTGAAGGGATGTGTGACAGTGTTTTTCATGACTGGTCATAGCGTCCAGTTCTACGAAGAGCGGACCTGAATATACTCTTGCTTGCTGGTCGATAAATTCCACTAGCTGCGCGAACTTGGCTCTTTTCTGGTTTCGCTCCTGAAACTTGTGTGCGTGAGCCTTCCATCTGTAAAGCAATTTGTAGGGCAGGTTTGAGAGGATGATGTTCATGTGTGTAGTAATATCTAGCTCGTCCATGGATTCAATGTTTCCATAACGTTGCGGCAAGTTATTAGAAACGAGGAGAAGGCGCTTAATGACTTTCCGTCGTCTGACTTTATTTTTGGCCATTTAAGTGCCTTTTGTTTATATGCTGCTGCAATCCTTAGCTCGTTGCCAAACCTGTCGTGTAACAGTTTCTTTGCTTCCGCATAGCCATGCTGATTTGGCATGTGCAGGCAGCTCTATACAAGGTCTCTAGGTTCTCCTCTGGTGTACAGTTCAAGATAGTATAGCTCATCAGTGTCACTATCAGTTCTGGATTCAACGACGTGTTCAAACGCGATCATGAAAGACGTGAACTCAAGCCGGTCTCCATGAAACGGGGGAACATTGCGCTGAGGTAAAGAAAATTGCCTTTGGCTCTTCGCAAGCATTTCTGTGATATCTGTCTGACGTTGCATTTGACGCTGTACTGTATCAATGCCCTGGCGTAAATATTCATTGTCTTGGGTAGAACATTCCCTTAAGGTACTTGTCATTTGTGGGTTTACACTTACGGGCACACTTAGATGAGCTGCCCCTAAATGCATTGGCAGTTCGGTATATTCCGTGGACGCACTGTGCTCGTAATGTTCATTATATTCTGATCTGGAAGCATGTGGACCACTCGGTTCGATGACCACGCTCCATCTTGCCGAATGTTGTCGTTCTTCATGACCCTGATACGCTTTTATTTCAGCGTTGACAATTGCGAGCGCCGTTTCTAATTCCAGCCTTTCTTTCTCAGCCTTTAGTTGTGCTTCCTTAGCCTTTAAGCGTGCTTTTAGTTGCTCTTCCTCAGCCTTTAATTGTGCTTCCTTCAGTTCTAGCGCCTGCCGATCTCCTAAGGTTGCTACTTTAACCAACAAAGCTGCTCTGTTAGCTTCTGCCTTCTTTAATCAAGCTGAGGATGCTGTAGATGTTGAGGACCTTTTGGATGCTGCAGTCGCTACGCTTCCTTGTGCTGTCCTTAACCCCAACCTAGACACGCTGTCGTCTGGTGAAACTCCATCATTGGGAGCTTGAGACATCTTGAAGCGGCTCTTGGTTTCCATAATCCAAAACTTTTGCCATGAATTTCCGTTCCAATACTGCAGTTCAGGCTCATACCAGTTGTCCTGATCATGTTTGAGTTTTTCTCAAAAACTGATGCTTCTCTTCCAACTCTTTGTCGATGAGCGCCCTCTCACGCAGCTCGGTGAATGCGGCGTTGTCCTCGTTGCTTGACATAGTGAAACTCAAAGCAGGCAAATACTCTTTCGGTTTCGATTTCAGCGGTTGCTTATCTTCGCTTGAGCGACGGAGAAAGCTTTTGACTTTTCTTGTACGGGCATGTTATTCCGCAAGTTTTAACGCGTATCTTTGTTTAGATTTGTTACCCACGACACAGAAGTCCATGATCTCTTTGTCTCTCATTTTATTTTCAGCATCAAAGATTCAACACTTCGTACAGTTGTCTTGAGTAATCCACTGTGGTTACAACACCTAGTCACTGTATCTCTCTACGGTTTTCTTACATTTTACAACAACCTATTGCTGTATCTGTCGGTTACAATCTCAAATTAAGGTCAAAAGCTTGTGTTCTCCACACTTCCGTATCTCAGACTGACTTGTTACCATGCACTAGTCATGCAAGTACGTGCAATAGTGGAATGATGTCACAGACCAACCTACGATTGTCATAAATGAATGCTTAACTAACAAAATCAATGCTTAATGCTTAACTAATGAACTTAATTCTTAGTGCTTAACTAATAAAATAAAAATAAACACAACAACGAAGTTATAACATGAGATATTGCTCTTACAGTGAGGGTTTCTGCTGTTAGATGACCTGATATTTATTTATTTATTAATTTATGCTCTAATCCGTATGTAATGTCGAATCTAAATTCATACTAATAATAATGTATCTGTTTTACAGCCTCTGAAGGAGATTCTTACTTCAGCAACTCTTACACTGTGTCTGTGTGACTTCCTGCTGAACTGAGAGAGTATGACATGATGTAAGACACTATGTATGCGATTTTATATAACGCAACAACAAATGGCTAAAACTTTATCTTTGTAATTTTAAGCAGTGTTACTTGATTTGGCACCTTGTCCAGGGTGTACAGTACCTGTGTTGTGTCCCCTGAGTCCCCCAGGGATCGGCTCTAGGCCCTCTGTGACCCTGTACAGGATTAGTGCTGTAGAGAGTGAGTGAGAATGAGAGAAGATATAAACGTTAAATCTTGAATTAGGGATTGTAAAGTTTATAGATATAAAAGCTGTAAGATCTAAAATGCTAGTGTCATTTTAGGGTCACGCCTGCTTCAATCAAAGGATGCCGATTGCTTGTTGGTACCGCTTATTATGAAAACAGTTTTTCTTACAAAGCCCCAAAATTATGGAATAGTCTTCCAAATAGTGTTCGGGACTCAGACACAGTCTCAGTGTTTAAGTCTAGGCTAAAAAACTATTTATTTAATCCAGCATTTTTATGAATAGATTAGCCTTAGATAAAGGAGCAGATCTGGGGGACTCATGGACGTAGAATATTATGGTGAACTGGTATGTTTAGATGCTGTCTTCCTCACTCTCATTGATCACTCAGGTTTGTTGACGGTGAGGTGATTGTTTGCTTTACATCTCAGTTCCCCCTTATGTCTGTGTTTCCTTCTGGCTCCTCTCTTTTACTTATGATGTCATAGTTAGTCCTGCCGGAGTCCCTGTTTGCACTCTACAGTAAATATACATTCACATTATACATTATGTGACTGTGACCATACCTAACTGTTATCTTCGTTTTTTTCTCTCCCTCTCTGTGTCAATATGGTGCTCCTGTCAGTGTTCCACTGCGAGTCATGGACCCCCACATATGGGGGAAGATTTCTTCACATGGACTCGTGACCGTGTGGTCTGTTTGGGATGCATGTGGTAACTGGGGGACGGTTCCACTTTACGATGAAGACGGTCCTGGCCTCGGCTGATGCTGACAGATGTTCTCTGAGGACTTGTGACTGCAGTTCACGACTGGAATTTTGTACCGTCTACCTGAGCCTCCAATAACAAACTGGACTCCATATTAACTTAAAGACGTCAACTGTTATATATACAGTAACTACTAATACTGTAAGTACTAAGATCGCGAGTTCAATCCCCAGGTGATGACCAACTTTTCTACAGATTTAGTTTTTACTAAAATCCATCTTTTAATTTTTTTTTTTTTTGTGCAAACTTAAATTAGGGATTGTAAAGTTTTAATGTTTAATGTTTTAATGCAGCTTTACAGAAATAAAAATCTAGATACACTCAGCCTGCTGTCCTGCTGTCCCCCAGTACTCAGGGCATCTACAGCACAACCTGGACCTGCTGCAGCAGTACTGTCAGACCTCTGACACTCAACCTCAGCAAGATGAAAACTGATTCACTGAACAAAAAAGATTGAAAACATTGGGAAACCCAAACTACACTGCAGAGGAAGATGTTATCTGGCCTAACACACAAAACAGCGTAGCAGACTATCTGAGCACGGTGTCTGACCTAAAGATAAAAAAACACGCTGATGAAGTACAGACTCGGCGAGCACCGTCTGTCCGTAGAGACGGGGCAACACAGACAGACCTGCTGCCCCAAGAGAAGAGACTGTGCATGTTGAATAACACAGAGACAGAGCTGCACTTCCTCACTGAACCCCCAAAATACCCCCACATTCACACTGAATTCTTCACCAAATTCAATACAGTCATCCCCAACTTTAACTGCAACAAACTGCCCACCTACAGGGAGAGAGCACACTAGCAGCACAATATACACACACACACACACACACACACACACACACACTGCCACCAAGTGAGGGGCATCGGGTGACCACACTATCACACACAGACATGCATATGCATACACACAAATATACACTGATCGCTGTTATTATTATTATTATTATTATTATATGATCTTTTTAATAATGTTCTCACCCAGATAGCAGAACAACATTGAATCATCGTTGAATCAACATTAAAGCATCAACCAACTTGTCATTGAATCAATGTTGAAATTTCAATGTTAAACGTTGATTTTTCATCAGGTTTGCACCTTGAAATAATGTTATTTCAATGATGAAAAATAGATCAAGATGGGCATAAAATCAATGTTTGTTCAACGTAAATTCAATCACTTATTTTACATTGAATCAACATTGAAACAATTATAGTTTAGTCTTGCTTTATGAACAGCAAGATTCTATGACAGTAAATCATGTCCGTTTTGATTTATTTCTTTAAATCAGAGACCATGTAGGGCTGAAAAGCTTTTTTTTTTTTTTTTAAACAAAAAGTCAGTAACTCAACATCCTTCAGTTTACATGTAAACATATTTATTTATTTATGCTCCATACCCATTTAAACAGGAAGTAACATCACAATTACAATAAAACAACTATATAATAAAACACACTACAACTTACATACAAATTATTATAAACTGGATGACAATATGACTTTTTAGAAGAGAACTATTAGAAGAGATTGTTAATTCTGAATTCATAAAACAGAATCTAACTGCCAAGAGAAGAGACTGGAAAACCATAATATAAAAATGGCAGCCTGCCTCAGCAAAATTCAGTCAAATGCAAATAGAAACAACCAAGTCAGAAACACAACAGATGACTGAAACATTATTCGTAAGTTGAAATGTATTTACTCAGCAAAACAGATAATAAGACATAAAGCTGAACTTATGGTTTTCCACCACGAGCAATTCCCCCCCAGCCGTTCTGGGGCATAACGAAGCCATTTCTGAACTGTTGAAGCAAAGAAACTCTGTGGCCTCCTTTTCTTCAGCTTTCAGCTGTTGTTGTAGTAGTGCATCTAAAGAATGAAAAACAAACAAAAGGTTAGAACTATACAATGCTCTAAAAACTTGGAGTGGTAGTTGTTTATGAATGACAGAAGGTGGGTCCTAAATTTTTGGAAATGTGACTTTTACAAATGTACAGATATGCAACATATGTTTTGAAATGTCCTACAATCTTCCATAGATACAAAATGCACACATTAGATTTTTTTTAATATACAGGTCCTTCTCAAAAAATTTGCATATTGTGATAAAGTTCATTATTTTCTGTAATGTACTGATAAACATTAGACTTTCATATATTTTAGATTCATTACACACAACTGAAGTAGTTCAAGCCTTTTATTGTTTTAATGTTGATGATTGTGGCATACAGCTCATGAAAACCCAAAATCCCTATCTCAAAAAATTTGCATATTTCATCCGACCAATAAAAGAAGTGTTTTTAATACAACAATAGTCAACCTTCATATAATTATGTTCAGTTCTGCACTCAATACTTGGTCGGGAATCCTTTTACAGATTCTTGTGTCTCTCAACTTTCTCTTCACAATATCCCACAGATTCTCTATGGGGTTCAGGTCAGGAGAGTTGGCAGGCCAATTGAGCACAGTAATACCATGGTCAGTAAACCATTTACCAGTGGTTTTGGCACTGTGAGCAGGTGCCAGGTCGTGCTGAAAAATGAAATCTTCATCTCCATAAAGCTTTTCAGCAGATGGAAGCATGAAGTGCTCCAAAATCTCCTGATAGCTAGCTGCATTGACCCTGCCCTTGATAAAACACAGTGGACCAACACCAGCAGCTGACATGGCACCCCAGACCATCACTGACTGTGGGTACTTGACACTGGACTTCAGGCATTTTGGCATTTCCCTCTCCCCAGTCTTCCTCCAGACGCTGGCACCTTGATTTCCGAATGACATGCAAAATTTGCAACCTGTAGCCCATTTCCTGCACACGCCTATACACGGTGGCTCTGGATGTTTCTACTCCAGACTCAGTCCACTGCTTCCGCAGGTCCCCCAAGGTCTGGAATCGGTCCTTCTCCACAATCTTCCTCAGGGCCCGGTCACCTCTTCTCGTTGTGCAGCGTTTTCTGCCACACTTTTTCCTTCCCACAGACTTCCCACTGAGGTGCCTTGATACAGCACTCTGGGAACAGCCTATTCGTTCAGAAATGTCTTTGTGTCTTACCCTCTTGCTTGAGGGTGTCAATGATGGCCTTCTGGACAGCAGTCAGGTCGGCAGTCTTACCCATGATTGCGGTTTTGAGTAATGAACCAGGCTAGGAGCTTTTAAAAGCCTCAGGAATCTTTTGTAGGTGTTTATAGATAATTAGTTGATTCAGATGATTAGGTTAATAGCTCATTTAGAGAACCTTTTCATGATATGCTAATTTTTTGAGATAGGGATTTTGGGTTTCCATGAGCTGTATGCCACAAGCATCAATATTAAAACAATAAAAGGCTTGAACTATTTCAGTTTGTGTGTAATGAATCTAAAATATATGAAAGTCTAATGTTTATCAGTACATTACAGAAAATAATGAACTTTATCACAATATGCTAATTTTTTGAGAAGGACCTGTATGTGTTATTTCACAATCTGCAAATGTTGTCCTACAATGTACATATTCAATGCTATGAAAACAAATATACTTAATGTAACAATGTAGTCTTTTATGTCCAAAAAAAAAAAAAAAACCTGTAGGACCAAAAAAATAAATAAATAAAAAAAAAAAAAAAAATCAATCCGTGGCGACGGTTTTGCAATTTGTCCCCCGCACTCACAAATACTTAAACTGTTCCCTCAGTTTAACAAATTGTGGCCACGGATTAACAAACTGTATGCAAAAATTTCCAATCCGTACGCTCAGATACCGTACTGTTTGCATATTTATTCTTAACATGAAGACTTATTTTGGTGATTTTATTATAAGCTTTTTACCCAGAGTTAGATGCATGCTGCACTGTTAATGTTATTATTAAATAACGCCTATTATTACATTGCATTTAGTTTGAGAGCAAAGTACTGTAATGACAACATAAACTGTACATTATTTGTTTTGCATTGCTTTTTACCTTCTCCTCAAACTCACACTGCATGATTTTCAAAGTCATCGGATCACCATTGTTTTCACACTGTACTATCTGTGGTAGCATTTAGTTGCTGCTGTGTTCACACTGCACAATGAATTGGCGACAGGAGATTACACAGTGCATGACTTTACAATAGGATGAATCGCCAACAACTCTGTCTGGTGTGCAAGCTACAGCCAAACGCACACAAGAAGTGATAAGGAAACAACGCAAGATCATGCTGACATTGTGGTCTATAATTCCTCGCCAAACAAACAATAATTAAAAAAAGATGACGTCCTTGTTTAAGATCCCATATGGTCAAAACTGAAATTTCATGGCTTTTTTCATGGTAAATGAGGTCTAGGGGCTATGTAACTACCATATAAGTTTCAAAACAGTCAATCCACAGTAGAATGCACACAGCTTGCATAAAGTAGCTCTGCCTTTTCACGAGCTGCTGTGACATCCAATCTACTCAGTCACCGCTTTCAGTCACCATCAACCACCATCCCACCCTTCTTTTGCCAAAACATCACGTCCATGCCATTGCTGAACAACAATAACATGAAAACAAGTCGAAAAAACGCTGTTCAGTCGATAGATGTCGAAACTACATCATTACACAGGCTTCCGAACAACATTAATATAAAAGACCATTGGCACGTCAGCTTCAGCATCTTTCACACAGCCATTCCATTAAACTTTAAAAATTTACATTAAAAATTTTATTTAATTAATAGAAGTTAATTGATAAAGAAAATCTATTTATGACATTATTTTTGACAGCATTATGATTATTTATTAAAACTTCAGACAACAATTAGTGCCACGAGGTTATTTGCAACACTACAGTATATGTTCTACAAAATAGAGGACTACACACCTTACAGCGCAATATAATGTGGCTTTAGAAGAGGAAAGGTAGGATTAAGAAGTGAGCAAGTGATGAATTAGTATTATAGGTCCCAAGCAGATACAGTAACAATAATGGGTGCCCTACCTTATGCAGTCTCCATTGATGGCTAATAAACATTGATACAAGTAGGTTATGGTTAAAGTTGTGAACTTATAAAGTCTTAAATGTTTTGTTTTCCCTTCTCAACGCATTATGCATTTACTCACCAATAATGGCTACCTTTTTAATTTGGTCCAGTCTCCAAGTCGAAGGTGCCCAGCAGCAGATTCCGTACCATGGCAGTAGCAGAGGTGGCAAGGCGGGCTGCTCTCCACACTTCTGCCTGGCAAAACACCCCAGAGCCCTTTATAACTTCAATTTGAAAAATTATTTCACATCACAATATTAATTTATTGGCAACTTTTAGAAACTTTTCATGTTTCATACTGATTCTTATGTTTAGCTTCCCAATAGTTAATAGGATTTTATGTATGAATGCAGATTAATGATAATCTGGACATTCTGGACATTTGTTTACATGCAGGGTAAAACTGCAACAGGAACAGTACAAAATAAAAACTGAAAAAAGACGGACATTCAGAGTAAAACAGTGCAAGATAAAAAAAAAAAAAAACTGTACAAAACATACATGCAGGGTAAGCATTGGTGGGAGCAATGTCCAAGCAGTGTAGAGAAATATTTCTGTACGGCTTCATTGTTTTGTGCTGTGTAGTATAGTATTGTAATAGCTGATCAGAGTGATCAACTCCCCATGTGCTGGTTGTACGCAGTCACAGGACATGGAAATGTCTTTGTAGTCCATGTACCTTGTAATTTCACCCTCATCTTCACCGCGTCTACTGTAAAGCAGAATGGATGGTAGAACAGGTAGATACTTCTCGTGTGTCCATCCACTTCACAAATACAAGAGGTCCATCTGAACGGAGCTTGCGTGTCCTGATGTGAGGGGCTGGTGAAGGCAAGGGTGATGCAGACACATTCCTAAAAACAAATAAATAAAAAAATGTTAACCTATACTGTTCAGAGTAAATGGATGTGCAATTAATATGGATGCACAATATATACAGTACAGAGATGACCAAAAATGTATCCACACTTCAACATGAAAAATATACACCTCTCTTCTGTAGGTCACATGACAGCATCAATGATGGTGATAGATAATACTACACACTGCAGCCATAATTCAATTTGAGTTTTAAAAAACACCATCCACTGGACATTACACACATATTGAACACATTCTAAACAATTACATCTTATCAGGTATTTGTAAATACACGCTAAACAAAAGGGATTATATACATTTACACCAAAGAAATATTCATAAGCATCACTTAGCTACATAAGGCTGTATTTTAACCACCTGGAACTAGCTTGTTTGTGCTAAATAACATTACTGATAGCAGTGTTATAAGCTAACCAAAATGGAGCCAAATACACATTAGCAACCATAATCTAAAGCTATCCAAAACAAGGTGAATATAAACATCTGTAAACTCCATAAGGCATTAGCTTAGCCACCGGGAAATATCATGTTTGTGTTACATGAGGCAGCATGTTAGCATGATTTAACTAAACTATATAAATGGCATTGAAAGCCAATGTGTCACACAAGCTGACAAGAGCTAGCTGTAGTGAGGAAAATATTTACTAATATTAGTTTAATATTATCAGAATAAGAGTTATATAAGACTTAATAACTTACCCAGTGTAGCATGGGTCTATTCTCTGTTCAAAATTCTCCCGTTCGTCGTCGGAATCACACAGTCTTCTTCTGAGGTAAATGTAAACTTTCCAGAACATTCTGAAGAGTTTCCTCGGATGTGTAAGCGCGTGCCATCTTCCAAAACGTGCTGAAAACTCACTGAATCGGAGTATTTTCAAACCTGTCTCTCTGTGTTCGTTTTTTCATGCCGGTGTCCGGGGGCGTGGCCTAGTATGTAAATTACCCGGACTGATTTCCGTGTGATTGGCGCATGGGCGTGTCCTGCCTCGGGTCATTAGCATATAAGTGTGACAGAAATTCTGTGCCTCTCCTTGGTTTCATACGGACTACATAAACTGAGAATATTTGTTTTCAATGTGACTTGCATCATTTAAAAGTAGACACTTTAAGCTTTATATAGATATATTTCTCATTTCAGTTAATTTTAGTGACGTGTTTCAAAAAGATTTTCACGGAGACTGAGGTTTCATATATGTGCATATATCCTCATATACTGCATGTGGCCAATTAGGATTAGTTTTTTGCTTTTTTTTTTGTTAGTTCTTAGTTATTGCCTTGATAATAGAAAATATGAGCTAGGCATCATGTATGACAGTTGCCAAAGTGAGATATGAGCTAAAATGACCAGATCCTGCCATAGGAGACATATCTTGTATGTACATATACAGTAGGGCTTATATGTGGATATAAAGAAGCAATACAGGAGACCTATATGGCCTGTATATGCACATATATGCATCTCAATGTTGCCTACATGTGGCATATATACGCATATATGCAGCATATATATTATCATATATGTGCATATATACTGCATATAGGTTTCATATATGCGCATATATCCTCATATTTACATTTACATTTAGGCATTTGGCAGACGCTCTTATCCAGAGCGACTTACATTTTTATCTCATTATACATCTGAGCAGTTGAGGGTTAAGGGCCTTGCTCAAGGGCCCAACAGTGGCAACTTGGTGGTTGTGGGGTTTGAACCTTAGTCCAATGCCTTAACCACTGAGCTACCCCTGGCCCCATATAGGTGCGGTTATATGCGCATATATACTGCTTATAGGTTTCATATATGCGCATATATCCTCATATAGGTTCTTTCCATGTGGGGCACGCACCCTGCTCTGGGTCAGACACAGACAACGGGAAACAGGAACTAAGCTCTCAAACAAATGCTTCCCAACAGAATACCGTAGGTCGCATCGCCAAAATTCTTTCACCGTGAGTGGCAGGAACTTCCAGACTACAACATATTGAATTCTCATGCCTGTAGAGTGTATTATACTGACGTGGCGACAGTGTAAAAACACCCTCCGATGTTAAATGCGAGCCGAAATTTGAGTACTTTTGAACGGCAAACAGGAATTAAGCTCTCAAGTGAGTAAACTAGACAGCAAGGTAAATACACAAAACTTACCGTCAAATTTTTTTTTTTCCTCAATAACATATATATATATATATATATATATATATATATATATATATATATATATATATATATATATATATATATATATATATATATATATATATATATAATTATAATTTTTTTTTTAAGCACCATGGCAAATCTCTTCTAGTCAATTTTTGAACCTGTTTTAAACACATACACACATGCATACACATTTTTATAGAAATGCACTTAGTTAATTTAATTTGCCTTACATTGTTGAATGAGGATGGGTTCCACAACCAAAAATCAACATTGATTCAATGTTTGTCTTTTCAACACTGAAAAGCATTGAATTATCAACATTGATTCAACATTATTTAGCATTGAAAAATCAACCTCAACCAAAATGATTATAGCGACAACCTGTAGCCGCTGAGAGGCTAAGTAGAAGGAAATCCTCTGTGACGCGTTCCCGTTCATTTATATTCACTTTTAATTAATAACACAATGCAACATAACAGAACATTACAACATACGGCTCACGACGGTCAACAGAAAGTGAGCGCTCCCGCTACTCTCTCTCTCTCTCTCACCCTCTCTCTCCCACTCACTTCCTTTAGACAGGAAACACAATTAGATAAATATCCACCTGCACCACCCATGTGACCGAACATCCGGAAATACAAATCCCGATTCAAAATGAAAACAAACATTTTCAGCACTTACATTCCAGCCCCTGATTATTACACACTAACCTGTAATAATCAACACAAGCAATTGCAAACAATAACATTCATATCTCATAATACATTGTTGTAAATCCTCTTCCCTTTTTTTTTTTTTTTAATGTACATGTTTGTGTGTGCATGTATAAATGTCCTGAAAGTTCAAATTTTCATATATTTCATCCTTGTAGCTGTGTAAAGTTAATGTCCAAGTCTAGTCTAAATCAATTAAGTTGATCGATCATTAATATACAATAAAGTCTAAGTCTAAGTCAAAACAGTCAAAATCAAAATAAGTCAGTTGAGAGCTCTCAAAAGTAACTGTCAATTAGTCTGTAGATTCTTCAGCTTCAAGAAGACGACAAATTTTTGTAATTGGTCTGGTCAGGCAAGTACTTCTTGTCTTGATTTTAACTTGTCGTACAAGGCCTTTCTTGTCTTGTGTCGTCTCAATGATCTTGCCCATGATCCATGAATTTCTAGGTGCATTATCATCCACCACCAATACAACATCTCCCAACTGAAAATTACGTGTCTTAACCCTCCACTTTTGCCGTTCTTGTAGTAGAGGTAGATATTCACTTATCCATCTTTTCCAAAATATGTTGGACATGTACTGAATTTGTCGCCATCTTCGACGGCTATACAAATCTTCTTTCACAAACAACCCAGGTGGCAATGCAAGTTCTGTCTTAAGTAGGAGGAGATGATTAGGTGTTAAAGCCTCCAAATCATTGGGATCCAAAGAAGTTCTGGTTATAGGTCGATTATTAAGTATAGATTCCACTTCACACAAGAATGTATAAAGGCCCTCTTCATCCAAGTTTTGTCCTCGCAGAATGGAATTCAGAATTTTCTTTATTGATCTGATGAGCCTTTCCCAGATCCCTCCATGGTGAGAACCAGTTGGAGGGTTGAAGATCCATTTTATCTTCTTTTGAAGAAGAACATCGTTGATCTGCCTATGATTCCAATTTTGTATTGCTTCCTGTAAAACACGTTCACCACCAACGAAATTTGTGCCATTATCTGAACGTATTTCAGTCACTTGTCCTCGTCGAGCAATGAAACGCCTTAGTGCATGAATGAATGAATCCGTGTCTAATGATGCTATTGTTTCAATATGAACGGCTCGAATGGCCAAACATGTAAAGATGACTCCATAGCGCTTTATGATTGTTCTCCCTCGCTTGATCTCAAAGGGGCCAAAACAATCAATACCAACACAAGTGAAGGGTGGTTTGTCTGGTGAAACTCGATCTTGAGGTAAATCAGCCATTTGCTGATGGCCAGGAATTCCATGGAATCTTCTACACGCTACACATTTTGCAAGAATTTTTCTTATGGCTACACTAGCTCCAGGGATCCAATATCGTTGTCGAAGGGCAGCCAGCATGTAATTCCGTCCATTATGTCCCACCTCTTCATGAATTTGACGGAGGATCAAATTAGAAATATGCCACTCTTTAGCCAATATGATCGGGTGTTTTGATTCTTCGGATATCAATGCTTTACCAAGACGTCCACCAACCTTGACAATATCGGATTGTAATACAGGATTAAGGCTATAGAGCGGACTATTTCGCTTAACTACTCCCTCCTTTCCAAGACTTGTCAGCTCCTCAGCAAATTCCTTCTTATGACAGAAACGAATGATTTCTATTTCAGCCTTTTCCAGTTCTTCCACTGAAAGCAAGTCTTTACACACAGAAGATTTAAACATCTGCATTTCCTTGTCAATAGTCATCTTCTGTAGATGTGGGTCTATACAAGAAACAAGGGTAGCCTGCAGCCTCTTCCTTTCCTTGCTAAGGTCCAACAAAAGTTTTCTCAAGCGTAGTATCCATGCTACAGCTTTCTTTAGTCGGATCCAAGTAGAGAAATAATTGATGAGTTGTGCTATAGAATCAAATTGTTCTTTGACATGAACCCTATTTATCAGAGCAATCCTTTTGATCTCGGGATCGTGAGACAACATCGAGTCTCTGTCCGTTGGATCCTTTGGCCACTCTTCTGCTGGTTGAACCAGGAACTTGGGACCAGGAATCCACGACTCATTCTTCAAAAATGTATCCACGTTCACTCCTCTAGAAGCCAAATCTGCAGGATTTTCTGAAGAACTCACATATCTCCACTGTTTTACATCTGAAACACTTAGAATTTCAGACACTCTATTAGCCACATAGCACTTAAATCTTGAGGTCTTATTTCGAATATATTTAAGCACTGAAGTACTGTCCGTCCAAAAAACTGAATCCTGAAAGGGCATCTTAAGTTCTTTCATCCAGATTTTGTCAATGCGGCTAGCCAGAGTAGCAGCTGTAAGTTCCAGACGAGGGATTGTAATGGGCTTTAAAGGTGTAACTCTTGCTTTGCTTACCAGAAGAGTAGAATGTGCTAGGAATTGCTCATTATGCAGCAACAAATAGGATACCACACCATATCCTTGCTCGCTAGCATCTGAGAAATGATGCATTTGAGCAGACATTACTTCTCCAAACCCATCAGGCTTCACACATCTTCTGACCTCAAAACTCTCCAAACGATGAAGATCATCCAGCCATTTCGTCCAGCGTTGAACATATACGGGAGGAATAACACTGTCCCATCCTATCCCTTCTCTACAGAGATCTTGCAATATCCTTTTGGCAGACAAAATCACAGGTGACAGAAATCCTAGAGGATCATAAATGGAACTAACCACTGAGAGAATTCCTCTCCTAGTAAGAGGTCTGTCTTTAACTACAACTTTAAACTGAAAGGCATCTGATTCAACACACCATTGCACTCCCAAGGCTCTTTCCAGAGGTAAAACGTCATAATCAAAATCCAGATCCCTTACCTTTGTCTCTCTGTCCCTTTCAGGTATAGCAGTCAATACAACACGGTTGTTACTCATCCATTTGGTCAATTTAAACCCTCCATTGGCACACATACTAGATTGATCCTTGTATAACTGTACAGCTTCTGATTCTGAAGGAAGTGAAACAAGACAATCATCCACATAGAAATTATCAAAGACAACATCCAGTGTCTTGGAGTCGAATAAATTCCTTTGATCTGCCGCACATTTTCTCAAAGCAAAACTTGAACAACTTGGTGAGGATGTCGCACCAAACAGATGGACCAACATTCTGTACTCCTCCAGACTGTAATTTGTGTTACCTTCTGGCCACCACAAAAATCTCAAGACATCACAGTCTTCTGGAGGAACTCTAACTTGATGGAACATGGCTTCGATGTCAGCCATCATGGCAACAGGCTCAAGTCTAAATCGTACAAGGACACTTGAGAGTGAGTTGGTTAAGTCGGGACCAGGTAGGAGAACACTATTCAAGGTTACACCCTGAAAGGAAGCTCCACAATCAAACACAACTCGAATTTTTAGTTTTTTGGGATGATATACCCCATGATGTGGTATATACCACAGACGTCCATCACATCTCTCCAATTCTGCTATGGGTACCTTTTCTGCATAACCCCTTTGTATAACATCCTCCATGAAAGCTGTATAATCTGCATGAAAGGAACTATTCAACTTAAACCTTTTTTGAAGACTTAAGGCACGTTGTTCCGCAACTCTCCTATTCATTGGCATGACCACTTCAGCATTTCTGAATGGTAGACCAATGCTATAATGACCATTGATCAGTTTTGCTGAATGAGACATGAAGTCCATAAATTGATGGTCTTCTTTTGACATTGCTATCTGTTCCTCATGTACAGTCTCGGGAAAGTCCGCTTTAAACTGCTGTTTCCATAATTCTTCCAACTTCAATACAGCAATCCTATTCACAGTCACAGGAAGTCTTTCCTCATTCTCATTATCAATATCTTCATTCATACATACTCCCTTGAGAGGTCCGTTAACTGTCCAGCCAAGCATCGTTCGTCTGGCATATGGTCCATTATATTGACTATGTATAACCTGCCAAGGCTCCAACGCTTCTGGAACATTAGTTCCAATTAAAAGCTCAATGTCAGCATTTATTGTTGGCAAACATATGTGACTCAAATGTGGCCAATGTTCCAGATCCTTCTGAGAAGCAATGTTTGCTGTAGTCACTGGCATTGACCTTTGAGTGTACACCTCTGGCAAGGCACAGTAATACTCTTGCTTCAGCCCAGAAACTTCCAGGTCTTTCAGAACATAGCTATTAACAGATTTATCCTGACTCATGGTCCTGAGCAGAATATTCACTTTCTTTCCAATAAGATTAAGCTTGTGCATCAAACTCTCCGTACAAAATGAAGCAGAACTCCCAGAGTCAAGAAATGCATATGTCTTCACAACATTGTTACCCCTTTTTGATTTGACACAGACTGGAACAATAGACAATGCACAGATGTCTTTACCAGCCCCAGTAACACCACTAGATTGAAGAGAAACTACTGGTTTTAATTCAGACCTTTTCTTGTCCAAAAAGTCTTCCTTCATATAAGGATAAATGTGCAAAAGACTTGGGTGTTTGAGATTACATACAGTGGTGTGAAAAACTATTTGCCCCCTTCCTGATTTCTTATTCTTTTGCATGTTTGTCACACTTAAATGTTTCTGCTCATCAAAAACCGTTAACTATTAGTCAAAGATAACATAATTGAACACAAAATGCAGTTTTTAAATGAAGGTTTACGTTATTAAGGGAGAAAAAAAACTCCAAATCTACATGGCCCTGTGTGAAAAAGTGATTGCCCCCCTTGTTAAAAAATAACTTAACTGTGGTTTATCACACCTGAGTTCAATTTCTGTAGTCACCCCCAGGCCTGATTACTGCCACACCTGTTTCAATCAAGAAATCACTTAAATAGGAGCTATCTGACACAGAGAAGTAGACCAAAAGCACCTCAAAAGCTAGACATCATGCCAAGATCCAAAGAAATTCAGGAACAAATGAGAACAAAATTAATTGAGATCTATCAGTCTGGTAAAGGTTATAAAGCCATTTCTAAAGCTTTGGGACGCCAGCGAACCACAGTGAGAGCCATTATCCACAAATGGCAAAAACATGGAACAGTGGTGAACCTTCCCAGGAGTGGCCGGCCGACCAAAATTACCCCAAGAGCGCAGAGACAACTCATCCGAGAGGCCACAAAAGACCCCAGGACAACATCTAAAGAACTGCAGGCCTCACTTGCCTCAATTAAGGTCAGTGTTCACGACTCCACCATAAGAAAGAGACTGGGCAAAAACGGCCTGCATGGCAGATTTCCAAGGCGCAAGCCACTTTTAAGCAAAAAGAACATTAAGGCTCGTCTCAATTTTGCTAAAAAACATCTCAATGATTGCCAAGACTTTTGGGAAAATACCTTGTGGACCGACGAGACAAAAGATTAACTTTTTGGAAGGTGAGTGTCCCGTTACATCTGGCGTAAAAGTAACACAGCATTTCAGAAAAAGAACATCATACCAACAGTAAAATATGGTGGTGGTAGTGTGATGGTCTGGGGTTGTTTTGCTGCTTCAGGACCTGGAAGGCTTGCTGTGATAGATGGAACCATGAATTCTACTGTCTACCAAAAAATCCTGAAGGAGAATGTCCGGCCATCTGTTCGTCAACTCAAGCTGAAGCGATCTTGGGTGCTGCAGCAGGACAATGACCCAAAACACACCAGCAAATCCACCTCTGAATGGCTGAAGAAAAACAAAATGAAGACTTTGGAGTGGCCTAGTCAAAGTCCTGACCTGAATCCTATTGAGATGTTGTGGCATGACCTTAAAAAGGCGGTTCATGATAAAAAACCCTCAAATAAAGCTGAATTACAACAATTCTGCAAGGATGAGTGGGCCAAAATTCCTCCAGAGCACTGTAAAAGACTCGTTGCAAGTTATCGCAAACGCTTGATTGCAGTTATTGCTGCTAATGGTGGCCCAACCAGTTATTAGGTTCAGGGGGCAATTACTTTTTCACACAGGGCCATGTAGGTTTGGATTTTTTTTCTCCCTAAATAATAAAACCCCTCATTTAAAAACTGCATTTTGTGTTTACTTGTGTTATCTTTGACTAATAGTTAAATGTGTTTGATGATCAGAAACATTTTGTCTGACAAACATGCAAAAGAATAAGACATCAGGAGGGGGGCAAATAGTTTTTCACACCACTGTACATTACAAATGCTTCTCCTCTTGCAGTCTCTACTGATATGTCCCGTATTCAAACAGCTAAAGCAAATTCCCTTTGCTTTCAAGAAATTCATCTTTTCTCTATGATTCCTCTTGACGAGTTTATAACATTCGTCCAACAAGTGTTCTCCATCACAAAAAAGACAAGTTCTGTTCGTAGATCTCCTGCTGTGATCCTTTACCTCTGGTGTAGCAGTAATAGTGGTAGCAAAACTGCTCCTGGGTTTTGATGAAATCGTTCTGGTATTCATCTTCCTACCTCCAGCAGGTGAAGTTTCCTGAATGTTGCCAAACACCGGATCTGTGAGAATTTTCACTTGTCTCTCAACAAAATCTACAATATCAGAGAAGGTGATCTGATTGTGGCGTTGCTCCTTAAGATCATATGCAACAGCTCTCCATTTATCCTTTAATTTATAAGGAAGCTTTGAAAGGATAACTTGCATATTAGAAGTGAGATTCAACTCATTCATATAGTGAACATCAACCATAGCATTACAACAACTCCTTAAGAAGAGCCCATAGTCTTGTAGAGCCTTAGCATCTTCAGATTTTATAACCTTCCAAGAAAGAGCCTTTTCCACATATAATGAAGCTATTTTCACCTCATTGCCAAAGTTTTCCTTAAGTAAGGTCTTAGCCCTTAGATAACCTTGCGAAGGGATCATATGCTGGCAACTTCTCACAAGTTCCTTTGGTTGTCCACGTGTATATTGCTCCAAGAAGTGAAGACAATCTCTTGGACTGCCTGCTCTTCTTTCAACAACTTCTTCAAATGAGCGCATGAACTCATGAAAATGCAATGGGTCTCCTTCAAAATAGGGAATTTCTCTGGGTGGAAGCGAAGACAAATTATGTTGTTTTACCAGTAAAGTAGCTATTTCATTTTGCTTATCAATAAGCTTAAGTATATTCTGGCTCGCATCATTTTGTACACTACATCCAGCACTCTGGTTAACCAATGATGGCACGTTAAGTAATGCAGATTGTGAAACCTTTGTTTTAGGTCCTGTCGACCGTTGCTGTTGTGCTGACTGGGATTGAGAATGATTTGAAATCCTTGGTGTGGGCAAAGACTGTGTTGCTGCTTGCACACTAGTTGAAAGGGCACATGATTCCACATCAAAATGGAGAGGGTTTGAAACAATATTGTTAACAGAAGCATGCGATTCTGTTTCCACATCTTGATAAACTTTTATTCTGGCCATTGACTCTGCCATTTTCATTTCCAACTCCAATCTTTCCTTCCTTCTCCTCAACTGTTCCTCTTGCTCTTCCAAGGTGTGTTTCATCTGCAGCATTTGGTGAGAGGCCCTTAAGGCAGCCAAGTCTGCCTTAGCCTTAAGATGAGTAGAGGAAATGGAAGATCGACTGACTCGAGATCCATGTTTTGACGATGACATTTTAGTAGATCCTTTGCTACTTATATTTGAAACACTGTCCACTGGTTGAACCTCATCTTCAAATTCCATTTCATTCTGTAGAAGTGCATCAGAAGGCCGGGAACCTTGTGTTGTGGACACGACTTCATCCAAGGGTGCAATATCAGAGTGACAAATATTCTGAGAGGTTACATTTGATTCCACAGTCCTAGAATTTTGAGAGTCCAAAGGTGCAGCACCAAGATTTTCATTATCATTTCCTTGAGCAGAGTGTACATCCATTATTTGAGCATTTAAAACACTTTCATCACACCTTTTCCCAGTTTCAGTTAACCAATCTTCAACAATTTTCACAAAACCATTGTAATGTTTGGAAATTGAATCAAACCATTCATTTTGTTTAGTTTGTTCCTCAGAAGGAAGCAAAGGCAATACATCTCTGTGCAACATATGTGCATCATCCATCAACAGTTGTATTATTTTCAACATTGAAGACACTTGAGACACATTGTAGTCATATTTCATCAACTCTTTCATGGACACAATCATATTCTTTACTTTATTCACCTTATTCTTGCGATCCTTTTGTAAGGCTTCAATTTTAGCCGCCATGGCCTTTGCCGTGGGCTTATGCTCTCGTTTGCTGCTATCAGCAGCGTGCTCCATCTCCTCAGAGTTCATTCTTAAACCACAACGCGTGAATTTAATTCCACATAACAATCCGCGCGTGCAGCGCCAACAATGAATGAATGAAAGAACTTAGCAGGGCAGCACACGAGGGCTCCTAACACGCAAGAGCAACTCACACGGTGTTTCAATCCAATGCCACACAATAGCGGCTATCACAGAACTTCCTTAAAAGCGATGCAGCTAGAATCCATTAAAACCGCGGACATACCTCATTCTGTAGCTTGTGCGAGTCGTCGCGTGTCGGCTGCTCCACTTTACGGCTCATGTGATAAACGTACGTTGTGCCAGTGAAAGCCGTTCCAAATTGTGTCCATAATCCAAGTATGCAAAGCATTTCTGTTGACTAATGTATAGCGACAACCTGTAGCCGCTGAGAGGCTAAGTAGAAGGAAATCCTCTGTGACGCGTTCCCGTTCATTTATATTCACTTTTAATAACACAATGCAACATAACAGAACATTACAACATACGGCTCACGACGGTCAACAGAAAGTGAGCGCTCCCGCTACTCACCCCCTCTCTCTCTCTCTCTCACCCTCTCTCACTCACTTCCTTTAGACAGGAAACACAATTAGATAAATATCCACCTGCACCACCCATGTGACCGAACATCCGGAAATACAAATCCCGATTCAAAATGAAAACAAACATTTTCAGCACTTACAATGATGATTCTGATGAAATTTCAACATTGAATCAATGTCACCTTGCTATCTGGGAAGTTTTCATTATATGTATATTACCTTTAGTCTTGTGTTTGTGTTTATGGTGATGTTCTGTAAAGAAACGTTTGCAAAAAAAATCGCTAAAGTTTGCTAGCGGATAGTACAGATTGCACAATATTACAAATATATATTTTTACGTCACATACACTTTACTGCATGCTACAAACAAATATGAAAGTTCAGTAGCACGGCATTTTGCCGAGCATTAGATAACGCATTGTTTGTTTTGCTTACGGCCATATGTGTACGTGTAAATGAACGGTGCTTACACTATTCTTACTTATTGCAACGTGACCACAGTTTTGTAATTTATATTCTGTATATGGACGGCTGAGGAAACCCGAAGACTCATCCGTGTTCGTGGTGAAAATGAGCAACTTTTTTAAAAATCAAAATACGGCGCAAAAAACCTTTTGGGAGTGAGTAATCTCTCTTATTGGAATGTGTGATAAACATCGGCGCATGTCCTCTGACATAACATTAGGAACCAGCGACAACGTATGATTACGTATAACAGTGTTGTAGTCGTGGCCCATTTCTTAGGGGAAATATTTATACACTTCCCCTTTCCACTTCGTTTCAAGGGACATGGGGAAGGGGTGAGGGGTAGGGGAAGGGGTAGAAAATAGAATTGGGATTCAGCCTTATTGCTGAATCATACGGAGGTTTTGTGATGCTGTGCGCATGCGCACCCAATAGAAAATGAACGAATCACTCATAGAAACACATAGTTGCCCAGATCATGCAGTTTAAATGTGGACATTTCTTCCTCATTGTCTTTTTTTTAAAAAGATTATCTTCAGCTAGCTTTAATGATAAATAATGTATAATAATAATATTAATATAGTTGCAAAGCTACAGTGATTGGGCCCAGGCACTTCTGCCATTGCCGTCATAGTACCCGGGTCCTAATAATAGTTCTGTTGCATTTGGTTCTACTTACCTTTTTTTTTTCCCCCCCTTTTTTCTTGAGATATATAAGAGAGACTTGAGGAGTGAATCTCCCATATAAAACTAATTGTACTGTAAGTTCCAACACACAATTTAAAAAGGGCATAGAATATGACAATATAATTTAGTCATGATGCCATTTTGTTTTAAAACAATGTCTTAAAGCATGCTCAGAAAAAGAGATCCTTACAAATAGGGGTGGCCGATAATACCGGTATACACGGTTAACCGGTAGAAATTTGTCAACCAGTAGAGATTTTGGTCTATCGTCTTAATCGCGGTTGAGATCACGTGACTTTGCATGTTACGTAACCACGCAATACACATTCACTTCTATGGGAAGCCAAACACATCTAAAGTGGGACGAAACCCTGGCACCCGATTGAGCCGGCGTGGGCAGAACAAATATCCAGACCCGGTGGATCGCGCAGCGCGGACCAACTTGAGCAGCGCTGCTCGAATCACAAACCTTTATAAACCTTACAAAATAAAATGGTCTGTACAGAATTTGAGTCGGGTTCTATATAACACTGAGCTCTGCTTGGAATAGCCCTCCCTCTACCCTCAAATTTCCCCACCTTAGACTGGCTAAATACTTGAGTTGAGGTGCATAAACGTACATTACAGTAGGACTTGGTCATTATAAATGTGCCTGCTCTGTACGCTTGCTGTAAACCTTGTGACCCTGAACGTGAATACAAGTAAATCAGGGCCGAATTCCACGAGCCTCATTCTGTGCAAAACTGCATTCCAAAGTTCAAATATTAAACAGTCCTGACATTTGAAATAAATTGTTTTTAAATAAAAAACAGTGGGTCGCGCAGTTTCGTGATTCGAGCGGCGCTGCTCAAGTTGGTCCGTGCTGCGCGAATAAACCAGATCATCGCAATATCGCAGATATTTGGTTCAATCGGGTGTAAAAACAATAAAAACACACGACACGCTAGAGCAGGAAGTGCGCATGTGCCTTTTGCCCTTCTACGGCAAGCCCCGAGGGGATAAAAACCTCACACACACATATGCACCTCACGAGTGCCTGTGCATCTAACATTAGCACAATATAACAAAATCTAATTAGGTTTGTTACACATCCAATCGAATATGACCAAAGTAAAACAATGCGGCAAACCTCAGCAATTCCCAGTTTAAATAAAATTACATCATGTAAAACAGTTTCTTTGTGTTTGAATTTTTATTTATGCATTTTCAGATACAAATTGCTATATTGTGATATATATCGTTATCGAGGTAGAAAATTGCTCCTACCGTGATAGAAGACTTCGGTTATATCGCCCACGCCTACCTGTGGTGAACTATTTACCAGTGTGTCAGGAGGTTATGTGGAAAAACTCCAAGGTGCATTAATGAGGTAATAATGATGAACAAAGCTTTATGAAGTAGTCACGTGTTCCAGTCAGACAAAAGTATAACTTATGACCTTACAGTAGATTTTGTAGCGTTTAAAATCTTATTCTGAGTAACTTTAGATACATTAACTGTGTTTCATACAGCAGGTGTGTTAACTTCCTTAATATGTGTGTTTGTATCTACAATAAATCAATAAGTTAAACATACACAGGCATTTTAGTGAAACAAAACGTCAATTATGTTTATACTATTTTAAATTATACACTATATAGAACTATAAGGAAATACAAACGTTATGAAGCTTTTCAGTGATAAATATCTCAGCTGCACTGTTTACTGGTATTTACTCACAGACTCGTCTTATGGTGTTTACGTATCGATGACTGAGGTGGACACTGTGTGTGTTTAAAGTGTTTAAATTAAAGACATCAGCCGCTGTCCCCACCTCTGTAGTCTCAAAAGTCCACTTTACTATAAGAACGTGTGGAGTAATAACGAGCATACAGTGTGTGTGTGTGAGATTTAACAAACACACACACACCTTTATATCATTACTGGGTTTTAAAGGTAATTTGCAGTCACAGTATTATGAGGTGTGTGTGTGTGTGTGTTTAATGAAGTTTGAAACTAATTAATACGCGCAACTTTTGATACCAGTGTAATACAATAGAAGTGTGTTCCTGCTGGGCCGCTCAGAAGCTCATGCGTGATTGTGACAGAATGTGATTTACTGTACAGGGAGTGCAGAATTATTAGGCAAATGAGTATTTTGTCCACATCATCCTCTTTATGCATGTTGTCTTAATCCAAGCTGTATAGGCTCGAAAGCCTACTACCAATTAAGCATATTAGGTGATGTGCATCTCTGTAATGAGAAGGGGTGTGGTCTAATGACATCAACACCTTATATCAGGTGTGCATAATTATTAGGCAACTTCCTTTCCTTTGGCAAAATGGGTCAAAAGAAGGACTTGACAGGCTCAGAAAAGTAAAAAATAGTGAGATATCTTGCAGAGGGATGCAGCACTCTTAAAATTGCAAAGCTTCTGAAGCGTGATCATCGAACAATCAAGCGTTTCAACAGGGTCGCAAGAAGCGTGTGGAAAAACCAAGGCTCAAAATAACTGCCCATGTACTGAGAAACGTCAAGCGTGCAGCTGCCACTTGCCCCCAGTTTGGCCATATTTCAGAGCTGCAACATCACTGGAGTGCCCAAAAGCACAAGGTGTGCAATACTCAGAGACATGGCCAAGGTAAGAAAGGCTGAAAGACGACCACCAAAAACGACTGAAACGTCAAGACTGGGCCAAGAAATATCTCAAGACTGATTTTTCTAAGGTTTTATGGACTGATGAAATGAGAGAGAGTCTTGATGGGCCCGTGGCTGGATTGGTAAAGGGCAGAGAGCTCCAGTCCGGTTCAGACGCCAGCAAGGTGGAGGTGGAGTACTGGTTTGGGCTGGTATAATCAAAGATGAGCTTGTGGGGCCTTTTCGGGTTGAGGATGGAGTCAAGCTCAACTCCCAGTCCTACTGCCAGTTTCTGGAAGACACCTTCTTCAAGTGGTACAGGAAGAAGTCTGCATCCTTCAAGAAAAACATGATTTTCATGCAGGACACAATGCTCCATCACACGCGTCCAAGTACTCCACAGCGTGGCTGGCAAGAAAGGGTATAAAAGAAGAAAAACTAATGACATGGCCTCCTTGTTCACCTGATCTGAACCCCATTGAGAACCCATTGAGAGAAAACAGTACACCTCTTTGAACAGTGTCTGGGAGGGTGTGGTTGCTGCTGCACGCAATGTTGATGGTGAACAGATCAAAACACTGACAGAATCCATGGATGGCAGGCTTTTGAGTGTCCTTGCAAAGAAAGGTGGCTATATTGGTCACTGATTTGTTTTTGTTTTGTTTTTGAATGTCAGAAATGTATATTTGTGAATGTAGAGATGTTATATTGGTTTCACTGGTAAAAATAAATAATTGAAATGGGTATATATTTGTTTTTTGTTAAGTTGCTTAATAATTATGCACAGTAATAGTCACCTGCACACACAGATATCCCCCTAAAATAGCGAAAACTAAAAACAAACTAAAAACTACTTCCAAAAATATTCAGCTTTGATATTAATGAGTTTTTTGGGTTCATTGAGAACATGGTTGTTGTTCAATAATAAAATTATTCCTCAAAAATACAACTTGCCTAATAATTCTGCACTCCCTGTATACGAGGCTGATCAGCAAACTGTCCAGTTCTGACCGCTGGTAGATTAATCAGTGTGTCTCTAAACACAGTAACATCATTAGTCGTGTTTTTGCAGCATTTCTATTTATTTAACATTGTGATTATTACATAATATAATTTTACATAATTGAATTAGAACCTACAGTAGGTATCGTGATGTCGTATTGGGAAGTGACTGGTGATTCCCATCTCTAGTACAGATCACATTCCACATGACAACATCTTTCACAACACACACACACCACTGTAAACACACCACACACACCATTACACACTTACACACAACCCACTAGCACACACACTCCAACGCACTACTACATAACACACACTTTTGTAGTGCCCACACACACACACACACACACACACACACACACACACACACACACACACACAGCCTATTGTACACATAGTAATAAAATTCTCATCCTACGACACACACATGTACAAACTGTAGTTATTTCATAGATATCTTCCATAGACACTCGTCTCCTTCTCCAGAGGTGGTATATAACGTTACAGGTTTTTTCCCCAAACCATTAAACATCACCTGGCAGAAGGACGGAGAGGACGTGCATGAGGACGTGGAGCTCAGAGAGACGTTACCCAACCAGGATGGAAGCTTCCAGAAGAGAATCATTCTGAAAGTCCCAGCTGAGGAGCTGCAGAAACACACCTACACCTGCGTGGTTCAGCAGCTTGGAGAAGGAGTTAGTGCGAGAAGTACCAAAAGGTCCTAATAAACTAGAGCTGTAGAGAGTGAAAGCTGATTTCTTGCTGCAGCAGATAATAAAGACTCTGTGCTGATTTAACAGGTGGAGCACCGATTGATATCATCATTGCTGAAGTCGCGGCTCTCGTTGTTGTTGTTGCTGGAATTGTGGTCTGGAAGAAGAAGAACTCTGGTGCGAGGAGGAAGGAGGTAGATGGGAAGTTTTTAGAGAACGGGTTATGTATCTTCTCGACTTCACGCTATAAGTTTATGCAACAAACATCCACTGACGGTAAGTGAGCCTTTAATACTCTATGCATTATATATACATACCAGTGGCGGCTGCTCTAAGACTACAAGGGAAGCTCTGCTTCCTCTACTATGTCAGATAATAAATGCTCATATATGCACTGTCGTATTTCTATTGGTTTTAATAAAAGTGCGCTAGAATGCGTTCAACTTCATGACTAGCTCGTTCAGAATCAGGTATTTATTGTAGATTGATTGACGCGATTTTCTTGTCATACATTTCCGTGCAGCACTGATTCCAGTGAAGCTGGGCTTCAGGAGGGTTTAACGCGCTGTTAAACCCTCCTGAAGCCCAGCTTCACTGGAGCTCTATGGCGAAGCACAGACTAGCTTTATTCACTGCAGAAAAGCTGGATGGTAATTGGATAAATGCACCAAAATCGTCATTTCCAGGGAAGCTCAGCTTCTCTGGGAATGAATGGAGCAGTTGGCGGAACAGGACGCTGGGCTGCTGCATGATGATTGGAGGAGCTGTTTAAACGGCGGGACCCCTTTTTTTGATTGACAGCATGTCTTAAGTCTACATCAGCGCTACAGACATGGGCATCACTAGGTCATTCTAACATTTGTACTCACACAAATTGCTGGTCCCCCATCGTCCCCTTTAAATTTGATATGAAATTGTCGGCAGACTTCGGCTCCTTCGGTTCTTCAATTCACTATCACAGAGGCAGGATTAAGGCCAGGTGTGTGTTTATGATAAATTGATATATCTGCATCAGTGCAGTCCTTTCTCATAAATACAGTTTACAAAATGTCATGAGGAATTAATCAGTTAAATCTTCTGTGTTCACCTTAATACAGACTCTATGAACCTATAGTCTACTTTATACAACAATCATGCTGTTGCTGTTTTAATTGGAAAACCTAACTGTCTGTATAAAACACTACACACTGCATATGTAACTACCACAGAGTTATGCACATAAATTATTAAAAATAGTGACAGACAGCATTCAGTGCTCTGGGTTTAACTGTATAGCGGTGTGATTTACAGAGATAGAAACATCCTTTTTTTGGTAATAAATATTGTATTAAATAATGTCCCAAATCATAAAATACATTTATTAGCCTTAGAGTAGGGTTTTTGTCACTTTGATTTAGAAAAGGTAACTTTTTTTTTAATGAATAGAAACAAACAAACAAAAAAGAATGATATTAAAAAGATGCTTTTTAAAAATTACATAAACAATGTTTGTCTATATTAATGAATCTGAATAAATAGCCTAGTAGCTATGAAATGTTAAGGGGTTGTATAGAGAACCTACTGACTTATTTATGTAGCTAAAACACTAAATTAAACTAGATAACATGATCAAAGTTTTAATATTTATATTTAACTGTAGATGGAAGGTTTTTCAAGTCAGATGAAAAAAAAGATGTTCTATTCTTACCTGCGGCTCATTTGGAGACCTTGAAAAACCTTCCATCTACAGTTCAGTTCTGTGTTCAGTTCTACAGTTCAGTTCTCTGAAAGCGCAGCAGCCTCTCAGGCACATTAACACTGTGTCCCAACATTGATTGAAGTCGTTGCATCAGAAACCATTTTTCATATTTTTTTATGTCTGCCTGTTTCCAACAAAAAGCAGCTGTATTGTCAAAGAATGAACAGATAAATGTTTGACACTATTGGCCCCCACACAGTTTATTCCATTGTCCAGCCTCATAGGTGTGTTGTTTATATTGCTAATCAATGTAAGTTCAAAGTTATGTTTTCTGGTTATATGTTTTTGATTGTACCTGCACATAGAAAAAGGTTTATACGGTAAACAGCATGTGGGATCAAGAAGACTCATTTGAGTACTGATTCTGTGTTAAACATCTATAGGGCTGAGCCCCCCCCCCCCCCCACTTACCAGAAAATCCTAGAAACGCCCCTGGCTACAGAGATTCGAGTGCAGTCCCATGCGGATTTACAGGTGATTTTTTTAATGATAAAGTTTTTTATTATAATTAAATTTATGATGAAGGCCTAATATGAGCTTCCACTGTTTCAAAAGCTAGCAGCCGCCACTGATACATACATATTCTAATTGTATACATACATACAAGTTGTAATGAGGGAATAAAGTTCTCCATCCAGAGACCAGATCCTAAGAGTAACAAACTGAGCTGCTTATCAGATGATGGACAATAATATGGTGTATTGAAGTCGGCTAATCAGTTAATCATGTCTTGGTGATCATGTGTGTATTTAGTTTTACTCTGCACACATTGATGTTAGATTAACATTAACATGTACGTTTATAAACATAACAATCCACCTTCAAACCCCAAATTGTAAATCATGAAATGAGCTGAACAGAATCCCTGTGACTCTAATGACCGTCTTAATTTAACCCCTTATAGATTCTCTAAATGAAACACACAGTGTAGTGTATACACACCGCTTAAACAGTCTGTGTTTACACTTTAATGTGTGACGTCACAGACCAACCTACGATTGTCATAAATGAATGCTTAACTAATGAACTTAATGCTTAACTAATAAAATAAAAATAAACACAACAACGAAGTTATAACATGAGATATTGCTCTTACAGTGACCCTCACTGCTGTTAGATGACCTGATATTTATTTATTTATTAATTTGTGCTCTAATCCGTGTGTAATGTCGAATCCAAATTCATACTAATAATAATTTATCTGTTTTACAGCCTGTGAAGGAGATTCTTACTTCAGCAACTCTTACACTGTGTCTGTGTGACTTCCTGCTGAACTGAGAGAGTAAGACATGATGTAAGACACTATGTATGCGATTTTATATAACGCAACAACAAATGGCTAAAACTTTATCTTTGTAATTTTAAGCAGTGTTACTGATTTGCACCTCGTCCAGGGTGTACAGTACCTGTGTTGTGTCCCCTGAGTCCCCCAGGGATCGGCTCTAGGCCCTCTGTGACCCTTTACAGGATTAGTGCTGTAGAGAGTGAGTGAGAATGAGAGAAGATATAAAAGTTAAAGCTTGAATTAGGGATTGTAAAGTTTATAGATATAAAAGCTGTAAGATCTAAAATGTTCGTGTCATTTTAGGGTCACGCCTGCTTCAATCAAAGGATGCAGATTGCTTGTTGGTACCGCTTATTATGAAAACTGAGCTTTTTCTTACAAAGTCCCAAAATTATGGAATAGTCTTCCAAATAGTGTTCGGGACTCAGACACAGTCTCAGTGTTTAAGTCTAGGCTAAAAACCTATTTATTTAATCCAGCATTTTTATAAATAGATTAGCCTTAGATAAAGGAGCAGATCTGGGGGACTCATGGACGTAGAGTATTATGGTGAACTGGTATGTTTAGATGCTGTCTTCCTCACTCTCATTGATCACTCAGGTTTGTTGACGGTGAGGTGATTGTTTGCTTTACATCTCAGTTCCCCCTCATGTCTGTGTTTCCTTCTGGCTCCTCTCTTTTACTTATGATGTCATAGGCCTGCCGGAGAAACTGAAAACTGATTCACTGATCAAAAAAGATTGAAAACATTGGGAAACCCAAACTACACTGCAGAGTAAGATGTAGTGTTATCTGGCCCTAAACACACAAAACAGTGTAGCAGACTATCTGAGCACGGTGTCTGACCTAAAGATAAAAGAAACACGCTGATGAAGTACAGACTAGGCGAGCACCGTCTGTCCGTAGAGACGGGGCAACACAGACAGACCTGCTGCCCCAAGAGAAGAGACTGTGCATGTTCAATAACACAGAGACAGAGCTGCACTTCCTCACTGAACGCCCGAAATATCACCACATTCACACTGAATTCTTCACCAAATTCAATACAATCATCCCCAACTTTAACTGCAACAAACTGCCCACCTACAGGGAGAGAGCACACTAGCAGCACAATATACACACACACACACTCACACACACACACACACACACACACACAGCCACCAAGTGAGGGGCATCGGGTGACCACACTGTATCACACACAGACATGCATATGCACACACACACACAAATATACACTGATCGCTGTTATTATTATTATTATTATTATATGATCTTTTTTATAATGTTCTCAAGTACTTTGACTAAATGTCTGTATTCTTTTATTTTATATACATGTATTAATTATTACTCCTCCTATACTCATTTTTTTTTACTCTCTACTCCTGTTATTTTCTTGTGTATTATTTCTAAGCTTTAGTAATATGAATGTAAATATTTGTTATACCAATAAAGCACCTTTGAATCTTGACTCACAGCTCTCTCACTGTGCACCTCTGCCTCCCTCTGCTGGCAGCCTGTGGTATAACCTATAGCCTTTTACAACAGATTAGATAATAATTCATGAGGTGTAAGGCGGCGCGGTGGTGTAGTGGTTAGCACTGTCGCCTTGCACCTCCAGGATCTGGGTTCGATTCCCCGGCCAGGCTCGATTCCAGTCTCTGTGTGCATGGAGTTTGCATGTTCTCCTCGTGATTGGTGGGTTTCCTCCGGGTACTCCGGTTTCCTCCCACAGACCAAAGATATGCAGGTTAGGCTAATTGGCGTTCCTAAATTGCCCGTAGTGTGTGATTGGGTGTGTGAGTGTGTGTATGTGTGTGTGCCCTGCGATGGATTGGCACCCTGTCCAGGGTGTACCCCGCCTAGTGCCCGAAGTCTCCTGGGATAGGCTCCAGGTCCCCCGCGACCCTGAACACAGGATTAAGCGGTATAGAAGATGAATGAATGAATGAATGAATCATGAGGTGTAACAGTTTTTCTCCTTCATTCACTACCATGAGAAAGGGCAGCGTTAAAATCTTTACTTTTACATTTAATTTCTATTATTATATTTTAATTTCTCTCATGCTGTCCTCTCCTATATTTAATCATATATCCACTCCTTCACTACAGAGACAGTCTCTCTCTCTCTCTCTCACACACACACACACACACACACAGGGAAGCATATTCCCATGGGTGAGGAAAAGAAATATCCATGCTCAATATTTTCAATATTTTAATAAATGCATAAGAGCAGCAATACATTGACATAAAAGAGAAATTATTTCTTCACATCTTAAAAATATACAGGTCCTTCTCAAAAAATTAGCATATTGTGATAAAGTTCATTATTTTCTGTAATGTACTGATAAACATTAGACTTTCATATATTTTAGATTCATTACACACAACTGAAGTCGTTCAAGCCTTTTATTGTTTTAATATTGATGATTGTGGCATACAGCTCATGAAAACCCAAAATCCCTATCTCAAAAAATTAGCATATTTCATCCGACCAATAAAAGAAAAGTGTTTTGAATACAAAAAAAATCAAGCTTCAAATAATGATGTTCAGTTCTGCACTCAATACTTGGTCGGGAATCCTTTTGCAGATTCTTGTCTTGTGTCTCTCAACTTTCTCTTCACAATATCCCACAGATTCTCTATGGGGTTCAGGTCAGGAGAGTTGGCAGGCCAATTGAGCACAGTAATACCATGGTCAGTAAACCATTTACCAGTGGTTTTGGCACTGTGAGCAGGTGCCAGGTCGTGCTGAAAAATGAAATCTTCATCTCCATAAAGCTTTTCAGCAGATGGAAGCATGAAGTGCTCCAAAATCTCCTGATAGCTAGCTGCATTGACCCTGCCCTTGATAAAACACAGTGGACCAACACCAGCAGCTGACATGGCACCCCAGACCATCACTGACTGTGGGTACTTGACACTGGACTTCAGGCATTTTGGCATTTCCCTCTCCCCAGTCTTCCTCCAGACTCTGGCACCTTGATTTCCGAATGACATGCAAAATTTGCAACCTGTAGCCCATTTCCTGCACACGCCTGTACACGGTGGCTCTGGATGTTTCTACTCCAGACTCAGTCCACTGCTTCCGCAGGTCCCCCAAGGTCTGGAATCGGTCCTTCTCCACAATCTTCCTCAGGGCCCGGTCACCTCTTCTCGTTGTGCAGCGTTTTCTGCCACACTTTTTCCTTCCCACAGACTTCCCACTGAGGTGCCTTGATACAGCACTCTGGGAACAGCCTATTCGTTCAGAAATGTCTTTCTGTGTCTTACCCTCTTGCTTGAGGGTGTCAATGATGGCCTTCTGGACAACAATCAGGTCGGCAGTCTTACCCATGATTGCGGTTTTGAGTAATGAACCAGGCTGGGAGTTTTTAAAAGCCTCAGGAATCTTTTGCAGGTGTTTAGAGTTAATTAGTTGATTCAGATGATTAGGTTAATAGCTCGTTTAGAGAACCTATTCATGATATGCAAATTTTTTGAGCTACGGATTTTGGGTTTTCATGAGCTGTATGCCACAATCATCAATATTAAAACAATAAAAGGCTTGAACTACTTCAGTTTGTGTGTAATGAATCTAAAATATATGAAAGTCTAATGTTTATCAGTACATTATAGAAAATAATGAACTTTATCACAATATGCTATTTTTTTGAGAAGGACCTGTATATGTGCACTAACAACTGGCTTTAAAAAGCTTTATTTAAAATATATATATATTTAAAAGAAAAAATCTGAATGGAAACAAATACTACAGCATAATAATAATATTATTATTATTACTATAATAATACTATTAAATAATAATAATGGAAAAATATCTCTAGGCTAGAAAAGAAAGCGGATTACATAAAAGACCCCTTTTTCAGAAAAAATTATCTGTCAATTAATACAAATCCATATCAATATTTTAAGGTCATTAATTCATATATTGAAAAGGGAAATGGTGTAGCAGGGGATTATATAAAAAAAAATAAAAGAGTTTTTACTGTCTATATATACACATAGCACTGGTGGCTCAGTGGGAGGTGTTTCGCCTGACATACAGAAGGCCCGGGTTCGATTCCCAGCCAGTTCCCAAACCCCAGCCACTGGATGCAGTGCCGGTCCCAGGCCTGGATAAAATGCATCAGAAGGGCATCTGGTGTAAAACCTGTGTGGCGACCCCTTGTCATGTAGTTTTATCTACATACAGAAATAAGGCCGGTTACATCAGTCTGGATACGTCTTCCCCTTTAAAATAATTAAACACAACCATTCATTCATTCATTCATTTTCTATACCGCTTAATCCTGTGTTCAGGGTCGCGGGGGACCTGGAGCCTATCCCAGGAGACTTCGGGCACTAGGCGGGGTACACCCTGGACAGGGTGCCAATCCATCGCAGGGCACACACACATACACACACACACACACACACACCCAATCACACACTACGGGCAATTTAGGAACGCCAATTATCCTAACCTGCATATCTTTGGACTGTGGGAGGAAACCGGAGTACCCGGAGGAAACCCACCAAGCACGGGGAGAACATGCAAACTCCATGCACACAGAGACAGGAATCGAGCCTGGCCGGGGAATCAAACCCTGGACCCTGGAGGTGCAAGGCGACAGTGCTAACCACTACACCACCGCGCCACTAAACACAACCAGAGAGTGTAAAATCTTTTTGTAACCAACAATTAAATATAGGGATTGGCACGCTGTCCAGGGTGTACCCTGCCTCGTGCCCAGAGTCTCCTGGGATAGGCTCCAGGTACCCGCGACCCTAAATACAGAATAAAGCGGTATAGAAGATGAATTAATGAATTAAATATAGATTTAGATTTTAAAGTTAAGAGAGAATCTTTCCCTCATTTCAACATTCTTAATGTTTCTGAATTAGCAAGCGGATAAAAGTTGGCAGTACTGAGGCGGGATAACACTTGGACACTTGTGGTCATGAAAAGAAAAATCCATACAAGAATGATGATTCAACCTGTGATATTATTTATAGTGTTATTGAAGTAGAAGAGAATGTCTTATTATTAAATGTGTATCTGAGAGAGTTTGACTCCACAGGAAGGTTTACAGGTCAGTCCAAAGCAGTCTGATATAATAACAGTCAATAAGGAAGTGTTCAAGTGTACAGGAGACACACACACACACACACACACATTACATAATATTCAACTTTAAATCTTTATACAATATATATTCTGCCAAGGTATATTCTTGGAATTATCTTATGAGAAACATCTTTCACATTTTTGTTATTTTGCATAACAAGGACTTTACTCCAATAAGTTTATATTTACTTAGTTTAGTAAATAAAATTGATTTATTTTATTATATATATATGAATATATATGTTAAACTTTCCTTCCAGTTTACCTGAACTGAAGTCTTTGAATTTGAATGTAGAAACTGAATTACAAGTTATAAAGCCATCACAATTGTGAAGGCTTCCAGTATGAAGTTCTTAACAAAATTGATAGTGTGTTTAAAAACAGTCCATGAGAAAAAAAAACTTTCAGCCGTTTTGGAGAGATGACTTTATACTGTATGTGGCCCCCAAAATACAGATTTTTCAGTGTTCTACTCTCACATCAAACATTCATTCATTCATTCATTTTCTATACCGCTTAATCCTGTGTTCAGGGTCGCGGGGAACCTGGAGCCTATCCCAGGAGACTTCGGGCACTAGGCGGGGTACACCCTGGACAGGGTGCCAATCCATCGCAGGGCACACACACATACACACACTCACACACCCAATCACACACTACGGGCAATTTAGGAACGCCAATTATAGCCTAATCTGCATGTCTTTGGACTGTGGGAGGAAACCGGAGTACCCGGAGGAAACCCACCAAGCACGGGGAGATCATGCAAACTCCATGCACACAGAGACGGGAATCGAGCCTGGCCGGGGAATCGAACCCAGACCCTGGAGGTGCAAGGCGACAGTGCTAACTTGACTACATTTACTATACATCTAAATAATTTTGGCTTATTTCAATGGGAAGGCTGTACTTGTTTTTGGCAGCACAAAAGCTTCATTCGTGGCCTGATGGTGGATACAGCTACCCGCATATCATCTTCAACATCATGACGTGAGCTGTAGTTATTTTATATATGTAACAGCGGAAAAATACTGCTCACACAAATATGTAGATCCAAATTGAAGCAGTACATCCACTGCTGCACGGGACAACTCGTGTATTCGGTTGCTACAGCAACTTAGTTGCGAGATGGCCTGGGTCAACTCATGATTCCTACATTTTGTCCCACAGCTGTGTAGGGAACAGACTGCAAACAGGACTACAGACAGGAGATGTGTGTGACGGATGACTTCTTGGTAAGTCGGCAGGAATGCGCATGTAATTGTAATTGAGTAATGATGCAAATGTGTGTAAAGCATACCTTTTAAAATGTTTTTTCTTTTAGGTATAATTATAATCTCCAATGATAAACAAACCCACACTTATTTTAATATTTTTTAAAAACAAAATTTCACATTAATCAATGCTAATTTTCAGGAAACATGTTTTATAGCCTTTAACAATTAAGTGAAATGTTATATTGAATCAATATTGCCCTGGAAAAAACTAAACGCTATCTGTAGGCTATTTTACAAGCATGTAGTTTCTTTAAAGTATTCTTATAATATTTTTTATAATTGTTACCTCTGCCTAGCACTTGAAATGTTATATTAATTGTCCCATTGTATTTACATTCATTGTTTTGTTATAATTTCTTTAAAAAAAATTGTAAATGTTTTACCTCTCAGGAGACAGTGGTTATCCCCTTAGAACGTGGCTGCTAACTCCACTAACTAGAACGAGAAGCATTGCCGAATGCATTCAGTGGTCGAACGCACTACTGGTCTGCTAAAAGGACGCTGGAGGTGCTTGGATACGTCTGGTGGCCCAGTATTGTACAGCCCTACAAAGGTTTGCCGCATTGTGGTGGCTTGCGCAGTGTTGCACAACATTGCTCAAAAGAAAGGTATACCTGTTCCATCGAACACCCATACTGAAGATAATGAACCCCACCCTGGCCCTCCTAATGCAGTGCATAATGCCAGGGGCGGACTGGGACCAAAAAGTGGCCCTGGACTTTCTGGCCCACAGCAGCCCACATCATAATACACTGGCTCATTAATGTAGAGATATATTTTAACATCAGTTACTAGTATAAAAATATAACACAATACGGAAATCAATGCTATTTAAACATATTATTTGAAGTATCACTGAACATACATTGGGTCATATTAGTGAAACAAAGAAACAAAGGAAAGAACATCAAGACAAACTACATACTGTATAAAACTATAAAAACAATATTTAAAAAAAAATTGGCAATAAAACTGAACAGGTAAGCTGAAATAAAATCAGTAGCAGCATTAGACATAAGACAGTCATTTTTAAGTTTTTCTTTGTATGTATTTCCTCCTAGCATTTAATTTGAGATATTTTTAAAGAACTGGAAGAAGGTGGAGAGATAATGAGTGAGTGCAATATATAACTGTATAATGATACCATAATTTGCTAATAAATTTGCATTATATTTTTAAAGAAGCTTTATGATTTATTTCTATCACAAATATCTGTACAAACAGGAGTCAATTAGAGTTTGGCTTTTTTTAATGACTGTCTTTCTGGTAAAATCGGTGATAAAACAACAATAAAAAAAGAACAGAAGACATGTATCTATGTAAATAGAGATCAAATCTGCAACTTAGACACTATTTACACACCACCAATTAAATCACAAGTTTTCACAAATTATTAGTCTATTTTTTAATCAGCCCTTTAATCATTGTCCATTTTGTCAATGCATAATGAATTTGTGTGTTGAGGGCTCTTATAGATGTCACAGAGTCTGACAAAGATGGCCTCTGTTAGGCGACAACAGTCTGTCCACTGGCCAGGTGATCCGGTGGATCCTAAGACACAAGACACGACAAGCCATGGTCCCCACACCTGGTGTAAATTCACCCTTTGTTTTGGGATGCCTGAGCCGTCCAGTGCTCAGCCGCACATGATGCCGAGCAGAGGATGCCTCGCGCTGCTTGTCATATGGCAGAAAGTTTTGACAGAGAGCTACGATGGTGCAGACCTGCTGGTTGCTGAGTGTTAACCCAGTTTCAGTTCTTGTCCAGACGGTCCACTCTGTCCATCCGTGGGACAGTGCTTATCCACAGCCTGGTAAATATAGCACATACAATAAAAATCAATAACTATACAACCACAAGCAAGAAAACAATACACATGACAATCTACAAACTCTCACCTAAAGACCCAGCAGCTGTTGCTCAGGTGCTGGGGGGTATCATCCTGGTGGTCCTGGGGGATCAGCAGTCATGGCAGTTGACACAGTGGCTTACAGTTTGGTGGAGAAACGTTAAGGAGGTAGTGGCAGTTGCTGACACAGAAGATGGAGAAAGTGACAGAGGAGAAACTGTCCGAATATACGACTACGAGAAGGTGACAATGTCCTTCTTGCCATGGCATTTGTTTCAGCTCTGGACAGTGCAGAAGAGCTGAGGAGGAACTGAGAGAGTAAGAAAGCAGTAAGAAAGGACAGAAAATTAATAACAATAGACATATTTTAAAATCAAATTTAAGCTGTGAAATTATACTAACATTACCTTGCTTGCATGCATCAGAGTCTTAAGTTTGGCTTTAAAGCAGAGCCATGAGCCCCTCCGAACCGTGGCTTTGTGATCTGCAACCAAAAACAGGATGCTTAAGTGATGTCTTTATTTTAAATAATTAAATCACACACACCTCTATTACATAATCAATCATAATCAATATTTACATTTCTTAATCTGTAAAATTGTTTAATGGCAAACGATAAGAATGCATTTCCTTTAAACATGGATTACCTTTGGACGGATGGATTTTATATCAGTGTATAATACAGGAGGATGGCAGATATCTGTAATACACAGTTAGATTCAGTTCAGTCATATTACCTGTATTAGAGTCTAAACTTACTCAAGGTGGATTTGTGCCACAACAGATGCACTAAATGACTCAAGTTATAACAAAAACCTCATTCATATTGTGATTTAAATCTGTATGAGAATATAATCTACTGGTCTACTAACATTACGGTGTTACTGTAGTCCGGCTACAGTTACAGTTGATTATTCATTGTTTTGTCGAGTGCACAGTGATTCATTTTAAATCATCAGATTATAATCTCATATTAGTTAAATATGCACCACATGTCCGTTATAACGCTGTTATGCCGTGTGTGTGTGTGTGTGTGTGTGTGTTTTACATATTTGAATGCCGATATTTTAGCAGCCTGCACTTAGTTTGTACATGTACAAGGGAAACGTGTGTTCACGTGTATTTTACACGCAATGGTTTTGTTAATCTTCTGATCATATGCGGGGCTGAACTCCCCCAGGACTAACATCACCGCCACCACTGTGTGTTAATAAATACAGAAAAGGTGTCATTACTGGAAACACTCAAATACACCGCTAATGTATAACTGTTAAACTTAGTGGAGGCGTGTCTCTTTAGGAAACGGTAATGTTAATACAGCATCGGCAAATTTACAATAACGTTATATAACACAAACCGCTTAAATAAAGTCTATTTATCTCTGAAATCAATACTTGATACTTACCGTGTTATGTTGAAAGAATATTCATATTCCGAACCGTTTAAAAGTTTGACTAAGTTGCATCCGCACTGGAGGCGGGACCAAGGCCGATATTTTGGAAACGGAGGAAGCTGATTGGCTTTGAATTTTGCAAACGGAGGAAGCTGATTGGCTTTGAATTTTGCAAACGGAGTGTGAATTTTGGAAACGCAAGGACGTGATTCGACAGAGAGACTCGACGCGGATTGATCGAGCTGAATTTTTGGAAGGAAGGAGAGGTGATTGGCTGTGAATTATGGAGAATTTTGGAAAAGGGAAAAGATGATTGGCTTTGAATTTTGGAAGGCGAGAGACGTGATTTGCCGAAAGAAGCAGCCGCACGGCGTCCATGTAGAGCTCAAAGCAGGGGATTACTGAGCCGCCACTTTGTCTCCCCCTAGTGTGTCTACGTGCGTACTGTTTCCCCGCCACGCAACACGATCTGATTACAGGTCAAGTTCACCTGTGTCTACCCCGTGTATCTCACTATTTATTCCAGCCGAACCCATTGCACCTCGTCTGTTCACCGTTGTGCACCTGTGGATGTTATGTGTTTGCCACGGATGGCGCCGCGGATGGCTGCCTCAGTGTGGAGCTCTCCATTAGTCTTACTGTTTTTGTTAGTTTGTCCTGTTTTTTGTTTCTCAAACGTAATAACTTATACCAGGGATGAACTGCTGAACGTTCAGCAGGACACATCACACAATTTTCAACCACTTTTTGATTTTTCAAACGTTTTACTGAACATTGTAACCGGCGGAGCAGCTGCGCTGTTTAAATGCTTTAAGAAGCGCAGGCGGGGGAAGAGAGCCGGTGCGCTCGTCAAGCTCCGACAGCGCGGCTTTAGAACTGCGCTGCCGAGTATACATCTGGCGAATCTCCGCTCTCTACCCAACAAAATGGACGAACTTTTCCTGCTCTCCAGGAAAAATAAGGACTTTTCAAACTCTGCCGCGCTGTGTTTCACGGAAACCTGGCTGAATGAAGCCATCCCGGACAACGCGCTACACCTGCCGGGCTTCCAGCTGTTCAGAGCGGATCGCGACACAGAATCAACGGGGAAATCGCGAGGCGGCGGGACATGCTTTTACATCAACGAAAGTTGGTGTACAAATGTGACACCATTGAAGAAGATGTGCTGTCCTGATCTAGAGGCATATTTCATCAACTGCAAGCCTTTCTATTCGCCGCGCGAGTTCACCTCGTTCATTCTTGTGAGTGTGTACATCCCTCCACAAGCGTGTGTGAACGCAGCATTGCAACAGCTGGCAGCTCAGATCACAGACACGGAGCAACAACACCCGGACTCTCTTATAATTATACTTGGGGATTTTAACAAAGCAAACCTCAAACGTGAACTGCCTAAATACAAACAGCACATCACATGCCCCACCAGAGACAAAAATACTTTGGATCACTGCTACACCACAATAAAGGATGCATATCGCTCCGTCCCCAGAGCAGCTTTAGGACTTTCTGACCACTGCCTGGTTCATCTTCTCCCAACCTATAGGCAAAAACTTAAATCTGCTAAGCCTGTAGTAAGGACAGTAAAGAGATGGACCAGTGAAGCAGAACAGGAATTACAGGCCTGTTTTGACTGCACTGATTGGAGTGTTTTTGAAGCTGCTGCCACCAATCTGGACGAGCTCACAGATTCTGTAACATCCTACATCAGTTTCTGTGAGGACATGTGCATCCCTACCAGGACACTTTTAACATATAACAATGACAAACCATGGTTTACAGCAAAGCTCAGACAGCTTCGTCAGGCTAAAGAGGATGCCTACAGGAGTGGGGACAGGATCTTGTACAACCAGGCCAGGAACACACTAACAAGGGCGATCAGAGCAGCTAAGAGGAGCTACTCTAAAAAACTGGAAAACCAGTTTTCGGCAAACGACCCTGCTTCAGTGTGGAAAGGCCTGAAAACCATCACTAACTACAAGACGCCATCCCCCAACTCTGTAGGGAATCAACAACTGGTTGATGACCTGAATGAGTTCTATTGTAGATTTGAAACTCCCAGTCTCACACCACACTCCTGTCCTAACCCTCTTTCTACACCACCATTATCACCTCTGACAACCACCCTCTCTTCCCCCCCTGCACTCCAGGTCTGTGAAAAGGATGTTCGCCAGATCTTTCTGAAACAAAAGAGAAGGAAAGCTCCAGGCCCAGACGGCGTGACACCAGCCTGTCTGAAATCCTGTGCTGACCAGCTGGCGCCCATTTTCACACAGATCTTCAACAGATCACTGGAACAATGTGAAGTGCCTTTGTGCTTTAAACGTTCCACAATCATCCCCATTCCAAAAAAAACTAAAATCACAGGACTTAATGACTACAGACCAGTTGCCCTAACATCTGTGGTCATGAAGTCATTTGAAAGACTGGTGTTGGCCTATCTGAGGGACATCACAGGACCCTTACTGGACCCCCTGCAGTTTGCTTATAGAGCAAACAGGTCTGTTGATGATGCAGTTAATATGGGACTGCACTTCATCCTTCAACATCTGGACAAACCAGGGGCTTATGCAAGGGTCTTGATTATAGACTTTTCATCAGCTTTTAATACGATCATCCCAGCACTGCTTCAGACCAAATTAAACCAGCTCTCTGTTCCTAGCTCTATCTGTCACTGGATCACCAGCTTTCTGACAGACAGGCAGCAGCTAGTGAAACTGGGAAAATTCATATCCAACAGTCACACCACCAATACTGGAGCCCCTCAGGGTTGCGTTCTCTCCCCACTGCTCTTCTCCATCTACACCAACGACTGCACCTCCACAGACCCCACTGTCAAGCTCCTGAAATTTGCAGATGACACTACAATCATCGGCCTCATCCAGGACGGTGACGAGTCTGCATACAGAAGGGAGGTCAAGCAGTTGGCTGTCTGGTGCAGTCACAACAACCTGGAGCTAAACACGCTCAAAACAGTGGAGATGATCGTGGACTTCAGGAGAAACCCACCTGCACTTCCCCCACTCACCATCATGAACAGCACTGTGACGGCAGTGGAGTCATTCCGGTTCCTGGGCACGACCATCTCTCAGGACCTGAAGTGGGACATTCACATTGACTCCATTGTTAAAAAGGCCCACCAGAGGTTGTATTTCCTTCGCCAGCTGAAGAAATTCAACCTGCCACAGGAGCTGCTCACACAGTTCTACTCAGCCGTCATTGAATCCGTCCTGTGCACTTCAATAACTGTCTGGTTTGGCTCAGCTACGAAAGCAGACATCAGAAGACTACAAAGGACGGTTCGGACTGCTGAAAGAATTATTGGCACTCCCCTGCCCACGCTGCAAGAACTGTATATATCCAGAGTGAAGAAAAGGGCACGGAATATCACTTTGGACCCCTCACACCCAAGCCACCTTCTTTTTGAACTTTTGCCATCGGGTCGACGCTACAGAGCACCGAACACCAGGACAGTCAGGCATAAGAACAGTTTTTTCCCCCAGGCAATCTACCTCCTTAACAGATAAACATCATTCAAACGGTCAATAAATATATGTGCAATATTGTGTACAACACCACTGTGCAATATACTGTATAATACCACAGACTTCAGATATTGATGTAACTTATTTAAAAGTATCTCACATCGTACTCCATTTGATGTCAACCATTTAAAAAAAAATTCTTTTTTTTTTTTTGCGTCATGCTGTTTTTGTCTTGTCATTTGTATTTTTTGTTCTGGAAGCTCCGTCACTAAAACAAATTCCTTGTACGTGCAAGCGTACTTGGCAATAAAACTCTTTCTGATTCTGATTCTGATTCTGTCGCTTACTGTTTTTGTGTCTTTCTCTACCCAGGACTGAGAGGAGTCTGCAGGCGTGAGCGAATTATATGGGTGAAAGTAACTGCACCAGAGTTCAAGTTCAAGGCTGACAGTGAGTCAGCGCTGCGTCCGACGCGAGGTTTTTTTTTTGCGCATCAAATTACTTTTGTTTTGTAAGCTCTACTAGCCCGTCTGCAGACCCAGCCTGGGGATACCACAGCCGTTTTGTGTGTGTGTTTTGTTTGGACATTTCTGTTATTAGAACAAAAATAAATCCTGTTTCATTACAACCCTGCATCTGCGTTCCCTCTCTCTCCCTCTCGCACCATGGAACCTGTGACCGAGGTCACCATGACAATATTGAATCAATATTGCCCTGGAAAAAACAAAACGCTATCTGTAGGCTATTTTACAAGCATGTGGTTTCTTTAAAGTATTCTTATAATATTGTTTATAATTGTTACCTCTGCCTAGCACTTAATGTTATATTAATTGTCCCATTGTATTTACATTCATTGTTTTATTTCTTTAAAAAAAAATTGTAAATGTTTTACCTCTCAGGAGACAGTGGTTATCCCCTTAGAACGTGCCTGCTAACTCCACTAACCCCAAACCGAACAAGAACGGCGTTATAACGAAGCATTGCTGGACGCGTTCAGTGGTCGAACGCACTACTGGTCTGCTAAAAGGACGCTGGAGGTGCTTGGATACGTCTGGTGGCCCAGTATTGTACAGCCCTACAAAGGTTTGCCGGTGTTATGCTCTAAAATGCCCCCCTGCCACGGATTGCCCCCCTACATAATCTCTTTCAAATATTATATTAGAACATAAATTCATAGGTTTATGGTTTACAAATTACACGAAGCGAATTTTATCATAAGCAATATTTAAAAAAAAAAAAAAAACATGTTGTATAGGGTACAATATATACAACATGTTTATTTTTTATATTGGTTATTTTATAATAAAAATCATTCCGTGTAATTTTTCATCATAAACAATAATTATTTAGTGTAGTTTGTGATAAATAAAAGTTTTAGTTTTGTATTACATGACAATCCCCTGCAAAATAAATGTGCCATAAAATAAACATTATATGAGAATTTGTATCAATGGTCTTGACGACTGTCACGGGCCTAGGGTTCATTATTGTTGTTGGTCTTTCATAATAGTAATAATATTCTTGATAATAATAAACCTATGAATTTATGTCCTAATATAATATTACCCGCGACCCTAAACACAGGATTAAGCGGTATAGAAAATGAATGAATGAATGAATATAATATTATATAGAGATTATGTAGGGGGGCAATCCGTGGCAGGGGGGCATTTTAGAGCATAACAGGCACACTGGACGTTGGTGGAGGCACACAGGATGGCGGCGGAACGTAGGATCTAAGCCTACATCCCTTGTCTACCCCACTTGGACCACTCACCGGGCTTGAAGGCATTCCCGGATTAACTTTTCCTTTAATCATTAAAAAAACGTTTAATTACATAAAGGTCGTATTGCATATCTGTAAATGTGTGAAATAAACTGTGCACTTGATGACTTGCTTTTGTCTTTGTAAGTTACATTTTTTGCATATGAATAAACAGGAAAATCGACTATTTTAATAAACGTATATCTTAAGGGCAGCTGCACCTACTGCTAGATTTGTAACTTGGATATTTTAGGACTTTCCACGTCCACGGAATTTGAATTGGTTGATTTAAATTATCCACAATAAAAAGCAGAATTTTAAACAGACAAAAACTTGTATAATGTGTAGACAAATCAATTACTTACCATCGTCACCGCAAATCACATCCGTATCACCTTGGAATTCTGGACGTACTCCACTTAATCCTGTTTCCCCTATAATCGCACCCACGCTTGCATCAAAGGCTGAGAGGTCACTGATTCCTTGACCACCACGAGTTGTTACGACACTGCGCCACATTTTTTTTTTTTTTTTTTTTTTACGACTACTTTTCAGTCAGACCATTTTTTTTGTCCCTTGGACTGTGCGAGGCACCGAGGTAACAGCATTGACTGCATGCTTCTGTTACTTGCTCCCATTCTAATGTCTCTTTTATTTGAAATGCCGCAAAGAGCCCCCCAAATAAAAACTGCGGTAAAGCCAGCCGCGGTTCGGAAAAACACGGTCAAGCCAGCCGCGATTGATTTTAGTGCGCGCGCATATTACAGTGATTACGGTAGTTTCAGGAACAACACAGAGGACGCGCTTTCAGAGCGCTTTTCTTGTAAAGCCCATCGTGATTGTGATGTGACATAAAAAGGTGTCATGTTTCGAAACTGGTGTTTTGCATTTTTTGTTTTCCTTATTTTTATAGGTGCGATATCTAATGTTTTCTGTATATTTCTTCTTCTACAGTCATTGTAAATGTAGTTGTGTTTACAGATAAATTATATGCAAATGGAAGACAAAATAAATGATATACTCATTTTAAATCCCTCAGTTGTTTATTCATTTGTCAATGCTCTATAATTTCTGTTATTTTTGACTGCATTCATTAGGTGTAATGTTTGCAATGAAAGTAAATAGCAAAATAAGTTTACAATAGGTTTAAAAGTCTGAATCACTAATCAATAATTATCATAAAGGTGATATCAAGAATAATGACATTACACTTCAGAGGCCTATACAGACGTCATTTCTAATAAGTAGAAAAAAACAATGATCAGTTCTTATTCAGGACGTCCCATACTATAAACCCACCACATATGAAACAATTTTACTGCAGCATTTTTGAGATATGGGGCATTATTACACTTTCAAGGGGTATAAAGACCCCATTTCTAATAAGTAGAAAAAAAACAACCACCAGTTCTTATTCAGGACGTCCCATACTATATACACACCAAATATGAAACAATTTTACTGCAGCATTTTTGAGATATTGGACATTATCACACTTTAAAGGGGTATAAAGACCACATTTCTAATAAGTAGAAAAAAACAATGATCAGTTCTTATTCAGGATGTCCCATACTGTATAGACACCAAATATGAAACAATTTTACTGCAGCATTTTTGAGATATTGGACATTATTACATTTTAAAGGGGTATAAAGACCCCATTTCTAATAAGTAGAAAAAAATCAATGATCAGTTCTTATTCAGGACGTCCCATACTATATACACACCAAATATGAAACAATTTTACTGCAGCATTTTTAAGATATTGGACATTATCACATTTTAAAGGGGTATAAAGACCCAATTTCTAATAAGTAGAAAAAAACAATGATCAGTTCTTATTCAGGATGTCCCATACTATATAGATACCAAATATGAAACAATTTTACTGCAGCATTTTTGAGATATTGGACATTATTACACTTTAAAGGGGTATAAAGACCCCATTTCTAATAAGTAGAAAAAAACAATGATCAGTTCTTATTCAGGACGTCCCATACTATATACACACCACATATGAAACTATTTTACTGCAGCATTTTTCAGATATGGGGCATTATTACATTTTAAAGGGGTATAAAGACCCCATTTCTAATAAGTAGAAAAAAGCAATGATCAGTTCTTATTCAGGATGTCCCATACTATATAGACACCAAATATGAAACAATTTTACTGCAGCATTTTTGAGATATTGGACATTATTACACTTAAAAGGGGTATAAAGACCCCGTTTCTAATAAGTAGAAAAAAACAATGATCAGTTCTTATTCAGGACGCCCCACACTATATATACACCACATATGAAACAATTTTACTGCAGCATTTTTGAGATATGGGGCATTATTACATTTTAAAGTGGTATAAAGACCCCATTTCTAATAAGTAGAAAAAAACAATGATCAGTTCTTATTCAGGATGTCCCATACTATATACACACCAAATATGAAACAATTTTACTGCAGCATTTTTGAGATATTGGACATTATTACACTTTAAAGGGGTATAAAGACCCCATTTCTAATAAGTAGAAAAAAACAATGATCAGTTCATTCAGCACGTCCCATACTATATGCACACCAAATATGAAACTATTTTACTGCAGCATTTTTGAGATATTGGACATTATTACACTTTAAAGGGGTATAAAGACCCAATTTCTAATAAGTAGAAAAAAACAATGATCAGTTCTTATTCAGGATGTCCCATACTATATAGACACCAAATATGAAACAATTTTACTGCAGCATTTTTGAGATATTGGACATTATTACCCTTTAAAGGGGTATAAAGACCCCATTTCTAATAAGTAGAAAAAACCAATGATCAGTTCTTATTCAGGATGTCCCATACTATATAGACACCAAATATGAAACAATTTTACTGCAGCATTTTTGAGATATTGGACATTATTACACTTTAAAGGGGTATAAAGACCCCATTTCTAATAAGTAGAAAAAAAAACAATGATCAATTCTTATTCAGGACGTCCCATACTATATACACACCAAATATGAAACAATTTTACTGCAGGATTTTTGAGATATTGTCACGTTTACGTCGGGTGTGTGTGCGTGGTATGAATGCAGAGGCGAGCTGACAGTTCAATAAAGTCTTCATTTTTACGTGAAATACAAACACAAAGGAAATAAGCTCTTTCTGAGCGCTTATTAATCGTCCTTATCTTAATAACAAAAACTCACCACAAAACTACAAAGGCAACTAAAGCTAGATGCCTGACTGTGCTTCAGTCACGCTATTTAAACTAAACATAATTATCTTTCCTCGGTTCAGGTGAGCGCCTACGTCACCTGACCGAGGCGTAACCTGGGAACTGAAGATTTAACCTATAACAAAAGACAAACTAACACAAACTCAAAACAAACGGGCGTTTTGGCTGCCCTCTAGGCGGCCAAAACCTCAAAAAATGCTCCTCCGGAGCATCACCGCAGGTCCTGGACTCCCACCCCAATGTTCCCACTCTTTTCCGCCGATCCCGAGGGTCAGTGGCTGCAGAGCTGGAGCCAGACTCGGCGGCTGCAGAGCTGGAGACGTGCTCGGCGGCTGCAGAGCTGGAGACGTGCTCGGCGGCTGCAGAGCTGGAGCCGTGCTCGGCGGCTGCAGAGCTGGAGCCGTGCTCGGTGGCTGCAGAGCTGGAGCGCAGCTCGCCGGCGGCGGCGGAGCTAGCCCTGAGCTCAACGGCGGTGGCGGAGCTGGAGGGAAGCTTGACTGCTGTGGCGGAGGCCTTCACTTTCATTGCGCCATGGGGTTTCGTTCGAGCCCTCTGACTCGCGCGCGCGTTGGACTCCTTGGTCCGTGTTTCAAGACGGGTCGGTTGGGTGGCCGGCATTGGCGCGGAGTCAGACTCCTGTGCCATGGGTGGGTTAGGGAGGGCACGGAGGTCACTCGCCCGCAGCCCCGGGATAAGCGGCGAATTCGGGGTGGGGAGGCCCTGTAAAGCTTGTGGCGCTGTAAATGTGCCTGACGGTGGTCGTGGAGCCTCGACCGGCGGAAGCATGGGGGCACGCGCACGCTGGCGAGGACGGCCCAGGACCGTCGGGTTGAATCCCCTGGTCGGACTGTGCGGACCCCAACCGTTTACCTCTTAATGGTTTCACGCCCTGTTGAACTCTCTCTTCAAAGTTCTTTTCAACTTTCCCTTACGGTACTTGTTCACTATCGGTCTCATGGCGGTATTTAGCCTTAGATGGAGTTTACCACCCGCTTTGGGCTGCAATCCCAAACAACCCGACTCCGAGAAGTCCGCGCCCCGGCCTCACACCGTCCACGGGCTGAGCCTTCATCAGAAGGACTCAGGCCCCCGGCCCACGCCGGGTGATGCGGACTTCCGTATGACACATTTCCCCGCGCCCACCAGTGGACGGGGTTTTCGGCGCTGGGCTCTTCCCACTTCGCTCGCCGCTACTGAGGGAATCCTTGTTAGTTTCTTTTCCTCTGCTTAGTAATATGCTTAAACTCAGCGGGTCGTCTCATCTGATCTGAGGTCGCGTTTGGATGCGTTTCCCGGGGTGGCCGACGTGTGGCCGCGTGCCCAGAGGTGAGCCTCACACCCCTCTCCCTCTCTCCTCAGAGAAGGGAAGGAGTGATGAGAAAGAGAAGAGAGTGTCTCGGAGAGAGCGCCGTCTGAACCCCAGCCTCCCCGCCTGCCTACCGCCTGCGTGCGCCCACTGCCCCCCCCGGCTTTTCGCGCGGCCCCGGCCTGCGGAGGCGTCACGCAGGCAGTCAAAGTGGAAGGGATCAACACAGTGTGTGTTAAAAACCTCGGGGGAGGTCGCCCCGGAACTCTCCCCCGCGAACGGGGCAGAGAACTCGGGGTCATTGAATCACGCCGGTGGGCGCGGGGTAGGGGGAAAGGCTGGGGGAGAGGCATGCACGCGTGCGCACATGGAAGGTAGAGGCGAGGGAGAAGGGAGAGGGGTCCGCTCGGTCCAAACCCGACCAGCGCGCGCCTGGCCACGGCCGGCCCCCACCCCGAACCACCACGCACCGCGCAACGCTCGAGCAGCAGGTACCCTTGCCCCATCTTTCTATCTCGGTCACCGGAAAGGTTTCAGGAAGTCCCGAGGGTTAGAGGAGGAGGAGGAGGCGGCGCACCCCCCCCCGCGGGGTGCTACCCGTTAATGATCCTTCCGCAGATTCACCTACGGAAACCTTGTTACGACTTTTACTCCCTCTAGATAGTCAAGTTTGATCGACTTCTCGGCGCTCCGCCAAGGCCCGTGAGGAGTTACTATTGGTAGTAGCGACGGGCGGTGTGTACAAAGGGCAGGGACTTAATCAACACGAGCTTATGACCCGCGCTTACTGGGAATTCCTCGTTCATGGGGAATAATTGCAATCCCCAGTCCCAATCATGAATGGGGTTCAACGGATTACCCGCGCCTCTCAGGGTAGGCACACGCTGGTCCGACTATTTTGGCGTGTGTGCAGCCCCAGACATCTAAGGGCATCACAGACCTGTTATTGCTCCATCTCGCGTGGCTGAACACCACTTGTCCCTCTAAGAAGTTGGACGCCGACCGCGAGGGGCCGCGTAACTATTTAGCATGCCGTAGTCTCATTCGTTATTGGAATTAACCAGACCAATCGCTACACCAACTAAGAACGGCCATGCACCACCACCCACAGAATCGAGAAAGAGCTATCAATCTGTCAATCCTTTCCGTGTCCGGGCCGGGTGAGGTTTCCCGTGTTGAGTCAAATTAAGCCGCAGACTCCACTCCTGGTGGTGCCCTTCCGTCAATTCCTATAAGTTTCAGCTTTGCAACCATACTCCCCCCGGAACCCAAAGACTTGTGGTTTCCCGCACGCTGCCCGGCCGGTCATGGGAATAACGCCGCCGGATCGCGGGTCGGCATGGTTTACGGTCGGAACTACGATGGTATCTGATCGTCTTCGAACCTCCGACTTCCGTTCTTGATTAATGAAAACATTCTTGGCAAATGCCAAGTGAGTGAGTATGGCAAATGCCTGCTGAGTGAGTGAGATGGCCGTCTACGACTCCCTGTGATGAGGCACCAGGCGGGGGGCGGCGGAAGAGACTCGACGCTTTTCACCCCCGGTATGACAGGTGAACCCGCAAAGGTGGAGGGGAAAATTTGGAAAAAAGGGAAAAAAAAAAAATGACCGAAAACCATGAAAAAGGGGCTTTAAAGCCCGCTCCCGTACCTTCCTGGGCGGCCCGGAAGCCGTTCAGGGGTAGGGGGTCCGTTTACCAGAGCCCTGGGTGCTTGGACCCCTGCAATTGCTACTGTCTCATGAAATTCTGACCATACCTCCCGCAGGTGAGGCGGGACCCATGCCCAGGAAGGGGCCTCGAGGTCGGGCACAAGCCGGAAAGCGATAGGCCTGGATCTGCCACCCCGGGGTAAAAAGTTGGGACTTAGAAAAATTTTGACCGGCCAAATCCTGCTGCAGGAATTGGGCCTCAGGCCGACCAGAGGCACTCTCGTCACCACGCTCGGCCGTTTTCCGCGATCACACCCCTGGAGGTCTGAATCCGCCTGGAGGAAATGGATCCTAGCCCAGCCCAGACACCTCGGGTCTGCTACGCTAGGCGCCCCCACCCGCGGTCACACCCCTGGAGGTCAGATTAAAAGAAAAATTTCTTTCGCTCATATCTCGCAAACAGCCAATTCTGCCTGGAAAAAAACGATTTTGCCCGGCCCTAGGCACTCCCCTCGGCCGCTTTCGGGCTCACCCCCACTGCCCAAGGGGCTCCTGGGTCCTGGGGCGGGGGCCCCGACTTCGAACGGCCATATCTCGGCCGCCGTTGGACCGATCGGCTCCAAATTTCGCATGGGGAGTTCAGGGGCAGGCCCCGTACCCGGTGCCACATGCCCCGGCACGATGCCCCACTCCAGCACCCCCTGGAGGATGCACCCCAGGTGAGGATTTGCCTCATTTTACTCTCTGGGACTTTGAAAATTTCCCCGGCTCTCAGCTCACGCGCAGGCCGAATCCTCCATGAGGAATCGGATTCTACCCGACCCCGGGCACACCAGCTCGGCCCCACTAGGCACCCCCAGCTGCGGTCTGACCCCTGGAGGTCAGATTGATGGGACTTTCATTCACTATGCACTCACAGGCTGAATCCTCCTGGATGAAATGGTTCCCAGCCGGCCCCAGGCACCCAGGTCGTCCACACTAGTCACCCTCACCCGCACGCCCCCTGGAGGTCTGGTCCTTTATTACTTCTATTTTATTGTTTTTATTTACCTCACCGTAAATCCTTTACACTAAGCCCCAGCCCCTAACCCTGATCGTCCTGAGACCCGGACAGCCCGAGCCCTAAAACCACTAGCAATCCATCGAGCCTTAGCCGCCCGCCCCAGCACCCCACCTCCGGTGCACCTCTTCACCCTACGAGCGCTGCCCGAGACGCAGCCGACGGGCCATGCCCCAGCCCTCTAGCCCCGATAGCCACGGAGATACGCCGGCTCAAACCCAAGGGGGAAATAGTGCCACTCACCGCCCGCCACACAGGCCTCCCTACTCGTCCCTGGAACTGGCCTCTCCCCGGGGCTCAAACCCCCATCCCCCAGGACCTCGCCCACCAGCACCCACACTTAAGCACCCCTACATGGACTAAGCATCTCAGTACGGCCCGCTGAAAGGCCGGACCCCTGGGATAACCACGGATTTTTGCACCGACCCCTGGTATAACCAGACCCCTGGTATAACCGGGGACTTTGTCATTTTTATTTGATTTTTCTTCGCCCTGGCCCCTGGTATAACCGGTGACTTTGTCGTTTTTTATTTTTGTTTTGTTACTTTTTCCTGTGCCCCTGGGACACCCGGGAGGCTGCCGGGGTCCAAGGAGGGCCGGACGCGCGGCCTCGGCACCCGGGCAAAATATTGGATCGAGGGCTGACTTTCAATGGATCGCAGCGATGGCGCTGCTCTGCCACTCACGACACCCCGACCCAGAATCAGGTTGTTTACGAATCATTTAGCACCAGGTTCAACACAAACTTGCGATGCGCAATCGGACAGGGTGCGGGGATCGCGCTTTTTTATACCCCTCTAAAATGTAATAATGCCCCATATCTCAAAAATGCTGCAGTAAAATTGTTTCATATTTGGTGTGTATATAGTATGGGACGTCCTGAATAAGAACTGCTGGTTGTTTTTTTCTACTTATTAGAAATGGGGACTTTATACCCCTTTAAAATGTAATAATGTCCAATATCTCAAAAATGCTGCAGTAAAATTGTTTCATATTTGGTGTCTATATAGTATGGGACGTCCTGAATAGGAACTGATCATTGTATTTTCCTACTTATTAGAAATGGGGTCTTTATACCCCTTTAAAATGTAATAATGCCCCATATCTCAAAAATGCTGCAGTAAAATAGTTTCATATGTGGTGTGTATATAGTATGGGACATCCTGAATAAGAACTGATCATTGTTTTTTTCTACTTATTAGAAATGGGGTTTTTATACCCCTTTAACCTGTAATAATGTCCAATATCTCAAAAATCCTGCAGTAAAATTGTTTCATATTTGGTGTGTATATAGTATGGGACGTCCTGAATAAGAACTGATCATTGTTTTTTTCTACTTATTAGAAATGGGGTCTTTATACCCCTTTAAAGTGTAATAATGTCCAATATCTCAAAAATGCTGCAGTAAAATTGTTTCATATTTGGTGTCTATATAGTATGGGACATCCTGAATAAGATCTGATCATTGCTTTTTTCTACTTATTAGAAATGGGGTCTTTATACCCCTTTAAAGGGTAATAATGTCCAATATCTCAAAAATGCTGCAGTAAAATTGTTTCATATTTGGTGTGTATATAGTAAGGGACATCCTGAATAAGAACTGATCATTGTTTTTTTCTACTTATTAGAAATTGGGTCTTTATACCCCTTTAAAATGTAATAATGTCCAATATCTCAAAAATGCTGCAGTAAAATTGTTTCATATTTGGTGTCTATATAGTATGGGACATCCTGAATAAGAACTGATCATTGTTTTTTCTACTTATTAGAAATTGGGTCTTTATACCCCTTTAAAATGTGATAATGTCCAATATCTCAAAAATGCTGCAGTAAAATTGTTTCATATTTGGTGTATATATAGTATGGGACGTCCTGAATAAGAACTGATCATTTTTTTCCCTACTTATTAGAAATGGGGTCTTTATACCCCTTTAAAATGTAATAATGCCCCATATCTGAAAAATGCTGCAGTAAAATTGTTTCATATTTGGTGTGTATATAGTATGGGACGTCCTGAATAAGAACTGGTGGTTGTTTTTTTTCTACTTATTAGAAATGGGGTCTTTATACCCCTTTAAAGTGTAATAATGTCCAATATCTCAAAAATGCTGCAGTAAAATTGTTTCATATTTGGTGTGTATATAGTATGGGACGTCCTGAATAAGAACTGGTGGTTGTTTTTTTTCTACTTATTAGAAATGGGGTCTTTATACCCCTTTAAAGTGTAATAATGTCCAATATCTCAAAAATGCTGCAGTAAAATTGTTTCATATTTGGTGTCTATATAGTATGGGACATCCTGAATAAGAACTGATCATTGTTTTTTTCTACTTATTAGAAATGGAGTCTTTATACCCCTTTAAAGTGTGATAATGTCCAATATCTCAAAAATGCTGCAGTAAAATTGTTTCATATTTGGTGTGTATATAGTATGGGACGTCCTGAATAAGAACTGGTGGTTGTTTTTTTTCTACTTATTAGAAATGGGGTCTTTATACCCCTTGAAAGTGTAATAATGCCCCATATCTCAAAAATGCTGCAGTAAAATTGTTTCATATGTGGTGGGTTTATAGTATGGGACGTCCTGAATAAGAACTGATCATTGTTTTTTTCTACTTATTAGAAATGACGTCTGTATAGGCCTCTGAAATGTAATGTCATTATTCTTGATATCACCTTTATGATAATTATTGATTAGTGATTCAGACTTTTATACCTATTGTAAACTTATTTTGCTATTTACTTTCATTGCAAACATTACACCTAATGAATGCAGTCAAAAATAACAGAAATTATAGAGCATTGACAAATGAATAAACAACTGAGGGATTTAAAATGAGTATATCATTTATTTTGTCTTCCATTTGCATATAATTTATCTGTAAACACAACTACATTTACAATGACTGTAGAAGAAGAAATATACAGAAAACATTAGATATCGCACCTATAAAAATAAGGAAAACAAAAAATGCAAAACACCAGTTTCGAAACATGACACCTTTTTATGTCACATCACAATCACGATGGGCTTTACAAGAAAAGCGCTCTGAAAGCGCGTCCTCTGTGTTGTTCCTGAAACTACCGTAATCACTGTAATATGCGCGCGCACTAAAATCAATCGCGGCTGGCTTGACCGTGTTTTTCCGAACCGCGGCTGGCTTTACCGCAGTTGTGTATGAATGCCTACAGAATCCTCGCTGCTATGAATGAGGAAGAATCCTTGCCTTCCTTAGAACAAGCGAGTTCCCTGATTGCGCAATCCACCTGTAGTGAAATCCGACTCATCTCTCTCCGGACAAAAATCCAAACGATTGCAACGCGATGAGACAGTCCGATCTCGTCAAGCACACACTTTATCCTCCTAGCACTTCTCCCACAGCGAATTAACACAACAACATACATACATCCACTTTATACACCTGAACCCATGATACATCAAGCAAGAAAATAAATTACATACAATAGTTGTGAGCAACTACACAAAACAAAAGAAATACATATTTTCAGTTATTAGAAAATACCAAAAAGGGGTTTGCCCACAATCTCAAATACCCAAGTGGGTTACATACTGTACAGTTATTTTATTTTTAATTTATATTTTATTTTATTTTATTCATTCTTGGTTAAATTTACTGTGAATGTTATTTTTTATTTATTTGTTTTGGCCTTTACCGCGCTCCGTAGAATCTCAGTGGCACGCGCATAACCCGTCGCCGGCGGGATTTTTCCTAAATGCGCGTTTCCTGCGCCGTTTACACGTGAGTGGAGCTAAAAATAAATAAATAAATAAATAAAGTCATACGATGATTGTGCTGCGTCTGATTGGTCACGTCTGATCATGCGGTTGATTTACCGGCTGCATGTTTGCAATAAAAAGTTGAAAAAGAAAAACGCTTCGTGTGAAGACGTGCTGAGTTACAGGGGCGGAGGAGGAGGAGGAGAGGAGGAGAAGAGGAGGAGGAGGAGGAGAAGAGGAGGAGGAGGAGGAGAAGAATGCTGATCCTGTAATGTCATCGTGTGAGGGAAAATACTTACAAGCTCAAGAAACAATGACGGTAAGACAGGTTTTTTTTTACATGTTTGATAAAACATGTTAAATTTTTAGCACGGAAAGATTAGAAGACGTAATCACTACGCCAAAACTCGCGGTGAATCACAATGAACCGTACTTTATGATCGACTCATTCTTTTTATTCGCAACAATATTTGTATTGATTTTAAACAGGGATGTATATAGATTTTATAAACCCTATAACACCCACCCCACCCTCGATGTCTCCAAGCCAGTTTAACATGAATAAGTAAAGCTAGACACCAGGCATTGAGAGAAAAGCAGAGAAACGAAAGAGAGAGAGAGAAAGGAAATAAAAAGAACATGGAGCTGGAAGTTTTTTGGTTCTGTGTGCAACAAAAAGGGGGAAAGAAAACAAACAAACAATTAAATAATAAGGGGATCAAACTATACATTTATATGTAAAAAGTGAACTCGGGCCGACACACCTGTTTAAATTTCAAGTCTGAATGATGGATTGAGTGGAGAATCTTCTCAGGGACAAACAGGACATAAAGTCTCTGAGACACTGGGCGTGAGTGGAGGACGGGACATCATCCCACTTAGGGTCTACAGGGTCTGGTTCAAGATTACATTTCACTACATACAACAAGGTTTTAAAAACATCTCTCCAGAACTTTTCCAAATTCAGTCATGTCCAGTACACACAGTGGCGGTTCTACACTGAATTGCCGCCGCCACCCAATTTATTTTTCTTTCCACATTTTGTATTTTTAAACTATTCATAACTTAAATAAATATAGTGTGTACAAACAAATATTATATAAATATAGAATTAATATAGAACAAATCACACTAAAGAAAAATAATGTGTTTACTTCACTGCAGAACAGAAACCACAAACTGAAACTAAAATCTGACTTTTCTGGCTTTTCTAGATGCAAAAGTCATCAATAATGACATCATATGAGATCTGCTGCCCTATTGCATGATTTCTGCTTATGACAGCGAGGCCAGTGAGCCGTTCCTGAGACATGGTTGACCTCAGGTATGTCTTGATTAACCTGAGTTTGGAAAAGCTCCTCTCTGCTTGAGCTACAGTCACTGGCAATGTAAGTGCAATCCTGAGAGCAGTCCAAAAGTTGGGGTAGATCTCAGATAGATCCTTATCGTGCAGAAAAGTGAGAAGCTCAAAGAGGCTCATGGTTTTTGATGGCAGTCTTTAGACACTTTATTAATCTAATATAATCTAATCTAATCTAAGGGAAGAACAATTAGCTCCTTGGTTAATTTACTGCCTCAAATTATAAGCTTTGTCACGTAACAGAGTTATAGCAAATGGAAAATGTCTTTTAAACTATCTACACATATGTAAATTAAACTGGCTATTTACAGTATACTGTAAATATATTGTAAATATATTGGCTATAGCCAACATTAACATAATAAACAATGGAAATAAATAACTGTACTTGCAGCAGTCTAGCTGCAAAGCATAATTTTGTGGTTACATTTTGTGGTATTTAATAGAAACCATTAGAATTTATTTGATGGTTTGTAAATTAGGCTTTTATTGTGTGTGTGTGTGTGTGTGTGTGTGTGTGTTTTAGCAAGGTAAGCATAGCAAGCATCATAAGCAAGAAGGCTAACAAACCTAAGAGTTAATGTTATACCACTAATTAACATGATGACATGAATAACTTAATCATACAGAGAGAACATTGTTATATACCTTTATCTTTTCCCCGTTTCTCCTCATCTTCTTTTCTTTTTTTTTTTTTTCTAAATTGGGCCCCTGACAGCTTTGGCCTTTTTCTCACCTCCACAGCATAATCGTTTTTATTATCTATTTTTATTTGCCATTTCACACAATTAAATAAATGAAAAAAGTGCAAATTATTGGTGTGTTTATAATATTTTGAATGAAATGTGCGTTATTTGTAAGAAAGTCAGGTAGACATAATTGTCCCCTTCTTGTCCGCTTCATTTGGGAGAGGTGAACTGTACTCTGCACTGTACTCTGTACTCAACGTCTGGGTAGAAACGGGAAAGTTTAAGTTTGTAGAAATGAGTCCTGTGTACAACCTTAAACTGTAATAAAGAGTGGCGGCACATAAGGAGGTAGAGTTGCTAAGTTTAAGAATTGAATTCCAAGTATCATCTGACAGTGACAGATTTAAATCTTTCCCCCAAGCAGTTTTAATTTTACTGAAAGGGGTGTGACTCGAAGCCATCAATCCACCATAAATAGCGTGTATTAGGCCTTTACGCAGCGCGGACAAACAGAGGAGATTATCTAGAATGTTTGCAGCAGGAGCCTCATGGATATTTGGTATTAAAGAGCGAATGAAGTGTCTTCCTTGCAGATATCTGAAAAAATGAGAGTTGGGTAGATTAAACCTCTCAGAAAGCTTATTGTACCATTCCTGAAACTCTCAATCATGTAAAGAAGGTTGGAAGAGATGGTTAGAGACAATAGGACTGGAAAGAGAAAATCCCAGAAGACCGCTGTGCTTTCTGAACTGAGCCCATTAATGCGGCCCACCAGGGACATGGACAGTGGTGACCATCGTCCCAAGTCCTTTTTTGTTTGGTTCAACAACCTAATAAATTTTTTTTTTCTAATAAGTTTATGTTTCCTTGTAATTGTAATACCAAGATAGGTGAAGTGATTTTTCACTATGTTGAATGGAAAATTGTGCATACCAGTTGTTACTGCAGTATTATTTAGCAGAAAAAGTTCACTTTTGTGCAAATTCAATTTATATCCTGAAAAGTAGCTAAATTCCCTGAGCAATGACAGCACATGTGGCAGAGAGGAGACTGGATTTGATTAAAAAAAAGTAGAAGATCATCTGCATAAAGGGAAACTTCATGTTCTTCTCCCTGCCTCCAAATCCCAGATATATTTCTACAACTACGGAATGCAATTGCTAGTGGCTCAATGGCGAGGTTAAAGAGCAATGGGCTAAGGGGACACCCCTGACGAGTTCCCCGCTGAAGACTGAATGGTTGAGACTGCTGGACATTAGTCAGAACTGAGGCAGTAGGGCTTGAATATAATAATTTATCCCAAGTGATAAAACTTGGACCAAAATTGAATTTTTCTAAAGCCCTAAATAAATACTCCCATTCCACACGATCAAAAGCCTTTTGGCAAGGATTTTAATCTCCACATTAAGAAGAGAGATTGGTCTATATGAGGAGCACTCTGTTGGGTCCTTATCCTTCTTTGCTATGAGGGTGATGCGAGCCTCATTAAATGACGCAGGCATCTTACCTTGCTTAAAAGATTCAGATAGAACCAAAGCTAGTTGTGGTGCAAGGTATGAGGAGAATGATTTAAAAAACTCTGCAGGGAACCCGTCAGGACCCGGGGACTTACCAGACTGCAATGATGAGATAGCTGAACTGATTTCCTCTTGTGATATGAGCTCTTATCCTAATCTAGAATCAGGGAACAGTGTTGGGATATTTAGTTGAGTCAAGAAATTCTCAACTGAACTATGGTCCTTTGGGAACTCAGAAGTATATAATCGAGAATAAAAACTCCTGAATGCATCATTAATTTTAGAATGGTCCGTAGTGATGGTACCATCCTCCATCCGAATTTTCGTAATTTGTTGCTGTGCTCTAAATCCTTTTAACTGATTAGCTAAAAGTTTCCCAGATTTGTCACCATGAATGTAAAATTGGCTCCTACTCTTTAATAATTGCCGTTCAATTACATGCGTCGAGATGAGTTCAAACTTAGTTTGCACTTCTACACGTTTTTTTATAGAGATCAGGGTTTTTAAATAGAGCATACTGTCCCAGCCAGTGCCCAAACCCCAGCCACTGGATGCAGTGCCGGTCCCAAGCCCAGATAAAATGGGAGGGTTGCGTCAGGAAGGGCATCCGGTGTAAAAACTGCGCCAAGTTGTAGTGCGGACTGTATATTCCGCTGTGGCGACCCCTTGCCGGGAGCAGCCGAAAGACCAACAACAACTGCTGGTCAATTTCTTTAATTTGGTTGGTCAAATCTTTTCGTTCTTTATATGCCTTCCTTTTCATATTTGCAGTGTATGAAATTATCTGTCCCCTGAGGTAGGCCTTCAGAGCATCCCAAACAACTAAACGTGACACTTCAGGTGTTTCATTTGTGTTTAAGAAAAAAACTTTCTGGTCTTCCATAAATTTAGTAAAATCATTCTCTATCAGTAACGATGAATTAAAGCGCCAATGTTTTTTTTTTTTTTTTTTTTTTGAGGGAGATCGGGGAGTTTTATAGACATAACAACTGGAGCATGATCTGATATCACAATGCTCTGATAAGCACAAGAAGTAACCATTGGGACCAGTTGATTATCTATAAAGAAATAATCAATTCTGGAGAAAGTAAGATGAACATGTGAGGAAAATGAGTATTCTTTCTTTTTTTGGATTAAGGAAGCACCATATGTTAGATACCAAAGCTGCAGAGATAGGACTGAAGTAGCGTAGCGGATTTACTCAGAGGTATAGGATTGGGAGATGACCTGTCAAGTGATGGATCTAAATAGCAGTTAAAGTCTCCCCCTAATACAGTGAATCTCAAACTTCTTCTGTCATTCCCCACTTAAGGGGGTGAGCGAATTTTCAAGCCCCACTTGTCAACAAAATAAAAACGAAATCGGCCAAGTTTACTGTTTATTGAAATATCAATTTCTAAACCAATAAGATCAAACAACACCAAGTTAAAAACAGATAAAATACACGTGCAGTTGTTATAAAAGGCTTACGTTGTCACTTATCTTTGCATAATTGACCCCATGTTTATTAGCTGCTCAGCAATCGTTTGTAGTTTCTTTGCACTGGCCAATTCTGTATGCAACTTTGAATGAAGCCATTTGTGCTTTGCTGTCCACTGATTCAGATGTTACCATGTGATTCTCCTGCTGTCTGTATTCTGCCAGCTTTCTTTGAAAGAAGTCGAGGGGCTTATTAACCTGACTGTGAGTGTGTTGTCTCTAAGTGTCTTTCTAATTTGTTGGGTCTCATGCGGTCTGCTGCCAGCGGTTTAAGACACAAAACACACATGGGTCTCTCTTCTGCCCCCACCATCACCACCATGAATCCAAGCTCAAGATAGGCTTCATTAGGGGTGGGTGATATAACCAAAATCTTCTAACACAGGAGAAGCAAATTTCTACCTCGATAACGATATATATCACAATATAGCAATTTGTATCTGAAAATGCATAAATAAAAATTCAAACTCAAAGAAACTGTTTTACATAATGTCATTTTATTTAAACTGAATTAAACTGAGGTTTGCCTAATTTTTTTTTTTACTTTGGCCATATTCGTTTGGATGTTTGGATTTCAGATGATAGAAAAGGTTTCGTATCACTTTTCTTATATCCAAACCAATTCCACAACACAGACGATGCACATTTTTTCTTTACAATCTCCTCGTTGTTGGTTTCGTCACATGTAAGCAAACTCACTGCTGCTGCAGCGTCTTCTTCCATTGTCGAAGTGTATGTGAAGCCAAACACATCAAAAGTGGGACGAAACCGTGGCATCCGATTGAACCAAATATCTGTGCAAATACAGCGCAGCGCGACTATCTGGATAGCGCAGTGATGATCTGGTTTATTTGCGCAGCCCGGTGGATCGCGCAGCGCCGCTCGAATCACAAACCTGCGCGACCCACTGTGTTTTATTTAAAAACTATTTATTCAAAATGTCAGGACTGTTTAATATTGTTTCCGCCTTGCCATGCCTGGTTTGTACGTGCGCATCCCAGGGGGATAAAATGTACTTTGATGGTCGGCGCGGTCTATTTCTATCAGTGTCGCGCAGGTTTGTGATTCGAGTCCGCGCTGCGGTTGACAAATTTCTACCGGTTAACTGTGTATACCGGTATATCGCCCACCCCTAGAATGTATGTATGTATGCTACCTGCAGTATGTATGTGTAGCTGCCTGCTTCGGTGTTATATTTACATACATTTCTTCCAACACTGATAAGAAACTTGTTTACATTTCTAGATCAAACATTGGAATGTGGGTGAAGAGGCATCCAGTAGAGTCCTTCACTAGTAGGTATGAAATGCAATATAAGACTAGTTTGAATCCTTTCATGAGGATTTTAAAGGGAACTCCTTCAACCTTTGATCATTTTGAGTCCACTTTTGTAATTTATGGGTATTCTTTCCATCCTGTCTCACTTATAACCTTTGTGAGCCTGTCAGCGGTGAAAGTAAGTTGTTTACACGGATGTACACGCTGTTGGATTACATTGCATAGCCTTTTTATACTTTTATACTGGACTGACGAATTTGTTCTCACTTAGGGAAAAAAAAAAAGGAGGGCCCCAGTTGAAAAGTTCTTGAGTTTTTCCTTACTATATGTAGCATTATATATGGTTTCGAGTACTTTGGCGATCCATTCAAAGTACAGTTGATAATCTGTTTCTCAGGGGACAGAGAAATAGATTAAGATATCAGATTCAAAAAAAGCTAAAGTGCCCCTATTATGCTAGGAGTAGTGATGGTGGACCAGTGCTGGCATTATTTGTTTGGACGAGAGAAGGAGAGATTGCTGTCGATAATTTTCTTTCAAAGATTTTTGAACCGGATTACGTTTGACTGGACATATTCCCCGGACTTCTCACGCTCCGTCATCGGCCTCCCGGACTTCATTAACCCCGGTGAGACCGAACCATACTCGGTATACTCGGATAACACACATACAATAAACACGGACTTCTGACATTTTCCACTCACTCGCATTCACATACACATACCGTTTATTATATGTAGTTTGTAAATATTGTTTATATCTTTGTTTGGTTGTGATGCACCTTTTTCGTTTACTTTATTTAGTTTTGTATAATACACGTTTGCTTTATCTACTTGTTTGTATTTGTCCTTTTTGCTCACCGGCCTTTTAACGCAACACTGACACAAAGATAAAGGACCTCTCGATTTTTGTAGTCACAGTTAATATAAAATTAGCTGGTCGTTACCTGGTAAAACCGACGCCATCTTTTCTATTTATTGACGGGTCTCCAGAGCTGTCGTTTAGTTATGGCAGTGGTTCTCAAACTTTTTCTGTCATTCCCCACTTAAGGGGGTGAGCGAATTTTCAAGCCCCACTTGTCAACAAAATAATAACGAAATCGGCCAAGTTTACTGTTTATTGAAATATCAATTTCTAAACCAATAAGGTCAAACAACACCAAGTTAAAAACAGATAAAATACACGTGCAATTGTTATAAAAGGCTTACGTTGTCACTTATCATTGCATAATTGACCCCATGTTTATTAGCTGCTCAGCAATCGTTTGTAGTTTTTTTGCACTGGCCAATTCTGTATGCAACTTTGAATGAAGCCATTTGTGCTTTGCTGTCCACTGATTCAGATGTTACCATGCGATTCTCCTGCTGTCTGTATTCTGCCAGCTTTCTTTGAAAGAAGTCGAGTGGCTTATTAACGTGACTGGAGTGTGTTGTCTCCAAGTGTCTTCCTAATTTGTTGGGTCTCATGCGGTCTGCTGCCAGCGGTTTAAGACACAAAGCACACACGAGCCTCTCCTCTGCCCCCAGCATCACCACCATGAATCCAAGCTCAAGATAAACTTCATTAGGGGTGGGCGATATAACCAAAATCTTCTAACACAGGAGAAGCAATTTTCTACCTCGATAACGATCACAATCACAATTGCTATATCACAATATAGCAATTTGTATTTGAAAATACTTAAATAAAAATTCAAACACAAAAACTGTTACATAATGTAATTTTATTCAAACTGTCAATTGCTGAGGTTTGCCACATTTTTTTTTACTTTGGCCATAATCGATTGGATGCTTGGATTTCAGATGATAGAAAAGGTTTGAAGTGTTTCCACCACTTGTTAAAACAGTGCACTTGTGTACCTTCCAAATCACGTTCATCTCATTCGTATCACTTTTCTTATACACAAACCAATTCCACACCACAGACGAGGCACCTTTTTTCTTTACAATCACCTCGTTGTTGGTTTTGTCACATGTAAGCAAACACTGCTGCTGCACCGTCTTCTTCCAGTGTCGAAGTTTATGTGAAGCCAAACACATCAAAAGTGGGACGAAACCGCGGCACCCGATTGAACCAAATATCTGCGCAAATACAGCGCAGCGCGACTATCTGGATAGCTCAGTGATGATCTGGTTTATTTGCGCAGCCCGGTGGATCGCGCAGCGCCGCTCGAATCACAAACCTGCGCGACTCACTGTGTTTTTATTTAAAAACAAATTAAAATGTCAGGACTGTTTAATATTATTTCCGCCTTGCCATGCCTGTTTTGTACGTGCGCATCTCAGCGGGGTAAAATGTACGGCGCGGTTTATTTCTGTCAGAGTCGCGCAGTGCTGCCCAGTGGGTCGCGCAGGTTCGTGATTCAAGCAGCGCTGCTCAATTTGGCCCGAAGTTAAACCATTATTGTTGCACTATGGTTCCACTTTTTCTCCCGGGCCACAACTGATGTTATTTTAAATGTACTTGTATTAATGATCCATTTATTTGTGTGTGATTGTTTAGTTTTTTCCTATTATTTTCCACTAATTTCCTCTCGTTCATTGCGCCCCACCTGTCATGTCTGTAGTCATGTCCACTTGTGGGGCGCGCCCCACAATTTGAGAACCACTGAGTTATGGTAATGGGCGTTTCGTTTTCCGACACGCTGTAGCGGTAGACCAATCATAAAGGACCGCGCTATCTGACCAATCACAGCAGTGAAGACTCACGGAAAGGAGTGGTTTAGACAGACTGAATCTTCGAACTGCTTCACACGAGTCGTTTTCGAATCATTTAGAAATGGGGTAAAATGAAATCTATTTTTGGAGAAAACTAAAGTGATTTTTGACCTTGCATACATGTAAACCTGTGTTAAGAGACTCATTAAGCAATATTAGCAACCTTTAAAATGGCATAATAGGGGCACTTTAATGTGTTCTTTCCTTCTATCTTTCAGTCCACCATAATGCACCAAGGAAGAAGTTAAATTTAACTCGCAAACTCTGCAGTCATGCTTTGTGGTAAGTATAAAGGAATACAGTATAAGGGACTTGGGGGGCCTTTTTATGTAAATGTTTAACGCTAAATTTATGTTTGTTGAAAGTCTACGGGATAAGATGGTGGACAGCGTTATTACCTCTGCTTTTTATCACACATGTTCATCTTTCATCAGCAGGTGAGTTTAAAGTTATAAAGTATCAAATAATTAGAAAGCTGTATGATGTAAGTGTTTGTCAGAAAGTAAGTCTCTGTAAGTTCTGTATCTCACACTAATTTTGATATTTAAGTTTATTGGATACATCTTTCAGCTGTTGATCACAGAAACACATACTTGTGCTAGATATCTTTAATATTAAACATTTCAGATGATTAGAAGGACGTCTTTTTCAAGGTAACAATGATTTCTAGATTTAATGAATACAGTTTAATATCCAACTTACTAAATGGCAAAGTGACAAAAAGGGACTTGTTCTTACATTCTGTTTCACAGCTCCACCCCCAAATACAGGCCATACAATCAGTTTATTCCGCTAGCCATAACTTAAAATGTAAAATGTTGGTCTATTAAATACAGACTTATAAATAAGTAAACAAGCAGTTATACAGTTATTATCATTTACAGGTAGCAGGATTGAGATACATTATTAATTATTTATCTTAAAATATAATATAATACATGTAATATTATTTATTACATGTCTAATTAGTGACACAATTTTCATGCAGGTAATTTCTTCTTTGTAAAATAAATTATTTTGAGAAAATGCTTGAATAAAAGTTTAAAACATTAAACATCAGAGCCATGGTTATTATTTACTGGCAAATTCATAAAAGGATTAATTATTCAACCACAAAGTTAATGAAATGATGAATTAAAAATAATAATTAGAAAAATGTAATAATTTAAATCAATAAATCGATAGATTATTAAATTAAATTATATTATGGGTGCAGTCCTACTGGAGTATTTTGATTAGAGCTCTAAAAGATGTTATTCTAAAATGTATGGATTTTTTTTCCCCCCAGTGAACACAATATATTTTATTTTTAAACAGCACGTAGAATATTTTAACATTAGTGACAATTTTAAGTTACAATAATAATAACTTTAAAAAAATTAATAAATAAAAGTAATAAGATTACAACAAGCCCAGAACAAAACGTATTTAATTCTTTTCTTTAAAAATAAAATCTATTGCTACTGCATAAAGTAATATCTAATAATTATATAATATTGAGAGCATGCAAGTGAGTGTGTTGATTTGTGTGTTCCCAAACACACACACACACACACACACACATGCACACTTGTTATCTATCTCTCTGTATAACACACAGTTGCAAAAACACCAGAGATCCAGTGGGCAGTTGAAAAAAATAAGGACTTAGAGACTTAAAAGTATAGCCATGATGCCAGCTAAATGTAAATTATAGCATTAATGTAAATGTACTAATTTTACAGAACATTACTAATTCTCTGCTCTTCTCCTGCTCTGTGAAATAACATTTGGAGAAATTAGCTGATGTTCGCAAACTAATTAGCAATGTTAGCTGTCTTGGTAGCAAACCTATACAGTGGAACCTCGGATTACGAGTAACGCGGTTTGTGAGTGTTCCGCTGGGTCTTAGTGCTTGCAGAGTTTATGTGTCTGGCAGAGAGTGTGTGTGTTTGTTTGGGAACCTGAGAGGAGGGGGCCTGTAAAGGCGAGTGTGTGTGTGTGTGTGTATATGTGTGTATGTGCTCATTCACTTACACCATCACACACACACACACACACACACACACACACACACACACACACACACACACTCGGCTTTACAGCCCCCACCCACCCCCACCCGGCTTCAAACACAAACACACAGAAACTCTGCGCGATTCTTTTCAAAGGTGAGGTGCTGGTTAATTTGTTGTTGTTTTACTTTACAGCAGTGATTCCGTTAGTATGCGCTCACGCGAGTGTGACTAGGGTTGGGTATCGATTGGGTTTTTTTCGATACCGGTGCCAAATCGATACTTTGAAAACGGTGCCAAAACGGTGCCTGAACCGATACTTTTAAGCCAAAAAATTATAGTGGATGACTCAAGAATTAATTTTTATTGAATTATAACAATATAACAAAGTATAAACAATTATAAAAAAATATAACTTTTATAACAAAGTTTAAAATATAACAATATATTAAAAGTTTAAAGTATATATGAATATGTAAGCTTCAAATTTTAGCAATTCTTTTGCAGAAATGTCACCATATTTGCCTTTTCTGTCAAAATACGACTTCTTTCCTGACTTATTGCCCTGCACAGGACATGTATAGCCTTCTTTACAATGGTAAATGGGGTCACTGTTGTAGTTTTACTAGTACAGGCTGGAAAGCCATAATTATAAACAGAATCCATGTTACATTAGTTTTTTACAAATAGTTCGACTATTTGTTAGCATGAATGCAAGATTAGCCTTTTTGCTATTGACATTACATTATCCTACTACTAACCTGCGGAAAGGCTGCTGACGTCATCATAATCGGTGACTCCTTTTTGCTACAGTTGGTGTGACTGGGACTGAGGGTCGTCCACACCGATAGTGTCAGCTGTTGTCCACAAGCTGTTAAACACGGTGCCTCCCTCTGCTTTTAACTTTATTCCGTCTGCCCTCGAATGTTTCATTAGATTTAACGTGTTTCCGCCTTTACACACAACTGCTGTAAAACATTCGCTGCACGTCGCGGTGTCGGAATCCTTTCTTGTGAAATACAGCCACACTTTCGACCGTTTAGTTTTAGGCATTTTAACGAGAGTTGTTTACTTTAGCATGCTAAGCTATCGGTAGACCGCCTGCTGCCGTCAGAGCGAGTGTAACGTTAGTTACTGCATTCATGCGCATGTCGGATGGTCTCTCATTTCCGGATGATTTGTGCTTTTAATTTTTTTATTTAATCTAATAAACGATTAATCTACTAAAATATATGAATCTAGAGAACAAATATTTCAATCGACAGTTCAGGCATTTAAGTGGCACCGAAATGAGGCACCGAAATTCGCGTTCTGTTTCGGTCCGGTACATACCGGTTCTGTAGGTACCGGTTCCGTATTGGCACCGGGTTTCGGTACACAACCCTAAGTGTGACTGGCGATGTTCCTTGCTAATTTTTAAACGGTTAATTTTAAAACGGTTTTAAAAACGGTCTCTCCGTTAGTGTGTGTGTGTGTGTGTGTGTGTGTGTGTGTGTGTGTGTGTGTGTGCACGCACATTACACACACACACTGCCTGCGTGCACAAACGGAAACATTTATCTGTCGGGATTTATTTTTACGTTTTTTTAAAGGTAAAGTGCAGGTTACTTTGTTTTATTTTAACATTATATTTTGTGTTAATTATTTTTATGTATTTATTTTTTTGGGCTGTAGAACGAATAATTTGAGTTTCCATTATTTCTTATGGGAAAATTTTATTTGGTTTACGAGTGTTTTGGTGTACGAGCCCGCTTCCGGAACGAATTATGCTCGTAATCCGAGGTTACGCTGCCCATTATTTATTTTATAAAATAAATTTTATAAAATATTTTTTTATTTTTATAAAATTTAAAAATTTTTTGTGTTTTAGTTTTTTTGGTAAATTTTATAGTTTAATATATAGTTTAATATGTGATTAATTACAGACACTCTGCAGTACCTCTACACTGCCCTCACACCTGGAACACATTTCCCTAAATTCACTGCTGTCGGTCTGGTGGATGGAGAGCAGGTTGTGCATTATGACGGCAGCAAAAGGCAGATGATCCCAAAGACGGAGTGGATGAAGAAGATTAAAGCTGATGATCCAGGTTACTGGAACAGCGAGACACGGCGTATAATTGAGCAGCAGGAGAAGTTCCAAATCTTTCTGAATCAAGCAAAGCAGAGACTTAATCACGCTGAAGGTAAAATATATTCAGGGCTTTCAGCACTAATACACACTTTGTTACTATACAAAAATTTACCTTCAAAGGCAGTAGATTAATATTTTGATGAGACTGTATAGGTACCGTAAATCCTTCACACACTACAGGCAAATTGGGAATGCAAATTAGACTCATTTGCATTCCCAATTTGCCTATAGTGTGTGAATGTGCGTGTGAATATTGAGTGGAAATCCCATGTTGGCTGTAAAATGGAACTAAATACACTGACTCTGGCGATGCAGGGTGACGGTGTTAACCACTAAGCCACCATGGTTGTGAAATAGCGTCTTACAGTATATGTACACATAATAAATCTGCTGCTACTACAAGCCGAAGAAATTTGATAAAAAAGTTTCACACCAGTGCTTTGGTACATTCTGACTATTTTGAAATGACTGTTATGAGAATAGTGCTTCAGCACGCAGTACAAACTAACTGTGAAATGAAACCTTTTCGTCAGTTTCTACAGTTGTAGCCTCAGGCTGAAATTATGTGAAACTGTCTGTTCAGGTTTTGAGCCGTTATTTACGTAACCCTGGTCTCTGCTTTGAAAGCTGCTCTGTTAACAGAGAGTTGAGAATCCAAGTCGGTCTTAAAACAACATAAAGGTGCATGTGGTTACATTCCAATAGGTCTTGGTTGTGTCTTCCTGCTCTGCAGACCAATGGTGAAGTCTGAGTGCACCGTAAGTAACTGGGGATAAACTTCATAACTCTTGTTCTGTGCAAAGACGCATTTCAAAGTTCTGCAGTACCACTGAGCTAAATCAAGTTGGCATCTATTATTACCCCCGCCAAAAGAATGAAAAGCATTATAAATAAATAAATAAATAAATAAATCGCTATGTGGCTAATTGTACCTATCCAGCCATTCCTGGGGTAAGAAATGAAGTTTAAATTTGTAACTTTCATGCTTTACCCAAATTGTATCTTGTGATTAAATGTGAATCCACAGAAAAAGATCAGAACAATACTGATGTGTCACATAAAGTTCAGCATTTCGGTTGTATGCAGTGGTTATTTTACTTACATTAGATATTATATCACCACAGTCCCTGTGGCTCGGTCTCTGCAGTTTATCAAAATACATCGTTACTCAGTACCCATTTAGTCTTAAAGCTCCTACAGAATAAATAATTTAGAATGTGTTTTGCACTGTTAACACATAGTTGTGTAGAATCTCACATAACAAGAGATATTCAATGTTCTTTCACAAGTTGTCTCCTGTAACACTGTTACACTTTGTTTAAAAAGAGTAGAAAAAGTTAATATAACGAGTTTTAATTGGGTGTAAATACAAAGGAAATTCATCTAAACTGTGTGTGTGTGCAGGAAATCATACACTACAGAGGATGTACGGCTGTGAGCGTGATGATGTCATCACTGGAGGATACGATCAGTACGGTTATGATGGAGAAGATTTCATCAGTCTGAACCTGACAACTGGAACCTGGACTGCAGATAATAATAAAGCCGAGAGTTTTATAAACTACTGGGATCCTGAAGGCGATGAGGCTGAATACTGGAAGGACTTTGTGAAGACTGACTGTATTGATCAGTTAAAGAAGTTTGTCTCTTACGGGAAAGAAACGTTGGAGAGGAAAGGTAATGTGTCATTTTTGAGATCATAAAATCACAAGTAGAGCATGTGATATACAGTGACCACAGCAGTAAGACATGAACAGCATGTACAGTACTGTTGGTCTCCTGCAATAATGTATTATTTTTACTCTTACATTCTTTAATAAGAATATATGATTTTCTATAGCTATAACACTCACCCTCTGGCTATGATCCACAACTTAACCATGCATGTCTACACCTTCAATGCAGATCGTTTTAATCTGCGCTTTGTCACCACAGACAGCCTTCTTTTTTCTCTCTCTAAGGTGCATCTCAATAAATTAGAATATCATCATATTGTTGATTTTAATTTTGGCAATTTAATTCAAAAAGTGAAACTTGTATATTAGTGATCGATTCAATACACACGTACACATTTACAGTATATAGGTATAAGCCATAATTATCAAAATTAAAAGAAATAAACACTTGAAATATATCAGCCTATGTTTAATGAATTTATATAATATGAATTTTACTTAAAAATTTATTTACTGAAATAAATGTACTTTTTGATGATATTCTAATGTCCTCCATGGCGAGTAGCTGAATACCAATGACTCTTGATTAGATTTTCACCACCCTCTTAAGGGCTTCATGGTCTGAAGCAGTGCAGTGGCTGTATCTCACTGAAATGCAGTTTGGGAGTATGCTCTCAATGGTACAGTGGTACAGATGTGGCCATTAAGAATTTGTGTTTTTTCCCACAATTCATCTCGCGCAGTGCCTCGAAATCTCGCAAGCACCATTTTAGAATTTAAATAAATGTGATGTGCTTCACAGAATATCCACCAGATGGCGATGGAAAGACATTATCTAAAAGCCAGATCAAATTTCTCATTTAGTGCTTCAATTTGGGTTGTTAAATATGCTTATACTGTAGATACGCAAGTTACATTTTAACAGAATCTAAAAATTACAAACTGTATACTGAATAAAACAGTATTAGACACAAATACATGATACGGTAGTATGAACATTAAAAAAAACTATTTACACGAGTGCACTAGTGTAAAGCAAACGCAATTAGTCATTCATTGTGTATATTTAACTTCATTCAGCTGTTTAAGTTGTATGTAAAATATTGTGCAAAAATATTGTGCATTATTATTTTCTGTTCCACTCACGTGTGTGCAAAAAGACGAAGTACAACTAATAATACAAAAATGTATATGTTCGCCTAAAACAATTTTGTTTTATTGTGTTTATGCGCTTTAATAATACACGAAACCACTGTTTTTCAACCTCTGTGCTGTGGTACACTAATGTGCCGTGAGAGATCGTCTGTTGTGCCGTGGGAAATTATTCAATTTCACCTAATTGGTCTAAAACATTTTATGAAAACGGACTCCGTGAGCTGCCGCGATTGCCCACCGACCTGCCGCGAAGTTCTGCATGGTCCGCAAAATTCCGTGAGGACCGTCAAAAAAATTAAACATGCTTAATTTTTCGCATGGAAAGATGAAAACGTACTCACAGCGCCAAAAACTCGCGGTGAATCATAATGAACCGTACTTACGGCCACCGCGCGAAACTGCATACGTGAGATAGGGGTATTAGTAGGTGAGATAGGGGTATTAGTAGGTGAGATAGGGGTATTAGTAGGTGAGATAGGGGTATTAGTAGGTGAGATAGGGGTATTAGTGGGTGAGATAGGGGTATTAGTGGGTGAGATAGGGGTATTAGTGGGTGAGAGAGGGGTATTAGTAGGTGAGAGAGGGGTATTAGTAGGTGAGAGAGGGGTATTAGTAGGTGAGATAGGGGTATTAGTAGGTGAGATAGGGGTATTAGTGATTAGTTATTGAGCTTCTCAATCCTGACTGCTATAAAAACTAAAAACAGAGAGAGACTAAGAGCTGTTGAGGAAGAGCTTCGTGTGTGTCTTTCTTTAATTCCTGTCAGGATATCAGCTCTGTGTTCATCCAAACAGGCCCAGGTTTCACACTGAGTAGGTAGAAATATGAAAGATCAAAAAAGACTGTTTTCATTGTGTTTATTTAATTCCTATTCAAGACACTTTGATAAGAATGACTGGATATTGTTAATATAGGCTACAGAGTTTAATTTTTTTATAGTTTCGATTGTTGGTGCGCCTTATTTTATTTTTATTTTTTATTTTTTTCAATAAAAAATGTACCTTGGCTCAAAAAAGGTTGAAAAACACTGCACTAAATAATAAACACTGCCTTGTGCAAAGTGAAAGTGAGTTGCATGAGCGCGCTTTTTGTTCAAAAGGCTGATAAACACGCATGCAGATATGAGCAGATTTATTGATAAAACTGCAGATATACTCCCCCAGAAATGCAACAATACAACACAAAAATAAATGCTATTCGCCGAATACAACGCGACAGCACGCAGAATCCCTGGGCTTTAACTGCGCTTTCTCCATTCATTATTAGTATTATTATTATTAGTAGTTTTGCTGTGATCTTTGCTTTCGCTATAAATACTAAAAGTGCTACATGATTAAACTCAATGCAAAAGAAATGAAAAAAGAAATGTCTCTGTTTCCTCCCTAGACCTTTTGTCTGCATGTGTCGTTTATCTACAGTAAATCTTGCATGTGAATAGAACGCTAAGGTGTGTGATGCCGACAAAAGGTCTAGGAAGGAAATGGAGACAGTAGTTTTCAAAAGATATCAAATCCAACTATGAAGATGAACCGAGCCTGAACTTTTGCAAGGCACTGTACACAGTAATTAAATTCTCTATGCCTGCATCACACACCTGTGCGACAGATAAATCTGACAATGTTGTAATATTCATAATTCTGTGTGTCTCTGTAGTTCGCCCTGAGGTGTCAGTGTTCCATAGACACTCGTCTCCTTCTCCAGAGGTGGTGTGTCACGCTACAGGTTTCTTCCCCAAAGCACTAAACATCACCTGGCAGAAGGACGGAGAGGACGTGCATGTGGACGTGGAGCTCAGAGAGACGTTACCCAACCAGGATGGAAGCTTCCAGAAGAGAAGCATTCTGAAAGTCCCAGCTGAGGAGCTGCAGAAACACACCTACACCTGCGTCGTTCAGGACAGCAGCTTGGAGAAGGAGTTAGTGCGAGAAGTACCAAAAGGTCCAAAAGGAGCTGTAGAGAGTGAAAGCTGATTTCTTGCTGCAGCAGATAATAAAGACTCTGTACTGATTTAACAGGTGGAGGATCAGATGCAGGATCAGATACAGGATCAGATACAGGATCAGATGCAGGATCAGATGGAGGAACAGCTGGAGAATCACGAAGAGAATCAGATGCAGGATCAGATGGAGGACCAATTGCTATTCTGGTTGCTGTAGTTGTGGTTCTTGGCACCACCATTGCTGGAATTGTGGTCTGCAAAAAGACGAAGCTTGGTGAGAGGAGGAAGGAGGCAGATATGAAGTTTTCAGAGAACAGATTTACACTTTCTAATTCCTGAAAGGGGATCTGATGAATATTTTGCTTCTGTTTAAGTTGAACTGATAAATTAGATGAGACAATAAGCTGATATTGACTAATTGTCCTGTGAAAGTAAATCCAGTAGACAGATTTAATACTAACTGTCTGTCCATCATCTGTGTTACAGGCTTCAGACATGCTGTACCCAAACCCTGTAAGTGAACCTTTATGATCCATAAATGATGTTTAAAACCACTACATTATTTATATACAGTGTTTAGTCACTTTGTGATGGATGTGAATGTTCTTCCTCCAACAAAGTGTGACTATGTGCACCCGCACTGAGACGGAGCATGGGAAACGATTACTCAGAATTCCACAGTGAAAAATGGAGAGAAGAACCATTGGCTCAGTTGTGATCACGTGACACTCAAGTTCCTTATCCTTGGGAACCGGCAACGGCGGAGTTAGACCTCCGGCTGCGAGAAGTTACAGCATCACCCGGGAATCGAACCAGTGATCTCCGGATGATACGGCGGACAGTTTACCACTGCGCCACTCGGAGGCCCATCAGCCCAAGTTACTCTCAATCTAACTGTCGTTGATGGTTACAGAGTTTGTTGAAATAAATAAATGGTTAAAAGCTAAAAATAATCTGCTGATCTTTAATGTAATCAGTGATATTCTTCCTCTCCTAAACAGATATGAGCCGTCTTTGAGACTTGAATGAGATTTTAGACGATTTCTCAATATTCTCAAACGTGTCTCAGATATGGCTCATTACCTCTAAATTACCCATTTTGAAGGAACAGATGAAGTAAGTTAAGCCCCTTGCTAATTTTTATACTTTATTTTGATTTCTTAAATAAGCTCCTTTGTTGCATTAGTGTCCACAATGTTTAATTTATTTCATTTATATTGCTAACATTTCTGAGAACATCCTGTCCGCCAGTAGCAGACTTGAGTTTGTTGTAGAGTCTCCACAGTTCACTGAAACTAGTTTTGGGGAGTTCGTGTTTTACAATGTTACAAAGATATGAACCTAAAATGGTTTACTGTACAAGTTCTCTCAGGTTTTAGTACAGAATGTGACTATTCCCACAAGAAAAGATGTTAACATATAATGCTAAACAATTGATTTCAATGACATTGAAATTGTCAGTTACAAACTGTTTTACAAATTGTTTTACAGATCTTAAAACTGTTCTAAATGGTATATACACTATTTTACACAGTGTTTAATATTTTGATACCAGTGAAACATGAAATAAAAGCATGTTTAACACAAATGCATTATGTATTCATTTTAGAGATGTTCCGATACCATTTTTTCCCTCCCGATACCGATTCCGATACTTGGGCTCAGGGTATCGGCCGATACCGAGTACCGATCCGATACCTGGGTGTGTATCTGTACTGTGTGTGTGTGTGTGTGTGTGTGTATGTATGTATGTATGTATGTATATATATATATATATATATATATATATATTTCTTTTTTAAGTAAAATACTACTAGCCTGTGTAACGGGTTCGACCCTAAGTGCACGGGCGACACCATGAAACACGGACACGAGGCGAGGTCTTACAGGAAAAAGGGTCATTTATTTAGAAAAATGGGGAAGGAAAGGGTTAAAGGCTCTCTGCGGTCTTTTCCCCTTCGGCGGCAGGGATGCGAAGGCGGGCTCTACGCGGAAGTGAAGGTGCCACGGGAGCTCGCGCAACTCGTTCACGCGCTCCTCTCGCAGAGATCAAAGCCGCCCCCCCTTTTTAAAGTCTCTGGGGCGCATCACATCGCCCCGCTCTTGTGCCACTGTCTCTCATAAAATCCACCACGTCGCAAAGTCCAGCTTCCCAACAGTCAGACCCCGAGCTACACTCCCCGCTGTGTTTTATAGCGCCGATAGCTCATGGGCCGTTGCCTGATTCTGTGGCCCTGCTCCTTCACATACCTAAAGGGGGGGAGGCCACCTAACTAGTGAGCGAGGAGCAATATCAATTTGGGCGCACGCCCATCACAGGCGCACGCCGTGACACTCTGTAAGTAAGCTAAGCTAGCAAAGCTAGCGGGCATAAATAGGTTATGTTTAGGAAAATGGTATCGGATCGGTACGTGGACTCAAATACTCGCCGATTCCAGCTTTTTTTGTTGTATCGGCAGCATTTCCGATACCAGTATCGGAACAACCCTAATTCATTTCATTATAAAATGTTTTTTTATATTATGTAATTTTCCTTAATACATACGAGTACATTTTGTTTTAAAAAAACTAAAAAAGATTATTTAAAAAAAGATTTTTTTTACATGATTTTATTCAAGTAAATTAAAAACTGTTTAAAAATAATACGTGAAATTTTGTTACCATATTTTTTTAAGTAGATAGCACATAAGATTTTTTTAGTGTACACCTTAAAGAATCTATTAAAATTAAACTGGCAAATGGCAAACTTACTTTACATTCTGTACAAATTTCATTACCAATAAATAACTAAAATACAATATATAGAATTTTTTTTGAAGCAATGTAGAAAATAAATCACTAAACAAAAACAAAAATTTGCAGGTGACCCCAAACTTCTGAACCGTTCAAAAGTTTGGGGTCACTTCGAAATGTCTTTATTTTTGTTTAGTGATTTATTTTCTACATTCTACAACAATACTGCGGATTTCAAAACTATAGAATTAGGTAATTATGTAACAACAACAAAAACAACAGTTAGTTGCTATTTTAAGACACGTAGGGAACACCTAACCTATATAGTAAAGAGAAAATGATGCGCAACATTATGTATGCGCAGTAGTTTGTCCAGCTGAAGAATATACAACAAGCGTATACACCATTTCATTGCATTCCTTTGTCCTTTGGTTTCTAACTTAGTTTTAAAGAAAATTAGTTAACCTCACAAAAGAAAGTACCAAATAAACAACAGAAGTCTTACCTGGCTCCCTTACTAAATTAACGCATGAGAAAAAGATGATACAAAAATAAATGGCGTCCTCCTCCCTACTGCTCCAGATAAAATAAGTAAACAAAACAAAAGAACTCGAGTTCAAGAAAAGATTAGGAACAGGGCTGTAGCGATGACTGAAAGGATGACAATTGGTGAAGTTAGACTTAGCACAGGCTAACACCTTAGCACAAACAACAAGCTAACAAGTAGCATTAGCAATAGCACACAAGCTAGTGTCTAAGGCAGGAGAAAACAATAGTCTCTGGAGAGCTGATCAGAAAGCAGGAGGGCACCCTCTCCTAAGCTACTCTGCTCTACTCTGCCTGTCCACAATACTCCCTCCTCACGTCCTTCAGGTGTCTGTAGCCTTTCACTCCACAGAGCGCTCCTCGTTAGCCAATGTGGATCCAGCGGTGATTGGTGCAATTAGGCACAGGTGACCTACACCAAGCTGGCAGTGTGGTAGACGAGAAAACAAAAGGAGAGAAAAAAACACCAAAATACTGTAGCATGACAATTCATGTTTACAATATAATATAAACATAAAATAAATACGTCAGAGGACGTAACAGTCGTTGATCTTTTAACAATAATAATAATAATCATAATGAATAGAGAAAGTAGAGTCAAAGAAAAATCACTATTGAAACAAACGGAGGAGAGACGAGAAGAAAATTTAAAATAAAGATCCTGAACATAAAGTGGAATTGTGTTGCATGTGAGATTTTGAGTCTCTCGTTTGTGATTTTCTCTTAATTATGGTTGTTATCCTTTGAGTATTGTATGAAAATAAAAAAAGTGTGTACACGAAAACAAATGAATCTAATAAAGTTTAGTTTTTTTTATTGTAAATAAATTATATAAAAAATACAGCCGAATATGAAATGACTAAATGACTTTATTTCATTATTAAAATAAATAATTACGATAAATAATTACATGTTAAAGTAGCATTGATTATGAAATTAACAGAAATTATCAAACAACACACATTTTAGATTAAAACATTTCTATTGTGTATCCATCCATCCATCCATCCATCCATCCATTTTCTTCCGCTTATCCGAGGTCGGGTCGCGGGGGCAGCAGCTTCAGCAGGGATGCCCAGACTTCCCTCTCCCCGGCCACTTCTTCCAGCTCTTCCGGGGGGGATCCCAAGGCGTTCCCAGGCCAGCCGAGAGACATAGTCCCTCCAGCGTGTCCTGGGTCTTCCCCGGGGTCTCTTTCCGGTGGGGCATGTCCGGAACACCTCACAAGGGAGGCGTCCAGGGGGCATCCTAAATAGATGCCCAAGCCACCTCATCTGGCTCCTCTCGATGCGGAGGAGCAGCGACTCTACTCTGAGCCCCTCCCGGATGACTGAGCTTCTCACCCTATCTCTAAGGGACAGCCCAGACACCCTGCGTAGGAAACTCATTTCGGCCGCTTGTATTCGCGATCTTGTTCTTTCGTCACTACCCACAGCTCATGACCATAGGTGAGGGTAGGAACGTAGATCGACCGGTAAATTGAGAGCTTGGCCTTTTGGCTCAGCTCCTTCTTCACCACAACGGACCGATACAGAGCCCGCATCACTGCAGACGCTGCCCCGATCCGCCTGTCGATCTCCCGCTCCATTTTACCCTCACTCGTGAACAAGACCCCGAGATACTTAAACTCCTCCACTTGGGGCAGGATCTCACTCCCCACCCTGAGAGGGCACTCCACCCTTTTCCGGCTGAGGACCATGGCCTCAGATTTGGAGGTGCTGATTCTCATCCCAGCCGCTTCACACTCGCCTGCGAACCGATCCAGTGAGAGCTGTAGGTCGCAGGATGATGAGGCCAACAGAACAACATCATCTGCAAAAAGCAGTGACCCAATCATGAGCCCACCAAACTGTACCCCCTCAACGACCTGGCTGCGCCTAGAAATCCTGCCCATAAAAATTATGAACAGGATCGGTGACAAAGGGCAGCCCTGTCGGAGTCCTACTCTCACCGGAAACAGGTCCGACTTACTACCGGCAATGCGGACCAAGCTCCGACACCGGTCGTACAGGGAATCCGATATCCCATACTCCCGGAGTACCCCCCACAGGACTCCCCGAGGGACACAGTCGAATGTCTTCTCCAAGTCCACAAAGCACATGTAGACTGGTTGGGCAAACTCCCATGCCCCCTCCAGGACCCTGCTAAGGGTGTAGACCTGGTCCACTGTTCCGCGACCTGGACGAAAACCACACTGCTCCATCTGAATCCGAGGTTCGACTATTTGACGGACCCTCCTTTCCAGGACCCCTGAATAGACTTTCCCGGGGAGGCTGAGGAGTGTGATCCCTCTGTAGTTGGAACACACTCTCCGGTCCCCCTTCTTGAAGAGGGGGACCACCACCCCAGTTTGCCAGTCCAGAGGCACTGTCCCCAATGTCCATGCAATGTTGCAGAGACGTGTCAACCATGACAGCCCTACAACATCCAGAGCCTTGAGGAACTCCGGGCGGATCTCATCCAACCCCGGGGCCCCGCCACCACGGATCTTTTTGATCACCTCGGCGACCTCGGCCCCAGAGATGGAAGAGTCCACCTCTATGTCCCCAGACCCTGCTTCCTCATCGGAAGGCATGTTGGTGGAATTAAGGAGGTCTTCGAAGTACTCCCCCCCCCCGACCTACAACGTCCCGAGTCGAGGTCAGCAGCGCACCATCCCCACTATACACTGTGTTGATCATGCACTGCTTTCCCCTCCTGAGACGCCGGATGGTGAACCAGAATTTCTTCGAAGCCGTCTGGAAGTCATTCTCCATGGCCTCCCCAAACTCCTCCCACGCCCGGCTTTTTGCCACAGCAACCACCGAAGCTGCATTCCGCTTGGCCTGCCGGTACCTATCAGCTGCCTCCGGAGTGCCACCAGCCAAAAAGGCCCAGTAAGACTCCTTCTTCAGCTTGATGGCATACCTCACCGCCTCGACAATGGAGGCGCGGAACATAGTCCATTCAGACTCAATGTCCCCCACCTCCCCCAGGACGTGGTTGAAGCTTTGCTGGAGGTGGGAGTTGAAGCTCGTCCTGACAGGGGACTCTGCCAAACGTTCCCAGCAGACCCTCACAACACGTTTGGGTCTACCAGGCCTGACCGGCATCCTACCCCGCCAACGAAGCCAACTCACCACCAGGTGGTGATCAGTTGACAGCTCCGCCCCCCCTCTCTTCACCCGAGTGTCCAAGACATGTGGCCGCAAGTCCGACGATACGACCACAAAGTCGATCATCGAACTGCGGCCTAGGGTGTCCTGGTGCCAGGTGCACATATGGACACCCTTATGCCTGAACATGGTGTTCGTTATGGACAATCCATGATGAGCACAGAAGTCCAATAACAAAACACCGCTCTGGTTCAGATCGGGGGGGCCGTTCATCCCAATCACGCCCTTCCAGGTCTCACTGTCATTGCCTACGTGAGCACTGAAGTCCCCAGGAGGGACGCTCTCTAGCACCCCCTCCAGAGACCCCAAAAAGAGCGGGTACTCCAAACTGCTGTTCGGCGCATAAGCGCAAACAACAGTAAGGATCCGTCCCCCCACCCGAAGGCGGAGGGAGGCCACCCTCTCGTCCACTGCGGTGAACCCCAATGTACAGGCCCCGAGCCGGGGGGCAATAAGTATGCCCACACCTGCTCGTCGCCTCTCACCGGTGGCAACTCCAGAGTAGAAGAGAGTCCAGCCCCTCTCAAGGAGACTGGTTCCAGAGTTCAAGCTGTGCGTCGAGGTGAGTCCAACTATATCTAGCCGGAACTTCTCAACCTCACACACTAGCTCAGGCTCCTTCCCCGCCAGAGAGGTGACATTCCACGTCCCTAGAGCCAGCTTCTGCAGCCGAGGATCAGACCGCCAAGGCCCCTGTCCTCTGCCACCGCCCAGCTCACACTGCACCCGACCTTTTTGGCCCCTCCTACAGGTGGTGAGCCCATGGGAAGGGGGACCCACGTTGCCTCTTCGGGCTGTGCCTGGCCGGGCCCCATGGGTGCAGGCCCGACCACCAGGCGCTCGCCATCGGGCCCCACCTCCAGGCCTGGCTCCAGAGGGAGGCTCCAGAGGGAGGGAAAACGTTTTCCAATGGTTGTACTCGTCATAAGAGGTCTTTTGAACCACTCTTTGTTCCCTCACCTAGGACCAGATTGCCATGGGTGACCCTGCCGGGGGCATGAAGCCCCCGACAACATAGCTCCCAGGATCATTGGGACACGCAAACCCCTCCACCACGATAAGGTAGTGGTACAAGGAGGGGTTCTATTGTGTATCAGACTTTGTGTTTCAATTGAACTTTTCATTAAAATATCACTTTCTTCTTTTTATCATTAATTCCATCTACATTGAAAGTCTTTGGTGCAACCTGTTGTTAGGAGGTGATAAAAATTGTTAATGCTTCCATAAATGCGATAATAATAATGACGCATTCCTCTTAAAATTAAAGACGATGATGAACCGAATTATATCCAAAGAGGCTATAAGCAGCCATTGCTGTCCTCTACTAAGCAACCAAGTGGTTGTTTCAGATTTGCATTGGTGTAGATTTGGGAGTAAATTCGGCTCAGTGGAATGGAGACTTTATCTTTATATTTTTAGGATTCCTCTTTACTGATGCTTCCTCATCCTCACCATGCCTGAGTGATTATAATAAAATTCTTAATGCTTAATTCTTAATTCATTCATTCATTCATTCATTTTCTATACCGCTTAATCCTGTGTTCAGGGTCGCGGGGGACCTGGAGCCTATCCCAGGAGACTTCGGGCACTAGGCGGGGTACACCCTGGACAGGGTGCCAATCCATCGCAGAGCACTCACACATACACACACTCACACACCCAATCACACACTACGGGCAATTTGGGAACGCCAATTAGCCTAACCTGCATATCTTTGGACTGTGTGAGGACCCGGAGAAAACCCACCAAGCACGGGGAGAACATGCAAACTCCATGCACACAGAGACGGGAATCGAGCCTGGCCGGGGAATCGAACCCAGACCCTGGAGGTGCAAGGCGACAGTGCTAACCACTACACCACCGCGCCGCCAAACATGCCACATTTAATTCTTAATGATTTAGCATTTATCCTGTCATCTGTCTGTAAATGACAGCCTATCCCAGGATGCTTATGGTACAAGGCAGCGTATACTGTATGTGAAAATGTAGTCAGATTTACCTCATTTTTGGATGAGTCATGACCTACTGTAAAGCAAAGCAACAGAAAGAAAATTATTATTATGATTATGATTATTATTATTATTAGTAGTAGTAGTAGTAGTATTAGTAGTAATATGTCTGTAATGATTCATAGTCATCCAGTTGAGGTGGAAGTTAAGTCATGTCAGATTTCTTTCTTGTTAGGTACTGTATAAACATTTCACTTATTGTATCATCCAAGTATTTTTCTTTAGCCGGAGGTAAGTTGGTAAGTTCCTTATATTTGAGTTTTCCAATGTCAAAGGATCCTCCGCTGTCTGAAAAGGCTCGTTACATGAACAATGGAGAAGGTGAGAGTAGAAGGGAGATTCATTAGAGAGTGGGAGGAAGAAACAGTAATAGAGAGAGATTAGGGAGAATCGTTAAGGGGTAATGACCAGAGACAGAGTAATGGAGGCTCTCTTGGTGGACTTGTAAAGAGGTTTTGATCTTCCTGTAGATGGACACAGGTTGTGCCTGAGACCTCCACCTCTCCTTAGAGAAGGACTTTTCACTTGGATGAAGATGTCTTCTTTCACCCCTATCTCAAACCATCTACCTTCCCTCTCCAAAATTCGTACATTCTTATCCCACTCTCTAATGACTCTTTCTTTTACTCTCATTGTCTCCACTGTTCAAATAAACATGACTTTTCAGACAGGGGAGGATCCTTTGACCATGGAGGACTCAAATATGAGGAACTTACCTCAGACTGAAGAAGCTACTTGGATAAGTAGTGAAACTTATCTACCTAACAAGAAAGAAGTCCAGACATGACGCAGCTTCCAGATTAGTAGCAATAGCAGCAGTAGAAGTTATAGCAGCAGTAGTACAAGAGTAGTAACCTAAAATGACTAAACGATTGGTTATGTACATTCTTTTTTGTAGTTAAATGCCTCACTGTTGAACCCGTTAATGCCAAATGAAAGTAGCTTTATTTACAGTTTCTGTAGCAGGGTTTAATTTGTGCAGGACCACACTCCTTGACCTCCTAGATTTGGGTACCTATTTGGTTAGCTCCACCATATTTTTTATCACTGATAAAATATGGAAATAAGTTTTATATAATATTTAATGCTATCTGTCATGTTATAATTATTTGGGGGCATACCAAGCGGGATAACCCCAAAGGGATAACCAGAGCTTCCCTTCCAGACACATTGCTTAACATATACATTGATTAATGTATATGGGGTTCAAGAAATATGACATCAGCACTATGACATCATAGCTCTGATAACACTGATGTTTTAATAGTGCTGATGTTCTAATCATGCTAATGTTATGTGAAGAGCCCTATTGTTTATTTAAGGATTATTATTTAGGGTCCAAGCTCTGGGACATTCGGACTATGATGTCATAGCTCTGATGTAAAAAAAAATGGAAATCTGTATAAAATGTGAAAAAAAAATCAGAATTACTAATATGTAATATGTGTTTTGTACATAATAATTTCATGTTTCCAAGATGAACATGAATATATCATATTGTATTTGCATGAAATTCAACAACTTAACATGTATTAGACTCAATCATGTTGAGATAAACTAAAGAGATCTTGTCACTATGAAAACCGGAAATAGAGCAAACATCGCGAGAAGAGAACACAGTTGAGAAGACAAACGTTTGGCAGGCGTGTGGAAAAGGTAAGCAGGAATTAATTCCCATCTTTCTAAATAGAAATGAAATATTGAACATAAATGTCACCTGCGATGTTTAGTCACATTATTTTGGTTTAAGCTATTTCTTGTATTTTTAATTACACTTAAAATACCGACGGTTATATACGCGTGCTTAATCTGCGGTTCGGTTCTGGTTTCGGTCGGTTCACATGAGTTGTGAAGCGAGAGGAGCAAAGTATAAATATTGTTCATTTGCTAAATTAAGTATCATGAATTTTAATTGAATATCTATCTCTGTATTTTTTCACAGCAGTTTGTGACTGAAAGTGTGTCTGCATCTGACTTCAGGAGTTTCCTGACCAACGTATCTAACGGTCATATTTAAAAGTCATAACATACAGTTAAGTACAAAACGTTTAAATTTTTTTTCTATGATTAATACTTATTTGTGGTGTTTTATGTTTTCCGTTCTTTTCAAATTGAGACCTCATTTGCAAGTTGCTGCTGATGTAAAACAGGGTTTTTATTAAATAATTGGGCTTTCCAAGATGGCGCCGGTGAGGTCGGCTGCCGTCACGACTGCTCTGACCATCTTTTCTTTTTTTTGTTTTTTAAGTTAGTTTACAGTGTTTTAAAAACGGCAAAATCACCACCATTGAGTACATTAGGTATGATAGAGACACTCTTGTTTCTATTGGTATACAATGTACTCACAATTCGACGTTTTTACCTCCGGATCCAAGCTGGCCGAGTGAGATCCTGAAGGAGAATAATGGACGCGACGCGAAGCGGCGGTCCCAAGGGAAACGAGCCGGCATCAGGAACAGGCTGAGAGCTCGTGCATACCGCACACCTCTGCCTAGCATCCTGCTCGCCAACGTCCAGTCACTGGAAAGCAAACTCGATGACCTCAGGGCCAGGATAAAGTTCCAGAGAGACATTCGGGACTGCAACCTCCTCTGCTTCACCGAGACATGGCTGAACCCAGCGGTGCCAGACCACGCCATTCTTCTCGGTTCACCGCATGGACAGGACGCGGGACTCTGGGAAGTCAATGGGAGGCGGCGTGTGTTTAATGGTGAACAACAGCTGGTGCAACAGCGCGAGCATTGTTCCTCTTACACGCTCCTGCACACCAAACTTGGAACTACTGTCCATCATATGTCGCCCTTTTTATCTTCCATGGGAGATCACATCGGTCATAATCAGTACCGTTTATATTCCACCACAAGCGGACACAGACAAAGCCTTATGCGACCTGCATGAGGCACTTTCACAACAACAAACGCAACACCGGGAAGCGCCGAACTTTTACTGTATAAGCACATCACCTGGGGCGAAAGGACACTGGACCATTGTTATACTACGGACAAAGACGGTTTCAAGGCGCAATCTCGTCCAGCGTTTGGAAAATCCGACCATGCCGCCATCTTCTTCATGCCAAAATACAAACAAAGGCTGAAACAGGAAGTTCCGGTTCAGAGCAAGGTCGCGCGCTGGACAGACCAATCGGTGGCCGCGTTACAGGACGCACTCGATGACGCAGACTGGAACATGTTCAGAAACAGCTCCGATGACGTCAGCATGTTTATGGAAGCGGTTGTGGGATTCATTGGGAAGCTAGCAGATGATACTGTGCAGAAAAAGACTATCAGAACGTTTCCCAACCAGAAGCTGTGGGTGGATAAAACCATCCGCGACGCTCTGAGATCTCGCACCGCTGCCTACAACACAGGACTTGCGTCTTGGGGACATGAAACCATACAAGGCTGCGTCATATAATGTACGGTGAAAGAGGCAAAGCAGCGCTACGGGAGAAAACTAGAGTCACAGCTTCAACAGAGTGACTCTAGGAGCCTGTGGCAGGGATTAAGGACAATTACGGATTATAAAGCACCAACAACCGGTATGACGAACGCGGGCGCGACTCTGGCAGACGAGCTCAACACTTTCTATGCTCGCTTCGAGGCTGCAGCTAAAGACGCTAGTGATGCTAATGCTAACGACGCTAATGCTAGCGGCGCTAATGGCTGCAGACAGGAAGACACTGCCAGCACCGGAAGCGTGTTAATAATCACCGAGCACGATGTGAGGAGAGCCTTCATGAGAGTGAACATCAGGAAAGCAGCAAGACCAGACTGCATCTCATGCCGTATTCAGACCAGCTAGCACCTGTGTTCACTGAGATATTCAACATCTCTTTATCTCAGTCGGTAATCCCCACATGCTTCAAAGAGTCCATCATTGTTCCTATTCTAAAGAATCCCCATCCTGCTTCCCTCGATGACTATTGCCCTGTAGCCCTCACCTCAGTAGTGATGAAGTGCTTTGAACGCCTGGTCAGAGACTTCATCATTTCTTCACTACCGGACACACTCGACCCATTACACTTTGCATACCGCACAAACCGTTCCACAGACGATACAATCTCACATCTTCTCCACACATCACTCACTCACCTGGACACTAGGAAAGGGAATTATGTAAAAATGCTCTTCATCGACTACAGCTCTGCATTTAATACCATAATTCCATCCACACTCACCACCAAACTGGAGCACCTGGGACTCAGCTCATCTATATGTCGGTGGATCTCCAATTTTCTGACTGGCAGACCACAGGCAGTAAGGATGGGCGGACATGTCTCAGCCTCCCTCACTCTCAGCACTGGAGCCCCCCAGGGTTGTGTTCTGAGTCCCCTGCTGTACTCATTGTACACCTACGACTGCGTGGGCACTACCAACTCTAGCGCCAGCATCAAGTTTGCTGACGACACTGTCGTGGTTGGCCTGATCACGAACAACGATGAAACGGCCTACCTGGAGGAGGTTGGAAATCTGGAGAACTTGTGCCAGAGAAACCATCTCCTTCTGAACGTCAGCAAGACAAAGGAGCTGATAGTGGACTTCAGTACAAAGCAGGAGAGGAACTACCAGACCCCCATCATCAATAGGAGCCCAGTGGAGAGAGTGGACAGCTTCAGATACCTCGGTGTTCACATCACGCAGGACCTGTCATGGTCCTGTCACATCAACACCGTGGTGAAAAAGACCCGGCAGCGCCTGTACCACCTCAGGCGCTTGAGAGACTTCAGACTGCTTCAGACTCCAAGGTACTCAGGAATTTCTACTCCTGCACCATAGAGAGCATCCTGACGGCAAACATCACGACCTGGTTTGGGAACAGCACCATGCAGGACAGATGAGCTCTACAGAGGGTGGTGCGATCAGCTGAGCGCATCATCCGCACCGAGCTCCCTGACCTGCACTCGATCTACAGCAAGCGGTGCTGGTCCAAGACCAGAAAGATCGTGAAGGACCTCAGCCATCCCAACAATGGACTGTTCTCTCTGTTGTGGTCTGGGAAGCGATTCTGCTCCCTGAAGGCCAACACAGAGAGACTGAGGAGGAGCTTCTTCCCACAGGCGATAAGGTCTCTCAATCACACCACCACACAGGACTAATAACATCTTTTAAACATTGACTGGACAATCATGGACACATTCATACACACTTGCATTACATATTTATATATCTGGACAAGACACTTTAAGAAGTCACTTTTTATGCATATTTGCACAACCACTGCCACTTTCAAATTTTATATATATAAATTTTTTTATATATTTCTATATTTTGTAATATTTTTATCATGCCTTACTTGTACAGTTTATCGTACTAGTTAAGTTTATTTTCTTTAGTATTTCTTTTTATTCATATTTATTCCTTACGTATAAGCTTTATTTTATTTTATTTTTAAGGTCACATAAGCATTTCACTGCATTTCGTACTGTGTATGACTGTGGATGTGACAAATAAAATTTGAATTTGAAATATAAAATATAAAATAAAAATCTCTGTTTTATCCCGTTTGTCTCATGCTTCCTTCCTTCACAGAATCTTTTTAAATTAAAATTACTGTAAGTGCCATATCGTACTTGTTATGAATTTGTTGTTGTGTTTATTTTACTTGTTGTTATTTCATTTATTCTACCTTGTTCTATTCATTAGTAAAGCACTAAGCATTAAGTTTGTTATATAAGCCATAAGCTTTAAATTTCTAAGTTATGCATCCATTTTGATAATCGTAAGTTGGTCTGTGATGTCATTCTACTATTACATGCATTTGTGTGACTGTCATATGTTAGAGAGTTCAGTTTAGATGTGGAAGGCTACGGAAACCGTAAGCTAACGTAAGCTGGGAATGTAAGATACAACAAGAGTGTTGTTATATACCTAAGCCAAGACTGTAATTTACAAGATACAGCAAATAGGTTGTTGTAAAAGTCAGAGATTTGCAAGATGCAGCAACTGGTGTCTGTAATCACAGTGGATTTACTCAAGACGACTGTATGAAGTGTTGATTCTTTGATGCTGACAAAATAAACTACAAGAGACAAAGAGATCATCGGACTTCAGTTCTTGTGAGTAAATGATCAAACCAAAGCTACGCGTCAAAACTCGTGAAAAAATATGACCGCATCTACATAAAGTCAAAAGCTTTCCGCTGTTTGAACGAAAACAAGTGAACGCTGAAAGGGTAAGTAAAAGAGAATAGCGCGCCTTGAACTTCACCATGCCGAACAACAAGGACAATGCTCCCAGCACTTGGCTGGGGAGCCTAACGGCGCTCTACGAGACGAACAGAAAGAACCTCAATGAGGCGCTGGATGCAAGAAAAGGCAAGCGAATTCGACTGAATTCAATGTCTACTGCATTAAAGACACCTATGAACTATGCACACGAACACAAACACGATCAGGTCGCTTGCGGCGCACCTGAGGCTCAAGGCCGCACAGAATTCATAGCTAAGGTGGGTCGCTGGAATAGCGGACACCAAGGACATTAAGGGCCACTCTGTGACGTTGCGAATACGGGAAGATGTCTCGCCGGGCGTCAGCGTGTCACGTATAACGGCAGCATCCAAAAGGTCTGTAACTTCTACATCATCCTCAGCCCGAATAAAGAAAGCGGAAGCCAACAGAGCAGCCTTGTTGATTACAGTAGCAGCCTTAGCAGAACGGCGGGCGATAGAACAAAAAGAGGCAGAATTAAAGGCTGATAAAGAAAGGTTGGAATTAGAAACTGCGCTCGCAATTGTCGACGCTGAATTACAGGCTTATCAGGGTCATGAAAAACGACAGCCAGCATCAAAGAGCGGAGTCATCGACCCGAGCTGCCCGAGCAGCCCGCCTTGGACGGGCCACAAACCTGAATATGACAGCCGACGAAAGCCGGTAAGAGAGAGCAAGTGCGCACTCAGCGAATCGAGCAGCGCGTTCCCGAGCAGCGCGCACCCTCACCTTTCCAACTCAACAGGTAACAGCCGAGCGGAGCCTGCGAACGAGAGCGCAGTCACTTGTAACGCTTCGATTTATTATTAAACCGTTTGTTACAAAAATTACGGATTCGGGAACCAAAATATGGGCTGTTTAATTCTACTTCCGGTATTGCGCAACCGCGGCAGGACAAATACGACGTGACACAAAACAATTGTAATAAATTAACCCAAGTGTATTATACAAAAAGAATAAAGAAATAAACAAACACGGTGCACCACAAACCAATATATACAAATATAATACAACTATAAATAGTGTGTGTGATGTATGCGGGTGGGTGTGTGTGTGTGTGATAGTCCAGAGTCTGAAAAAACGGCAATTGGGGTGAAATGATGAATTGGAGAGATGGTTCGATCTCACCAGAAAACGATGGTAGGTCTTGGAGATTGAGAAACGGAATGAGCTGGGTACTGAATGAAATTAACACAGGGTAATCCACAAACAGGCTCTCAGCTTTCAAAAACATGCAGCGCGCTGTCCTCATCTCTCCGTGCCGGCTACCTCGCCGGTTCCGGCTTTATGCCGGCACACGTGACCCATGTCAATTCCGGGTTCCCTTGCGTTGCGATCGCGCATGCGCGGGAACTTGCCCGGTGACCAAACCACTGTCAATGGGGAAAAGAGAAACCACTAGGGCACACCTTCGGCCACAGGTGAGCAGCATTAGCTCCACGACCATTTCTCCACGAATCTCACAGAACAGGAGATATTAAATGTTCTTACACAAATTGTCTTCAGTCAAAATGGAAAGGAAACTCATCTACCCTGTGCGTGTGTGTGCAGGAGATCATACACTACAGAGGATGTTCGGCTGTGAGCATGATGATGACGGCACCACTAGAGGACACGATCAGTATGGTTATGATGGTGAAGATTTCATCAGTCTGAATCTGAGACCTGGAACCTGGACTGCAGATAATAATAAAGCCAAGAGTTTTATAAACCACTGGGATCCTAAAGGTGATGAGGCTAAACACTGGAAAGACTTTGTGGAGACTGACTGTATTGATCAGTTAAAGAAGATTGTGTCTTACGGCAACAAGACTCCACAGAGGAAAGGTATGTGTGTGTGTGTGTGTGTGTGTGTGTGTAATCCTTTTTTATTGTACCCTGTAATTGTGAGTAATACATGCAGTGGTTTGGTCTTGGACCAGGTTATATTTAAGTGTAAACGGTGCTGATTGATTGACAAGATGAACTCATTGACTGAGTGACCTGCAGGAGATCATCACATCTCAAAACCTGCCAGTAGTCGCTCAGCTGTACAGCTGTGTTAGCTAATGTTACCTAATGAACATCAGGAGGCAGCAAAATGATTTAAAGGGAAATTGTAATGTTATAGCAGCCAATTCAAAACCACATACAAGCAACAAAGTGTAGAAGAATATTAATGTGGGGTTATAATGATAAGATCACACTGAGGGAGAATAAAGTCATTAAAATCATCACCTGTGGTAAACTATTTACTAGTGTCTTGTCAGGAGGTTATGTGGAAAAACTTCAAGGTGCATTAATGAGGTAATAATGATGAACAAAGCTTTATGAAGTAGTCACGTGTTCTAATCAGACAAAAGTATAACTTATGACCTTACAGTAGATTTTGTAGTGTTTAAAATCTTATTCTGAGTAACTTTAGATACATTAACTGTGTTTCATACAGCAGGTGTGTTAACTTCCTTAATATGTGTGTTTGTATCTACAGTAAATCAATAAATGAAACATACACAGGCATTTTAGTGAAACAAAACGTCAATTATGTTTATACTATTTTAAATTATACACTATATAGAACTATAAGGAAATACAAACGTTCTGAAGTAAAAGATAATAGCAATAAAAAATTTTTAACGAAAACTTTTAAATTTTATTTGAAATAAAAATAAAAACAGTTTGCAATTAAACTATAAACTAATTTAAATTTAATTTAAAATAAAAATAGAAAACTAATTAAAACTAATTAAAACATAACTTAAAATAAAAATAAAACAGTTTAAGATATTAGATAAACATAAAATAATGCAGTCGGTTTGGACGTAGCACAGTGCTCATTGAATAAATGCACAGCTAAACAGATGAGTTTTGAGTCTTGATTTAAATGTGATTAATGTTTTGGATCTTCTGGACCTGGTTCCAACTGCGGGCAGCAGTTCACCCTTGTTTTGTGTGAACTCTTGGTATTTCTAACTGACTCGATCCTAATGATCTGGGCCCAGTTTCTCGAAAGCTTCTTATCGCTAAGTAGTTCTTAAGTCGTACCTTAACCTCACTCTTAACTTTATGGCGCATTTCCCGAAACGTTCTTACGCTAAGTATCTCTTAGCTAAGTCACACGTTCGTAAGGTTGGTCTGGACCAACCTTAATTCATACAGTACTTAGCGTAGTTTCAGGTCGAGACACTAGTCGCCGCCACTGAGCAGCAGTCTTTATAAACCAGCGGTGTATGCAAACACATTATGGCACGTTATCAAAGTCGTATTAATGATGGAATATACTGTAGACCTGTTTAAGTTTTTTATTTTATTTTATATCAGAACTAATAGAGTGACTTTTAATTAGCCTATATCATAATGTGACTAACGCATTAAAATTGCCAATCACAATTAATATTAAACAGGTGGCGAACAATTAGGCAGCGATACTGCGCGGTGTTGTGTTAAACTGAAGACGGCGCGGTCCGTGGAGCCGTGTGGGTCATGTACATTTTTCCTTTAGACAAAACTTCAGCCCTTTTCATATTTTCCCCGTGGTCGTTATTTAAAAAAAAATATATATAAATAAAAGTTTTGCTTTCCAAGGCAACAGATTATGGAGCTTCTTGAGCTGCTCAGACCTGCGCGTGCCAGACCAACGCCTCGTACTTACTGTACTGTACTGTACTTACTGTACACTCCCCGTCCCGATGTCCAGCTGCTCGCTGCTTTTTGTTTAAAATATGTTTCATTGATCATTAGCCATTATCCATAACTTTATGGGTTTTTCTTTTGACACGTTTTATTTTTATGACATTTGATTTAGTTAAATGAGAAAATAACCTTGGGAGTTTCAAACCCCGCATCCATTCATTTTTCTGGGTGATTGTAATGTTTAATACCCCTACAGTATTCACTTATGCGGTTTGGCTCGCTGTGAGATGCGGTGTGTTATACCCCTATCTCACCTGCGCGGGCTCGCGCTGTGGCCGTAGGCTTGATCATGATTCACCCCGAGTTTTGCGCTGTGATTACGTTTCCATCTTTCCGCGTGAAAAATTCAACGTTTAGTTTTTTGCTGGTCCTCGCGGAAGCTTGCAGACTTTGCAGAACTTCGCGGTATGTTAAAGGAACGTCTCGGGCAATCGCGGCAGCTCACGGAGATGAGTCAGGCCACACAGGTGAGAGAGGGGTATTAGGCAACGTGATCCGCCTCGAGTGACCGGCGCCCATGTTAAACATGTTTATTTTTTTTGCATGGTAAAATGGAAACGTAATAACAGCACCAAAACTCGCGCCGAATCATAATGAACCGCACTTACGGCCCCGCGTGTGAGATAGAGGTATTAAACCTCCACTCTGTCATCTCATCGTATTCATTCCATAAGTGCGCTATACAACCCCAACAACTGACACTTCACATTGTTTCTGAAGCTGGTGAAGAGTGTTATCAGCTGTTTGTCAATCAACTATGATTGGATACCCGGTTCGTTTCACGGCCACATGTTACATGAAAATATTATATATTATATTATTATATAAATTAATATTAATTCATATATTTGTCTATTATGGCATGTTATTGTTAAGTTAACACATGTCGAAATAAACGTTATTAAAAGAATTTAGTGCAATGTTTAATTTGCATAGAAAGTGCCGTCTTTCTTAACCCTGTCATGCAAAAGGAGTGAAAAATCGATTCCTGAGCCACCGATGTCCGCTAATTCAGGACCTTCACTGTAGACAGCGCCGCGTAACGTCGGACGGAAGAGGCAGCGACTTAAGAAGACTCCTAAGAGACAGTTCGAGAAATACACTTAGAAAAGTTATCACTTAACGTAAGATATATCTTAAGAGTCTACTTAGCGCGCGAATAGTGTGCGTTATCGAGAAACCGGGCCCTGAGTGGTCTGTTAGGTTTATATTCAGTGAGCATATCTGTAATGTATTTAGGTCCGAGGCCATTAAGTGATTTATAAACAAGTAAAAGTACTTTAAAATCTATCCTAAATGTTACAGGAAGCCAGTGTAAGGACCTGAGGACTGGTGTGATGTACTCAGATTTTCTGGTTCTAGTTAGAATCATGGCAGCAGCGTTCTGGATGAAACAAACACACACACACACCATTTTATCAATTCTTGGTAATATCATTAATCATATTTTGTTAACACTTCTAGTCTAACTGCATCTCAAAAGCCACACAAACACTTTAACACTTATGGACAGACTTGTGTGTATATAATTGGACTACAGTATGAGTTACTAGTATGAATGTTATCTGTGTGTTATTTAGCAGAGAGGGCGAGTTTCAGCACGGATCAGGGAGTCTGGGGGAAAAAAGCATTTGCATGAGAGCCTGAGAGTCTGAGAGTGAAAGGTTTTAACTATTAAACACTTGTGTAAGATTAGAGAAGACGATCAGGGTTAAGACAAGTATCCAGTTATTATTATTGCTTGATGTTACCAGTCACCCCTCGATACACTTACCGACTCTGACCCGAGAGAGAGAAACACAACTGCACACACAATGTGTCTGAATTCCTGTTTATTACAGTTTATTTAGTTGTTAAATAAGTTACACACCTGTGTGTGTTAGTGTTCACATGAAGGGGCGTGTCTGAGAGAGTCGGTACACTAACACTAGTAGCAGGTAACAAACCTGTTGTTTGACTTTTAAACACCAGTTATGTCCGGCAGAACACACTGACCCCACACACACTAAGTGTAAGTTGTGCTGTAAGACATTTGACATTACAGACGTGGGTGAGGTTACACATGTCGGATACACGAACAGGGAAAAACACGAAACAGAGGCTGCAGCACCACAATGCACACCGGCGAGTTTGTTATTTATGTGATGGTTAAACCTTTAAATGAGTCGTCTGTTCATAAGTGCTGAAATTCAGGCGGGACACCAGTGTGGTCCACCGTGATGGTATACATACTGGAGACGCTGATTCAGTTATAAACCACGATTCTTTTGTGTAGTGATTCACCCAACACATTTACTCCAAAATTTTATTATTATTATTTTTGTAATTATTATTCCATTTATAATGGAGATGAACCGGTCGATCGGCCAGTGACCGGAATAGTCTGGTTTTCAGTGTGATTGGTCGTGACTGGTGATCAGATGATCAGCCTCAGATATAAACGACTCCGAGCGCAGAAGTGGAGCAACAGAAACACATTTTCATGGTGTTACATTATCAACAATCACATGTTAAAAGTCTCCAATCTGCCTTTAGGTCCAAACTCTGAGCAAATTAGTCTCAAATCCACTCACACACTTAAATCAGTCTCACAATAACACACGTGTAAGTTAGTGGAAATCAAGCACGTAAGAAATCCTTTGTGGATTCTAATAGCGCTTGTGGACGCTCAGCTTGTCCTGTTGAGTTTTGAGACTTTTAAGACATTTGAGGCCGTAAAATGTGTTTTTATAATCCTGCAGGTCACGCTCTAAACTATACACACATTTTCATCCTGTGTGGTGGAACTGACGTATTTACTCAGGTTGTTTAGAGATAATAATGGAGGATGGCTGAGATACCTGCTGCTCTGTAACGATGTTGTTGTTCTTCTTCTTTTGGCTTCTCCAATCAAGGGGTCGCCACAGTTAATCATCTGATCCACATTTAGCTTTTTGTTTATTTTAATCTGTAGTTAAACATTAAATGCTGGTACAGTAAAACCTGAGATTGTGAATAACTCCGTCTTTTGCAAGATGAGCAAATGAATTATTTTCAAATAAATTTTAACTTAATAAACGAGCGGGGTCTTGATATACAAGTAGTACACATGCACTTTGTCTCCCAAGTGTCACAGAGCCAATGGTTCTGGGTGTCCCATGTTCAGTCTCAGTGCGCCTGCATCACTCGTATAGTCAACATCTGTGTGCGTGTGTACTGTTTATTATAACATTGTGACTGTGTGTGTGCGCACATAAAGCATTTTCTTTCATTTTCTGTTCAAGTCTAGTGACTGTTCTTTAGTAACTACAACAGCAGCCCTCAGGAAGGAAAAAAAAAGTTGGAGCAGTGTGGGAGATAAATCTGATTACTACTGACAGACACACAGACAGACACGATGTATATCATTGTATGTGTGTGTGTGTGTGTGTGTGTGTGCATAAAGCTAAAGCAAGCGTCATTAGAGAGGTTCCTTGTTAAAGATTCAGAATCTCACTGAGAGTCTCAGTGATTCCATTTGTGTGTGTGTGTGTGTGTGTGTGTTTGTGTGTGTGTGTGTGTGTGTTTAGCAGTATTTGAAGTTAGTTTGTAGTGTTTAAATGCTGTGCTTGGTGTTTAAGTGAGAAAACTAATGTTATAAGGAACAGAATACATTTAATTACTTGTGTTTAAATCACTACTGAAGCTGTTGAATCAAGATATAAAACTTTGCAGTTATGGCTTATTTTTTATTTTATTTTTTTTTAGTTTAAGGTATTAAAATTGTATGAAAATTGTAAAAAGTATAATATCGGGTCGGGATATTTATAACATTGTGATTTTTACAGAATCTCAGTATTAATTGAATTAGATCCTACAGTAGGTATCGTGATGTTGTATTGGGAGGTGACTGGTGATTCCCATCTCTAGTACAGATCACATTCCACATGCCAACATCTTTCACAACACACACACACACACCACTGTACACACACCACACACACAATTACACACTTACACACAACCCACTACTTCATCATTTTAGCACTCACACACTCCAACACACTACTACATAACACACACTCTTGTAGTGCCCACACTAGAATCACATCACCACACAAACACACACACACATAGTAATGAAATTCTCACCCTACAACACACACATGTACAAACTGTAGTTATTTCCACAGTAGGGGAGACCGGGTATGATTGTAACACTTTTTGCTTTACCTCCTATAACCCACAAATTTTGAGCTAGAGTTTTTAAACTTTTATACAAAATACCCACATTTGTTTGCTACAAACGGCACTAAATCAAATCTCTGCAAGAATATCACAGACCTTGTGAGTTCATGGCAAATACATGGTGTTCCTTTGTTACAACCTACCCCACCACCGGGGTAGGTTGTAACACATGCTGGGGTGAGTTGTAACAGTTAGACAAAAGAAGCAAAAACATTGACCACACCATGCTGTATGCTTCAAAAAGAGGTTTTATTGAAATAAAAGAACAAGACCACAGAACAATGTCTTTGTCTGTGACTGTCCATAATTCAAATCCACTTTAAGTTTGACTCAGGTGCTGTGTGTGAGTCTGCTAGAACTTCTTCTTCTTCTTTGTCTTGCGGCTGTTCCCTTTCAGGGGTCGCCACAGCGAATCATCTGCCTCCATCTAACCCTATCCTCTGCATCCTCTTCTCTCACACCAACTAACTTCATGTCCTCTCTCACTGCATCCATAAATCTCCTCTTTGGTCTTCCTCTAGACCTCCTGCCTGGCAGCTTCAACCTCAGCATCCTTCTACCGATATATTCACCATCTCTCCTCTGAACATGTCCAAACCACCTCAATCTGGCCTCTCTGACTTTATCTCCAAAACATCTCACATGGGTTGTCCCTCTGATGAACTCATTCTTGATCCTATCCATCCTTGTCACTCCCAAAGAGAACCTCAACATCTTCAGCTCTGCTACCTCTAGCTCTGCCTCCTGTCTTTTCTTCAGTGCCACTGTCTCTAAGCCGTAGAGCATTGCTGGTCTCACCACTGTCCTGTACACCTTTCCTTTCATTCTCACTGATACTCTTTCATCGCACAACGCACCTGACACTTTTCTCCACCCATTCCAACCTGCCTGTACTCGTCTCTTCACCTCCTTTGAACACTCTGCGTTGCTCTCAACCGTTGACCCTAAGTACTTAAAATCCTGCACTTTCTTTACCTCTGCTCCCTGTAGCCTCACCGTAGCCTCCCTGCTCTCGCTACAAAGCACAATGTCATCTGCAAACATCATAGTCCATGGAGACTCCTGTCTAAACTCATCTGTCATCCTGTCCATCGCCAGAGCAAACAAAAAGGGACTTAGAGCCGATCCTTGATGCAGACCCTCCTCGTTCCACCACCAAGTCTCCTTGTCCACTTTGCCCTTACCTGATGATACACCAAGTACCCTCCTACCTGTCTCCCTGATCACATTGGCTGTAGTTGTCCAGTCAACTGAAAGCACCTCCTGATCACCCATAGCTTGTCTCAACTCCTCCCTAAAGACTACACAACATTCTTCCTTTCTCAGCTTCCACCACTTTGTCCTCTGCTCTGCCTTTAGAACAAACTTGGGAGATCACTGGACCCCTGGTCTCTCAGCTTCTGAAGTGATTTGCAGTATCTGCTCAATGTTACATGGCAGATCCCATGTGCCTTCGCAACTGACCTGACTGACTTGCCCTTCTTTGTGACTTCATCAGATGCTGTTTTTAAAACACTGGCAGGCACACCTCTTTCAGTCGTTCTTTTCCATTGTCTAGGCATTCTGTAAAATTATTAAAATCAGGAAACTGTCCTTAGTTGTATGTAAGGGGATGGTTGTAACACTTTTTAAAGACATGTTACAACCCACCCCACTCCCCTTAGCCATTGTTTAGCTAGCTGTAGTAGGAGAGTGGTTTGAAATTAGCAAGGGATAAATGAATCACATTTTACCTAAGAAACTACAATTTATTCAAATATAAGTTATATGATTTTATCTGCAATAGTATAAATACTAAACAAAATATAGTCTTGGTCAAAAAAATTACTTTCTTACCTCAAAATCTGTTTTTTAATAATAGAATCTGCATGTATTTGTTCCCAGCCTTGATATTGACCATGTGGGTTTAGGGAGGAAATGGGTAAACACGGAAATGATCATATGACTCTTATCCTATCCCTGATTGGTGGAATTGGGGGTGTTAAAACTCTCCCCATGTTACAACCATACCCGGTCTCCCCTACATTAATAAATCTGATAGTGTTGTAATATTTCTGTCTCTGTGTGTCTCTGCAGTTCGTCCCGAGGTGTCAGTGTTCCATAGACACTCGTCTCCTTCTCCAGAGGTGGTGTGTCACGCTACAGGTTTCTTCCCCAAAGCAGTGATGATCACCTAGCAGAAGGACGGAGAGGACGTGCATGAGGACGTGGAGCTCAGAGAGACGTTACCCAACCAGGATGGAAGCTTCCAGAAGAAAATCAATTTGAAAGTCCCAGCTGAGGAGCTGCAGAAACACACCTACACCTGCGTGGTTCAGCACAGCAGCTTGGAGAAGGAGTTAGTGCGAGAAGTACCAAAAGGTCCTAATAAACTAGAGCTGTAGAGAGTGAAAGCTGATTTCTTGCTGCAGCAGATAATAAAGACTCTGTGCTAATTTAACAGGTGGAGGATCAGATGCAGGATCAGATGGAGGACCAATTGCTATTCTGGTTGCTGTATTTGTGGTTCTTGGCATCATCATTGTTGCTGGAACTTTGGTCTGGGACAAGAAGAACTCTGGTGAGAGGAGGAAGGAAGCAGATGTGAAGTTTTCAGAGAACAGATTTACACTTTCTAATTCCTGAAAGGGGATCTGATGAATATTTTGCTTCTGTTTAAGTTGAACTGATAAATTAGACGAGACAATAAGCTGATATTGACTAATTGTCTTGTGAAAGTAAATCCAGTAGACAGATTTGATACTAACTGTCTGTCCATCATCTGTTTCAGGCTTGTGACCTGTTCCACCCAAACCCTGTACGTGAACCTTTATGATCCATAAATGATGTTTAAAACCACTACATTATTTATACACAGTGTTTAGTCACTTTGTGATGGATGTGAATGTTCTTCCTCCAAGCAAGTGTGACTGTGCACACGCACTGAGACGGAGCATGGACTCAGACGATTACTCAGAATTCCACAGTGAAAAATGGAGAGAAGAACCATTGGCTCAGGTGTGATCACGTGACGCTCATTAGCCCAAGTGACTCGCAAAACGTTCCACTCTGGTTGCTGGTTACAGAGTTTGTAGAAATAAACGGTTAAAAGCTAAAAATAATCTGCTGATCTTTAATGTAATCAGTGATATTATTATTATTATTATTATTTGAGGTTGAAGTCCACGTACATGTCTGTGTCTTTCTGTACAGCAGAACTCTCTGTCGAACATATTAATACAAAGACATCACATTCTGACAAATACATCAGACAAATACACTCGCTGTTTAAAGTAGATTATTAAATCTGGCACGTACAGTGCATCCAGAAAGTATTCACAGTGCATCACTTTTTCCACATGTAGCCAGGTGGGAATAGTACATGCAATTTTTATGTACGCCACTAGATGGCACTGCTATTTGGCAGGCACAATTGGGGATACGGAGCGATGCCAGTGTATAAGAGAGAACACAGGAAGTCAAACCGTCGGCTGCAGCAATAGAAGCACGTTATGTCTCGGGTGTATTCAATTCAATTTTATTTGTATAGCGCTTTTCGCAGTTGACATTGCCTCAAAGCAGCTTTACAATCAAAAGAATTATTTACGTTTGTTTGGAATGTGAATGTGTATGAATCAAAATGTTCAGATAGTCCCTGGTGAGCAAGCCGAGAGCGACAGTGGCAAGGAAAAACTCCCTGAGATGGTAATAGGAAGAAACCTTGAGAGGAACCAGACTCGACAGGGAACACATCCTCATCTGGGTGAAACAGATAGCAGGAAATGATCTGCATTTATACAGTGTGTTAGGTGGCAGCAGTTCAGCTATAATAGTTGATGTTAAAATGGAGTCCAGTAGTTATTGGAGACTCAGATAGACTTGTAGAAAGTTCCAGTCCTGAACTATCGAATTGTCAAGTCCCCAGAGAAACAGCTGACAACACCAGTCGAGGCCAGAACCGTCGTCTAGGTAGATAGAATCATCCCCAGACACCAGACACATCCCAAAGAGACACACTCTCCAACCAGAAGTTGGGCACCAGGATGGATCAGACAGGTCCGGAGACCTGTGTATCTGATTGTTTTATCAGGTAAATGTGCTGTAAAGTGTCCCTGTTTGCATCAAAATACTTTGTTAACAATGTTAGAGTGTGTTATACAGAAATACTGTTGGATGTTAGTGGCTACTATTGTTGTTTATGTTGGATGTCAACGGATGCGTCGAGAAATGTTTAAAGTATGACTCGTGAGAAGTCTGCCACAAGATAACCTGTGCTTCAGTGGATGCACTGAACAGTCAGTATTTTGGGAAGATTTCTGCATTCATTGATATAAAGTACATTTTATACAAACACTGTGATATGTAAGATTGTTGACAGTGTAATGTGTAATTTCTGTTTTTATCTAGAAGAGCCACCACAGTTATTTTTGTACGTTCTAAATGAACAGAATTCTGTTCTCTTTTTTATGTTGCTGTTTGGTACTAGCAATTCGGGTTTGTGTCCGATTTGAAATGTACATTATTTGTACTAGGAGCTGAGGCTCAGTTGCACAGCCTCTCAGGTTGAACTACTTAAAGAACACTGAACGTGTTTTATTTTTATGAAACACCAATTTTTATTTTCAGAATAAAAAACCCCAAAAGACATTACTGTGTCCTGTGCTGGTTCACTTTCGCCAGGCTACACACATTTTCACATTTTATGTCACAGCCTTATTCTAAATTGGATTAAAAAAAATTTTTTTCCTCAGACTTCTACACACAACACCCCATAATGACAACATGAAAGAAGTTTACTTGAGATTTTTGCAAATTTATTTAAAAAAAAAAAAAGAGAGAGCTAGGGCTGCAACAACTAATCGATAATTATCGATAATGAAATTCGTTGTCAACAAATGCCGTTATCGATTAGTTGGGCTGCTCACGTTACTGAGGAGCGCGACCACAAGCTGCACAAATACACAAAGATACACACAGATACACAGCCGCTCGCGCAATGGCATTATATTCCTGTCACAATTCTGAGCACGTGGTTTGACATTTTGATAGCAGACAAAGCACTCTATGCGCGTGCAATGTCTCCCCTGCGCGCTCAACAGCTCGATTCTGCGCGTGCAGTGTCTTCTCTGCTCGACTCTGCCTGTACGCGCGTGCGTTCCGGATGGCGGAAAAAAAACTCAGGGTCAGTAAAAACTGTATCTCTTCATCGTGTAAAAGTTGTAAGTGCTTTTGTTTAAACAGTTTCCTAACTTCGGGACAGTCGCGCTAGATCTGTTCACTTGCTAGCCGCTAGCATCACATTGCGCAATCACTCATGAGCAACAGTGATTAATTAAATGGCGCTACTTTAGATCAGCTTAAATTACACGGTACGAATAACAGTAGAATTTACATTTAGTGATTGTTGTGGTTTACAGCGAATGCAAATAACAGTACATTTGTGACTATTAGCATTTTGCATTTCTACGTTTTTGTTTTTTTAATAGTCCACTACAAAGTAAACTAGCAAATCTGTTAGTTTACTTATGCATATATTATTTTATTATACAAAAGTACTTTATTTTAGCTGTTTATATCTTAACAACTGAATATGTCAGTGTATTTTTATATATATATATATATATATATATATATATATAGTATTGTATATATTATTGTCTATATATATATATACTCAGCAAAAAAAGAAACGCCCCTTTTTTAGGACTGTGTATTTCAACAATAATGTTGTAAAAATCCAAATAACTTTACAGATCTTCATTGTAAAGGGTTTAAACAATGTTTTCCATGCATGTTCAATTAACCATAATCAATTAATTAACATGCACCTGTGGAATGGTCGTTAAGACCTTAACAGCTTACAGAAAGTAGGCATTTAAGGTCACAGTTCTAAAAACGCAGGACACTAAAGAGACTTGTCTACCGACTGTGAAAAACACCCAAAGAAAGATGCCCAGGGTCCCTGCTGATCTGCGTGAACGTGCATTAGGCATGCTGCAGGGAGGCTTGAGGACTGCTGATGTGGCTAGGGCAATAAATCGCCATGTCCGCACTGTGAGACGCCTAAGACGGCGCTACAGGGAGACAGGAAGGACAGCTGATCATCCTCGCAGTGGAAGACCACGTGTAACAACACCTGCACAGGATGGGTACATCCGAATATCACACCTGCGTGACAGGTACAGGATGGCCACAACAACTGCCCGAGTCACACCAGGAACACACAATCCCTCCATCTCACAGCAAGAACTGACAAATCTGGTCCAGCCCATGAGGAGGAGATGCACTGCAGTACTTCAAGCAGCTGGTGGCCACACCAGATACTGACTGCTACTGACTGATTTTGAGCCTCCCTTCATTCAGGGACACATTGTGAAACATTTTTATTTTATGTCTTATGGTGTTGACTCTTTTAGTGTTCATACAAATATTTACACATTAAGTTTACTGAAAGCAAAAACAGTTGAAAGTCAGGACGTTTCTTTTTTTGCTGAGTATACACACACACACACACACATTGTATGTATGTATATATATATATATATATATATATATATATATACAGTGGTGTGGAAAAACTATTTGCCCCCCTCCTGATTTCTTATTCTTTTGCATGTTTGTCACACAAAATGTTTCTGATCATCAAACACATTTAACTATTAGTCAAAGATAACACACAAGTAAACACAAAATGCAGTTTTTAAATGAGGGGTTTTATTATTTAGGGAGAAAAAAAAATCCAAACCTACATGGCCCTCTGTGAAAAAGTAATTGCCCCCTGAACCTAATAACTGGTTGGGCCACCCTTAGCAGCAATAACGGCAATCAAGCGTTTGCAATAACTTGCAATGAGTCTTTTACAGCGCTCTGGAGGAATTTTGGCCCACTCATCTTTGCAGAATTGTTGTAATTCAGCATTATTTGAGGGTTTTCTAGCATGAACCGCCTTTTTAAGGTCAAGCCACAACATCTCAATAGGATTCAGGTCAGGACTTTGACTAGGCCACTCCAAAGTCTTCATTTTGTTTTTCTTCAGCCATTCAGAGGTGGATTTGCTGGTGTGTTTTGGGTCATTGTCCTGCTGCAGCACCCAAGATCGCTTCAGCTTGAGTTGACGAACAGATGGCCGGACATTCTCCTTCAGGATTTTTTGGTAGACAGTAGAATTCATGGTTCCATCTATCACAGCAAGCCTTCCAGGTCCTGAAGCAGCAAAACAACCCCAGACCATCACACTACCACCACCATATTTTACTGTTGGTATGATGTTCTTTTTCTGAAATGAAACTTTTTACGCCAGATGTAACGGGACACGCACCTTCCAAAAAGTTCAACTTTTGTCTCGTCGGTCCACAATGTATTTTCCCAAAAGTCTTGGCAATCATTGAGATGTTTTTTTTTTAGCAAAATTGAGACGAGCTTTAATGTTCTTTTTGCTTAAAAGTGGTTTGCGCGTTGGAAATCTGCCATGCAGGCCGTTTTTGCCCAGTCTCTTTCTTATGGGTCATGAACACTGTCGTGAACACTGACCTTAATTGAGGCAAGTGAGGCCTGCAGTTCTTTAGATGTTGTCCTGGGGTCTTTTGTGGCCTCTCGGATGAGTTGTCTCTGCGCTCTTGGGGTAATTTTGGTCGGCCGGCCACTCCTGGGAAGGTTCACCACTGTTCCATGTTTTTGCCATTTGTGGATAATGGCTCTCACTATGGTTCGCTGGAGTCCCAAAGCTTTAGAAATGGCTTTATAACCTTCACCAGACTGATAGATCTCAATTACTTTTGTTCTCATTTGTTCCTGAATTTCTTTGGATCTTGGCATGATGTCTAGCTTTTGATGTGCTTTTGGTCTCCTTCTCTGTGTCAGGTAGCTCCTATTTAAGTGATTTCTTGATTGAAACAGGTGTGGCAGTAATCAGGCCTGGGGTTGACTACAGAAATTGAACTCAGGTGTGATAAACCACAGTTAAGTTATTTTTTAACAAGGGGGGGCAATCACTTTTTCACACAGGGCCATGTAGATTTGGAGTTTTTTTTCTCCCTTAATGACATAAACCTTCATTTAAAAACAGCATTTTGTGTTCAATTATGTTACCTTTGACTAATAGTTAACGGTTTTTGATGAGCAGAAACATTTAAGTGTGACAAACATGCAAAAGAATAAGAAATCAGGAAGGGGGCAAATAGTTTTTCACACCACTGTGTATATATATATATATATATATATATATATATATATATAAACACTGTCAACTTGCCATCTGCAATTATTGTTTAAAAAAAATGTTGGTATTGTTTTATATATAATTATAAGCAAAACATCAAATTAAAGAAGCGTTTAGCTTTTATCCGATTAATCGAAAAATAATCGTCCAACTAATCGATTGTCAAAATAATCGTTAATTGCAGCCCTAATGAGAGCACATGTAAGTGCTCAAATAAGTATTCACAGCCTTTGCAAAACTGAGCTCAAGCGCATCCTGTTTCTGCAGCTTAGTTGGACTCCACTTAAAGTCAGTTGATTGGACATGATTTGGAAAGGCACACACCTGTCAACACTACTCACAATAAGTTAGGGATATTGTGAGAGACTTAATGGATGTCATACAATTGGTGTTTGTTTTACTTTTTTGGGATCGGGAGACTATTGTATTGGGGTGATAGACACACCAACCTCATTTTGTGTTCTCCATGTGACGGTCTCATTGTGTACAGGTGTCCCTTATATTGGAGCCAATCCCATTAGACAACCTTTTTCAATGTGGCATCAATTTCAACATTCTGTGTGTATAAAAAGCTGGTATTGTCAGTAAGTCATTCCAAACAGCCATAAACACACGATGTCACTTAATGGACGAGCAGCGACACCTGGCCATGGCACGCCCTCGGGTCAGATGGCAGCAGGCCAGCAGGCAGTCAGATGTTGCTCATAAACATGGTGTGTCTCAAAGTGTCATTAGCAGACTTGCATCAAGACACAGAACTACTGGCAGAGTTCATGACAGACCCAGGAGTGGAGCCCCACGAGTGACAGCCCGCAACGATGACCACTACCGAAGGACCTATGCACTCAGACATCGTTATGCAACTGCCACACAGCTGCAGGCCCGTTTACGAGATGCGAGGGGTACTAGGGTTTCCAGACATACCATTCGCAACCGACTCCACCACTTTGGCTTGAATGCCAGACAACCATTGCAGATGACTCCACTGACACCAAGACACCGCCGTGAACGTTTGCAGTGGGCACAAGACCATGTGACCTGGACAATGCAGCAGTGGTCTACCGTCCTGTGCACAGAAATGATTGTTGTCAGTGATTGTTGGAGAAGGCAAGGTGAGCGATATTTTGAGGTCAACATGGTCCTCAAGGTTTGCTTTGGTGGAGGAGGTGCAACAGTCGGGGCAGGCATCACCAGTCAGTGCAAAACAGATTTGGTTATTGTACATGGCTCAGTCACTGCACGTTCTTACCTCAGAGACATCATAGAACTCATCATCATCCCCCAATTCCACCAGCACACCCCCAACTTTCTGTTCATAGATGATAATGCTCCACCACATTTTGGCAGAATTGTCACAGCTCGACTTCAGGAAGTTGGAGTGCCTCATATGGTATGGCCAGTTGAAGCAGAGACTGGATGATCGTACCCCACCCCCGTGTGACCTGGCAGAACTGCGTGTAGCACTTGTGGAAGAGTGGAACGCATTGCCTCAGAACATCATGAGGCTAGTGAGGAGCATGAGCCGTCGCTGTCAAGCTTTCATTGCGGCAAATGGTAGAAACACCCGCTACTGACATTGTCAATTTTTGTTATTTGAGGCTATCCCTGTTATTGTCAAAATTTTTGGCTAATAAATATTAAACTAATAAATGGTGTTTCTTCTCATACATTATTGGTAATATTAAAGGGAACTTTTACTTATTTCATTCAAATTCAGAGCAAATAGGAAAACCACTCATGTAAATAATATCCCTAACTTATTGTGAGTAGTCTATATAAGGTCCCACAGTTGACAGTTCATGTCAGAGCACAAACCAAGCATGAAGTCAAAGGAATTGTCTATTGTCAGGAGTGAACTAACCTCGGGGACCAGAAGACGTAGCTTTACAACCTGACAACCTGACAACCTGAACCGACATGGGCCGAACTCAATGACTGAGCGGTAAGCCATCGTTTGTTTACTCCTCTTATACTTCCTGGTAGGCGACCGTCTTACTTCCGGGTCCTAGTGCCGGCCGCAGATTGCGTGTGCATGACATCTATAGACCTCCGAGACAGGATTGTCTCCAGGCACAAACCTGGGGAAGGTTGCAGAAAAATTTCTGCCACTTTGAAGGTCCCAATGAGCACAGTGGTCTCCATCATCCGTAAGTGGAAGAAGTTCGAAACGACCAGGACTCTTCCTAAAGCTGGCCGGCCATCTAAACTGAGCAATCGGGGAGAAAGGCCTTAGACAGGGAGGTGACCAAGAACCCAATGGTCACTCGGTCAGAGCTCCAGAGTTCCTCTGTGGAGAGAAGAATCTTCAGAATGACAACCATCTCTGCAGCAATCCACCACTCAGGCCTATATGTTGGAGTGGCCAGAGAGTCCTCATCAGGTCTGAGAATTTTATTTCTCATCGTCTGAGAGTCCTTCTGGTACCTTTTGGCAAACTCCAGGTGCGCTGCCATGTGCCTTTTACTAAGGAGTGGCTTCCATCTGGCCACTCTACCATATAGGCCTGATTGGTGGATTGCTGCAGAGATGGTCACCTTCCTGACTAAGGCCCTTCTCCCCCGATCGCTGCATCTGAACTAATATTTAGTTGTATAACCAGGTTTCTGAGAACTGCTTCATATCTGTGACAATTGTACTACACGCCACAATTCCTCTGCATTTCTTGGTTTTGCCTCATAAACAGCATTTTTATTGTCAGGCCACAAGTTTTCTATTGGATTAAGGTCTGGGGATTGGGCTGCCACTCCATAACGTCAATCTTGTTGGTCTGGAACCAAGATGCTGCTCGCTTACTGGTGTGTCTGGGGTCGTTATCTTGTTGAAACACCCATTTCAAGGGCATTTCCTCTTCGGCATAAGGCAACATGACCTCTAAGTATTCTGATGTACTCAAATTGATCCATGATCCCTGAAATGTGATAAATATGCCCAACACCATAGTACGAGAAGCATCCACATAATGTACAGATGAAACATTTCTTTTATTTAAATGGATATTGTATGAATAATTATTAATAAAAGAGGAGAAAAAATCCTTGTTCTTAGGTTTTCTTTTATACTGCACTATAATTTATCTGTTTTGATAGACAACAAAATGCTTCTTAGAGCCTGAATATCTAAAGCCCTTGTTACAAATATATTTTCTAGTTTGCATGACAATATCAGCGCTGAACAGTGTAATTTATTAGACCATGTTTCATACTCATTGTTGGGTCATCTGACTTTTCTATAATATAACAATTTTTAACATATCGCATTTGTTTGAATTTTATTAGATTGTAAATAAAAGCCTGCCTTGTGCTGGTTATAATGCCCAACTTCTAGTGCAAAATTGTTTTCGTACAAGAGCTCTATTAACAAGAAGATATTATAGGTGCAATATACACAAATGTTCTGTACATTTTTCCTTCACTAGCAGAAATAGATCCTGAGGAAGCCAATCTCTCTTATAGAGCGTGTTGTCTAGCTGCCCAGTTAAAATTAAGTACAGTATTTGCATGCAATTTCCTCTTTTTTCACTGGGAACTTTTAAAATCCTAAATTCTATCAGATTTAAAAATTTGTTACTAATTGATGATCTAGCAGGGCAATTATTGCATATATATAATGAATTATTTTATTATATTATCATTATTTTAATCATATTCCACCATCCTGTTCTGATTGGATTTAGATGTACTGTACAACACACTAAACTGCAAAAAGATTAAATGGTGGTATACAGGACCAGCATAATGGGGGTAACACACAAAAAACAGAACACAGCACTGGACCCGCAGCCTTGTGCCTACACATGATCAAATAACCGATCCCTTGCTCATGTGATAGTGCTTAAATAATGATCATCTTCTTTTGGCTGCTACTTTTTGGGGTCACCACATTTTCTCTTGTCCCTTCCACCTCCTGCATATCCTCTCTCACCACATCCATAAACCTCCTCTTGGGCCTTCCTCTTCTCCTCCTGTCTGGCAGCTCCATCTCCATTCTCCTCCCGATATAACCCTCATCCCTCCTCTGCACATGTCCAACCCATCTAGCCTCTCTAACTCTCTACTATACAACACTACTATACTACATTGTAAAAAATCTTATGTGCTAGCTACTTAAAAAATATGATACTATTGCACATATTATTTTTAAGCGGTTTTTAAAGGGCACCTACAGTGCTACATGGACTTTTTCAAGCTGTTTGGACTGCATTGTGTGTTAGGAGAGGGTGTACACAACCACTCTACAGTGATAAAGAGCCGCCCAGCGATTTTCTTTTAATTTAATAATATAAGATGCCCCTTCTGAAATCAGCCCGTTTTCAAAAGCCTGTCGGTGTGAAGTCACACCGACAGAGGCCGCTCCTACTACAGTTGATTGACACTGGTGTTTTAGCAAAGACCCGCCCCGAGTGAAAAAAAGAGCCGTCGGCCATTGTTATTCTACACGGGAGCAAAATGGCACCTACATGAGTGTGGTGTGCTGTTTGTTGCAGCAGCCTTGCAGTAGTGTGGTGGTCTAGTGGTTAGGATTTGGCGCTTTCACGTGGGAGTCCCGGGTTCGATTCCTGCTTAAGGTACATGCGTTTTTTGCACTACATATTTATAAAGTTTTTCTAATGTTTGTTTAGTAACGAGGCGAGTGCGCTATGCTTCGGTAAGCTTTTCTGACATAAGGAGAGACTCAGTCACACACACACACACACACACAATGCTTCGCGTGTATGATGTCCTATTCCCGACATCTATATGCCTCATTCACATACACAGACACACACACACACACACACGTTGTTTGTCAGAAAGGTCTCTGTTTATTAACAGCAAAAGATCGGTATAAATATGTTTGACTAAACGCCTGTGCTATAGACATGTGTTACTACAAATGAACCATTGTAAATGTCCTGGTGAGATCCCGAAAAAAAAAACAATGCTTCGCGTGTATAAGGTCGCGGGTTTAATAGCCGGCATTTCCGCGGTGGTAACCGTTAATCCTTCGTGGTTTAGTGGCTAGGATTCAGCGCTCTAACGCGGTAGCCCTGGGTTCGGTTCCCCCTCAAGGCACATGCTTTTTGCACTACATATTTATAAAGTTTTTCTAAAAGTTCGTTTAGTAACGAGGCGAGTGCGCTATGCTTCGGTAAGCTTTTCTGACATAAGGAGAGACTCACACACACACACACACACAATGCTTCGCGTGTATGATGTCCTATTCCCGGCATCTATATGACAGTCAGAGACACACACACACACACACACGTTGTCTGTCAGAAAGGTCTCTGTTTATTAACAGCAAAAGATCGGTATAAATATGTTTGACTAAACGCCTGTGCTATAGACATATGTTACTACAAATTAACCATTGTAAATGTCCTGGTGAGATCCCGAAAAAAACAATGCTTCGCGTGTATAAGGTCGCGGGTTGAATAGCCGGCATTTCCAAGCAGCAGCCATTAATCCTCCGTGGTCCAGTGGTTAGGATACGGCGCTCTCAGCGCAGCGGCCTGAGTTCGATTCCCGGTCTGGGAAGTCAAAAAAGTTTTACAACCAGATTCACATGTAAAATTTTATATACATATATAACTATATATATATAAAAATATGAGTCCATAATAAAAATCTTACTATATATATATATATATATATATATATATATATATATAATAAAAATAATAATAATAATAATATTTATATATCCCCTATATTTTGTAAGATTTTTATTATGCCCTCATTTGTACATTGTATATTTGTACAACTATTTTACTAGTTAAATTTATTTTCTTTAGTATTTCTTTTTATTGATATTTATTCCTTACTCATTTATTTAATTTTTAAGGTCACTGGCTGTCGTATAAGCATTTCACTGCATATCATACTGTGTATGACTGTGTATGTGACAAATAAAATTAGAATTTGAATCAAAGGAGAGGAAGAGAGACAGAGAGAGAGAGAGAGAGAGGGAGAGAGAGAGACAGAGTATGGGAAGGTGAGCATGAATGAACAGATGCAAGAGGAGACAGGAAGATAAGCAGCAGGGAAGATTTAACACGTTAATATCAGATCTATGAGGAAGAGAGCAAGAGAGTAGAAATAACTCCTTTATATATAAAATAATTCTAACATCATGTAAAATTATTTTTAACTGTTTTTTAAATATTTTTAACTGTTGTCAAAGCTATACCCCACTTGTATTGTGAAGACACGCCCCACAGAACTGGGGGCGGGTTCAGTAGAGGTCATTAACATTTAAAGGAGCATGTACTGAAACAGGTTGCTGAGAACAGAGCTACTTTTTACCAGGTAAAAGTAATGTTTTTTTTACACAACAATTGAGATTTTTTAATTAAAGTATATTACAAACTTTTCATTAGGACCCTAAAGAATCATATTAACCTATGCAAAAATTGAGACTGTATGTCCACTTTAAGGCTTGATTTTTTAGAAGAATTTACATGAATAATTTTTTAGATGAATTTACATGAATTTACATGAATAATGAATAAATCATGTAAAAAAAATTATTTAGCCAGATGCATATTCTTTTTAAGGATTTACTGCTTGATTTTATCCCCTAGCAGAATCTACTTAAATAAATCACGTAAAACATCCTAAATTATTTAGCCAGACACAGGATGATTTTAACATTATTAGTGGAATAATCGTTTTTAGTTTAAGCAGATAAAACAAAATTTACTCATATGTAATAAGGAAAATTACTTAATAATATTAAAAACATTTTATAATGAAATGAATACATAATGCATTTGGTGTTAAACATGCTTTTATTTCAATCATTTTGATATCAAAATATTAAACACTGTGTAAAATAGTGTATATAACATTTACAGCAGATTTAAGATCTGTAAAAAATTTGTAAAACATCTTTTTTTTGTGGGAATAGTCACATTCTGTACTAAAACCTGAGAGAACTTGTACAATAATCCATTTCTAGGTTCATATCTTTGTAACATTGTAAAACACTAACTTTAAACCATGTGCACGCTACGGGACTGCATCGCACGCTCTATAGTTATTGGTTGGTGAAGACAAATCGTACAGTTGTGCATATTTAAGCACAGCCAAAGAGCTGCAGATTAGGCTAATTGGCATTCCCAAATTGCCCACAGTGTGTGAATGTTTGAGTGTGAGTATGTGTGTGTGCTCTGCTATGGATTGGCACTGCCCACCTTGTTCCCCGGGGGTAGGCTTCAGGCCCCCTGTGACCATGAATACAGGATAAAGCATTATAGATGAAGAGTTATTATTATTATTATTATTATTTTCCTTTATTGACCGACCACATCATTACCAGTGTTCATGGAAATAGTAAACAAATGTCAGTGAACACTTCTTACCTTCCACTTCTTCATTCGATCATAAAATGGTCAGATTTTTTAAAAGATATTTACTAAGAATATGTGATTCTTCTCTAATTATTTGTCAAGATTTGTGTCCCCACATTGTTCAGTCATTCACCATAACAATTTTAATATTTTGTTCATTATTCAATATAGATTTAAAAAAAAAAAAAAAAAGGCCAAATTCATGATCCAAATCTGCAATGGAGCTGGACCAAATCAACAGAACAGATGTGACGGATTTGCCAGAGGAAACGTTGATCTGGTCTGCTTTCAGTGTATGGATAAAGCATAGTGAAAAAACGCTGGTGTCCTTGTGGTATTGAGCGTTTTACAATTATGTAAAGTTCTACAAATGTTAAACACTTTTGAGGTTTAGTTTTCTGGCAGAGCTTTTTTTCTCATGGCTAAAGCTATACTGTATTTTAGGGAAATAAAGAGGACCTTGCAGCAGTAGAGGCAGTGACACAATGAAAGGAGGTGTATTTTTGTGGTTGGAAAACATGCAATGCACAGTTTCTCAGAAATGTACAGATGCTGCCTGTGTTTAAAAAAAAGTGTCTTGTGGTTTGTTCCTCTAGCTGATTTTAAAATGCCTAAGAGAGAAAAAGCTCTAAAGCTAAACAAAAAAAGTTCAAATCCCATTCACAGAGGAACAAAAGCTCAACAAAAGTTCATTTAATTTAATCTTATCAATGTCATTTAATTGAGTTTAGTAAATTTGGACCTTTAAATATTTTATTTATTTATTAATAAATAAAATTCTTTTGATTGTGTAAAGCTGCTTTGAGGCAATGTCAATTGCAAAATGCGCTATACAAATAAAATTGAATTGAATTGAATTGAATTAATCACCCAGACCGTTTTCCATCCTTTTTGAGGAAAAACTGAAATAGGATTACCATTGACCCTTCACATCGTCATCAGCAGGGTTCTTCTTTATGCGGAAGAACTCAAACCTTGTGTAGATTACCACATCCTAAAAAAGTCTTGCTTAAGTACCATTGTTCTCAGCTTGTGGTCCCCACATTGGAAGAAATAAGAGTGTTCACAAAGCATCACCTGCACATTGTAATCATGAGTAGGACAAGTGGAAGAAGCTGTTTAGCACCACCTCTACCTTGGCTTTACCATATGCCTGATTTTCCCACCCACATTTGTTATGTCTGGCCCATCTCATGGAAGATCAAATAAAGGTAGAGGAAGCGAACTGTGAATTTTACATACCCGCTGAGGTGTTCTTAGGATAACTCTGCCAGTGGAGGGCTGATGGACCAGGATAAAGTAGTACCATTCAGAGAGTGGCCCACGTCTACTGCAGTTTTGGACTTTGCTCAGTTGTACTCCTGCTTTATCTGTAAGTTCAGCTCCATATCTGTTTCATAGGGACAATCACCTACAGTAGGTCTTTGATTGGCCATACACTGCAACACAGATTCCCAGTACAGGTCACGCCATACCAAGTTGGGAAAATAGTACAAACCGGATTCCAAAAAAATTGGGACACTAAACAAATTGTGAATAAAAACTGAATGCAATGATGTGGAGATGGCAAATGTCAATATTTTATTCAGAATAGAACATAAATCACGGAAGAAAAGTTTAATCCGAGAAAATTTATCATTTTAAAGGAAAAATATGTTGATTCCAAATTTCACGGTGTCAACAAATCCCAAAAAAGTTGGGACAAGTAGCAATAAGAGGCTGGAAAAAGTAAATTTGAGCATAACGAAGAGCTGGAAGACCAATTAACAGTAATTAGGTTAATTGGCAACATGATTGGGTATAAAAAGAGCTTCTCAGAGTGGCAGTGTCTCTCAGAAGCCAAGATGGGTAGAGGATCACCAATTCCCACAATGTTGCGCAGAAAGATAGTGGAGCAATATCAGAAAGGTGTTACCCAGCGAAAAATTGCAAAGACTTTGCAGTTATCATCATCAACTGTGCATAATATCATCCGAAGATTCAGAGAATCTGGAACAATCTCTGTGCGTAAGGGTCAAGGGCGTAAAACCATACTGGATGCCCGTGATCTCCGGGCCCTTAAACGACACTGCACCACAAACAGGAATGCTACTGTAAAGGAAATCACAGAATGGGCTCAGGAATACTTCCAGAAACCATTGTCAGTGAACACAATCCACCGTGCCATCCGCCGTTGCCAGCTGAAACTCTACAGTGCAAAGAAGAAGCCATTTCTAAGCAAGATCCACAAGCACAGGCATTTTCATTGGGCCAGGGATCATTTAAAATGGAGTGTGGCAAAATGGAAGACTGTTCTGTGGTCAGACGAGTCACGAATCGAAGTTCTTGTTGGAAATGTGGGACACCATGTCATCCGGACCAAAGAGGACAAGGACAACCCAAGTTGTTATCAACGCTCAGTTCAGAAGCCTTCATCTCTGATGGTATGGGGTTGCATGAGTGCGTGTGGCATGGGCAGCTTGCATGTCTGGAAAGGCACCATCAATGCAGAAAAATATATTCAGGTTCTAGAACAACATCTAGTCATCTCTTTCAGGGAAGACCCTGCATTTTTCAACAAGGTAATGCCAGACCACATTCTGCATCAATCACAACATCATGGCTGCGTAGGAGAAGGATCCGGGTACTGAAATGGCCAGTCTGCAGTCCAGATCTTTCCCCTATAGAGAACATTTGGCACATCATAAAGAGGAAGGTGCGACAAAGAAGGCCCAAGACGATTGAACAGTTAGAGATGCCACACAGTGGTGAAAATGGCCTTGTCCCAACTTTTTTGGGATTTGTTGACACCGTGAAATTTGGAATCAACATATTTTTCCTTTAAGATGATACATTTTCTCGGATTAAACTTTTGATCTGTCATCTATGTTCTATTCTGAATAAAATATTGACATTTGCCATCTCCACATCATTGCATTCAGTTTTTATTCACAATTTGTTTAGTGTCCCAACTTTTTTGGAATCCGGTTTGTACTTCCTTCCTACTTCCATAAACATTACATAAGAAACAGTGTTGGGTGTAACACGTTACAAAGTAATGCGTTAGGGTATGTGGATTACTTTTTTGATGTAACAAGTACGCGTTAGGTCACCATTTAAGTACTCAGTTATTTAGTTACTTTTTCAAAAATGTATTCCGTTATTCCGACAATTTATGCAATCAGTGAGCCAGACAGCAGTCATTCCCAATCTGTTATAGTGTGTTTGTGTGTGTGAGAAAGTCGTCCTACAAGCCCCGCCCCCCCTCTGTTATTCCTGCTGTTATACTCCTATCTCACCTACTGTATGCGGTTTGACTACTGTATGTGAGGACCGACGTGCGGAAAGATGGAAACCTAATCACAGCGGCAAAACTCGCGGTGAATCATGATGAACCGTACTTACGGCCACCGCGTGAAACCACGTACTGTAGGTGAGATAGGGGTATTAGTAGTTAACAGATTATGGGCCAAACTTCGCTGAGTGATGACGGTACAATAATTATAAAGGTCTTGACTACAACAACATGCATGAGGAATCACAAAGGAGAAAAGTACTCTAACATCCCCCAACACTGGTAAGAAATGAGCAGTCAGGTGCTATTCATGAAATGCAAAATCATCAAGAAGTGTGGCTAACTTCATAACAACAAACTATTTTGCAGTTTGTTACTCTGGAGCACTCAATTGTGCGTCTAAAGTACATTATGCCCATAAGGAAGAATTCAACCATGATGCTGCTTAACTGGCTGGGAAGGGTTGTTAGGCCATCTGTAAACTATATGAAAGCCACCATTCTACAGTGAAAAGGATTATTTAAAAATTGAGATGCGATTAAGACAATCTTAATTGTTAGACAATCTTAACAGAGTTTCCAATCTTCCCAGGAGAGGGCATCAAACCAAATTCAGTCCAGTGTTCAGAAAAATAGAGAAAACCTCAGATCTGCATCACAATAGCACATATCAGAAACATACTTAGCCCAAGTAGGGCTTGGAACATTCTCTTCTCCCCCAAAACGTCCTGTCCAGGGCCATGTCAAGCATGATGATATAGAGTAGAGGTGACGATTTGAGGTTGTTTTCCAGCCATATGACCTCACATACTTGAAGTCACTAAGACAAAAATAAAACCGACTTTATATCAGGATATTGTTCGGGGCTCATGCCAAAATGTCCCAATCCTACACAAAACATTTACTTGTACCTGTAATATAATATGTGCCTATTGTAATTTGATACTTCAAATAAACAGATTTATTTATTGATTTATTGATATAGATTTATTATACTTGCTGCTACAGTGAAGGGTTAGGTTAGGAGATTTTAAGGGAATAGTTACTATTGTATTCATGTGTTGTGAACAGAAGACAATATTTCAGATCAAGCCAGTTACCAAGTCCAGCGTTTATGCATACAGGTCTTTAATACAGGTCTTTAACGCATACAGCATTATATATAATTTGAGTACACTTTGTGCTTGTGTAAAAGTACATGAATATGTTCTTATTAATTAATTTACACATGCACACTATTTATTGTTCAGTATAGTACAAAAGCTTTTCTAATCTACAGTATATCTAAGGAACATTGTATGGTGGCCAAAAAACATAAACAAAAAAAAAGCTAAACACTCTAACTAACTAACTAACTAATTTTAATTAAATCACCTTTAACTTGATCTAACTTTGATTAACTATATGGAAAAGTTCATCTGTGAAAATGATTCCTCATGCTCCCAGAGACATTTTTCTTTACAATATGAGTCCTGGAATATGCCCGTGCAATGAGAAAAGAAAAACTCCACAGATGTGATAACCTGCTCATTCAGTACATTCAGGTCATTGCCACATAACATTGTTGAGTCCAGACCTGAGCAACTGAAGCAACCCCAGATCATAACACTGCCTCCAGAGGCTTGTACAGTGAACACTATGCATGATGGGTGCATCACTTCATGCGCTTCCCGTCTTCAGTTAAATGTAATTCAACTCAATTCAGTTTTATTTCTATAGCGCTTTTAACCTTCTTACCCTGATGCGGCCATCACTCTGGAATAGGGTCTATCATTAATCATCAGACCACATGACCTTTTTCCTTCGCTCCAAAGTTTAATCTTAATGCTCCCTAGCAAACTGAAGCCTTTTTATGATTAGTCTCACTGACAAGTGTTTTCTTATGAAACACATATAAACAAATGAGGACAGCTCTTATAAGGTGAAGTCTATAAATGTGAGTAAACCAGTGATAAGAATAAAATGAATTAACAGACAGTGTGAGCTAACAGTTAACTCTACAACATTTTAACCCGAGTGTTAACAGTCGAGACACTCCCCAGTCTAGAGCTAACCTACTCTTACTTTATCATTTATTTTAACCATTTCAACATACACATTGTCATGTTAAGTAAGTCAATGCTAAGTGTTACCATCTCATTTTAATTATAACGAAAATGTAAAAACATGACTTAGTAAAGTATTACACAATTTTCTTATCTTCATAATCATTGTGATGTGTAAAGTAACAAATTCTTATAAATTCCTGAGTTATTTATGAGTTAATAAACTGTAAATAAAGACGAGGTGATGTACACACATTACCCTGACACTGCTGTATTACCCACTGACGGGAGAATACACAGAATACACAACATATGAATATTCCAGTTCATCATGTGTCCACTCGGATTTCTTTTCAGAGAACTGTAGAGCAGAATCATTTACAGAGTCAGAGTAATAAATCTGTTCAATGTAATATGTTAAAACACTTAGGATAAAACATTTCATATATTCCTGAAATAAATAAAAAAAATTATCATTCACTATGTGTGATAATTACATATGCAGTGTTACATTGATGATTAAGTTTAGATTATGTCCAGTCATTACAGTTATTAACAGATTTATTTCAAATCTCAATAACACTAAAACCTAATGGACCAAGTGTGTTCCGTCAGTAACCATTTCAGAAACATAAACACAAAATATTATAAAACATTTGAATCATGAGGCTTATATTTAAACAGTTGGATTTTAATCATTAAAATATAAAAATTTTAAGAAAGTCTGTGGATTTTTTAATTAAAATTTACTTTTACATAATGCATTTGTCAGATGTCCTTACACAGAGCCCTTACATTTTTATCTCATCACACATCTGAACAGTTGAGGGTTAAGGGCCTTGCTCAAGGGCCAACCCCTGACCCACGGTCATTTTATGTTAAATTATTTTATGCTGAATATCTAGTTTTATAACACCGTATACAGTATTTTACAGTAATTTTTGTATTTACAGTTTACAGTATATTGAGTCGTCATAATGCAAAACTACAAAACTAGAGCTCAGGGTAAAAATTAGCATCCCTAATGTTTGAAAAAAATACCTTTAGTTGATCTTTTAAAAAAAATATCTACAAACAAGAGAAAGAGAGATGCAAGCTTTTGAACTAACATTAGTGAAAGAACATCTTGGATGTACGTTAAAACCTCGGATTGCAAGTAACCCGGTTTATGAGTGTTGCACAAAACGAGCAAATATTTTTAATACATTTTGACTTGGAAAAACAAGCAAGTCTTGGTTTACGAATACAGAGTATCATGTATCATGTATTCCGTTGTGTGTGCGTGTGTGTGAAACTCAAATAAGAGAGGGAGAGGGGTTAATATGTAAGACAAGAAGGCAGAGGGGGAGGGTCACACACACAAACACAGTGCCTGCACGCACAAATGGAAACACTTATCAGTCTGGATTTATTTTTACTTTTTTTTTTTAAGGTGAAGTGCAGGTTAATTTGTTTTATTATTACTTTATATTATATATTAATTATTTTTATGTATTTATTTTTTGGTGCTGTGGAATGAATAATTTGAGTTTCCATTATTTCTTATGGGAAAATTCACTTTAATTTACGAGTGTTTTGAAATACGTGCCCACTTCCGGAACGAATTATGTTCGTAATCCAAGGTTTCACCATACTAAAATTATTGGTGGTCCCAAGCAATGTCAGAAAAAAGCACAACAAATTAAAAAAATACTGGCAAGAAAAAGTATGGGAACTTTTTGCAATTTCATGGTTTTCTGCATTAATTTGTCATAAAATGTGATCTGATCTTCATGATCAAGTCAAGAGTCAAGATTATTGACAAATATAATGTGTCTAAAATAATAAAACAAAAGAATTCTAATCTTTCATGTATTTATTGAACACAATCATTCAACATTCCCAATGGTAGAGGAAAAAGTAAGTTGGAATTAATAACTGGATGAACCGACAGTCCCGAAGTATCCCATTTGTCTAACTGTAGGCTGGTGAATTTCTAGTTCAAGTCTTTAAAATCACTCTGTAACCCTTTCTAGCTTCATGTTAATCAACGATTCTTGATCGTAGATCCTCTGAAAGCTCTTTTTGGCGAGGCATGGCTCACATTATTGTATTCTTCTTGTGCGGTGCAAACTCAAAAGGTTTGAGTGTTTTTATCAAAGTAGCTCTAGTCCACACCTCCAAACTCATTCTCTTAACAAGACTTAACCTGACTCCAATTAGCTTTTTTGGGGTCATTAACTAAAGGATTCACATACTTTTTCCACTAAACCTATGAGGTGTTCATGGTTAAGACATTAAAGATCCGAACTTTTAGAATTAGCAGAATTATTTTAGGAACATTATATTTAATACAGGAAACTCTAGTTCTTTCAATCTAAACCTCTGAACAATGTCTTCTTCCACTTCCGGTTCTGGGACGAGAACGTCTGTGCTGCCACTTCGTACCTGGATTGTTTTTTGTTTTGTTTTTTTCCCCTGCTGCATGTCTCTCTGCCATTCTGGTTGGCTAGTTGGATTACTCCATTTCATACTGCTGATGTTTGAAAGAAACTTTTTGCTGTCTGTGAGTAACTAACCATAGTTACTCTGGACTAACCATAGACTGTCTGCTTCCAAACTGCTTCATGCTGGTCGTACTGTTCATCGCTCTCTAATTTATCTCACTGGTACTCGGCATCGTACTGCAAATCTGAATTCTGTACATCGTCACTTTGCACTTCTGAACTGTCGGTCAATATCGTACAAAGCCTCTTATCTCAATGAAATTATCACTGATATTAACCTCGACATTTTGCTTCTCACTGAAACCTGGCAAGCACCGGATGATTTTATTCAGTTAAATCTTCTTGCACCTGATGGATACAAGTATCTCACCCGACCTCGACTGCATGGCAAAGGGTGTGGTCTTGCTGTAATCTTTGAACAACAATCTTGAAACAACTTGCTTTTCACAATACAAACTCATTTGAATACATGGTTTTGAAAGCTGACTGTCTCACAATCATCCTACTCTACCGTCCTCCTAAAGCCCTGTCCAGCTTTTTTTTCTGAACTCAGTGAGCTATTAACCATTGTCATTGTCATTTCCTATTCTTCTGCTTGGTGACTTCAATATTCATGTTGATACAGTCTGCCCCAACACTACCCAATTACTGTCTGTTTTCGAATGTTTTAATTTGACACAGCATGTTCGTGTGCATACCCATACTCGTGGTCATACCCTTGATCTAATATGTACTTCAAGGGGGGATATCACTTCTATTTCTGCTTCTGATACCGGTATTTCTGACCATAAACTTCTTGATTTTAGCCTTAATCTGCCTATGCACTCTAAATGCCTTAAAAGTGTTATATCATACCGTAATTTGAAAGCTATTGATACTGTATCATTTTGTACATCTATTGTCTCCTCGAATCTTTCTGATGGCATTAATATTTCTTCTCCATCTGTGATACTATCTAATTACAACTCTACAATTTCTGAAATCCTACAGCAGCATGCTCCTATCAAGACCAGAAATGTCCCCGCCACTCACTCTTCTTCTTGGTATACCCCTGAGCTCCATATTCTTAAGGCTACCGGCAGACGGCTTGAACGTCTTTACAGGAAAACCGGTCTTTCTGTTCATTATTTGGCTTTTCTAGATCATCTTAAATGTTATAAATCCACTCTCTTTTCAGCTCGCTCTAACTTTATCTCTGCCACAATCAATATATCGAGCAACAGGCCAAAAGCATTATTTAACACGATAAATAAACTTACCAACTGCCACCTCAGGATGCTCTAGTATCTAATGAGTTTTGCTGCTCTTTCTTGGATTATTTGCTTGAGAAGACTAATGCTGTCCACCAATGTTTCCCTACTGATACAGAGCTCAGCCATCCAACAACTCTATCCAATCAGCCTCTTTCTTGTTTCTCTCTGACAACCCCAGATTCTGTATCTAAGCTAATCCTGAAATCCAACTCTTCATCCTGTCACCTTGATCCTGCTCCTACTTCTCTTCTGAAACTTTGTCACTCTGCCATCTCTTCACCTATTTCTCATTTCAACAACGCATCTCTTACCACTGCTTCTTTTCCTCTGCCACTAACAACTGCTGCAGTTACACCTGTGCTCAAGAAACCCAACCTTGACTCCTCAGTTTTATCTAACTATCGTCCCATCTCTAATTTACCTTTCATATCCAAATTACTAGAAAGTACTGTTGCTGCCCAACTCCAGTCTTTTCTAGTCGATAATAATATCTTTGACTCTTTTCAGTCTGGTTTTCGCCCCCTTCCATACTTCCATACCATACTGAAACTATGGTAGTAAATGATTTACTGCTTTCTGCTGATTCTGGCTCATTGTCTATACTCCTGCTACTTGATCTCAGCTCTGCCTTCGATACTGTCTCCCATGATCTGCTTATTTCACGTCTCTCTGGTCTGGGTATCTCTGGTACTGCTCTGTCTTGGTTTTCCTCCTATCTCTCAGATAGACAATTTTATATTTCTGTTAAGGATTTTCGATCGCCCACCGTCCCCCTGAAGCGAGGTGTTTCCCAGGGATCTGTTCTTGGCCCACTATTATTCTCAATTTACATAATTCCACTCGGTCTGATCCTTCACGTCATGGTCTCAACTATCACTTTTATGCCAACGACATTCAACTTCATTCCATCTGTACACCTACTCCATCTACCCAAATCGACAAAATCTCTGCTTGTGTGAAGGACATTAGAGACTGGCTTAGCTTAAACTTTCTTAAACTCAACATGGACAAAACTGAGATAATTTTCATTGGAACCCCAGCACTCATCAGCAACATTTCCACCGATTAGACTGCGAGATTGCTGGCTATCACATCAAAACATCTTCTTCTGTCAAAATTTAGGAGTAATCTTTGACTCCACACTCTCCTTTCAGCCTCACATTAAATCTGTCACTAAATCTGCTTTCTTTCATTTGCGCCGCATTGCCCAACTGCGTCCCTTCATCAGTATCAAAGATGCTGAAACTGTCATCCATGCATTTGTATCATCACGCATTGATTACTGTAATGCCCTTTTCATTGGTCTACCTGCCAGCTCCATCTCCAGATTACAATATATTCAAAACTCTGCGGCTAGAATACTCACTCATACCAAACGTTCTGCTCATATAACCCCAATCTTGTCCGATCTACATTGGCTCCCAGTTGCCTACCGTATTAAATTAAAAATTCTTCTCCTTGTCTTTAAATCTATAAATGGCTTAGCTCCCAATTATCTTCTCAATCTCCTCTCCCCCTACATTCCGACTCGTTCACTACGTTCCTCCGATTCTGGCTTTTTTACTGTCCCTCGGCACCGCCTCTCTTCTCTTCAGTGTCATTGCACCTAAACTCTGGAACACTCTACCACACTCTCTCCGTTCTGTTAACAACGTCTCAGCATTTAAATCTTTACTCAAACTCACTTGTTTTCCGAATGTTACACCTGAATCCATCTGTCCTCTGCATTTTTCGTTGTTGACCTAATTGTCTTCTACTTTAGTACTTAAATATCTGTTTGTTTTATTCTTTTTTTGTTTGTTTGTTTTTGTTTTCACTCATTGTAAAGTGTCCTTGAGCTCTGGAAAGGCGCTATATAAATAAAAATTATTATTATTATTATTATTATTATTATTATACTTCAATAAAGATCAGATGTAACATCTGTAACATCTGTACCACCACGAACCAGGGAGATAAGATCTGGGTCACCGGATTACTGAGCCGCAACCTTATCTCCCCCTAGTGTGTCTACGTAGGTATGTCTCCCCATCACTAATAATGTGCACCTGTGTCATTCCCTGTGTGTCGCTATAAAAGCCAGTCGAACCCGTAGAGCTATTGTCCGTTCACTGTTTGTCACCACTTCTGTTTGATGCACGACTGCTCCTCAAGCCTGTCTCCTTGTTCTCTTCTGATCTTAGTCTCCTTGGTCGGGGTAAGGCCGGCAAAACCGGCGCCTGCTGTCTAAACCAGAAGTAAGAACACGGGACGCGTCCTTACTGTTGTTATTTCATTTGAAATCACTTGCTTATGTGTGTGTGTGTGTGTGTGTATACGTGCCAGATCACGGGAGAAGAGCCACGAGAAGCAAGTCCTGAGTTGGAGCTTTGTTTTGCCTGTTTTCATTTTACGTTTTGATCACTCTCATAGAAAAGACTGAATAAGACAACCAAATAAACTGTGTGTGCCTTTTCACCTGAAAACCTGCATTCTTTGCGTCCTTTAAACTCCCAGTAGACATGACATCAGATCACATTTTAGGACAAATGAATGCAGAAAACCATAAAATTCCAATAGAATATATAATTCCATATAGATAGATAGATTGATTGATTACCTTGGTATCTTCTGCTTCATTACCTAAAACTAAAAATACAGATTTTATTATTATTTTTCACAGTTTTATTATTATTATTATTATTATTATTATTATTATACCTGTGTGTGGTGCTCTGAGCTTGAGGATCAGGACAATGAGGATAATCACAATTGCTGCACCAAATCCCGCATTCATCCAGAAGAACGCGTCAAACACAGAAGAGATGAAGCCTTGGAGTTAAATATTACAGAAAACATTTCAACCAATAAAATTGGAGCGCACCTTAGATTACAGTGTACAGAAGAATTTTGAAATATAAACACTATTAACCTTTTTTTCTGTCTGAGATTTTATTTCCTTTATTTCCATCTGAAAAATGAAACACTATTTTAATTCCAGTAATTTCTGGAATTAACTTTTACTGAAACTATAAAGTCTGTATAAATTTACCTTTCACATATAAAGAAGTCTGGTTACTAAAGTACATTTTGACCTGTTTCATGTAGCTGCAGTAATAGAGTCCTGTATCAGAGACATTTACTGAGGTGATGGTGAGAGACGTGTTCTTGTCATAAACTGACATCACTATTCTCTCACTCTCAGTAAAGAAGTAACAAGTTTCTGATGGATCTGATTCCCTAAACTTTTTGCACCCAATAAGAAGTGGGACTGAATCACTCGTGTGTTTAAACCAGGAGACGTAACCTGTGTGAATCAGGTCGTGTTGGCACCAAATAGTGACTTTATCTCCAGCTTCTGCCTCCAAAGTTAACGAGCACGGAGTCACTGAGAGCAAACCTGCGACACACACACACACACACAGAGAATTTATAACACAACACAGATTTGGATAAATGTGCTTTTATGAAAAAATTATAAGTGGACCTGATCATTTGTGTTTGACTTCTAAATGACGAGGAAAAAAAACAGAGTTCTAAGAAATCTCAGACCTGGAGAAAAAAGCTTTTTTTGTGTAGAATTTGCACTTTTCTGATTAATTATTACACAATCATGAATTGATTTTCTTAAATACAAAGCATCTGTGAGTGTCGCAAAATACATTAAAATAATGAACAATGTTCATTATAAGGTTTTAATGTGAGAGCTGTAACGTGGAAAATATCGTTAGAGCAAGCACGTAGTAAAGCAGAAAATTATATGAAGACTTACCCATGAGACAGAGGAACACATGAGTGTCAACCTGAACCATCGTCTTTCAGATAAGGCACAAGGAGGAAACAGTCTGTTAAAAATGTGTGAGCATGAATGCGTGTGTACGTGTGTTCATGTGTGTGTGAGGGGCATGGCTATTTTGTTCTTTTTCTACTTTTTACTTGCATATGTGTCATGTTGGACTCTGTATAGGCCCAGGGAATATAATTTCAAACAGTTACCTTTGTTTTATTGTTATATTCCCTGGGCCTATACAGAGTCCAACATGACAATAATTTACATTTCCATATATACTACATTATACTAACTGTTAAAGCATTTGTTATTTATGAATTTCTAGCTCATGATTATTCTGGACCACAATGACTGGATCATGTAACGTTGTTCAAAGGATTTCGAAACGCTTAGATGCAGTTTGCAACACATTTAGTGCTATTGATTTTAGATTGTTTCATGATTAATATTGTAACACACCATAAATATCAAGTTACTATAATGAACCTTTATCTTTTTGATGCTGTTCTAATGATAGGTAAATTCATTAAATCCTCTAATTGTTGTTTAAATGAAATCAGATTTGGTAAATCTGAAGGTCCGTGCATCTATTGTTTTAACCTTTGAACAAATACATAAGTTTACAAAAAAAAAATATTACACTGTCTACACTTTCTTTCAAATAAAATGCTGAAAAAGAAGTGTGTGAAAATAGCTATTGGTGAAGCAGATGATGTGAGGTGTGAAATGGTTGCATGCAAACACACTGCATGTGAGTTCTGTGGTTGGAAAATAAAACTTGACCCATGACACAGACAGTTAGTGCAGGTGGTAGTCTTATGGTTTAAAAGAAGGCTGGACTTTACATGACTCTGCAACAAGACTAATGAATATAGACTAAAACATGAAAAGCTTAGTTTTCTATAAAATTATTTCATTACGGTCCTCAAAAAGGCATATACACTGATCAGCCATAACATTATGCCCACTGACAAGTAAAGTGAATTACGCTGATTATCTTGTCACTCTGACACCTGGAAGTGGGTGGGATATATCAGGCCACAAATTAACATTTTATCCCTGAAGTTGAGGTGTTGGAAGCAGAATAAAGGACCTGTATAAGAACCTGAATAACTTTGACAAGGATCACATTGTTAGGGCTAAATGACTGTGTCAGAGCAACTCCAACACTGCAGGTCTTTTGGGATGTTCACAGTCTGCAGTGGTCAGGACCTACCAAAAGAAGGGAAGAAGGCGAGCCGGGGGATGTGTGAAGGTCTAGGCAATGTTCAGCTGGGAAACTATGGTTTCTGTCATTCATGTGGATCAGTGATTTAGAGAATTTTACATGGGTTACAGAGGTGTGTATTTGGCACTGTGGCATGTGAGGATGGCCTACAGGTATGTATGTATGTATGTATGTATGTATGTATAAACAAACAAATAAATATATAAACTTTTTAAGTCATAGTTTGAATGTATTGATCTAAAAGGTTATGTTACTTAGTGGCGTGACATAATAAGCAAAATATTTTTGGTTAACATAATACACAAATCTCCATTATTGATTTCCATTTAAGCAGAAGTTACATGTAACCAAGTTTAACTGGGGGGTGTTCCAGAAAGCTTGGTTAACTTACCATTTGGTTAATCTTAACCTCTGGGTTGATTAACCCCAAACCCGCATACCGAGAGTATGTCGGTTCCAAAACACCTGATAAGATTTAGTTTAATCAACCCCCTACTGGTTACCCAGAGTTAATGCGCGTGCACGGTGCCTACATAAAGACATTTTCAATGGATCGCGGATTTCACGAGTTATAATGGAACTTCAAAATGAAATAAAGAGAGCGGCATACTTCACGGAGGCGGAGTTGGAGGTTTTAATGCTCGCTTTTGAAGAATTAAAGCCTATAATCCAGAAAAAAAGCAATACGGCTGCATCGGCTAAACAAAGAGAGTTGGCTTGGCAAAAAATAACGGACAGAGTAAATGCGTGAGTATATTAAATTTAATTATAATGCTAAATATTTATAATTAATTAAAATACCCCTTCCGCATCCTTTTGACTGTTAAATCACTATGATTGCATTTACTTTTCTAGCCATTGATTTCTTTAGGTTAAAATACCAGTGTATATTGACTAGGAATATATGGTTTCTTATTTAATAAGTTGTAATCCATCTGGAGCCAAAAGAACTTTGAGCCAAGTCAAAATGAAACACAAGAACATTCTGCAAAAAGGTAATATTTGATAACACATTAACTGTACAATTTATTAAACACGGTTTAGTATATTCTTTCTGTCATGTAGCTAATAGAAAGAAGGCTGAAGCCCGTCTAACTGGCGGGGGGCCACCTCCACCTCCCCTCACCCCATCTGAGGAGCTGGCTCTGTCCCTTAATAAAGGGCGACCAGTGGTTGCTGGCATTCCAGGGGGCACATCATCACACACACCATGCACCACAAGTAACATGGTGAAATGTAAGTTTACCACTATGATTTGATTTAATTATATGATTGAATAAATTTCTATCTCTGTCACTTAAAGGCTTTTGAACATGCTTACCGTTTTTATGTAGGCTTACTGTATTTAACTGCATATGATGTTTATGCTACTGTGACTTTTTTTTTTGATTAGTTGTATTACTTTGACAAGGTTTTTTTCCCTGCATTATTGCTTTGTCTTTGATAAAATTGAGAATTTTATGGGTTGTATTTTCGTATAGATACAGATGGAGGGATTGTATTATTGGACCCTGCAGAAATGACACAGTCTGTCACAGTTGTAAGTGTTTTGTTGTCAGGTACTTTTAGACCTTTATTTTTTGTCTTTTTGCCTGATAATGAATACTTGTATATTTCCACTGAAGGATGACGATGAAGAGACCATATCTGCTGTGACAGACGTGGACAATGCTGGAAGATCCACTGAGGTATGATGCACACCATTATAATGCAGCGCCCCCTTTTTCATTACAGTAACAGGCATTGTTCTTTCACAGTACATACCTGGGGATTTACCAACAGATGAGGGTCCTTCAACCTCAGTTCATGATCTAAGAAGTGTAAGAATTTGTGCAGTTGTCCAGATTTAAATTTTATTGTCTGACAGAATGCCATTTATGTATTTATTTTTGCCTTCCTAGTTGCCAGCAAAGGAGCGGTATAAGGTCCATCTTCAAAAACAAATAAGAAAAAGTGACATGGAGATGGACCTTATACAGCTTCAAATTAAAAAGGCTACTCTAGAAATTGAATTAGTGGAGCATCGCCTTAAGGTGAGAACTTGTGTAAATATGAATCTGTTGCATGTTAAAAGTGTTGTGTATATAAAGCAATGTATTAACACCACATTTTATTTAATTTTACTTTCATTGTTTTTCAGGAAATAAAGAAATGAACCACAGTGAACAGCAGACCACTAAAAAAAATTTAATAAAAGAAACTTTGACAAATCCTGTCTCTCAAAAGTTTTCCATCTCTATGTGCACAAATTTGTAGAGGTTCCTCTACGCCATCCTCTTCGATACAAGGAGGGTGGCTCTCTCCTCTTATCGTGGCAATGTTGTGAAGCACAACACAAGCCACTATGATGTCGCATGCTCTCTCTGGACTGACCCGGAGCCCACGCAGACACTGAAACCTAGACTTGAGGATCCCTATGGTCATCTCCACCTTTGCCCGTGTTCGGCTGTGAGACAGGTTAAAGCGTGTCTGTGGTCCAGGATCAGGTTCAGGGTAGGGTGTCATTAAATAGGGCAGACAAGGGTATCCTCTGTCCCCCAGCAAGTAACCATTGAACTGTCCTGTAATGATTCAAGTGTCCTGTAATGTTTCAAGTGTACAATGCAATTTTGTAAAAATTAAAATGTATAACACAAAACATACCCTGCTGAAATGTCTGGCATAATGATGACTCCCGGAAAATTCTGGCATCATGCACAGATCCTGGCCATTTGGCCTCAACATTAGTAATAATGTGGGTTGCCTCACATATTACCTATTTAGTGGAAAAAAAGTAATGAGTTTAATGATTCTAACAAGGCAAAAAATTAAGGACACAAAATTAAGTTTTTACCTGTACATTGATGCTATGAATAGATTTCCTATTAACATAGTCTCCCTCATTTATTGAAGGAGCTTTAATAGGAATGTGGGTGCCATCAATGCACCCAATTACATTTGGAAACCCTGAAATACAAAGGCATATACAGTATGCAAGGATCAAGTGTGTGTATGCAGGATGAATACATGTATATAAATAGTATATCTACATATTAAATGTGCGTCATAGATTTTACTACAAAGGACAAACCTGCCACTCTGTGGAACTCCTCTTTAATAATGTGGAGAGGTTTATGGCGAGGGACCTGCTGTACACATGAGTGTAAGAAGTGCTTAAGTGCCAGACATACTGTACGAACGGCTCTACACACAGTTGCCTTTCCCACATGCTCTGCATCTCCCACATTGTACAGAAAATGCCCTGACGCAAAAAACCGAAGTGATATACACGGAATATTTTCTGTGCTAAGCGCAGACTTGCGGTGTGTGACATGTACAATATGCGGTTTCAGGAGATCTGTTAAGTAAATTAACGATTCCCTTGAAAACCGATAACGCTCTTTTAAATAATCATTCGGAAATGAAAACACATCAATACGCGGTCTTATAACTCTCTCCCGGCGAAAAAAACCGCGTATAATCTGTGCCTCCACGTCCACAGGATCCTCATCAAAAGGGCGCGGCATGCTCACTAAGCTTCTGGAACAAACTTACCCTGGAACATAACCTGTTACCGAGCAGGTTATCTTCAGAGAGTAAGTTGCTATGGTTACATACATACCCAGAAAGTTACCTCCGTTTTTGGAACCGGAAGTTGAGGTTATCCACTAACTTACCCTCAAACTTATCCGGGTATGTCACATAACCTGCTTCCTGGAACACCCCCCTGGTGTAGTCTTTGGCAACTTCACATAGAGAAGTGCTTAAATCAGCTTGAGATATCACAGCGGCTTGTGGTGTGTGCGTGAGGCCTCAATCTGTAGTTCACTCCAAATTTGAATGAGCACTTGTTTGTTTCATTTTCTTTTCCCACTTGTCCAAAAATAACATGCTTTTTAAAATAATAACAATCACAATAATAATAATAATAATAATAATAATAATAATAATAAAAGTATACATAATATTTATTTTGTTTTTAATTACATAACTGAAAATTATAAAATTTTAATAACATACGACTTTGCTCAGAAACCAACATTATTTTCATTCATTCATTCATTCATTCATTCTCTTTACCGCTTAATCCTGTGTTCAGGGTCGCGGGGGACCTGCGGGCTGTTCCATGAAAGTAGCTAAATAAAGCCAGACTTCCGCGCAAAAGTGAGACTCAAATTAGCGGCATCTCCAAATGAAGCCTCATGTTGTTCCACAAACGGAGCTCAGCTGTAACTAATCGAGGCTTATTTAAGGCAGGCTTGCATAGTCTCACTTTGTGCGCGCGCCCGCGATATTTTAAAAGCCCATATGAATGGATGAACGAAACATAGATCCGAAATGAGGTAAAACACGGGCAGTTTGTGTCTCCGCTGCTGAGCAAACGCTGCTCATGGTGATTTAATACACGGACATAGTTTTGCACCTTGAATAAAGTATTCCAACTTGTTCAAATTATTGTTTTGTTATTTTTATTTATTGGGAAAGTGTATTTTACATGAAAATATGTTATGTTAATGTTTTTAAAAAAAGTTACTAATTAGACCATCTCTAGTTCTGAAATGCCATCTGTTCTGGACAATGTGAATAAAGGAAATAGTGTCCATACTGAGCATGCAGGCATAACCCCTGTCCCCAAGCAGGACTCCATTAAACTCCCCTGCAAAAGAAGGGATCAATTACATATGCTGTGACACTCCAGTTCAAGACTATATAGTCTTGAACTGGAGTGTCACAGCATATGTAATTGATATATATATATATGAAGACTTATAAAGTTATGTGTGCCTACTGACTGTTACAACTATTTATCTTTTAAAATTATGATCACTAGTTTCCATGAAAAATGCTTGTGAAGTAAAAACCCTTGCTTGAAATGTTCTCGTCTTCTTCTCTAGGATGCTCGAAAGGTCCTGGAGACATGGACAGAGCCTGTGCATTTTGCCTCAACATTAGTAATTAGGCAGTTGCTGTCACAGATCATCTGAACACAGAGAGTGGATTTAGTGATATAGCATATTTTGTCTGGCAGAGCATTAATTTAAGATTGCTCAATATATGAATTGATGAACAATGTCAAATTCAAAGCTAAATCACTGGCAATGTATGGAGTTATTGCCAATCTACATACCTGTACATTGAGGCTATGGAAAGATTTCCTGTTCAATAGTCTGCCTCAGTTGGTCCAGTTGGGCCTGTATTTTGATGTGGGTGCCGTCCACAGCACCCAAGACATTGGGAAAACCCGAGGAACAAATTTAGCTTAATACAGGCATATCAATTTTTAAGTCTACTTTAACTGTGACATACCTGCTATGGCATAAAAGTTCTCCTTGATCCTCTGTGTTGGTAGATGGCCAGGAAAGATCATATAAATATTTTAATATTGCCTCAGAGAAAGGTAGACCATCCTTATTTCACGGCATACGGTTGCTTTAAATGCTCAGCATCACCAACACTGTAGAGGAATGTCCCACTGGCGAAGAAACGCAGTGCAATAAAGACAGATTGCACTGTGGTCAGGCATTGCCTTCGCCGTGTGGGTTTGCTGAGGTGTGGTTCCAACAGCTCATATAGGTAGACTATGCTGGAGTGGCAGAGAATGATGTTCGAGTGGTGCAGGACATGTCTGAGAGTGCTAAGACAGTGGTGAGATGTGCTGTAGGTGTGACAGAAGAGTTCAAGGTGAAGGTGGGTTTGCTGAGGTGTGGTTCCAACAGCTCATAGGTAGACTATGCTGGGTCTGCTGAACCGGTATCTCTTCCACAGATAGTCATCTGGGAAGGCAAGAGGGTTTACTCTGTCCCTAAAGACCCTTGGGGCTGGTGGTCTGAAAGCTCTTTCTAATATCCGTGCACCCTCATCCACAGGGTCTTCAATAAATGGACAGGCCATAATTACATACTGGGGCTTCTCTGTTTCTCTTTCGTTCTGAATCTCCATGCAGGTGTTGGTCTCACTCAGTACTGCTTAAATAGGCCTGACCTTCATTAGGCAATTAAGCTGACATCTCGTTTTTTATTATTATTATTATTATTATTATTATTATTATTGTAAATGTAATAAGGCTTTTTCGTGTAACTGTTCATATGAATTTATGAATTTATTAATTTCTGATTTTCAGTTTTCTGTCATTGCATTTCATGTTTGACCTTTTTTAATATGCTTACGATTTTATTTAAATTATTTTGGGGATAATTCCATGATTTTTATAGGCTTAATAATTTTTTATTACACGACATGATTAGTGAGAGCGCGGAAATTAAACTGACGGAACGATCTTTAGGGAATATGTTCCCACACGTCGGAGATTCTTTGAGACACCGCTTAAATAAGCGAGACAGTTAGCCTGCCCCGGACCAGGTTAATTTGCCAGCATAAGTTGCCGGGGTAACTGAGTTTGAACTTTTTTAAGTTTGATTTATGGAACCGAATCTACCAAAAATAAGCCTGACTAAACGATATAAGCCTGGCTTATACTCTAATCTTGGTTTATGGAACAGCCCCCTGGAGCCTATCCCAGGAGACTTCGGGCACTAGGCGGGGTACACCCTGGACAGGGTGCCAATCCATCGCAGGGCACACACATACACACACTCACACACCCAATCACACACTACGGGCAATTTAGGAACACCAATTAGCCTAACCTGCATGTCTTTGGACTGTGGGAGGAAACCGGAGTACCCGGAGGAAACCCACCAAGCACGGGGAGAACATGCAAACTCCATGCACACAGAGACGGGAATCGAACCTGGCCGGGGAATCAAACCCGGACCCTGGAGGTGCAAGGCGACAGTGCTAACCACTACACCACCGCGCCGCCTCCAACATTATTATTTTTTTTTTTAAATATGACACATCAAGCAAAGTCAAACTGGTGACCAGGGAAGTTTCATTATGGCAATATCTAATAATATACAGCGGTGTGAAAAAGTGTTTGCCCCCTTACTGATTTCTTTCTTTTTTTTTTTTTCATGTTTCAGAATTGTTGTAATTCAGCCACATTGCACATGGCACAGCATCTCAATTCGGATTCGGGTCAGGACTTTGCCTAGGCCACTCCAAAGTCTTCATTTTGTTTTTCTTCAGCCATTCAGAAGTAGACTTGTGTGCTTTGGATTATTGTCCTGCTGCAGAACCCAACTTCGCTTCACCTTGAGGTCACAAACAGACCAGACATTCTCACTCAGGATATTTTGGTATACAGCAAAATTCATGGTTCCACTTATGACATCAAGTCTTCCAGGTCCAGAAGCAGCAAAACATCCCCAGACTATCACACTACCACCACCATATTTCACTGTTGGTATGATGTTCTTTTTCTGAATTGCATCGTTACTTTTACGTAATGGGACACACACCTTCCAAAAAGTTCAACTTTTGTCTAGTTAGTCCACAGAGTATTTCCCCAAAAGTCTTGGGGATCACCAAGATGCTTTCTGGCAAAACTAAGATGAGCTTTTATGGATTTTTCTCCTCAGCGGTGGTTTTCGTCCTGGAACTCTGCCATGCAAACCATTTTTGCCCAGTCTCTTTCTTACGGTGGAGTCATGAACACTCACGTTAACTGAGGCAAAAGTGGTCTGCAGTTCTTTGGATGTTGTTGTGGGGTCTTTTGTGGCCTCTCGGATGAGTTGTCTCTGCGCTCTTGGGGTAATTTTGGTCGGCCGGCCACTCCTGGGAAGGTTCACCACTGTTCCATGTTTTTGAAATTTGTAGATAATGGCTCTCACTGTGGCTCGCTGGAGTCCCAAAGCTTTAGAAATGGCTTTATAACCTTTACCAGACTGGTAGATATTTTCTGGTTTTCTTTACTTGTTTTCTGTCTCATTTGTTTTTGAATTTCTTTGGATCTCGGTATGATGTAGCTTTTGAGGATCATTTGGTCTACTTCACTTTGTCAGGCAGGTCCTATTTAAGCGGCTAGAGAAATTTAAATCTGGTGTGATAAACCAGAGTTAAGTTATGTTTTGGATATAGTTTTCCCTTAATAATAAAAACCATCATTTAAAAACTGCATGATGTGATATCTTTGACTAATATTTACATTTTTTGATGATCTGAAACATTAAAGTGTGACAAACATGCAAAACATTTAGAAATCAGTAATGGGGCAAACACTTTTTCACACCACTGTAAATTATTTTGGTTAATATTAAGACCACAATTAAATTTAAATATATACAGTCGCAAGAAAAAATATGTGAACGCTTGCCAGGGGAGGCTTCAGACTTTAAACTGTGTATTTGAGTTTTGGGATATGTCAGGTATAACAAACGTTATTATTACCTTTAAAAAGGGTAAATTTTGAGAAACATATAATTTTCTGTCCTGCTACGCTTGTATTTTTGTGAGGGGGTAGAGTGATGTAAAGACCAGATATGTCTCTAACCACAAGTCATACACACATACCCTTTCAGCAGCTTACGACCAGCTCATGGCCTGAATGTTTTATAACCACAGAACACATGCATCACTTTTACACTGAACTGCAAACCTGTACATGAAACTCTGTACATGAAGTCCCTGTGTCTCTGACCACCATCTGCTTTCACACAGGCTTCTTCTTACTTTTCTTTTTATTATTTCAAATCCACACTGAGAGAGCACAGTCTTTATAATATTGCTTTATACAATTGTGTCTGAGTGATGATCAATATGCATCATTCATAAAGTACTTTATACTACAATCACTAGATCACTGCATGTGCTTCATATATTCCCCCCCCCCCCCAAAAAAAAAAAGAAAAAAAAAAACCTCTTCCCAGTTGTGTTGGACTAATGGCACTTAGTTATTAACCTAGTTAAACCACTGTAAGTATGTATCCAGTGATGTTAACTTTAAAGCACTTTTTGTAAGTCGCTCTGGATAATAGTGTCTGCTAAATGCCTAAATGTAAATGTAAATATGTGCAACATGATGACGTATTAACAGAAATATGTACATCTCTCCAACTACACTGCAAAAATTGAAATCTAAGAAAGTAAAAAAAAAAAGCTTATTTCTAGAAAATGCATCTTGTTTTTTGCCATTAAAGATAAATAATCTTATAAAATACATTGAGCATTAGACTATAAATCTTAATTTAAGAAAATTGATTCGTCTCAAGATTTTACTAGAAACAAGTGACAGCTATAAAGCCTAAATATTGGTGCATGTTCAATTAGATTGTTGTGCTATTTTTAAGACTAATATACCACTAAAATTTCTTATTTCAAAAATCTTAAGAAAATATTATTTCAGATTTTTTTTTTGTGTGTGTGTGTGTGTCTGTCAGTTTTTGAAAATTCAACTTAGGAAAATTTGTTGTGAACATAAACACTTAGCTAAGAAGGTGTGTTTTAATTCTGATTTATCTCGTATTGAAAAAAACAACTGCAAATGTTGTATCAACAACAAACTCATTTGTAAAAAAACATTTGTATCAAAAACTGAAATCTAAGTAAGATAAAATATCTTAAATCAAGGCAATATATTGTGGCGTAGGCGGGGCGGCGGCTGACGACCGTCATGCTTTGCGGGAGGTTCGCTGTGTGTTCACCGTGGTTCCGACGTTTGGTCGGGTTGGTGGCTTCGGCCATGTTGGGGGTGTGCGTGTATGTGTGCGTACTTGACTTGTGTGTGTTATAACAGTGCTATGTGGTAATAAAAATATTCCCAGCCATTGCATTGGGTAGCAAGCAAAGCTCACTCGTCTCTCTAACATCCTTTCCGGCGGTGGAAAACAATACAGTATACTTGTTTTCTGTACAGAACAAGTTTGCGATTACATTCATTTGCCAGACACCCACAGTGCAAATATATGGTAATAATTTGGTGAAATTAATCATTTTTATGTAATAAAAGAACTCGCATACAGTTAATATTTTACAAAGATTTGGACAAAGAACCACACACGGGGGAAAAGCCGTGTGTTTGGGAAGAACTTCTTCTTCTTTGGAGTTTAACGGCGGCTTGCATCCGTAAGTGTTGCACTACCGCCACCTTCTGGTTGATTCTCCTTTAGTTGTTTCTTCACTCTATTTCCAGATTATTTTCTCCACATCTTATATTCTATCCATTAAACCAGTAGTAGCTAAGAAGTTACAAATGTTTTTCTTTCCTCGCCCACTCATCCCACTTTTCAGTATATTGTAGCGTTTTTCGACGCTAGCAGGGATCTTGGAGTACGAGTGAGCTTACTTGCTCCCCAATGCAAATGGCTGGGGAGTAGTTTATTACCACAGCACAAGCACACATACACAGGTCAAGCACACACACATACACGTACCCAACTTGGCCGAAGCCACTAACCCAAACACCCTTCTCTCTCATGGTAGAGACAGAGAAAACCCCCGCAAAGCATGACGGTCTTCAGCCGCCGGCCCGCCCACGCCACACTGCCCCCACCCGAGCTGTGACCGTCCCCGGTCACCATGACTCTCAGTCTTGGAGGCGTGAAGGCGGTCGGCGTTCACGGGGTCCTTTTGTGGAGAAGCACATTGTCCCGGAGGCGGTCCGGCCTCCGCAGAATTCGCTGTCTCACCGGCGTGCGGCTGGAAAGGCGCAAGACGGTCTCGGTGGAGCAACACTCGCGCCCGCCCCGCCAACCGCACCCGGTAGATGAACTCGGCGAGCTGAGCTAGTACCGTACAGGGGCCCACCCAGTGAGACGTGAGCTTGGGTGAACGCCCTCTCTTCCTTCCGGAACACACCCACACCTGCTCACCAGCAGCAAAGCCTCGCCCCTGGGTGTGAGTGTCCACGCCCACACGCTCCACAGGTGCCCCCACCCGAAAGTCCTGCAGCGGTGCCCGCGAGCGCTGGGTGGGGCCCTTCTTTGCCGTGTAGCGGACAAAACGTTCACTGACCAGCGGCGGTGCAGGTGAAACGACTGCGGGCGATGCTCTCGGCGAGGGAGTAACTCGGCACACGCGCTCTTTACCTCGCTCGCAGTACCGATGACGTACTTTGCTGCCCGGATGTTCACCTGGCGCTCGTCCGACGGCTGCTGGGGTACGCTGTCCCTCAAACCCAGGAACGTTGCATCGCCGCGAAACCCCAGAGACTATTCTGTTGTCTAGCCGTGACGGGTAGCCCTGTCCCCGGCTAGATTCACCTACCGAGTGCCCCCGAGCTGCGGGCGATCGCTCGGCTCTTTCGCCGTGATGCACCGCAGTTATGGGTTCAGCGCGCTGTGCTGCGCGTAGCGCCTCGGTGAGGGAAGCTGGTGCTGCTAACCTGATGTGCTCCCCGAGCGGCGGCGGTCGAAGCCCACGAAGAAAAGCGCGATACGCTAGCTCTTCCTGCTTAGCCGGCTCACACTCTGGATAGCCCCGGCGCGCCAAGCCTCTTAAGTCCATGGCGAACGCGCCCAGTGGCTCAAATGCACGCCGCTCGCGGACTGCCAGCTCCTCGCACGCTGCTTCTTGACGATCACTGGCGCCGAACCGGAGGTGAAGCGACTCGCGAAGCTTTGCCCAGTCTTCCCGCTCATCGGCCCGGAGATCTTCCAGTGCCCGGAGCGCGGCGCCCTTCAGCGAGAGTGCAACCCTTACAGCCGTTTCCGCCGTAGACCAGCCTGCGAAGTCGGCGGCTAGCTCCACTTGGGCGAAGAACGCGTAGGGCTCGACGTCGCCGTTATAGGAAGGAAGATGCAGCTGCAGCGCACATCGCCGGCACGGAGCTGTAGCTTGTTCAGCGTCAACGTTGGGCTCCGCTCCGAGATCCAGTGCCGTGATCCTCATCTCGCCGCTCTGCTTTCGTCGTGCCGCTTTGCTGGCACTGGTTCCATCCAGGAGATACTTCTTCCGGAGTTGTGCTGCAACTCGGCGGCCCTCCTGAATCTTTCGCAGGTCCTCCGCCGTTCGCTCAAACTCAAAAATCTCCATCCCACTTCTGACACCAATGTAGCGTTTTTCGACGCTAGCAGGGATCTTGGAGTGCGAGTGAGCTTACTTGCTCCCCAATGCAAATGGCTGGGGAGTAGTTTATTACCACAGCACAAGCACACATACACAGGTCAAGCACACACACATACACGTACCCAACTTGGCCGAAGCCACTAACCCAAACACCCTTCTCTCTCATGGTAGAGACAGAGAAACCCCCCGCAAAGCATGACGGTCTTCAGCCGCCGGCCCGCCCACGCCACAATATCTTTTATCTCTGTCCCAACCAGTCCACCTTTACTTAATTCTTCCATCATTTTTCTCCTTTCTTCTTCATATCTTCTGCAATTTATAAGTACATGTTCTATGGTTTCTTGTGTCTGACAAACCTCACAAAATCCGGTGGGATGCTTCCCTATAATGTATAATGTACTATTCAGGTTACTGTGTCCAATTCTTAATCTTGTCATTGCTGTTTCTTCTCTTCTTGTCCCTCCCCAGTTCCTCTCAGTTCCAACTTTATTTTGAATGCCATATAAATGTCTCCCTTTAATTTCCCTATCCCATTGCTGTTGCCATTCTCTCACAGCTTCTTTCCAAACTATACTTTTCCCCTCAGCCTTTGACATTTTTATATTTACTTCAATTTTATCTTTTTTTGTTGCATGTTTGGCTAATTTATCCACCCTCTCATTTCCTAAAATACCGATGTGGGCTGGAGTCCATATGAGTTGAATCTCTTTACCTTTTTCTTTTATTCCCATGTATATTGTCAATATTGTATACACCAAGTCCTGACGGCTATTGGACATCCCTGATCTTGATAAGAACTGACATTTACTAGTACTGAATAAACTGACGTGGTTCAGTCCATTTTCAGGCTTATGTAGGGGGGTGTTAATATTTTTTTTATATGCTATAATGTCTATGTGAGTAACCTGATGAACTGAAATACATTTTTAAATTATTTTTAAAGCATTATATAAATTGTAAATCTCGTCAGTTAAACTTTTTATTTATTTTTTTTTTTTACAACGTTTCTAACAATTAAACCCCCCCTCTTGATGTAATGGTATCTTCCAATGGAAATCCACATCCGTCATGCTCGAGCTCTTTGCAAGCGCGCAAAGTCAAACGCGGTTGAGTGACAGTTTTCACATGTAGCCAGAAGTCTCTCAATCTCCCTCACGCGCTCTCTGACTTATTCTGACGCCACATGGATGAAGATGGAATTGGAGAAAAATATCCGGATTTGGATCACGTGTCAACCGCAGTTTTAACAGGTGAGGTTTGTCCGTTTATACTCGTCTACGTTTCTATTTAGAAATCTAACTACAGGAGCAAACGTTAGCTAAAATGAATTTGAATCGGGAAGTTGGTGCTAAATTAACGTTATATAACTAACATTTGTAATAATTTTGTACAGCAAAACAAAAGAACAAAAACCAACCAACAGAATACCATTTCTCAGGTAACAAGTTGTTTTACAATAGTTTACACTTGTTAAAAATGTGTTTAATTTCATGTATCACAATAACTCCTAAATTAAGTTAAGGTTAAGTGACTGTCATGATGCAGTGTTAAGCCAAATAATAAAAGAGAATTAATAAAATATTAATATCAGTGTGTAGTCAGGTGATGATGGAAGGAGAAGGGAAAGTCTGACAACATCTCCTGAACAACTGGTTTAAGAAAGGCAGGTTTATGGATTTGAAGGTAAGAACATGTCCTGGGAGAAGTGATGAGGGTCAGAGGGGAACTGAGGAGCAGACTGTGTTCATATCAACATAACAATCTCTGCCTAGAATATGTGTCATTAGATGTTACTTGTAATTTACCATATTGTTTAATGTGTTTTTCAGCTGCTAATATAAGCACAGAGATGCTGTCCAGCCTCACTAAGGAGGATTTGTGAGATCTCTTTCCAGGACCTGAACACTTCTTCACAAGGCGAACCATTTGGAGGCTTACTCATGAAGAAAATGAGGTAATGTAGGTTTGACATTTGGTCCAATAATGCAGTGTTTTATCCAAGGATGTCCTGGCCATCATACATATGTCAACTTCAGACTGTAGATATCCTTTTCTAAAAATGCATTTTAAAATTATATTTTGGAAAAATATTTACACAAATTCAGTGAAAGTCACATGAAATTCACAAAATTTATTTAAAAAAAATATACAAAAATATGTCCTTCTGTATACAATTAAATAAATAGAAAATATCATCTGATAACTAATAGGTGTTAGTAGCCATAGCAGGGACAAAGTTAAACTGCTACGGACAAATGTAAAACAGTTAATTTGTGAGAATTAACCAGGCTAATGCTTCCTTGGCCTCCAGCTAGATTGTGTTAGATTTACAGTGTTTAACAAACTCCATAATTGATGTAACTTTTCTGCAACCCCATCGCTCTCTTTCTTCATTTCATGCTCTACTCTCTGGATATTGGTCTGTCTATTTTAGATCATGGATGCATCGGATTCTCGACTCTCACTTCATACCTGACCTGAAGACCCCCTGGGGGACTTTCTATGAGAAGGCACAGTTTTATGGGGTGTTCAAAAAGGTCATGAAAGTACCACAGCAGGACAAAGGTAATTACTGGCTGTGTTCCCATTAGGGCTGCAACAACTAATCGATAAAATCTTTAATTATCGATAATGACCTTCGTTGTCAACGAATGCCGTTATCGATTAGTTGGGCTGCTCACGTTACTGAGAAGCGCGACCACAAGATTCACAAATACACAAAGATACACACAGATACACATGCGCTCGCGCAATGGCGTTTACAGAAGCGTCTGCAGGACAAAGTGCGCGCCCCAAGTCCTCCAAGGTATGGGAGCAATTTACATTAAACGCCTCTAAAAAGACGGTAATCTGCATGCTGTGCAAGACCGAGCTTTCATGGCATGGCAGGACCACAGTCATGCATGAATACTTAAAATGTAAACATGTATTGTAAACATGGCGAAACATCAGCAGAGTCCGTAACAACTGTATCTCTTCATCGTGTAAAGGTTGTATAGTTTAAGTGCTTTTGTTTAAACTGTTTGCTAACTTCGGGACAGTCGCAGCTAGATCTGTTCACTTGCTACTCGCTAGCATCACATTGCGCAATCACCTCATGAGCAATAGTGATTAGTTAAATGGTGCTACTTTAGATCAGCTTAAATTACACGGTGCGAATAACAGTAGAATATTACATTTAGTGATTGTTGTGGTTTTCAGCGAATGCAAATAACAGTACATTTGTGACTATTAGCATTTTGCATTTCTACCCCGTGCGAGAAGGTGTGTTGGTGACATACATGTGAGGAGGCGGCAGCAAAAAAAAAAAAAGAAGCTGGACATAAGGAGCCTTTTTTTTCAAAGAAAAGTGTAAGTCACTTCAAGTTCGCTAGTGAATCCATCAAAGTCCATCAAAGTAACGACAACAGTTAACATTAATGCTGGTGTTTTTTTTTTTACTGCTTTGACTCTCATTCATTACAGTAGGGCAGGCTATAGTCTGTGAATACGGACTTAAAACTAGCAGCAGATTAAACAGCTAAATGTAAAAGTATAAATATGATCCCTGTCAGTCTCCTAATCTAATGACGTCTATTTGTCAGAAATCAGTCTTGTGAAAGAAATTGATAAGCTACATACTAATGGCTAGAATTTTGGTGGGGGGGTGGAGTCATAGGTCCCCACCAATGTCCAGAGCAAATCTATGCCCTTGTTTTATTATACAAAATTACATTATTTTAGCTGTTTATGTCTTAAAAACTGAATATGTCAGTGCATTTTTTCATACACACACACACACACACACACACACTGTACTGCATTCAGTGCACACGACACACATAGTATACAGTGCGGTATTGCCCCCTGGTGGCCCGCCAGTGAATTAACATCAAACTCAAATATATTACAACAATATATTTTTGTTGTAGTTTTTTCGAAAGGCATCTGATATAATAAACGCATTGCATTATTTTATTACACTTTATTAAGCATTTCTTACATTTTCTTTTAATTTTGCACCTTAAATGTTAAGAGAATTGTTAAGTGTTCATTGTGACTTTAGACTTATGTTTACATTTTAATTATTAGATTTTTCCATGGTTGTTGACATTTCTGTCTTAATAACTGATGGGACTATGATCATAGGAAGGTTAAGTTTAAAATAAAAATGTTTAAATGTAATATATCCTTCTCCTGGTCCTTATTTTAAATGGGTCATAAAAAATATCAATAATTATCGATAACGACCGATATGAAACACTGATATCGTGATACAGTTTTCAGCCATATCGCCCAGCCCTAACAGTAGCCCCTCCTTCCTCCTCTTGTCTTACTTCAGCTTCACACACACTCTAATGTAAACACTGCTCTGTCTGGGTTAAGTTCAGGTTAATTTACTTTATATTTTGTATTAATTATTTTATATGAATATTTTTGGAGTCTCCATTATTTCTTACAGGGAAAATTCACTTTGATGTACAAGCACTTCCAGAACGCATTAAGCTCACAATCCAAGGTATAACAGTATTTGAAGTTAGTTTGTAGTGTTTAAATGCTGTGCTTGGTGTTTAAGTGAGAAAACTAATGTTATAAGGAACAGAATACATTTAATTACTCGTGTTTAAATCACCACTGAAGCTGTTGAATCAAGATATTAAACTTTGCAGTTATGGCTTAATTTTATTTATTTTTTTAGTTTAAGGTATTAAAATTGTTTGAAAACTGGAAAAAGTATAATATCGGGTCGGGATATTTATAACATTGTGATTTTTACAGATTCTCAGTATTAATTGAATTAGATCCTACAGTAGGTATCGTGATGTCGTATTGGGAGGTGACTGGTGATTCCCATCTCTAGTACAGATCACATTCCACATGACAACATCTTTCACAACACACACACCATTACACACTTACACACAACCCACTACTTCATCATTTTAGCACACACACACTCCAACGCACTACTACATAACATACACTCTTGTAGTGCCCACACTAGAATCACATCCCTACATGAGTGCACACACACCCCTACACACCCACACACACATCCTATTGTATACATAGTAATGAAATTCTCACCCTATGACACACACAAGCACAAACTGTAGTTATTTCCACAGTACATTAATAAATCTGACAGTGTTGTAATATTTCTGTCTCTGTGTGTCTCTGCAGTTCGTCCTGAGGTGTCAGTGTTCCATAGACACTCGTCTCCTTCTCCAGAGGTGGTGTGTCACGCTACAGGTTTCTTCCCCAAAGCACTAAACATCACCTGGCAGAAGGACGGAGAGGACGTGCATGAGGACGTGGAGCTCAGAGAGACGTTACCCAACCAGGATGGAAGCTTCCAGAAGAGAATCATTCTGAAAGTCTCAGCTGAGGAGCTGCAGAAACACACCTACACCTGCGTGGTTCAGCACAGCAGCTTGGAGAAGGAGTTAGTGCGAGAAGTACCAAAAGGTCCTAATAAACTAGAGCTGTAGAGAGTGAAAGCTGATTTCTGGTTTATCAGGTGGAGTAACGATTGCAATCATCGCTGCTGTAGTCGCGGCTCTCGTCGCTCTCGTCACTGTTGTTGCTGGAATTGTGGTCTGGAAGAAGAGGAACTCTGGTGAGAGGAGGAACGAGGCAGATGTGAAACTTTCAGAGAACGGATCATGTACCATCTCGAATGCACACTATAAGTTTGTGCCACAGACATCCACTGTAGGTGAGCATTTAATACTCTATGCATTATACATACATATTCTAATTGTATACATACTTACAAGTTGTAATGAGGGAATAAAGTTCTCCATCCAGAGACCAGATCCTAAGAGTAACAAACTGAGCTGCTTATCAGATGATGGACAATAATATGGTGTATTGAAGTCGGCTAATCAGTTAATCATGTCTTGGTGATCATGTGTGTATTTAGTTTTACTCTGCACACATTGATGTTAGATTAACATTAACATGTACGTTTATAAACATAACAATCCACCTTCAAACCCCAAATTGTAAATCATGAAATGAGCTGAACAGAATCCATGTGACTCTAATGACCGTCTTAATTTAACCCCTTATAGATTCTCTAAATGAAACACACACAGTGTAGTGTATACACACCGCTTAAACAGTCTGTGTTTACACTTTAATGTGAGGGTTTTTGCTGTTAGCTGACCTGATGTTTAATTATTCATTTATGCTCTAATCTGTGTGTAATGTCGAATCCAAATTCATACTAATAATAATGTATCTGTTTTACAGCCTCTGAAGGAGATTCTTACATCAACACCTCTAACACTGTGTCTGTGTGACTTCCTGCTGAGCTGAGAGAGTAAGACATGATGTAAGACACTACTGTATGCGTTTTATATAACGCAACAACAAATGGCTGAAACTTTATCTTTGTAATTTTAAGCAGTGTTACTGATTTGCACCTCGTCCAGGGTGTACAGTACCTGTGTTGTCCCCCAGGGATCGGCTCCAGGCCCTCTGTGACCCTGTACAGGATTAGCGCTGTAGAAAGTTAGGGAGAACGAGGGAAGATAGAAAAGTTAAAGTTTTAATTAGGGATTGTAAAGTTTTTTATAAATAGATTAGCCTTAGGTAAAGGAGCAGATCTGGGGGACTCATGGACGTAGAGTATTATGGTGAACTCCTAACTGTTATCTTCTCTTCTCTCTCCCTCTCTCTGTCAAGCTACATATGGCACTCCTGACCTGTCAGTGTTCCACTGGGAGTCCTGGACCCTCACATATGGGTGTGTTACGCCGCCACAATGGTGCGTGAGCGAGCAGTTCGAAAAAAGATGTGGTCGACCGGCGTCACGTGTCTTCGTCCCTCCCGACTTAGTGGTAGTAGCAGCTTAATGTGGGAGCCCCCTAGTGACGGGGAGGAATTGTACACACTATACTAAATTAGAGGAGGGTTAGTCCTATTATCCTCTAATCATAATTTCAACCTTTCTGCATGTAGAGCAGCAGTCTGAAATGAGTCGGATTATGGAGAGTCAATTGAGGAGAGATGGTGAATATATCGGTAGAAGGATGCTGAGGTTGGAACTGCCAGGCAGGAGGTCTAGAGGAAGACCAAAGAGGAGATTTATGGATGCAGTGAGAGAGGACATGAAGTTAGTTGGTGTGAGAGAAGAGGATGCAGAGGATAGGGTTAGATGGAGGCAGATGATTCGCTGTGGCGACCCCTGAAAGGGAACAGCCGAAAGACAAAGAAGAATTGTCAATATGTAATAAATATTTGCTTGTTTTTGGAATGAATGGAATTAAACTCGCATTATAGTAGCAGTTAGTTCACTGTTATCGGCACAATCATCAAGCAAGACATCCAGTAACATGTTTTAGATCTTCTTAAATCTTCATTTAAATCTTTGCAGACAACATTTGCAGAGCATTGATGTTTTTATTGCATTAAAACCAAAAAATAACCAACTTTTCTACGGATTTAGTTTTTACTAAATTCCATCTTTTTTTTTTGTGCAAAAGTACAGCATGAAAGTGGATAACTGGGTCTAAGCATATTAGTATAATGTGTAATCCAGCGATCGAGTGAGCAGAAACCTGAAGTTAAAAGAAGAGCGTTAAGTCTTCCAGTCCACATTCTAATTTCCCTGTATAGAGGTATTGAAAAGCCGAATGGCTCTTGGAGATGAAGGATTTCCTGAGTGTCAGATGATCAGCTTTGCAAGAGAAGACGTCCACTGAACAACTCTGTTTGGTAAAAGCTCTGCAGTTGGTGACTGGAGTTGATTGGTCATGATGGACGTATATTCATATATCTGTTGTTATTTGAGCTTAAGAAATTTATTCCTTCTAGTCTAAATGAAGTAAAGTTTTTGGAGGAAACATCAACATGCTGATCTATACGAAGACATATTTGAAAAGATGTGTGCAATGTACTGTGTTTTATTGTTGGTTAAATTTTATTTTTTATTTTTTTTTTGCGAGTGGAGTAATTAAATAATTATTGCCGCGGAAAGTAGTAGAATTGAATTCCTCTGTTTTATTTGTGTAGTACTTTTAACTAATCATCATCATCATCATCATTATTATTATTATTATTACAATAATAATACTAATACATAAATAATGCAAAAATATCTCTAGTCTAGAAAAGAAAGTAGATGACGTAAAAGACCACAATCAGGAAAAAATAGTCTGTCAATTAATACAAATCCATATCAATATTTTAAGTTCATTAATTAATATATTAAAAAGTGCATTAGTGTAGCAGTGTAGTGTATAAAAAATAAATGGAGTTTTTACTCTCAGAACTGTCCTGTTATTGTGCGCATATTACAGGCAAACATGCAAATCATTATTTATGCTAATTGCCTCAGTGGGAGGTGTTTCGCCTGACATACAGAAGGCCCGGGTTCGATTCCCAGCCAGTTCCCAAACCCCAGCCACTGGATGCAGTGCCGGTCCCAAGCCTGGATAAAATGCATCAGAAGGGCATCTGGTGTAAAACCTGTGTGGCGACCCCTTGCCATGTAGTTTTATCTACATACAGAAATAAGGCCGGGTACATCAGTCTGGATACGTCTTCCCCTTTAAAATAATTACACACAACCAAAGAGTGTAAAATCTTTTTGTAACCAACAATTAAATATAGATTTAGATTTTTAAAGTTAAGAGAGAATCTTTCCCTCATTTCAACATTCTTAATCTTTCTGAATTAGTCATTAGTCTTGTGGTCATGAAAAGAAAATGCATACAAGATTGACAGTTCTTGTGTTCTTGAAGTAGAAGAGAATGTCTTATTATTAAATGTGTATCTGAGAGAGTTTGACTCCACAGGAAGGTTTACAGGTCAGTCCAAAGCAGTCTGATATAATAACAGTCACTAACCCAGTGTTCAAGTGTACAGGACACACACACACATTACATCACATCAACTTTAAATCTTTATACAATATATGTTCTGCCAGGGTATATTTTGGGAATTATATTATAAGAAACATCTTTTACTGAATTTGTTACACAAAATGTATTTTGCATAACAAGGACCTTCCTCCAATAAGTTTATTTACATTAGTAAATAAAATGGATTTGCAACTTTCCTTCCAGTTTAACTGAAGTCTTTGGAGGAATCATGCAGTTTGTACTATGCGGTATTACAAGTTATAAAGCCATCACAATTGTGAAGGCTACCAGCATGAAGTTTTTAACAAAATTGATAGTGTGTTTAAAAAGAGTCCGTGAGAAAATAACTGCAGCCGTGTTGGAGAGATGATTTTATATGTGGCCCCCAAACTACAGATTTTTCAGTGTTATACTGTCTCACATCAGAGGTGGGTAGTGTAGCCCAAAAACAATTTACTCAAGTAAGAGCAGCTGTACTTATAATAATATTACTTATAAATATATTAATATTAATGTAATAATATTACTCAAGTAGAAGTAAAAAGTAGTCATCCAGAATATTACTCAAGTAAAAAATATTTGGTGAAAAGATACTCAAGTACTGAGTAACTGTTTCAATCTCAATGTCTATTTTATTATTATAGTAATTATACACACACACAATATATATATATATATATATATATATATATATAAATATGCTGAAGTGTGTGTGTGTGTTTTGTCAGATAGAGAACACACTGCAGGATGAAGCTGTTCTTTTACAAGTGAAACATGTTTTGTATATGATGACAGAGATACAGAATATTTTTTGGGATGTATAAAAATACACTAACTAGCAGATAGAGATGAGGATTGATCCGAGTTAAATAACCCGATTCTTTATATGACTCACGAGTCACGAGTCATTCTCTTCATTAGATATACTGTACTGTAAGATTCGGAGTTCAGTGTCGCAGTAACTTCACGAGCTTCAACTATCAGAACCACGTCGTTGTCTCGTGGCAAAAAAAATTATATAAATGATAATCTTTTAAAATTATTATTTAGTTGTTTATTGCTTTTTGTTTAAAGTCTACGATGTAAAATGAAGGACTGCGGGACTAAACTAAACTTTCTGCTTTTTATAACATCCACTGTTCATCTTTCATCATCAGGTGAGTTTAAATATTAACATTAATAATTATAAAGCTGTGTGATTTAAATGTTAAATGTCAGACAATACATTGGTCCATGTAAGCTTAATTTAAGCCTTTTATTCGGCTGGTGATCACAGAATCACGTCCTTGTGCTCTGATATAAATATTATTAATATTGAACATTTCAGCTGATCGGTATAACATGTTGAGTAATGTTGTTTACATTCTAGTCATTTAGAATAAAATGGCTGTGGTTGTTTTGATCCGATGGTGTAACAGGGAAACCACCTGGGGCTGTTCTTCGTACTGTACGTGCTTGACCGCAGTGAAGTTAGTTTGATATTCAGACATTCGACGGACATTCGGAAGCGGTATTTTAGGGACCGTCGACAAATTTCTGTCCAAATGAAAAGAGAAAGTACTTGTTACTTACCTGGCTATGTACCCCAGTTATTAAATTAATTTATTATTCCATGGATGCTGCTTTTGTTTATTATTAATTTGTTGAATTAATAGATTAATTGAGTTTCGTGAATGAATTTGCAAATATGTATTTTATTTTTATTAAATCACAATTTCTTCAATATCTTTTTGGTCGTGTAACCACGTGACCCCAAACTGGTACCAAAATAATCCAATTGAAGTTCCACACAAGGTACACCTGATTGTATCCCATGAAATGTCTTCATTTATTTTTATTTTATTTTTTATGTGAAAAATAATGCTATTTCTTCAATAGCTTCTAGGTCATGTGTCCTGGTCACCCCAAACTGGTTCCAAAATAATCAGACCTGAGACCCACAAAAGGAACCAGTTTGGGGTGACCCGGTCACATGACCTAGAAGCTATTGAAGAAATAGTGTTTTTTATTAAATAATAATAAAATAAAACTCAATGAAGACATATCTTGGGATAAAGTCAGGTGTACCTTTTGTGGGTCTCAGGTCTGATTATTTTGGTAATAGTTTGGGGTGACCAGGTCACATGACCTAGAAGCTATTGAAGAAATAGTGTTTTTATTAAATAATAATAAAATAAAAATGAATGAAGACATTTCTTTTGCCTATGGTTAATTATAATAGTAATAATATATTTGATAAGAATAAACCTATGAATTTATGTTCTAATATAATATTTGATAGAGATTATGTAGGGGGGGGCAATCTGTGGCAGGGGGGGCATTTTAGAGCATAACAGACCCCCTACATAATCGCTATCAAATATTATATTAGAACACACACACATTATATATATATATATATATATATATATATATATATATATATACACCTGTGTGTGTGTGTGTGTGTGTGTGTGTGTGTATATATATATATATATATATATATATATATATATATATATGCATGCAAGATACTTTTCTTTCCCCACGTGAGTCAATCCAAGTCAGTCATGCTCTTTAACCAATCAGATGTGACCTCACCATTTCAACCAATCAGAACCCGGCAGGAGCGCAGCCTTAATCCTGTTTACATGAAATAAAGCTGCTACCGAGCAGCTTCAAGCTTACGGACATGTTGCTATGACAACAAGTGCGAGAAGCGCATCTAAGAACGAAACAATCCAAGATCAGGACAAATCCACAACAATCAAATCCAGCTAACTGAGTTAGCGACGTAAAAACAACGGACCCCAGAAGGGGGGGGGGGGGGGGGGCGTTTCCTGACTTTCTATTTTTGTTGAGACAGGGGTAGCTGCAGATCAGAGTAATGGGCGTGTCGAAAGGTTTTGGGGCGTGCGGAAAGGTCTTTATAATTGGTTGCGCAAGCTGCCTGTTTCACACAAAGGCTAATATTAAACGCTATTGTTCTTCACGAGTTTAAGTAATGCAGCCAACATAATCGTCTATATTAAAATTAATTTTTTTCCTGTAAAATATCGATATTACAAATATTCCTTTCTAAACATTCTACTGCGTTGCCACGGGTTACTGACGTCTGACGTCACCCTCGAGCGTTTTGCGTCATGGTCGTGGCTGGAAGAGATATAACTCCGACCGGAAACTAACAATCAAATGATCTGTTATACCTATTGGATCGTTTTTGACGTCTGAACCTAATCCTTTCTTTAACACAAAAGGTTTTATTGTTGTACAGTGAGAGGAAAATACTGTTAGATTGATGTGCGCATGCCCAATAGCTAGAGCTGTATTCCTTCTAGCCTTAACCGTATTAAACCCATAATCAAAATCTAATTACAATTATTTAAAAGAATATAGTACCACAAGCTGTTCATAAAATGTTTTATGTAATTTTAATATTTTTCGAATACTATTAACTTTGTATTGGTTAAACAAGACCAAAAAAAAAATGTTTTTTAACTGACATTAGTTTTTCTGTAGTTTTACTAAAAGTGCATGAAAACTAAAAACACATTGCCTGATAAGGACAAATATGGTTAATAAAACACCACAATAAGGAGGAGTACAGTTTAGTAACCTTTGAAGTGCCACTAATTTAGTAAACAGACACAATTTTAGCCAATAAAAGTATAAGTGTATTTAGTTTCAAATGTGGTGGCAGAGCTGCTCCGTTTAAAAGCTTGTCTTCACAACCTGTCCGTGTTTCGTCTCACAGTAATATGTGTCTGTCAACAACAATTAAACGAACAATTAAATGACGAAAATAAAGAAAGAAATGATTTATATTGACTAACCACACCAGGCCTTACTACCGCCATGTTCTTCCATGCTAAACTAAAGGTACTTACATATAAATAGGATTACCGCTGATTGGCCAAAGCAGAAGCTCCTTTCACCAATGAGAAACATTTCACCAATGGGGCAGCAGAGAGACGGGCAAATAGTGGAGGTGCATTTAAGGGGAGCGCCTAAAGGACAAAAGTCACAGATTGAGTCTAATGGAACAGATTATAATAATGTCCACTGATGTCAAAGGGACTCAGCATCTAAACTCTGATGTCTATATTGTGTGTGTGTGTGTATATATATATATATATATATATATATATATATATATATATATATATATATATATATATATATATATATATATATATATATATATAAAACATTTATTTGTTTATTTGTTATTTATTTGCAGAATGTGCTGTGTGTGTGTGTGTGTAGGATGTGCAGTATTTGTGTGTGTGTGTGTGTGTGTGTGTAGTGTTTATTATGTCTGTATTTGTGTAAATTTGTAAACATGAAGCCATATTAAAAGAAAGCGGGCAAATACCGTCATCTAGTGGACATAGTTTAGTACTGCAGGAGTCAGGCCGAAACCATGGGCAATGGGCTCATTAATGTAAAATATTGCTGTGAGCCATCTGAGCATCACAAAATCATGAAACTAAGCAGTTTTACTCACAAGCAGTTGTTCCTTCTACGTAAAATGTTTTGAAACATTAGGACTTTCCACTTGTAAGAAATAAGAAGATTAGTTTTCCTTACATTAATACGTTGCCATAGTGACACAATTCAGCATATCAGAAAATCCTTTACAGTTTCACATCAGCCATGTCTTCAAATTATTGTTTCTGATTTTGAATCAAATTAGTTGAAAATTAGTCACACAATTTTGTATATGTCTAAAAGTAAGGACTTTCTGCTGCCAGTTGGTGGCGCTATGACTGAGACTCACGGTCCCCATGTCACTGTGAGCAGGGTTCTTCTCTTAACATATAACTGAGGTTTGATGTACATCACTCAATTTACACAGAAGTTACAGTATTATCCACTTCCTGTTTCCTATTATTCGCCGTAGGTTTAAGGGCTCAGGCCGACACGTGTAAGATATCAAACAGCTCTTGTTAGATCCTCAATGTCTTGTGATTATACTGGACCCTGTTCGGTCAAAATCATATGAATCCTGTAAGAGAAGTAGATCACATTCCAATAAGTGTGTTTTTTCAAACAATGCAAAATAACTGACTTCCTGTTTAGCGAATCTCACAACTACTGGATAAACTTTGATCAGCTCAATAAGATCTAAATGTGAACTGGGTCTCATGTATATACGTGCAAGCGGATATGAGTTATGCAGCTCGATTTCTAACAAAGTTCCAGGGGGCGCTGTAAAGACCCTGTGCCACGCCCGGTGCCCAGCCACATTGGCCTTTTGCAGGACCAGTTGCACTCTCTATGTGACATAGGTTGGAAGATTACACTATTCCATTTGTAAGTATTATTTTTTTTTAATCCATGCCGTAGCAGCACGAAGCAAATTATCATTAACAAATATTATTAATCAACATTAACAAATTACGATTTAATTTAAAAAATAATATGTCCTCTTGTGTTGTTGGTGTATTGGGTGCATTTAGGATTGAGTTTTGATTGGAAATTTCGTTTTGACTAGCAACATGTTGGGCCGGTATTACATTTTAATTTAACTGGTTGATTACAGCAGATAAGAAAGGGTTCAGGGCTGTGTACTCATTATCAGTTCTGATTTTTTTATTCTTACTCTCCTCGCCCACGGTGTTATTAGAACGCTCCTCAGCCATAGCTAATGATATCTCCTTAACAAATCTACAATAATTATGACACACCTATTCAACGATTCAAGATTATTATACAACAATGAAACAATCTCTGAAGGTGAACCTCTATGAACCATGTTATGAAGGTGATAAAAATTTTCATTCATAACATACATTTGATGTCGAAAATCATCCAGTGCATTGTTGACCCCACGTCCTTCTTCAGCTGCGTGGTTTTCAGGATGAAAATCCTCTTCTACATCGCTGGCATGTTCGACACTGCTCGCACCTAACAGAGGGGTAGAGAAAATTAAATATTTTGAGTTTTTGCACTCAAAGGACAACTGACAATATATATAAAGGCAAAATATATAGGATAGCAGCTCACCTGAAACACTTAATTCCGTCTCCCTGAAAATATCTTCGAATTCGCTATCATCAGGTATAACTAGAACAAAGTATATTACGAGTAAACTAGACCGCTTTACAATGTAAAAAAATCACAGTATTATTTTCGTCAAAGGTAGGTTAGAATGGTAGAACAAATTCATACCCGTGTTGTTTGGAAATAGTGGATATGGGGTAGGGTTTTTTCGCTCTACTCGATCATCGACTTCCTCTTCTGGTACAGTCTCTAAATAGTCAATAAATGAAAAATATAAATATGCAAAAGAAATAAAGGCAATATTGAGTATTTATACTTTTATTTGTAACTCACGTATAGGTCTCGTAGTTGCTATGGGTCTTTGTAAAGAAGAAGAGTTATGCACTGTAGTTTCAACCTCGCCGTCGGAAATTACAACAATTTCATTTTCTAAAAGATCAGTAAACATGTAAAACACTCTCACAGTAACCATTTAAAAAGTTGTATTTCACTACACACATCTATGAGACAAAATGAAATACCTAGTAAGTTTGTGTTATTTTGTAACAATATCCTACGAGCAATCTTACTCTGTAATAAAAAAATATGAATTTGACAATTAGTTAAAAGTAGAAAGTACATGTAAATTTACAACTATTTTGATAAGTCAACAGAAGATAGAAGTCAAAAACTGTTCCACATCTCCATTAGGTTCTTATTGTAAAATAACTTGAATATAATCAAACAGGGAGAAGTGTTTCTTCTTACCGTTTAAAAAAGCCATGATCTCAGAGGAAATGACGAGGTTCCTTGGAGACTCAGGAAAAAGTGAAGACCTTCACTTGGATGTGTGCCAAGTTGACCAACTCTCTACATTTATAACGCGTTTAGATTGGCTGTCGGTGGGGTGTACTGCAGATCATACCCCACACCCACTTTTCTAAATTACTTTATTACATCGGTAACAGGAACAAGCAAACCGGGTAAAATGATTTTTATTTAGTTTTAATTATTATTATTATTTCTTTTGTCAATTTGTATTGATTGTGTAATATTTAAGTCGGAGGAATAAGGAAATGATTCATGTGTTATTAATGCATAATAATTTACTGTTTGAGTAACTGTGATCTATGATTATTCTCATTCCTCCACCATCATTCATTTATTGGTGTAGTTTACCCTAACATAAATAAAATTTTGTGTTATGCTTTTAAAGAAAGTTAAGGAAACGGGGCGTAACGTGATATCAGATAATCAATATCTGATTGGTTAAAAGACTTAGAAGGCAGGGATGGTTGTAAACAACTGTTTAAACAATTAAGACACAACTATTTTCTTAATGACTTAAGCATGTGTTGACTTTAGTTGTACTTTCACGGGAAAGGAGACACCAATTTTCTTAATGACTTAAACATTCACGGGAAAGGACACAACTACTCTTAATGACTTATACAAGTGTCAACAAATAAAACACAACTACTCTTAATTACCCTTCCTTATGTCACCTTTGACCTTTAGCTGTCAAAAATTAAATATAGTAATCGAAATATAATTAATAATATCACCTTTCACATGACCTTTTGGACATGACCTTTGACCTTTTAAGCAATCAATCAAATTTATTATACTTTTGACGTTTCCACCAGAGTAATACTCATGATTCAAGATTTCAATTCAAGATTCAAGATTCAAGATTCAAAGAACTTTATTAATCCCAAAGGGAAATTGCTTATGCTCGGTTACAGGTGCTCACAGTTGTTAAATAAAAAGTACGAGAATTCCGAGAGCAACTGCACCAAGCTGCTGCACGCTCGCGCATGCGCAGAAGCTGTATGTACTCTCTCTCTTGTCTGCCAGGTGAGGTAGGTGCTTGTCTCTGCCTTGAAGCTGAAGATTTAATTCACTCAGCTTTCCAAATACATCACTGAGATAGGCCAGTTTCATAAGAAATTCATCATCATTGAACTTGCTTGCAGCCTCATACATGCGCTCCTCCTCCAAAAAGATGCGAGTTCAAACACTCGTGACAACACTTTTCCACGGGAAAGCCACTTCGACTCACTGTGAAACAGCACAGCTGAATGATCAGCTCCCATCTCCTCACAAAGTGCGGAAAACAATCGCGCTTTTAGGGGTCGGGTTTTGATGAAATTCACCACGCTCACAACCTCCGTCAAGACCTCGTTTAATTCGCGGCTGAGCTGCCGTGATGCTAGCGCTTCCCTGTGAATGACAGTGTGTCCATTGCGCATTTGGCGCAACCTTCTTAATTAGTGCTTGCAGTCCATTTCTTTTCCCTGCCATGGTCTGTGCGCCATCCGAGCAAAAGCCCACACAGTCCTCCCATTTCAGCGTGTGTTCTGTAAGGTAAGTGTCAAGAATCTTAAAGAGCTCATCAGCTGTGGCTCTAGTTTGGACGTACTTGCAAAATAGCAAATCTTCACTCACTGTTTCTGAATTTATAAAGCGTACATATGAAATAAACAAACAGCCATTGTTGCTGTCAATAGCCTCGTCCACTTGTAATGCAAAATGTGCATCTTTGAGCTTTTCTATTAGTTCATCTTCAAGGTCACATGAAATGTCGCATATACGTCGTGTAATGGTATCGTTTGACAGGGGGACAGCTTTCAATTTTGTGGCACTTGTCTCATCCAGCATAATCGACACCATGTCTACAGCAGCAAGGACAATTAGCTGCTCAGCAATCATTTGTAGTTTTTTTGCACTGGCCGATTCTGTATGCAACTTTGAATGAAGCCATTTGTGCTTTGCTGTCCACTGATTCAGATGTTACCATGTGATTCTCCTGCTGTCTGTATTCTGCCAGCTTTCTTTGAAAGAAGTCGAGTGGCTTATTAACGTGACTGGAGTGTGTTGTCTCTAAGTGTCTTCCTAATTTGTTGGGTCTCATGCGGACTGCTGCCAGCGGTTTAAGACACAAAACACACACGAGCCTCTCTTCTGCCCCCACCATCCCCACCATGAATCCAAGCTCAAGATAGGCTTCATCATATTTTCTTTTCGGCTGGCTTTTTGGTTGATTAGGCTTATTGCCTGTTGCTTTTTTGTCTGCTTGCGCTGAATCGCCTGCTTTTTTTGTGGTTTACCCACAATTTATCCATTGCCCACTACATACGCTACTGAATCGCTTTGTGAAAATTTCCTTATATTGTTCCTCTGCAATTAACATGCCGACATTAAACCATTATTGTTGTACTATGGTTCCACTTTTTCTCCCGGGCTGATGATATTTTAATTTACTTGTATTAATGACCCATTTCTTTGTGTGATAGTTTTGTTTTGAGTTTATGATTTTCATTGTCAACGAAGAAAAGCATTAATTAAATTAGGCACTTAAAAAAACATTCCACTAATTTCCTCCCGTTCATTGCGCCCCACCTGTTATGTCTTTATTCCCCACTAGTGGGGTGCCCCACACTTTGAGAACCACTGGTGTATGGCAAGCCCTTTTAACATTTATTTGATATCAGTGATATCAAGCACATTTTTGTGACCTAGTGAACGACTGGGACACACTAGTTAACCAGTAACAGCCAAAAAAGCTCAAATAGTAAACCAGTTACTACTAGTATATGCTAGACCCGAGCCCGACAAGTACATTTTGATTGACAGCTTTTTAAAAGCCCAAACCCGTTTACAGCCCAACATTATTCAAATGTGCACACAAACAGACTGCTTCTGCTAAGAATGAGTCATTTATACATAACGTATAAGTTATAAATGTAAACGCCAGAGGTAAGCCTCCGTTTCACCTTATCAACATCCATCTTCAAATCTCTCTCGCGCTGATCGAAACGCATCACGTGACCACTTATACCCCTTTTCCACTGCTCTGGTTCCCGTGCCGGTTCCCAATTTTGGAATCAGTGCCGCACTTTTCCACAGAAAAAAATTGGTACCGGTGCCCTAAAATAAGCACCGAACCGGCCCCTAAACTGGTCTAATCGCGAGAACCCGTCACGAGCGGTGGGCGGAGTTATAGGGAGCGTTAAAAAAAATCCGTTAATGTGGACCGGGGGCGAAACAAAACCGTTTTTAGCAATTTGGACATCCGCCGAGATTCACAGCAGAAATTGGAAGGAGCTTGAAGAAAAAACAAAAAGTATATGAGGCTTCACACAAACAACCGACCAAATAGTGAATCCCACACGGAAATAACCTATATAAACATATATGTTTCAATATAGGTTTTGATATAGGTTTTTAATATATGTGACATATATAAAATTGGCCGTTTTCCTTTATTATATGTACATATATGCGTACATATATACGTGCATATAGGTACCTATATACTGTAGGTACATGAATGCACATATATATGTACGCATATATGTCCACATTACTAAAATCTAGGTAAACATAGGTGCATATATGCACATGTATAAACATGCATATATGTACCTATACTGTATGTTTACCTAGATATTAGTAAAATTATAAAAATCCATATGCTAGACAACAAAGAAAAGCCCAAAATGTAGAAATTTTAATTTTTTATTTTCTTAAGAACAATCACATAGCATAAACAAAAATATAGTACAAGAACAAAAATAAGACAAAAAACTGAACAGGAAGAAAAAAATATATGTTCTACACTATATGTTGTACATTCTATGACTACACACCTTACAGTGCAATATAATGTGGCTTTAGAAGAGGAAAGGTAGGATTAAGAAGTGAGCAAGCGATGAATTAGTATTATAGGTCCCAAGCAGATACAGTAACAATAATGGGTGCCCTACAGTACCTTATGCAGTCTCCATTGATGCCTAATAAACATTGATACAAGTAGGCTATGGTTAAAGTGGTGAACTTATAAAGTCTGAAATTTTTTTTTTCCCTTCTCAACGCATTATGCATTTACTCACCAATAATGGCTACCTTTTTAATTTGTTCAAGTCTCCAATTCGAAGGTGCCCAGCAGCAGATTCCGTACCATGGCAGTAGCAGAGGTGGCAAGGCGGGCTGCTCTCCACGCTTCTGCCTGGCAAAACACCCCAGAGCCCTTTATAACGTCAATCTGAAAAATAATTTCACATCACAATATAAATTTATTAGCAACTTTTAGAAACTTTTCATGTTTCATACTGATTCTTATGTTTATCTTCCCAATAGTTTTTCCAACAATATTTTTATTGATTTTAACAGGGATAAAACAGGGTAAACATGCAATGTTTTAATACAAGTTTTATAATCCCCTTATAAACCCTATGACACCCACCCCGTCCCTCCCTGACTCCAAGCCAGTTTTACATACATAAGAAAGGCTAAACACCAGGCATTGAGAGAGACCAAAAAAGAAAAAAGAATATGGAGCTGAAAGGTTTTTGGTTCTATGTGCAAAAAGAATAAAAAGGAATAAAAAGGGGAAAGGAAACAAACAAACAAGTAATTAAAAAAGACAGGAATCAAACTATAAATGTATATGAAAAAAGTGAAGGAAGGGCCCCCACACCTGTTGAAATTTCAAGTCTGAATAATGAGTTGAGTAGTGAATCTTCTCCAGGGACAAACAGGACATGATATCTCTGAGCCACTGGGCGTGAGTGGGTGACGTGGCATCCTTCCACTTGAATAAAAGAGAATGCCTGGCCAGGAGTGTCACAAAAGATAACAGTCGCTTTTTAGCTGGAGTTAGACGCTTATCTTCCTCTCCAGTGACACCAAAAAGAGCAATCAGAGGGTCTGGTTCAAGATTGCATTTCAATACGTAGGACAAGGTCTTAAAAACATCCCTCCAGAATTTTTCCAAATTCGGGCATGTCCAGTACATATGAATAAGAGACGCCTCTCCACTTTTACATTTATTACAGCAAGGATCAATGTCTGGGTAAAAACGGGAGAGTTTAAGTATTGAGAGATGAGCCCTGTGTACGACCTTAAACTGTAATAAAGAGTGGCGGGCACATAAGGACGTTGAGTTGATAAGTTTAAGAATTTAATTCCAAGTATCATCTGATAGTGACAAATTTAAATCCTTCTCCCAAGCTGTTTTAATTTTACACAAAGGGGTGTGACTCGAAGCCATCAAGCCACCATAAATAGTGGATATTAGGCCTTTACGCAGCGGGGACAAACAGAGGAGATTATCTAGAATGTTTGCAGCAGGAGCCTCAGGGAAATTTGGTATTAAAGAGCGAATGAACTGTCTTACTTGCAGATATCTGAAAAAATGAGAGTTGGGTAGGTTAAACCTCTCAGAAAGCTGTTCAAACGATGCAAACTTAAGGTCAACAAACAGGTCTTTGCAAAGCTTGATGCCCTTATCGTACCATTCCTGAAACACGTAAGGAAACACGTAAGGAACAGAATCATGTAAAGAAGGTTGGACGAGATGGTTAGAGACGATAAGACTGGACAGAGAAAAGCCCAGAAGACCGCTGTGCTTTCTGAACTGAGCCCATACTCTCAAGGTATGACCAACTACTGAGTTATTGATTAATTTAATTGAGGGGATGGGGAGAGCAGATCCAAGGAGTGCAGAGACAGAGAGATTTTTGACAGACTTTATCTCCATTTCCACCCAGGCAGGCCGATTAGGTTGGTTATGAAAATATGACCAAAAGATGACAGATCGAATGTTTGCTGCCCAGTAGTAGAGACGAAAATTAGGTAGAGCCATGCCACCATCTCTTTTAGATCTTTGAAGTAGGGACTTATTCAATCGTGGATGTTTACCTTTCCAAAGGTAAGAAGATATAATTGAGTCTAAAGCACCAAAGTAAGATTTGGGAATAAAAACAGGTACATACTGAAAGAGATATAAAAATTTAGGAAGAATACTCATTTTAATTGCATTAATGCGGCCCACCAGGGACATGGACAGTGGTGACCATCGTCCCAAGTCCTTTTTTGTTTGGTTCAACAACCTAATAATTATTATTATTTTTTTTTAAAGGTGTTTGTTTCCTTGTAATTGTAATACCAAGATAGGTAAACTGATTTTTCACTATGTTGAATGGAAAATTGTGCATACCAGTTGTTACTGCTGTATTATCTAGCAGAAAAAGTTCACTTTTGTGCAAATTTAATTTATATCCTGAAAAGTAGCTAAATTCCCTGAGCAATGACAGCACATGTGGCAGAGAGGAGGCTGGATTTGAATAAAAAAAAAAAAGTAGAAGATCATCTGCATAAAGGGAAACTTTATGTTCTTCTCCCTGCCTCCAAATCCCAGATATATCTCTACAACTACGGAATGCAACTGCTAGTGGCTCAATGGCGAGGTTAAAGAGCAATGGGCTAAGGGGACACCCCTGACGAGTTCTCCGCTGAAGACTGAATGGTTGAGACTGTTGAGCATTTGTCAGAACTGAGGCAGTGGGGCTTGAATATAATAATTTATTTTATATAATAATTTAAAAGTGATAAAACTTGGACCAAAATTTAATTTTTCTAAAGCCCTAAATAAATACTCCCATTCCACACGATCAAAAGCCTTTTCAGCATCCAAAGAAAGGACACACTCAGGGGTCTCCTCTGATGGTGTGTACAAGATATCCATAAGGCGTCGAATGTTAAAGTAAGAATAACGATTTTTAACAAAACCGGTCTGGTCCTCAGATATAAATGAGGGTAGAACATTCTCTAATCTATGAGCCAAGACTTTAGCAAGGATTTTAACATCCACATTGAGAAGAGAGATTGGTCTATATGAGGAGCACTCTGTTGGGTCCTTATCCTTCTTTGCTATGAGGGTGATGCGAGCCTCATTAAATGACACAGGCATCTTACCTTGCTTAAAAGATTCAGATAGAACCAAAGCTAGTTGTGGTGCAAGGTATGAGGAGAATGATTTAAAAAACTCTGCAGGGAACCCGTCAGGACCCGGGGACTTACCAGATTGCAATAAGGAGATAGCTGAACTGATTTCCTCTTGTGATATGGGCTCTTCTAATCTTAATCTAGAATCAGGGGACAGTGTTGGGATATTTAGTTGATTCAAGAAATTCTCAACTGAACTATGGTCCTTTGGGAACTCAGAAGTATATAATCGAGAATAAAAACTCCTGAATGCATCATTAATTTTAGAATGGTCCGTAGTGATGTTACCATCCTCCATCCGAATTTTTGTAATTTGTTGCTGTGCTCTAAATCCTTTTAACTGATTAGCTAAAAGTTTCCCAGATTTGTCACCATGAATGTAAAATTGGCTCCTACTCTTTAATAATTGACGTTCAATTACATGCGTTGAAATAAGATCAAACTTAGTTTGCACTTCTACACGGTTTTTATAGAGATCGGGGTTTTTAAATAGAGCATACTGCTGATCAATTTCTTTGGTCAAATCTTTTCGTTCTTTATATGCCTTCCTTTTCATATTTGCAGTGTATGAAATTATCTGTCCCCTGAGGTAGGCTTTCAGAGCATCCCAAACAACTAAACGTGACACGTCAGGTGTTTCATTTGTGTTTAAGAAAAAAACTATCTGGTCTTCCATAAATTTTACAAAATCGTCCTCTATCAGTAGCGATGAATGTTTATTAATTTGAGGGAGATCGGGGAGTTTTATAGACATAACAACTGGAGCATGATCTGATATCACAATCCTCTGATAAGCACAAGAAGTAACCATTGGGATCAGTTGATTATCTATAAAGAAATAATCAATTCTGGAGAAAGTATGATGGACATGTGAGAAAAAAGAGTATTCTCTCTTTTTTGGATTAAGGAAGCGCCATATGTCAGAGATACCAAAGCTGCAGAGATAGGACTGAAGTAGCGTGGCGGATTTACTCAGAGGTATAGGATTGGGAGATGACCTGTCAAGTGATGAATGCAGTTCATCAGTTAAAGTCTCCCCCTAATATGAGAAAGTCTGAGCTCAGATCTGGTAGAGCAGAATATAAATGTTCAAAGAAGGAAACATCATAATTAGGGGCATATAAATTAGCCAACGCTACATTAGTATTAAATAATTTCCCTGAAACAGTGATATAACGACCCTTTATATCATTTCCATAATAACATTAAGATGTTCAAGAGATGTTTGGGTTAATGAGAATTGAGACACCCCTAGCTTTGGCCTGAAAGGTCGAGTGGTAGTGCTGCCCTCCCCAACGTGACATAAGGCGAGAATTATCAGAACTGCGAATGTGAGTTTCTTGTATAAATGCGATTGTACAAAGAACTAACATAATACTGGCTTTGGAGATCACCCACCCCTGCCCCCCACGCCCCTCCCCCACACACCCCACTACCCCCCAACAAACCAAGATAGCTGCCAACAAACAAAGCAGCAAGCTCTTCCATCCTTCCATTTTCCACCCAACAAATCCTCCTGCCGCTAACCACCCCATCTTCTGCTCCGACACAACTTACAGAAACTAAGAATTAAATATAGAAATAAAACGTTTCAACACTCCAATACTGAAGTCTCTCAATAGGAGAAAAACACACCACCACCCCTCCCCCCACGTCACATTGTAACTCTGAACACACAAACATGTAAATCACACGTGATTAGAAATAGCAAAAATAGTAATAGAAAAATAATAATAATAACCCCTTCACAAGTTTAACACAACACTCTTACCAGGAAAGACGTAAACGTGGCCAGATTTTTAGTTAAAAATGGTACTTTCCTGAGAACTGTAGTATTGCGTATTAAAATAATAATAATAATAATATAGTGCACTACGTAGTTTTCGGCAGACTGTCTATGTGTTTCTGCGCCTCTTCTACCGAGCGGAGCCACTTCTTCTGTCCAGTAGAGAGAGTGATCCGGCGCCGCGCTGGATACAGGAGAGAAGGCCGGAGACCACGGCTGTATAACTTGGTCATTACTTCTCTATACTCGGCTCGCTGGTTTATAACTTCGGGAGCGTAGTCTTCCACTATGCGAAGCTGCTGACCGCGGTATTCCAGCTTCCCTCTCCGCTGAGCCTCCCGAATCAGAAAGTCTTTCACCTGGTACCGGTGTACACGGAGAATGACGGGCCGAGGTCTCTGTCCTGAAGCGGGTTTAGATGCAGGTATTCGGTGGGCTCGGTCAATCTCCGGCGGGGATGGCGGTATTTCACTCCCAAACACCTCGCACAGAAACTTGGAGAAGAACTCGGTAGGGAGTCCACCTTCAGTAACTTCTGAAAGACCCAGGACACGCAGGTTTTGTCTCCTGCTCCGGCCTTCTAAGTCTACGACTTTGGACATTAACTTCGAGTTACTTTCCCGAAGTCCGGAGCAGATATTCTCCAACTCCGTCACACGCTGGCTCAGGTCATCTGTAGCGAGTTCTAGTGACGGTAAGCACTGTCCATGGTCCTCTACTTGGGCCTGAATTTGGTCCAGTTCACTTTCTAGTAAACTAAACGATGATTTAAACTCAGCCGCTAACGCATCACGGTGTTTCTCTAACAGCGCTGAGATAACCTCGACTGTTAGAGGGGTCGCAGTGTCGTCCTTTTTCACGGCTTTAACACTCCTGGTAGCCATTATAAATAAAAAAAATATATAACCGTGAGGTAGAGTTTAAAGTTATTGTCAACTAAGGATTTAATTGAACATTTAGAGACGAATAAGGGAGTGAAGAAATTCTAAACTGTCGGAGCACCTAACTAACACGTCCTACTCCATGTGGCTGCTAACCGGAAGTCCACCAGCTTCCCAATAGATAATAGGATTTTATGTATAAATGCAGATTAATGATAAAGATATGAAACAAATTAATCATTGCCCTAAACGTTATTAAAGGAGAGAAGGAGGAGGACAGGGTGGGGGGGGGGGAGTAGGGAAGGAGAAAAGACACAGTGGGTGGAGAGGAGCGAAGGGGGGCAGGAGGAAAGGATGATGGTCATTTATAACACTAACTGGCTCCTACAAAGCACACAGTTTAAGCACACCTGTGTTTTCGCTGAGGTCTCAGTTGTTGCTGCAGTCTTGTTAGAGAGAGAAAAAAAACATTGTTAAACTCAACAGTTTTATGCATATGGGGCAAGTAAATGACATATTACCACTAACTATCCCAACATATAAATCCCTTTTGCTCAGTTGGAGCCTTAAGTAAAATAGGTACAAAAAAAAATCAGAGGTATAAAAGGCTTGCACACACCTGTGGTGTCTCTCGAAAGGGCTCAGTCATGGGACTCTCTTTAAAGGGCTCGGTCTCCTCTGGACTCAGTCTCCTCTCTGGAGTCTTAGAAAAGAAAGAAACAGTCAAATTGATTCATGTTTGTGGCTGTAATGTGACAAAATGTGGAAGAGTTCAAGGGGGCCGAATACATTTGCAAGCCACTGTATATATATGCTGTATATATATGTGTGTGTGTAATAAATATTGAGGCAGCGAGTTACAGCCACTTGTTTCGGTAAATTTTACCCCACACTGTGTCCTCAGTCAGTCAGTGTTGTAGGTAACAGTGACATCATCCTGAGTTTATTTAATTTTTTTATTCTCAAGTTTATGCAACTTTACGTATATGTGATTAGTTAATGAAGGTTTGTGAACTCTTACAGACACACACACACTGCAGTACCTCTACACTTCCAATGGGGCTGTTGGTCTGGTGGATGGAGAGCCGTGTGTGTACTATGACAGCAGCATCAGTAAGATGATCCCAAAGACGGAGTGGATGAAGAAGATTAAAGATGATGATCCAGGTTACTGGGACAGAGAGACATGGCGTATGACGGATCAGCAGGACAAGTTCCAGGTCTTTGTGTCTCGAACAAAGCAGAGATTTAATCACAATGAAGGTAAAACACTTTCAGCACTTTCAGCACTAATACACACATGTTCACAATTTTATTTTTTTATACCTCCATTAATTTTTGTACTTTTCAATCATTTCTGAGGGGACGTAATTACTGTTAGACTCCGTACACAAACAAATGTGGCTGCTAAAGAATCTTTCACCATCCAAAGATAATCGGACACATAAAAACTCTGATATTTACAGAGATATTTAGACACACACGCATGCAGCAGTGCTGAGCCTGGCCGTCCAGAGTTGAACAAACTGTGTCTTTCCTCACTTCAGTGCCATTTAAATTTTATAGTTTCAGCACCTCAGTTTGGAAACCTACACACAGCAAGGTGAGGGGAAAAAAGAGCAGAAGCGTCTCTCATGTAGGAATGTTGTCTTCTTGATAGGACATTTCTGGTCTCTCCTGGTCATAAATACATGCTGCCATCACACTCCACCACTCTCTTAAACCCAGATGATCCTGAGGAGAAGAGAAAATACATGATTAGATATTTATTATTTATTATATGTATCTATGCTGTTTGTTGAACTTTATTAAAGCAGGCATTATACTTATTTGTAGCATTTCTGTATGATTCATTCACAGTGTACATAAACACTCGTGCTGTATCTGTGCAGCGCGCGATCATTTCACCCTCTGAACCGTGCGATAGATGAGTCAGTAGGCATGTTGTTTAGAGTCACAAAAATAAAAACATCCACACGGAGCATTAACAGGTGTCGCATTCGGCCCCCTTGAACTTTTCCACATTTTGTCACATTACAGCCACAAACATGAATCAATTTTATTGGAATTCCACGTGAAAGACCAATACAAAGTGGTGTACACGTGAGAAGTGGAACGAAAATCATACATGATTCCAAACATTTTTTACAAATAAATAACTGCAAAGTGGGGTGTGCGTAATTATTCAGCCCCCTGAGTCAATACTTTGTAGAACCACCTTTTGCTGCAATTACAGCTGCCAGTCTTTTAGGGTATGTCTCTACCAGCTTTGCACATCTAGAGACTGAAATCCTTGCCCATTCTTCTTTGCAAAACAGCTCCAGCTCAGTCAGATTAGATGGACAGCAGTTTGTGAACAGCAGTTTTCAGATCTTGCCACAGATTCTCGATTGGATTTAGATCTGGACTTTGACTGGGCCATTCTAACACATGGATATGTTTTGTTTTAAACCATTCCATTGTTGCCCTGGCTTTATGTTTAGGGTCGGTGTCCTGCTGGAAGGTGAACCTCCGCCCCAGTCTCAAGTCTTTTGCAGACTCCAAGAGGTTTTCTTCCAGGATTGGCCTGTATTTGGCTCCATCCATCTTCCCATCAACTCTGACCAGCTTCCCTGTCCCTGCTGAAGAGAAGCACCCCCAGAGCATGATGCTGCCACCACCATATTTGACAGTGGGGATGGTGTGTTCAGAGTGATGTGCAGTGTTAGTTTTCCGCCACACATGGCGTTTTGCATTTTGGCCAAAAAGTTCCATTTTGGTCTCATCTGACCAGAGCACCTTCTTCCACATGTTTGCTGTGCAAACGGGACTTCTTATGGTTTTCTGTTAACAATGGCTTTCTTCTTGCCACTCTTCCATAAAGGCCAACTTTGTGCAGTGCACGACTAATAGTTGTCCTATGGACAGATTCCCCCACCTGAGCTGTAGATCTCTGCAGCTCGTCCAGAGTCACCATGGGCCTCTTGGCTGCATTTCTGATCAGCGCTCTCCTTGTTCGGGCTGTGAGTTTAGGTGGACGGCCTTGTCTCGGTAGGTTTACAGTTGTGCCATACTCCTTCCATTTCTGAATGATCGCTTGAACAGTGCTCCGTGGGATGTTCAAGGCTTTGGAAATCTTTTTTGTAGTCTAAGCCTGCTTTAAATTTCTCAATAACTTTATCCCTGACCCGTCTGGTGTGTTCTTTGGACTTCATGGTGTTGTTGCTCCCAATATTCTCTTAGACAACCTCTGAGGCCGTCACAGAGCAGCTGTATTTGTACTGACATTAGATTACACACAGGTGCACTCTATTTAGTCATTAGCACTCATCAGGCAATGTCTATGGGCAACTGACTGCACTCAGACCAAAGGGGGCTGAATAATTACGCACACCCCACTTTGCAGTTATTTATTTGTAACAATTTTTTTAGAATTTTCAACTACGTCTCTGCCGCCACCTACTTTTTCCGGTTGTGTAAATACGCATGTGTGCCCAGGATCGGAACTGATGGGGGGGGGGGGGGGGAAATCGTGCTTGGGAACGGAACAATCGTTCCATGTGAGAAAACACCCTAAATTCCACAAGCCTCATTCTGTGCAAAACTGCATTCCAAAGTTCAGTTGAGACTCATGTGAAGCATGTGCAGGACCACTGAGCTACAACCAGTTGGTATCTTTTAAAGTTATGCTCTGCTTAATACAGTGAAAAAAATGAATCCAAAGCTATCCATATGGCTAACCAGAACTAGCCATCTGTGCATTTCTGGGGAAATATTGGCTAATGCTGGATTTTTACATTGTAACAAGGTTACAGTGAAACCTCGAATTGTGAATAACCGACGAGCAAAAATTTAAAATAAATTTTGCCTTAATTAACGAGTGTGTCTTGATTTACGAGTACAGAGTATAATCGAGTATCATCACATGATCACAACTGAGCCAATGGTTCTTGTGTGCCTCACTCGTATAGTCAACGTCACTGTGTGCATGTACTGTTTACTATAACACTATGGCCATGTGTATGTGCGTGTAAACCATCTTTTATTTAGTTTGTTTGTATGTGTGTGTAGAATGACTTTCACATACCAGTTTACCAAATAGAGACTCACCTGCGCGCTTGTATGAGGGTGTGTCTCTATTCAGTAAACTGTGTGTGTGAAAGTCGTCCCACACAGCAGTCCCCCCCCCACCCCTCTCTCTGATCTCTCTCTCTACATCCATGATTCTTTTCAAAGGTATATTACAGATTCATTTGTTTTATTTTTACTTTTATATTTTGTATTAATAATTTTTATATGAATATTTTGGGTTGTTTTTTATATATGTTGGTAGTCTTTTGGCTGCTCCTGGTAAGGGGTCGGCACAGTGGAATATCCACTCCGCACAACAACTTGGCAAAGGTTTGGGCACTGGCTGGGAATCGAACCCGGGCCTTCTGCATAGCAGGCAAAAAATATATATATTATTATTATGTATGTGTTTTGATATAAAAGCACGCTTCCATAAACAAATTATGCAGTGTAGAATCTCTCAGAACAGGAGATATTAAATGTTCTTACACAAATTGTCTTCCGTCAAAATGGAAAGGAAACTCATCTAACCTGTGCGTGTGTGTGCAGGAGATCATACACTACAGAGGATGTTCGGCTGTGAGCGTGATGATGACGGCACCACTAGAGGACACGATCAGTACGGTTATGATGGTGAAGATTTCATCAGTCTGAATTTGAGAACTGGAACCTGGACTGCAGATAATGATAAAGCCGAGAGTTTTATAAACCACTGGGATCCTAAAGGTGATGAGGCTGAATACTGGAAAGACTTTGTGAAGACTGACTGTATTGAACAGTTAAAGAAGTTTGTGTCTTACGTCAACAAGACTCCACAGAGGAAAGGTAATACGTGTGTGTGTGTGTGTGTGTGTAATCCTTTTTTATTGTACCCTGTAATTGTGAGTAATTCATGCAGTGGTTTGGTCTTGGACCAGGTTATATTTAAGTGTAAACGGTGCTGATTGATTGACAAGATGAACTCATTGACTGAGTGACCTGCAGGAGATCATCACATCTCAAAACCTGCCAGTAGTCGCTCAGCTGTACAGCTGTGTTAGCTAATGTTACCTAATGAACATGAGGAGGCAGCAAAATGATTTAAAGGGAAATTGTAATGTTATAGCAGCCAATTCAACACCGCATACAAGCAACAAAGTGTAGAAGAATATTGATGTTGGGTTATAATTATAATAATGATAAACAAAGCTTTATGAAGTAGTCACGTGTTCCAGTCAGACAAAAGTATAACTTATGACCTTACAGTAGATTTTGTAGCCGTTTAAAATCTTATTCTGAGTAACTTTAGATACATTGACTGTGTTTCATACAGCAGGTGTGTTAACTTTCTTAATGTGTGTTTTTGTAACTACAATAAATTAAACATACACAGGCATTTACACATAGAAAATGTGTGTTTGTATCTACAATAAATCAATAAATTAAACATACACAGGCATTTTAGTGAAACAAAACGTCAATTATGTTTATACTATTTTAAATTATACACTATATAGAACTATAAGGAAATACAAACGTTATGAAGCTTTTCAGTGATAAATATCTCAGCTGCACTGTTTACTGGTATTTACTCACAGACTCGTCTTATGGTGTTTACGTATCGATGACTGAGGTGGACACTGTGTGTGTTTAAAGTGTTTAAATTAAAGACATCAGCCGCTGTCCCCACCTCTGTAGTCTCAAAAGTCCACTTTACTATAAGAACGTGTGGAGTAATAACGAGCATACAGTGTGTGTGTGTGAGATTTAAGGCTAGGCAAGTTTATTTGTACAGCACATTTCATACACAATGGTAATTAAAAGTGCTTTACATAGAAGAAAACAAAATATTAAGTGAAATAAAAGATAATAGCAATAAAAAAAATTTACGAAAACATTTAAATTTTATTCATTCATTCATTCATTTTCTGTACCGCTTTATTCTTATATACAGGGTCGCGGGGGCCTGGAGCCTATCCCAGAAAACTTAGGGCACAAGGCGGGGTACACCCTGGACAGGGTGCCAATGCATCGCAGGGCACACACACATACACACACTCATTCACACACTACGGGCAATTTGGAATGTCAATTAACCTAACCTACATGTCTTTGGATTGTGGGAGGAAACCGGAGTACCCGGAGGAAACCCACCAAGCAGGGGGAGAACATGCAAACTCCTTGCACACAGAGACGGGAATCGAGCCTGGCCGGGGAATCGAACCAGGACCCTGGCGGTGCAAGGCGACAGTGCTAACCACTACACCACCGTGCCACCCTTTTAAATTTTATTTGAAATAAAAATAAAAACAGTTTGCAATAAAACTATAAACTAATTTAAATTTAATTTAAAATAAAAATAGAAAACTAATTAAAACATAACTTAAAATAAAAATAAAACAGTTTAAGATATTAGATAAACATAAAATAATGCAGTCGGTTCGGACGTAGCACAGTGCTCATTGAATAAATGCACAGCTTTTTTGCTGCATGAGTTGCATGAGTTTTGAGTCTTGATTTTAATGTGATTGATGTTTTAACACATCTGATCTCATCTGGATCTGGTTCCAACTACGGGCAGCATAATGGCTAAAAGCGGACTCCCCTTGGTTTGTGTGAACTCTTGGTATTTCTAACTGACTCGATCCTAATGATCTGAGTGGTCTGTTAGGTTTATATTCAGTGAGCATATCTGTAATGTATTTAGGTCCGAGGCCATTAAGTGATTTATAAACAAGTAAAAGTACTTTAAAATCTATCCTAAATGTTACAGGAAGCCAGTGTAAGGACCTGAGGACTGGTGTGATGTACTCAGATTTTCTGGTTCTAGTTAGAATCCTGGCAGCAGCGTTCTGGATGAAACAAACACACACGTCACTTCCGGTTCTGGGACGAGAACGCTGTGCGCGTCTGTGCTGCTGCTTCGTACCTGGATTGTTTTTTTGTTTTTTTCCCTACTGCATGTCTCTTTGCCATTCTGGTTGGCTGGTTGGATTACTCCATTTCATACTGCTGATGTTTGAAAGAAACTGGACTATAATTATCAACTTTTTGCTGTCTGTGAGTTTACCACCGGGCCGCTGCGAGCCCTCCACGCAGTTAGCGTCTCCACCACGCTCGGCTCCTCTGATGGGTGAGTTAACGCTCTCTCAGTCGGTTGCGCTGTTTGTTCACTGCTTGGTATTTGGGGGTGCTGTCTCCTATTTAGCCTGCTGCGTTTGGTGAAGTGGCGTTTCAGGGTCGGGCTAGCGCTGTTTTCTCCCGTGTCAGGCAGTTTCTGTCTGCCTGTGTCTGGCTCTCACTTGCTCAGTACTATAATGACTTTGGCAAAGGTTTTTCTTTTTTGCCTTCTCTTCTTTTCTCTTTTTTGCCTCTTTTTGCATCTCACTTCCGTATTGGATATTGGATATTCACCATCTCAGCTAAGGGCCTTGAACTGCTATCCACGTCTTGACCCTATGACGTACGAGCACTGCCGGAGTTTAGGGATTCTCCGGTGCCCACGGTACATCCACCGCTCACGGCGTGTGTTCAGGAGTACCTTTAGGTCTAAGCGTGATGCACTTCCGTGCATCTGGACTAACCATAGACTGTCTGCTTCCAAGCTGCTTCATGCTGGTCGTACTGTTCATCGCTCTCTAATTTATCTCACAGGTACTCAGCATCGTACTGCAAATCTGAATTCTGTACATCGTCACTTTGCACTTCTGAACTGTCGGTCAATATCGGACAAAGCCTCTTATCTCAATGAAATTATCACTGACATTAAGCTCAACATTTTTCTTCTCACTGAAACCTGGCAAGCACCAGATGATTTTATTCAGTTAAATCTTCTTGCACCTGATGGATACAAGTATCTCATCCGACCTCGACTGCATGGCAAAGGGGGTGGTCTTGCTGTCATTTGGACAATCTTCGTCTGAAACAACTTGCTTTTCACAATACAAACTCATTTGAATACATGGTTTTGAAAGCTGACTGTCTCACAATCATCCTACTCTACCGTCCTCCTAAAGCCCTGTCCAGCTTTTTTTCTGAACTCAGTGAGCTATTAACCATTGCCTGCTCATTGTCATTTCCTATTCTTCTGCTTGGCGACTTCAATATTCATGTTGATACAGTCTGCCCCAACATCACCCAATTACTGTCTGTTTTCGAATGTTTTAATTTGACACAGCGTGTTTGCGTGCCTACCCATACTCGTGGTCATACCCTTGATCTAATATGTACTTCAAGGGGAGATATCACTTCTATTTCTGCTTCTGACACCGGTATTTCTGACAAAAGCATTATTTAACACGATAAATAAACTTACCAACTGCCCACCTCAGGATGCTCTAGTGTCTAATGAGTTTTGCTGCTCTTTCTTGGATTATTTGCTTGAGAAGACTAATGCTGTCCACCAATGTTTCCCTACGGATACAGAGCTTAGCCATCCAACAACTCTATCCAATCAGCCTCTGTCTTGTTTCTCTCTGACAACCCCAGATTCTGTCTCTAAGCTAATCCTGAAATCCAACTCTTCATCCTGTCACTTTGATCCTGCTCCTACTTCTCTTCTGAAACTTTGTCACTCTGCCATTTCTTCACCTATTTCTCATTTCATCAATGCATCTTTTACCACTGCTTCTTTTCCTCTTCCACTAAAAACTGCTGCAGTTACACCTGTGCTCAAGAAACCCAACCTTGACTCCTCAGTTTTATCTAACTATCGTCCCATCTCTAATTTACCTTTCATATCCAAATTACTAGAAAGTACTGTTGCTGCCCAACTCCAGTCTTTTCTAGTCAATAATAATCTCTTTGACCCTTTTCGCCCCCTTCATAGTACTGAAACTGCACTTGTAAAGGTAGTAAATGATTTACTGCTTTCTGCTGATTTTGGCTCATTGTCTATACTCCTGCTACTTGATCTCAGCTCTGCCTTCGATACTGTCTCCCATGATCTGCTTATTTCACGTCTCTCTGGTCTGGGTATCTCTGGTACTGCTCTGTCTTGGTTTTCCTCCTATCTCTCAGATAGACAATTTTATATTTCTGTTAATGATTTTCGATCGTCCACCGTCCCCCTGAAGCGAGGTGTTCCCCAGGGATCTGTTCTTGGCCCACTATTATTCTCAATTTACATAACCCTGCCTGATCCTTCAACGTCATTCAACTTTATTCTATCTGTACACCTTCTGCCGAAATCGACAAAATCTCTGCTTGTATGAAGGACATTAGAGACTGGCTTAGCTTAAACTTTCTGAAACTCAACATGGACAAAACTGAGATAATTTTCATTGGAACCCCAGCACTCACCAGCAACATTTCCACCGATTACACCTGCGAGATTGCTGGCTCTCACATCAAAACATCTTCTGTCAAAAATTTAGGAGTAATCTTTGATTCCATGCTCTCCTTTCAGCCTCACATTAAATCTGTCACTAAATCTGCTTTCTTTCATTTGCGCCGCATTGCCCAACTACGTCCCTTTATCAGTACCAAAGATGCTGAAACTGTCATCCATGCATTCGTATCATCACGCATTGATTACTGTAATGCCCTTTTTATTGGTCTACCTGCCAGCTCCATCTCCAGATTACAATATATTCAAAACTCTGCGGCTAGAATACTCACTCATACCAAACGTTCTGCTCATATAACCCCAATCTTGTCCGATCCACATTGGCTCCCAGTTGCCTACCGTATTAAATTAAAAATTCCTCTCCTTGTCTTTAAATCTATAAATGGCTTAGCTCCCAATTATCTTCACAAACTGCTCTCCCCCTACATTCCGACTCGTTCACTACGTTCCTCCGATTCTGTTTTTTTTACTGTCCCTCAGCACCGCCTCTCTTCAATGGGTGGCAGATCATTCAGTGTCATTGCACCTCAATTCAATTCAATTTTATTTGTATAGCGCTTTTAGCAATTGACATTGCCTCAAAGCAGCTTTACACGATCAAAATAATTATTTAAGTTTGTATGGAATGTGAATGCGTATGAATCAAAATGGTCAGTCTGTCCCTGGTGAGCAAGCCGAGGGCGACAGTGGCAAGGAAAAACTCCCTGAGATGGTGATAGGAAGAAACCTTGAGAGGAACCAGACTCAACAGGGAACCCATCCTCATCTGGCTGAAAAATTATCTGCATGAAATTATCTACATTTATACAGTGTGTTAGGTGGCAGGCAGGTCAGCTATAACAGTTGATGTTAGTTGATGTTAATATGGAGTCCATGTAGTTATTGGAGACTCAGGTAGACTTGTAGGAAATTCCAGTCCTGAACTATCGGACTGTCAAGTCCCCAGAGAAACAGCTGCCAACACCAGTCGAGGCCAGAACCGTCGTCTAGGTAGAGAGAATCATCCCCATGCAGGCACCAGACGCATAGCAAAGAGACATACAGGGCATCCATGTGATGAAATCTCCAAGCAGAAGTCAGGCACCAGACACACAGGGCATCCATGTGAAGAAATCTCCAAGCAGAAGCCGGGCACCAGGATGGGTCAGACAGGTCCGGAGGGCAGAGGGAGTCTGGATCACTGGCAGCTCAGGAACGACATGTGTACTGTAGCTCGACAGAGAGAGAGAGAGTGAAAGGGGGAGACAGGGGGAAAGAGGAAAGAGAAAGAGGGGGAGGAAGAGAAGAAGAGGAGAGATGGCAATTAGGTATGGTGACAGTCATACGATGTATAATGTGAATGTATATTAACTGTAGAGTGCAAGCAGAGACTCCGGCAGGACTAACTATGACAGCATAACTCAAAGGGAGAGCCAGAAGGAAACACAAACATGAGGGCTCCCTGAAGTGTAAAGCAAACAATCACCTCACAGTCAACAAACCTGAGTGATCAATGAGAGTGAGGTAGACAGCATCTAAACATACCAGTTCACCATAATACTCTACGTCCATGAGTCCCCCAGATCTGCTCCTTTACCTTATGGCAAATCTATTTATGAAAATGCTTGGCTAAATAAATAGGTTTTTAGCCTAGACTTAAACACTGAAACTGTGTCTGAGTCCCGAACATTAATTGGAAGACTATTCCATAATTTTGGAGCTTTGTAAGAAAAAGCTCTGCCCCCAGCTGTAGTTTTCATAATACGCGGTACTGACAAGCAGCCTGCATCCTTTGATCGAAGTAGGCATGGCGAATCGTAGGACACTAGCAATTCACTCAGATACTGTGGCGCAAGACCATTTAATGCTTTATATGTCAAAAGTAGTATTTTAAAATCAATGCGAAATTTTACTGGGAGCCAATGAAGTGCAGATAGGATAGCGGTGATGTGCTCATATCTTCTGATTCTAGTGAGGACTCTCGCTGCTGCATTCTGGACTAACTGGAGCTTATTTATGCATCTAGCTGAACAACCAGACAGTAAGGCATTACAATAGTCCAACCTAGGGGTGATAAAAGCATGAACTAGTTTTTCTGCATCGTTTAGCGACAGTATATTTCTTATCTTGGCAATATTTCTGAGGTGAAAGAATGCTATCCTGGTAATGTTATCTACATGAGCTTCAAATGAAAGTTTGGAATCTATAATCACGCCGAGGTCTTTTACTGTTGCACTTGATGGAACAGAAAGGCCATCTAAAGTTACAGTGTGATCTAAAATCTTACTTCTAGCTTGTTACGTCCCTATATTCTTTGTCTTTGTTCTGTTTTTTTGGGAAGTGCTGTATTTGTGTTTTTGTGCAGGATGATGTCTGATTGGTTCCTGTCCTCTACCTCGTGCCCCACCCTGCTAGATCAGGTGACTTCCTGCTGCCTATAAAGGTCCCACCATCACTTCCTGCTGCGGCCTTTTTCTGTGCTCACTTGCTGTGTTATTGCTCTGTGTTAGTAAGTCTGAGATTTTGTGTGAAATCATGTTGAGTGTGAGATTGTTACCTGTTTGTGTTTTGTCAACTAATTGTAACTTTGACTACGGCCTGTTTGACTTTGAGTTTTGGATTGCCCTTTGGACTTGGTTGCTGATTGTAAATATTGTAATTTTGGGGAGATAGGGAGACTGATGCCATTTTTGTTGAAGCCATTTATTGATTGTTTTATGTACAGGGAGTTAGGGAAGTTTTATTGTACAGTATTTCATTTTCTTTTCTTTTGAAAAATAGGGAATTTAGAGGGTTTAATATTATTTGCTTTCTATTTGTTATTTTGGCCTGGTCGGCTCCTGAAGTCAATTCCCCCACTTCCATTTGTGAAAAATCATTGTTTTCTATTAAATTATTGTTTATTTGCCTTTAAACTCCTCGGTGTCCTTGTACTCTTTCATGTTGCGCCTTCACCCTAGACGGGGCGTAACAAGCTGAATGCGGTCCTATGACTAAAACTTCTGTCTTAACAGGATTAAGCAGTAGGAAGTTAACCCTCTGAGGTCCGGGGTGATTTTGGGGCCCTTGAGATGTTTGGACATGCTCTGATATTTGTGCTTTTTTCAACTACTTATAATATATTATTGACCAACCTGTATTTTTCTTGTAATCAGTACAAACTGTTCTACAATAATAACTGACCAAAATGAATGTACGTGTTTGCATTTTTTAGGAAAAAAATATTATGCGTGGTTAGTAAGTTTTGTGAAAAAAAAAAGTAGCTGAAATCAGGCCATGAAACTCATACAGACAATTTGTTCACAAGACATTGTTTCACAAGGGCTGGTGGACTAGTGTTTTTGCTTCAAAATGATGTGAAAATGATCTTGTTTACTTGCTCACAGAAAACAATATAGTGATTAACACTTTTTAAGTCACTTTTTGAGTGTAAAGGGTCTATGCGAGAAGGCGTGATCTATCATTACTAATGCAGTGATTCACACCTGAGAAGACAAAGGCCTGCATACTGATCTGCATAATGAGCCATCAGACAGGTATGTGACTGAGAGAGGAGAGTTACAAGAAAGAATCTGAGGATAAAATAAGTTTATATATTTTCAGTGTTTAGGTTATTTGAGAATATATTTGACACACAAAAAAATCTTGAGATTCATTTGCGAGTTCAGTTAAACAGTTTATTAGGAACAATCAAAGTTGACTTTTTAGCAGCATTACTGCAATCACTATAACAGAAAATATAGCTAACAATAAAATATAGATTTATAAACACACACACACACATATATATATATAGGCCTATATACTGTATATTATAATATAGAAAACAACAACAGCTCTTTGTAATTACCAGAACAAATGACTTTACCAACACTGTACTACATTTTTTCTACAATACATTACAGTTTACTATGATGAATGTATTGTATTATATATTTATATAATATAGTTATATTTAACTAACATCTAGGATATACTGAATGTGCACTTACTCGTGGGTCTCCAGTGAACTCGAAACTGAACGACACTCACGTGACTTTCTTGTGCACGCGCCGGTGATGCAGCCACAGTCCTAAACAAAAACAAAAATTGAAACTTGAAGAATGGACGCGCATACAATCATTCACAAACAACAGCTGGTGAACAATTTGACCATCTCAAACACGGTCAAAACAATACAAAACACGTATATATATATAAAATAATAAAACTTTAGACAGATCGTAATCAGATTTTATTGCGGGCTTGTAAGTAGCGTGCATATTTAATATTTTAACCAATTTTACTCTCGCTGGTATTTAGTATTTTCCAAATGTACATATAAAATATAGAGCAGTGATGGTGAGAATAAAAGACTTACTGGTCAGGAATTACATCCTCCGTGGAGTCCAGACGTTGTTCTAAATAAAGCTGTTCCTCGTCTGAGTCTGGCTCTTCCTCTAATGAGAAAGTAAATTCTTCATCGCTGTCCAGAGCCATGTGAAGCGCTTCTTCACCCGTGTAGCGTGACATCATTCAAACGCAGAAACAGTAAGTAAGATGCAGCTTGTTGTTTTATGCCCTGGGGGTGTGCACGTGATCACCTGCCTCACCTCAGGTCATTTCCATATGAACAGCGCGCGCGCAGGGAGGCGGGAGCACATTAGCTGTAATGAGCCGATACAGGAGAATCTGTACCACTCCTTACTTTCATACGGATTACATAAAAGCAGATTATTTGTTTTCACGGTGACCTGCATCATTTAAAAGTAGACCCTTTAAGCTTTCTATAGATATATTTCTCATGTCTGTGTGTGCAGTATTCGCGGAGTTTCAGTTCATTTTAGTGACGTGTTTCAAAAAGATTTTGGCGGAGACTGAGACGGCTGAAAGCGCACCCGGTTTATTTTATTTATTTTATTAATGCACAAAGTTTTCTTTTTAACATGTGTGCATACAAAAAAAAGTAGACACTTTACAGATTCGATTAATATATAGATCTTGTCTGTACGATCAAAACTGAAAGTGTAATTTAAGTTCTTATTGGCGTCATCAGGGGAAAACACCTCAAAACGCATATATGCGTTCGCGGACCTCAAAGGGTTAATTAGCATCCATTCTCGTATTTCCTGCACACATTGCTCAACTTTAGTGAGCTGGATTTTCTCATATGATTTTGATGAGAAATATAACTGTGTGTCGTCAGCATAACAATGAAAACTATTACCATGTTTACGGATTATGTTGCCCGGAGGAAGCATGTAAAAGGAGAAAAGCAGTGGGCCTAAACCTGAACCCTGCGGAACGCCAAACTCCACTAGAGAACATGCAGAATAATCACCATTTAAGTCTACATACTGACAACGATCGGTCAAATAGGATCTGAGCCAGGAGAGGGCTGTACCCTTAATTCCTACTACATTTTCTAATCTGTGAAGAAGAATAGCATGATCAATGGTGTCAAAAGCTGCACTGAGGTTGACTAATACAAGCATAGTTACACAACCCTGATTAGAAGCCAATAGGAGGTCATTTACTACTTTAACGAGTGCTGTTTCTGTGCTGTGATGAGGCCTAAATCCTGACTGATACAGTTCATGTATGCCATTTATATGTAGATATGAGCGTAGCTGCTCCGCTACTATCTTTTTGAGAATCTTAGAGATAAAGGGGAGGTTTGATATTGGCCTGTAATTCGACAACTGACTGGGGTCGAGGTCAGGTTTCTTAATAATCGGTTTAATGACTGCTAATTTAAAATATTTTGGAACATAACCAATGCTGAGTGAGGAATTAATTATTCTCAACAGCGGTTCTGTTATTACTGGTACTATCTGTTTAAGAAAATGTGTCGGTATAGGATCTAATATACAGGTTGATGAATTTGCAGAAGAGATGAGTGAAATTAGTTCATTCTCTTCAAGGGGAGTAAAGTATTCTAGATTCTGATCTGACATAGTTAGTTTAACAGCTGCATAAATTGCATTGTCCGGTTTTGAAGCCTCAACTGAAGTCCTCACTATTGCACGATGTTGTTGTGGAGATTTCTGTAGTGGTCTTATTTCTAGTTAATTTGGCTACAGTATTAAATAAAAATCTAGGATTATTTTTGTTATTTTCTTCTATAAGAGTGGAGAGATATGTTGATCTAGCTACACTAAGAGCTTTTCTATATTTCTGGATGCTCTGGTTCCATGCTATTTCAAATTCAAATTTTATTAGTCACATACACAATCATACACAGTATAATATGCAGTGAAATGCTTTTATACGACCGCCAGTGACCTTAAAAAAAAGAAAATAAAATCTTGTACGTAAAATAAATAATCAATAAAAAGGAAATACTAAAGAAATAATTTTAACTAGTAAAATTTGTAAAATTAACTGTGCATAAGGGCATAATAAAATATTGCAAAAATATAGAAATATGGTATTAAAGTGTCAGTGGTTGTGCAAATATGCATGAAAGGTGACATGTGCAATTGTCCAGATGTATGAGTATTTAGTGCAAGTGTGTATGAATGTGTCCATGATTGTCCAGTCAGTGTTGTGAGCTTAAAAGATGTTATTAGTCCTGTGTGGAGGTGTGATTGAGAGACCTTATCGCCTGCGGGAAGAAGCTCCTCCTCAGTCTCTCTGTGTTGGCCTTTAGGGAGCGGAATCTCTTCCCAGACCGCAACAAAGAGAACAGTCCATTACTGGGGTGACTGAGGTCCTTCACGATCTTCCTGGCCTTAGTCCAGCACCGCTTGCTGTAGATGGAGTGCAGGTCAGGGAGCTCAGTGCGGATGATGCGCTCGACTGATCGCACCACCCTCTGTAGAGCTCGTCTGTCCTGCATGGTGCTGTTCCCGAACCAGGTCGAGATGTTTCCCGTCAGGATGCTCTCTATGGTGCAGGAGTAGAAGTTCCTGAGCACCTTGGAGGGCAGTCTAAAGTCTCTCAAGCGTCTGAGGTGGTAGAGACGCTGCCGGGCTTTTTTCACCACGGTGTTGATGTGACAGGACCATGATAGGTCCTGCGTGATGTGAACACCGAGGTATCTGAAGCTGTCCACTCTCTCCACTGGGCTCCTGTTGATGACGGGGGTCTGGTAGTTCCTCTCCTGCTTTGTACTAAAGTCCACTATCAGCTCCTTTGTCTTACTGACGTTCAGGAGAAGATTGTTCCTCTGGCAGTATTTGAAATACTATCAATTTAGTTTGACGCCATTTACGCTCTAATTTCCGAGCGGTCTGTTTTAAAGTGCGCGTGTGATCGTTATACCAGGGAGCGAGTTTCTTATCTCTGATAATTTTTCTTTTAACTGGAGCTACATTATCTAGGGTATAACGGAACGTCGACTCTAAGGCTGAATCCCATTTCTACCCCTTACCCCTTCACATAGCCCTACCCCTCCGTTTGGCGCGTTCACGTGAAGGGGTAGGGGTGTCTCATTTCTCTTTTGGTTGGAGGGGGAGGGGGAAGGGGAAGGGCCAGATAGCCCTCCAAACGAAGATTTTTCAGGACCTCACTTCAAACGAAGGGCTAAGAGAAATTTCAACATGGCGGCTCACTCGAGCAAACAGACCCATAAATGTAAGTAATTTTTTGCCATTAATAAAGATTTTTATGACAAGTTTTCATTATATGTATATTACCTCTAGTCTTGTGTTTGTGTTTATGGTGATGTTCTGTAAAGAAACGTTTGCAAAAAAAATCGCTAAAGTTTGCTAGCAGATAGCACCGATTGCACGATATTACAAATATATATTTTTATGTCACATACACTTTACTGCATGCTACAAACAAATATGAAAGTTCAGTAGCACGGCAGTTTGCCGAGCATTTGATAACGCATTGTTTGTTTTGCTTACGGCCATATGTGTACATGTAAATGAACGGTGCTTACACTATTCTTATTGCAACGTGACCACAGTTTTGTAATTTATTCTGTATTATATTCTGTATAGGGACAGCTGAGGAAACCCGAAGGCTCATCCATTTTCGTGGAGAAAATGAGAAACTTTTTTTAAAATCAAAATACGGCGCAAAAAAACTTTGGGAGTGAGTAATCTCTACATGCTACAGTGCTTTTTTTTCTGTCCCATTGTATACATGCATTTTATTGCTGTTTATATATAACAGGACATTAGTAAAAGACCTGGGGTTGGAGGGAATAGTGACGGGCCAACAGGCATCAAAAAAATGGGAGAATTTAAAGAAGAAATATAAGGTAAGTAATGTGGTGTTATGACAACTATAGCAATTAAATTCTTTGCAGTCAATGTTTTACATTATTTGTGTGTACACACACCCACCCATCTACACACACACACTAATGTAAAACATGCATTGCAATGAGAGGAGACAGTAAAAATATAAATAATGTGCTTGTGTCTTTTCAGGATTTAAGAACACCTACAACTGGTTCAGGAACAGATGCTGGAGAGGTAACAGTTGCTACATGGCAATATTTTGAAGACATGCATGAGGTGTTGGGTGCCAGGCCTTCTGTGGACCCTCCTGTGGTGGTTGCATCACTCACTGATGAGGAACCAACAGCAATCGTCATGGTAATGTTTTAAATACAATGTTTTTATAGTATGTGATTTGTTGTTTTGAGGGCAGAATGTAGCTGTTTTACAGAAGGAATGTATCGCACATGATATATGACCATATTATGCATTTTTGGACTAAAGTACTTGTTTTGATCTTCTAGAAGATTGTTGAACCCAGTACTGCCACTGCAACAAACACTACAGAAACCTCACCTTTGCCCAGTACGTCTGGAGCCAGCGCAGCAGCCCCCACAGCCATAGCAAGCCCCTTAACTCCTTCACCCAGAAAAAGAAAAAAAACGAATCCCATTTTGGACTTCTTAGTTGCGGAGTCCCGGAAGGAGCAAAAACGCCACGAAGAGAGTGAGGCCAAGACTGAGAGGTTCCTTAATCTTTTTGAAAGAATGGTTGATAAAATGTAGTTGTGTTTCATATATTTTCTTCAAGCTGCACTATTGTTTCCAAGTTTACAATTCTAGTTATTTGTTGTTAGTCATTTAAATGCCATTTTTTGTTATTATGCCATTTTATATTTTATTTTCTTTATGTTTATATACATTGCAGTGCAATATTTAAGTAATCTGAAGGGCATTTACATACCTATTTATATTAAAGTTTTATATATTTGAGGCAATAAAAAGCAATATTGACTATAAAAAAAGTGTGTCTGGGCAACATTAATGATACAAAGCACCATAAAGAAATACACAATTCCCCCTATTAATATGTATGAAAACATTTTATTATACATAAATGGATAAAAGGCATGAAAAAGTTATTAGCGTAGCAACGTGTTAAAATATACACTACCAGTCAAAGATTTGGACACACCTTCCTATTAAAGAGAATGATATATAGTATATACTGTATACATAAAAAAAAAGATGTGAACTGTACGAACAAATGTAAAATCTACTGTTTACACACATGTAACTCATTTTCATGGGTCCTGCACAATGCCTGAAACTAGGGCAGCCAATCTGTCTCTTGTACCATTCCCAGATGTTTCGGTGTGTGCCATAGCTTCCCGGGGAGGTTCAGAGTCAAACATTTCCCTTGAAATGTCATCATCAGGTTCTAGCAGGTCCCCATTGTCCAAACACACATTGTGCAAAAAGGCACAGGAAGCAATTACCTGGGGTGCAAATGTTGGTTTGACTTCCAAAGCTTTAAAAAGTGTAGACCTCCATCTTGTCTTCATTATGCCAAAAGCCCTTTCAATTATGCTGCGTCCCCTTGAGTGGTGGTAATTGAAGCGCCCCTGGATTTGTCCATTCACTGGCTCTTTGTAGGGTGTAATCAAGCAGACTGGGGTGTCTAAACATGGATAGCCCCCATCACCCAGTATAATGTACCCTGTAGGGGGATACCGTTGTGCCCTATAAAATGAACTGTTTTTCAGTACACGTGTGTCATGAACTGACCCTGGATAGCCAACAAATATATCTAGGAACCGTCCACAGGAATCACATATTGCTTGCATGCTGATGGAATAAAAGCCCTTGTAGTTTAAATAGTCTATTTGGTGCTGCCGTGGGGGTTTGATCCTGATGTGCGTGCCATCTATTGCACCAACAACATTTTTAAATGCAGGGGTTCTTGACAGTTCAAAAAATCCTTGTCCCACTGCCTGCAGCTCCTCTGCTCGTGGAAAGAAGATGACATTCTTTAGTTTGACCCATATGTTTTGTGCCACTTTGTGGATTACACGGTGGACTGTTGCTTTTGGGACACTGAAAACACTGGACACTACCCGGTATGATAGTCCATGAGCCAGCCAGTAAACATAGATAAGAGTTTCCAGCTGATTACCCCAGCCATGATCATGTTCTCTGTGCAAGAGTCCCTGTAAAGCATTCATGGCTCTTCTGCTCAGGCGAAAATTCTGCTTCAACTCAAGCTCCTCATCAAACCACAACCGCAGAATTGGCACGTTATGGTTTAGCCTGCAGTATGATACTGGACCATCAGCCTGTAACAAAGAAGTTCCCCTCGTTAATCTGCATTGCACTGACATGTCATTTATTGCCCCAAAACAAAGTAAAAAAGCTAATCTGCTAGCTAATCAAAAGGCTACCATGTACGATTGTAAACAATTTACAGAGTAAAGTTAATACCTAACAGGGTACACACGTATGAAAACAATATGCTACCATGTAACCATCAAACAACGGTTGTCTTTTGTTATATGTAATTAACAAATGTATGTAAACGTGCACATACAACACGAAAACATTATTTTATTTAACGTACATGTCCAGGTAACCGTTAGCAGTTAACGTTAGCGAGCTTTGCAGTTGCCTATGTTATTCAACAAAACATTTTTGCAGTCATCATACTCACCCCAGCCCGATCCACCAGCAATCTTAAGTGGCGGAGATATCGTCGTCTCCTTCGTCTCACAAAATTTGCTGAAGACAAATGCATAAAAATCGCTGCAATCCACATTGCTATGACTGACGGCGACATCTTGTAATGTGTGATAAACATCGGCGCATGTCCTCTGACGTGACATTAGGAACTAGCGACGACGTATGATGACGTATAACAGTGTTGTAGTGGTGTCCCATTTCTTAGGGGAAAAATTTAAACCCTTCCCCTTTCCACTTCGTTTCAAGGGACAAGGGGAAGGGGAAGGGGAAGGGGTAGGGGTAGGGGAAGGGGTAGAAAATAGAAATGGGATTCAGCCTAAATCTTCAGTCGCCTGATCGAGTTCTGTGGGGTCAGATGGTGATCCAATCAAAGTTGATAGCTCTGGGAGATTACTGATAAAACTCTGTGTGGTAGTTGACGTGAATGTACGTTTAATACGGTAGCGCGGTGCTGTGCGTACATTATCACTGTGACACACTTGAATGGAGACAAGATAGTGATCTGAGATAATTTCAGACAGTGGAATTGTGAATACATTTCTTATAATTAATCTGAAAAATATTATTAAGTCTAAAGTGTGACCTGCTTTATGAGTGGGTCCTACTACACACTGATTTACGCCTACGGAGTCCAGTATGGACATAAATGCTGTAGGGCTGCAACTAACGATTATTTTGATAATCGATTAGTGGGGCGATTAGTTTTCCGATTAATCGGATACAACTGGGCGCTTTAATTTGATGTTTTGCTTAACTACTGTATATAAAACCATAAATCAGGGTATTATATATGTATAAAAGTAAACTTTAAAAAATGCAATAGCCACATAGAGTTTAATGATCTTTAATTATGAACCTTATTTTATGTAAATCAACATTTTTGTTTTTGACAAAAATGGCAGACGGCAAGTTGACAGTATATATATATATATATATATATATATATAGTTTTAAAAAATACAGACATTCAGTTATTAAGAATGACCTCAATTTTAAATTCTCTTAAATTAATTCAACTTAAGAAGAATAATAGACTTCTAGACTTCGGTTTGTACATTATTTCGATCCTCTCGTGTATTTGATCCTTTTTTTGTTGTCTCAATAATAATAATTCAAAGAAGAATATATATATATATATATATATATATATATATATATATATATAGATAGACCATTTTGCTACACTAGACGTTAATCTTATTGTTTTAAACATTCTCGTAATACGGCGACGTAGGGAGAGAAAAAAAAACCCGGCTACTGGGTTCACTCTCTTTATTTTGCCCTTTTTCCGCATTTCCCTGTGTATAGCGAGTAGTATCATGGGATATATCCGGTCCTCCGAAGTGTAAAATGAACGCGAAGAAAACGCACTAGAAGTGTTTTCCTTGCGTTCGTTGGGATTTGAACGCCAAGAAAAAGCTGCATGCAACGTTTTTTTATTCTTTTTTACGCCGTATAACCGCGCAGCCGGACAAACGCACGTTACCAAAGCCCATTTGAACTCTCTCACTGACTCCTTTTTTTTAAAGTCGTGGCCAATACCTCCCCGTCGCTAGGGGCTCCCACATGTGTAGAAACCCCTCGGCGCTTCATCCGCGCTCACCAGACACTACGAATGGCAGAAAACGGCTCGATTTTATCGCCCGATAAGAGGTGTTTAATGTAAATTGCTCCCATACCTTGGAGGACTTGGGGCGCACGCTTTTTCCTGCAAACGCTTCTGTAACCTCCATTGTGACTGTGTATCTATGTGTGTATTTGTGCATCTTGTGGTCGCGCGCCTCAATAACGTGAGCAGCGCAACTAATCGATAATGGCATTCGTTGACAACGAATTTCATTATCGATAAATATCGATTTTATCAATTAGTTGTTGCAGCCCTAAAATGCTGTTCTCAGAGGGTCTTCTGTATTCTCAAAATGAATATTAAAATCTCCAGCAATTAACGCTTTGTCTACAGAAATGACTAGGTTTGAGATGAAATCTGCAAATTCACTAAGAAATTCAGAATATGGCCCTGGAGGTCTGTAAATTATAATTATCGGGATCGACTGAGCTGACTTAATATACTTAAATACACTTATATTACTATAAAGGATTTCGAATGAGTTAAATTTGTGTCCGTGTTTTTGTACGATAGACAGATTATCATTATGAATAACTGCGAAGCCTCCTCCTCTACCAGTTAACCGAGGCTGGTGTATGTAGCTGTATCCAGGAGGACTAGCTTCATTTAGAGCTACATACTCGTCCTGTTTAACCCATGTTTCAGTTAAACAGAGTATATCAAACGCCTGATCTGTGATAATTTCATTAACAATAACTGCTTTTGATGTGAGAGATCTAATATTTAACAGTCCTAGCTTCAGATCAGAGGAACAGACACAGTCTCAATAAGGTGAACCCTGAGTGACGACTCTATGCAGCTAGCAGACGGTTGGTTTAGCCTGTCTGTCTGCTCCCTGGCCTGGGCTCTGGATTGTCACCGATTAACTAGACCTCTACTGAGACTATGAGCTATACTACAGGAAATGAGAGCAGCACCTTCCCGAGTGGGATGGACACCGTCCCGCCCTAACAGGCCAGCTTTGCCCTCAAAGGTCTTCCAATTATCTATAAAGCCCACATTATTTTCAGAGCACCACCTGGACATCTAGCGGTTCAGCGACCATAACCTGCTGTAAGCTATGTCGCCACGTCTCATTGGGATGGGACCAGAGCATACTACTTCATCGGACATTGCCTTCGCTAATTTAAACACCTCTGTAAAGTTACTCTTACTAACCTCTGACTGACGAAGGCGTATATCGTTAGCTCCAGCATGTACCACTATCTTAGAGAACCTGTGCTGTCCTAGAGCCCTAAGATTACCTGCTATGTCCGGTGCTCTGGCTCCCGGGATACACCTAACCACTGCCGCTGGCGCCCCTAAAGGTCTATCTAATTTCACGTGTCTCAGTATAGAGTCTCCTATAACCAGAGCTCTTTCAGGTTTCTCAGCGGGTGCAGCACTGAAGAGAGCAAACCTGTTGGACACGTGAAGCGCAGAGGAGGTGTGCTCCAGTGGGCTAGCCTTAGCGTTAGCTTTGGCTGAACGAGTATGCCACCGAGTCGTCACCCACTCGCCCCGCTGTGAGGGCTCTAATGCCGGAGTCGGGGGCTGTTTATCTCCGCCTGTGGCACCCAGACTGTCCGCTACGGGAATAACGCTGCTCTCACACTGTCTAACACTCTCTAAAGTGTGGATGCGCTCCTCTAATGCCGATATCTTCTCCGTCAGAGTTCTCACTAACCCACACCTATCACAAGTAAAGTTATCGCTAATGACGGAGGAAGAATGTCTAAACATCCTGCACTCCACACACTGAACAAGCTGAATATTATCCATTATAACGTACTTGAGTCTGAGTTTTTAGTTGTTCTGTGCTGAATTCCGTTTGTTGTTTTTAGACGAAGAAACTCTCGCGTTGCGAAACTTTCGCGGCAACAATTCAAAAACAGGAAGCTACCTAAACTCTGGAACTCTCTACCACACTCTCTCCGTTCTGTTAACAACGTCTCAGCATTTAAATCTTTACTCAAAACTCACTTGTTTTCCGAATGTTACACCTGAATCCATATGTCCTCTGCATTTTTCGTTGTTGTCTTCTACTTTATTACTTAAATATCTTTTTGTTTTATTCTTTTTTTGTTTCTTTTTATTTTCACTCATTGTAAAGTGTCCTTGAGCTCTGGAAAGGCGCTATATAAATAAAAATTATTATTATTATTACACACACCTTTTTATCATTTCTTGGTAATATCATTAGTCATATTTTGTTAACACTTCTAGTCTAACTGCATCTCAAAAGCCACACAAACACTTTAAACACTCACTCGTATTGTGTAACACTTGGACAGACTTGTGTGTATATAATTGGGCTACAGTACGAGTTACTAGTATGAATGTTATCTGTGTGTTATTTAGCAGAGAGGGCGAGTTTCAGCACGGATCAGGGAGTCTGGGGAAAAAAGCATTTGCATGAGAGCCTGAGAGTCTGAGAGTGAAAAGTTGTGCTGTAAGACATTTGACATTACAGACGTGGGTGAGGTTACACATGTCGGATACACGAACAGGGAAAAACACGAAACAGAGGCTGCAGCACCACAATTCACACCGGCGAGTTTGTTATTTATGTGATGGTTAAACCTTTAAATGAGTCGTCTGTTCATAAGTGCTGAAATTCAGGCGGGACACCAGTGTGGTCCACCGTGATGGTATACATACTGGAGACGCTGATTCAGTTATAAACCACGATTCTTTTGTGTAGTGATTCACCCAACACATTTACTCCAAAATTTTATTATTATTATTTTTGTAATTATTATTCCATTTATAATGGAGATGAACCGGTCGATCGGCCAGTGACCGGAATAGTCTGGTTTTCAGTGTGATTGGTCGTGACTGACTGGTGATCAGACGATCAGCCTCAGATATAAACGACTCCGAGCGCAGAAGCTTCAGAGTTGAGCAACAGAAACACATTTTCATGGTGTTACATTATCAACAATCACATGTTAAAAGTCTCCAATCTGCCTTTTCCTCCAAACTCTGAGCAAAACAGTCTCAAACCCACTCACACACTTACATCAGTCTCACAATAACACAAGTGCAAATTAGTGGAAATCAAGCACGTAAGAAATCCTTTGTGGATTCTAATAGCGCTTGTGGACGCTCACCTTGTCCTGTTGAGTTTTGAGACTTTTAAGACATTTGAGGCGGTAAAATGTCACCATGTCTTTATAATCCTGCAGATCACGCTCTAAATTATACACACATTTCATCCTGTGTGGTGGGACTGACGTATTTACTCAGGTTGTTTAGAAATAATAATGGCGGATGGCCGAGATACCTGCTGCTCAGTAACGTCGTTGTTGTTCTTTTGGCTGCTCACCTGAAGGGGTCACCACAGTTAATCATCTGATCCACATTTAGCTTTTTGTTTCATTTAATTTGGAGTTAAACATTAAATGCTGGTACAGTAAAACCTGAGATTGTGAGTAACTCCGTCTTTTGCAAGATGAGCAAATAAATTATTTTCAAATAAATTTTAACTTAATAAACGAGCGGGGTCTTGATATACAAGTAGTACACATGCACTTTGTCTCCCAAGTGTCACAGAGCCAATGGTTCTGGGTGTCCCATGTTCAGTCTCAGTGCGCGTGCATCACTCGTATAATCAACATCCGTGCGCGTGTGTACTGTTTATTACAACATTGTGACTGTGTGTGTGCGCCCATAAAGCATTTCCTTTATTTTCTGTTCAAGTCTAGTGACTGTAACTACTACAACAGCAGGCTTCAGGAAGGAAAAAAAAGTTGGAGCAGTGTGGGAGATAAATCTGATTACTACTGACAGACACACAGACAGACACGATGTACATCATTGTGACCACGTGTGTGTGTGTGTGTGTTAGTGCATAAAGCTAAAGCAAGCGTCATTAGAGTGGTTCCTTGTTAAAGATCCAGAATCTCACTGAGAGTCTCAGTGATTCCATTTGTGTGTGTGTGTGTGTAAGTCGTTCTACACAGTAGCCCCCTCCTTCCTCCTCTTGTCTTACTTCAGCTTCACACACACTCTATTGTAAACACTGCTCTGTCTGGGTTAAGTTCAGATTAATTTACTTCATATTTTGTATTAATTATTTTATATGAATATTTTTGGAGTCTCCATTATTTCTTACAGGGAAAATTCACTTTGATGTACAAGCACTTTCAGAACACATTAAGCTCACAATACAAGGTTAAACAGTATTTGAAGTTAGTTTGTAGCATGCCTGGGCGATAAAACGATAACGATATGTTTTGCGATAGACACGTGATCAATATCAATAAAAAATGTGTTTGATATTTTTTATTCTCTGTCGGAAGAAAACAGAGGTCCTGAAGCTAGTTTGGTTGCCGTCATGCGCACTCGCTCCGCGACCGGCTCTAGGACCCGGAAGTAGTACAGTCGCGATTCAGGAAGCATAAACAGAGACAAAATGGTGTTGACATTGGCACCCGCCAAATGCGGGTAAAATTCGTCTGTGGTGGGTAATAACTTTGTCGGGTAGTTTATTCTTTGGTATGACAATTATGTTTGCATCAATATGCACAACTAACATCTATAATATTACTTGCTTTTTGTGTGAGACAAACGGAGGCATGGAGAAAAACGGTATTCTTCTTTTACTGCATTCAGTGCACACGACACACATAGTATGCAACGCGGTATTGCCCCCTGGTGGCCCGCCAGTGAATTAACATCAAACTCAAATATATTACAATATATTTTTGTTGTTTTTTCTAAAGGCATCTGATATAGTAAACGCACTGCACTATTTTATTACACTTTATTAAGCATTTCTTACATTTTCTTTTAATTTTGCACCTTAAATGTTAAGAGATAATTGTTAAGTATTCATTGTGACTTTAGACTTATGTTTACATTTTAATTATTTAATTTTTCCATGGTTGTTGACATTTCTTAATAACTGAGGGAACTATGATCATAGGAAGGTTAAGTTTAAAATAAAAATGTTTAAATATAATATATTCTTCTCCTGGTCCTTATTTAAAATGGGTCATAAAAAATAATCAATAATTATCAATATCGACCGATATGAAACACTGATATCGTGATACAGTTTTCAGCCATATCACCCAGCCCTACTTTGTAGTATTTAAATGCTGTGATTTTAAGTGAGAATACTAATGTTATAAGGAACAGAATACATTTAATTACTTGTGTTTAAAATCACTACTGAAGCTGTTTAATCAAGATATAAAACTTTGCAGTTATGGCTTATAAATTTAATTTTTTTTTGTTTAAGGTATTAAAATTGTATGAAAACTGGAAAAAGTATAATATCGGGTCGGATATTTATAACATTGTGATTTTTACATAATCTCAGTATTAATTGAATTAGAACCTACAGTAGGTATCATGATGTTGTATTGGGAGGTGACTGGTGATTCCCATCTCTAGTACAGATCACATTCCACATGACAACATCTTTCACAACACACACAGACACACCACACACACCATTACACACTTACACACAAACCACTACGTCATCATTTTAGCACACACACACTCCAACACACTACTACATAACACACACTCTTGTAGTGCCCACACTAGAATCACACACACACACACACACACACACACACACACAGCCTATTGTATAAATAGTAATGAAATTCTCACCCTACGACACACACATGTACAAACTGTAGTTATTTCCACAGTACATTAATAAATCTGATAGTTTTGTAATATTTATGTCTGTGTGTCTGCAGTTCGTCCCGAGGTGTCAGTGTTCCATAGACACTCGTCTCCTTCTCCAGAGGTGGTGTGTCACGCTACAGGTTTCTTCCCCAAAGCAGTGATGATCACCTGGCAGAAGGACGGAGAGGACGTGCATGAGGACGTGGATCTCAGAGAGACGTTACCCAACCAGGATGGAAGCTTCCAGAAGAGAAGCATTCTGAAAGTCCCAGCTGAGGAGCTGCAGAAACACACCTACACCTGTGTGGTTCAGCACAGCAGCTTGGAGAAGGAGTTAGTGCGAGAAGTACCAAAAGGTCCTAATAAACTAGAGCTGTAGAGAGTGAAAGCTGATTTCTTGCTGCAGCAGATAATAAAGACTCTGTGCTGATTTAACAGGTGGAGCACCGATTGCCATCATCACTGCTGTAATTGTGGCTCTTGTTCTCGTCGTGGTTGTTGCTGGAATTGTGGTCAGGAAGAAGAAGAACTCTGGTGAGAGGAGGAAGGAGGCAGATGTGAACCTGTCATGTATCATCTCTAATTCACACTATAAACTTGTGCAACAACCATCCACTGACTGTAAGTGAGCCTTTAGTACTCTGTGCATTACACATACATGTTCTAATTGTATACATACATACAAGTTGTAATGAGGGAATAAAGTTCTCCATCCAGAGACCAGATCCTAAGAGTAACAAACTGAGCTGCTTATCAGATGATGGACAATAATATGGTGTATTGAAGTCGGTTAATCAGGTAATCATGTCTTGGTGATCATGTGTGTATTTAGTTTTACTCTGCACACATTGATGTTAGATTAACATTTATGTAGATGCGGTCATATTATTTCACCAGTTTTGACGCGTAGCTTTGGTTTGATCATTTACTCACAAGAACTGAAGTCCGATGATCTCTTTGTCTCTTGTTTATTTTGTCAGCATCAAAGAATCAACACTTCATACAGTCGTCTTGAGTAAATCCACTGTGATTACAGACATCAGTTGCTGCATCTTGCAAATCTCTGACTTTTACAACAACCTGTTTGCTGCATCTCACAAATCACAATCTTAGCTTACGAATATAACAACACTCTTGCTGTATATCCACTTACGGGAGCTTACGGTTACAACAACCTAGTTGCTGTATTTCACATTCTTAGCTTACCGGGCTTACGTTAGCTGACGAGCTTACGCTTACGGTCAAAAGCTTGTGTTTCCTTAGCCTTCCGCATCTAGACTGAACTCTCTAACATATGACAGTCACACAAATGCATGCGATAGTAGAATGACATCACAGACCAACTTACGAGTGTCAAAATGGATGCATAACTAAGAAATATAAAGCTTATGGCTTATGTAACAAACTTAATGCTTAATGCTTTGCTAATGAATAGAACAAGGTAGAATAAATGAAATAACAGCAAATAAAATAAACACAACAACAAATTCATAACAAGTGCGATATGGCACTTACAATTAACATGTACGTTTATAAACATAGCAATCCACCTTCAAACCCCAAATTGTAAATCATGAAATGAGCTGAACAGAATCCCTGTGACTCTAATGACCGTCTTAATTTAACCCCTTATAGATTCTCTAAATGAAACACACACAGTGTAGTGTATACACACCGCTTACAGTCTGTGTTTACACTTTAATGTGAGGGTTTCTGCTCTTAGCTGACCTGATATTTATTTATTCATTTATGCTCTAATCCGTGTGTAACGTCAAATCCAAATTCATACTAATAATAATTTATCTGTTTTACAGCCTCTGAAGGAGATTCTTACATCAACAACTCTAACACTGTGACTGTGTGACTTCCTGCTGAGCTGAGAGAGTGAGACATGATGTAAGACACTATGTATGCGATTTATGTAATGCAACAACAAATGGCTGAAACTTTATCTTTGTAATTTTAAGCAGTGTTACTTGATTTGCACCTCGTCCGGGGTGTACTGCCTTGTGTCCCCTGAGTCCCCAGGGATCGGCTCCAAACCCTATGTACAGGATTAGTGCTCTCAGTTCCCCCTCATGTCTGCGTTTCCTTCTGGCTGCTCCCTTTTAGTTATGATGTCATAGTTAGTCCTGCCGGAGTCCCTGCTTGCACTCTACACTAAATATACATTCATATTATACATTATGTGACCATACCTAACTGTTATCTTCTTTTGTTTTTTCTCTCCCTCTCTGTGTCAATATGGTGCTCCTGACCCATCAGTGTTCCACTGCGAGTCCTGGACCCTCACATATGGGTGAAGATTTCTTCACATGGACTCTCCGTGTGGTCTGTTTGGGATGCATGTGTTAACTGGGGGACGGTTCCACTACCATGAAGACGGTCCTGACCTCGGCTGATGCAGACAGATGTTCTCTGAGGACTTGTGACTGCAGTCGTTCAATAGTTCACGACTGGAATTTTGTACCGTCTACCTGAGCCTCCAATAACAAACTGGACTCCATATTAACTTAAAGACGTCAACTGTTATATTGAACGTCCAGCTGCCCATGTTCTAAAGAAACTACTAATAAGTACTAAGATCGCGAGTTCAATCCCCAGGTGATGCTGTAACCTCCCACAGCCGGAGGTCTAGAGAGAGAGCTGATTGGCCGAGCTCTCTCAGAGGGGAGGGATGAGAGACTTTAATCACACATTAAATCCCACAATATTCACGGCTCTACAGCCAATCAGGGGCGTCTGTGAGCTCACAAGTGGAAGGTGCGGATAGCGCTGTCCTCCGAGTGCGTTACACCGCCCCCAACGGTGCTGAGCGAACAGTTCGAAAAGGTGCAGACGGCTGGCGTCACGAGTCTTCGGCCCAATCATCAAGCAAGACATCCAGTAACATGTTTTAGATCTTCTTAAATCTTCATTTAAATTAGTTTGCAGAACATTGCTGCTTTTATTGCTTTAAAACCATAAAATAACCAACTTTTCATATTCATATATCTGTTGTTATTTGAGCTTAAGAAATTCATTCCGTCTAGTCTAAATGAAGTAAAGTTTTTGGAGGAAACATCAACATGCTGATCTATACGAAGACATATTTGAAAAGATGTGTACAACGTTCTGTTTTATTGTTGGTCAAATTGTTTTGTTTTGTTTTTTTTAGTAAGTGAAGTAATTAAATAATTGAATTCAACTCAGTTTTATTTGTGTAGTACTTTTAACAATGGGAAATGTCTTAATGCAGCTTTACAGAAAAAAAAAATCTAGATACACTCATGGTATTGGTACTAAAAATTGAAAATGTTCAGACAGGATCATAAAACACCATTTTTCACAATACTCAGTGCTTCTTATCTCCTGGTCCATGCTTCGTTTTTTGTAAATATGCATACACATTTATATATTTTTTTATTAGATAAGAAACATACAGTGAAACCTTGGATAACGCAGTAACGCAGTTTGCGAGTGTTCCGCAAGACGAGCAAAGATTTTTAATAAATTTTGACTTGGAAAATGAACAAGTCTTGGTTTCGCTACCGAGTGTCTTTTATCACGCATGTGCTTCTTGTTTTGACGCCGAGCGTCACGTGATCACAACTGAGCCAACGGTTTTTCTTTCTCTTGTGCTGCAAAACTGTGGGTAATCATCTCTCCTGCTGGGTCTTAGTGCTCGTCTTTTACTGGTATAATCAACATCTGTGCACGTGTGTACTGTTTACAATAACACTGTGAAAACGTGTGTGTGTGTGTGTGTGTGTGTGTGTGTGTGTGTGTGTGTGTGTAAGACGTATTTTATTTTGTTTCTGTATGTGTGCGCGCTTCTGGAACGAATTATGCTTGTAATCCACAAGCACGGTTCCACTGTATTTGTTAAATACAGTTTCATGCATTTTTTTTATTTAAATCTTTCAATGATCTTAATTGTCATTTAGATAAACACTGGTCAATTTAGAATTCACATGAAAAGACAAACTGAAAAACTATATTTTTCTAAAATGCAAAATTGTAAAGAAACTACAGATTTTGTCTGATTTTTAAGCTTTTACCCAAAACCAATTTAACCAGCAATTTTTTACATGTTATATGCTTACACCAATTTTAGTATTAATACTCAAAGAAAAATTTATATTATGCATTTTAAATTATTACTACTATAAGTACTATAAGGTCCAAAATGCAGGTGTACAACAGGAAAAGCATTCGGTTTTGGTTATACGTTTGGTCAAGGTTAGTGATGACAATTTCAGTTTTAAATATAAAATTAGAATATTTTTACTGCTTGTAGAGAAAGAAATCAATAATAGTATTTTTAAAGAAATAGCCAGCTGATGTAGGTGGTACAGTTCATCACTGTAACTATGAATAGACAGTTTCGCCATGAGTATTTCACGTTATAAAGTCCTCACAAGTGTGTATACAGTAATTTATAAAGTGTTTTACCAAAAATAATAGCTTTTTTTTTTCTTGAATATGTTATGTCTGTTTGCATCAATTAAAACTTTCCAACATAAAATGGACACTTCAGCGGAAATAATTTTTAATGATGAATTAGAATTTAAATCTCTTTTAAATACTTTTACATTCAAATTCACGCAGGCATTTGGATGCTTCCTGAGTACCATGATTTATGCCTCTTTTAGTTATGCAATTAATTAAAATGTTATTCACCTTATGTGCATCTGTAACTACACTACTGTATTGTACTAGCAATGTGATTTCATAGTAATTATTGCCCTCTTCACCTGATAGAAAAATTGAAAGAAGAAAACAGCGCCTCTCCATGGCACAACACTGACACAGCACCAGATAACTCGCTACAAAAGCCCTGAGAATCCTCCCTAGTCAGTGCAGGTTACAGAGAGTGAAAAAGAGAAGTGTGAAGTGTCGTGGCAAATTTGTGGTGCCAACTACTGTATGCCAATTTTCCAAACAAAGTCAATAACTACTAGAATATTGAAAGAGCGAAAAGGTTTATTGCAACCAAAAGTAAATGGACAGCTCTGGACCGGCCAGACAAAAGACAAACAGGCACCCCACAAATTCTGCAAGATTCCCTCAAAATTCTGCAAGATCTCCCAACTTCCCCAATTTTAAAACACTATCATTAACCACATAGATATTACGATTAGATATTATTAGTACATAATAAAATATTAGTAAATTTATTAGTATTATTGTTTTCTTCTTTAGGTTTTCTTATCTATTATTCTGTTACCTATCCCTTGCCTCCTGCCTGCGTGTTTTCTCACTACCCCAATTTGCCATGCAGGCGCCTTTTCTTTTATTGTAGTGAGCGGATCAAGGCCTCTTGACCAGAGGCCTTCTGGATATTTGGTACCTTACACTTGACTACAATTATAGACCAATAAAATCTTTCCACATTCCCCCCTGAAAGCCATCACTATGGCTTTACTTAAAATTTCCACGGTCCCCCCTGTTATATGCTTAAGGAGGATCATAGGTAACAGTTTCATAGACCGTTTTAGTATCAGTAAGTTTCTCTGCTACTATCAGTTATATATAATACACTAACATATAATACTCTTATTTACATTTACATTTAGGCATTTGGCAGACGCTCTTATCCAGAGCGACTTACATTTTTATCTCATTACACATCTGAGCAGTTGAGGGTTAAGGGTCTTGCTCAAGGGCCCAACAGTGGTAACTTGGTGGTTGTGTGGTTTGAACCTGGGATCTTCCGAACCGTAGTCAACAATGTCGAAGTTTATGGTCTTGATAGACTGAGTTGTGTAGTTTTGGGAAGGTCGATGTCAGACTCTTCAGCTCTGCTTGTCATGTTAGATTCGAGTTCCACGATTCATTGACTGGGGCTGGGCTTGATTCAGAACAGCACAGCTTTGCTGCTCACATATTTAGAAATATTGTCAAACTGAGGAGCATCTTATCCGTATCTGATGCAGAAAAACTAGTTCATGCATTCATGACCTCCAGACTGGACTATTGTAATGCATTACTAGGTGGTTGTCCTGCATCCTCAATAAACAAGCTTCAGTTAGTCCAAAATGCAGCTGCCAGGGTTCTCACTAGATCCAGAAAATATGATCATATAACCCCAATATTATCATCCCTGCACTGGCTACCTGTTCAGTTTAGAATAAATTACAAAATAGTATTACTTACATACAAGGCCTTAAATGGTTTAGCTCCCACATACCTAACCAGTCTTCTGATACGCTACAATCCACCACGCGCCTTAAGATCACAAAACTCCGGACTTCTGGTAGTTCCCAGAATTTCAAAATCTACAAAAGGGGGTAGGGCTTTTTCATATTTAGCTCCAAAGCTTTGGAATAGCCTTCCAGACAGTGTTCGGGGAGCAGACACGGTTTCTCAGTTCAAAAGTAGACTCTAGACGCATCTTTTTAATCTGGCATACACATAACTCATCCCAGTACTCATACTCCAGTACACCTATCCCGAATGGCAACTACGCTAATTCTCCCCATCTGTTCTGTATTTCTCTACACATCCCGAGGCATCGGGAGATTTTGCCAGCTTCAGTAGACAAAGGCCGACCCTGCGAAGTTCCTGAGGCATCCAGAGAAGGACCAGCTCCAACTGGATTCAGCTTTATGATGGTTGGAGCTACACATGCTGCTCCTGTGCTTCCAGTGATCCAGACCTCATCTGCCCTCTGCACCTACTGACTCGTCCCTATGCTGAACTGGTCTTCATGTCAATTTAAATAATTTCTGTTATATTGCACCTTCACCTGCACAACACACATGATGTTATATCATTTCTATCTGTTATCACCCAGATGAGGATGGGTTCCCTGTTGAGTCTGGTTCCTCTCAAGGTTTCTTCCTAATGCCATCTCAGGGAGTTTTTCCTTGCCACCGTCGCCGTCACCCTTGGCTTGCTCATCAGAGAAATTTTCATCAATCATTCATTCGTCTCATTATTATCTAGACACATTTTTCTCACACATACACACTTCCAATTATTTTCTTTTCTAAAATGTTTTTGTAAATTTTCTTTCATTTTTGTGAAGCTGCTTTGAGACAATGACCATTGTTAAAAGCGCTATATAAATAAACTTGAATTGAATGTGTAGATGGTAGGTCTTCCTCCCTCTTAGGCTTTCTTTGAGAAATAGTCCATCCACCAGTACTTCGACAGGGAGATGATCACCCTCGCCTCCTGCTGCCATGTTAATGACTCGGGTCCTGCACACACTAAGCTGCACGCATACTAACATACCATTATAGTGTCTCGGATTCGATTTTATCTATACAATGTGGTTAATTCTGTTATTTTCATTAAACTTGTAAGCTGTTAGTTATAGGTTGTTAGTAATTATATGTGTACTTGCTATTACATTTACATTACTTTTTCCTTTCATCTCATTTGTAACACATATTTATAAATTTGCATAGAGTTAACACATTTTATTATTATCTATTTATTTAATGAGTATTTTTCTCTTCTAGGTCTTTAAATGTACTGTAGTTGTTTCTAGGTTGGGTAATTCATATTCATATTCTATGGGAGGTATATTTCATTCTAATTCTGCTTCTTGTACTATCCTGACAATATTTCATATCGCCCAAATAGTATCTTTATGGCTTTATTAATAAGGCCTTTCATTATGGGTATGACGCAGCAGATTATTACTGACATGGCAAGCAGTATAATTTCTATCATAGTACCAATTCTAGTGAGAGAATCTATACAATTGGTGGAACTCAATACGTGGCATTCCAAAATGTGGAATTATTCCCTTGGACAAAAATCTTGCCATACTAAATGTCTAAAGGGGCCCATAGGTTGTGGAATATGTCCTACAGGAGTGGAGGATGCTTTTCTCATATTGTATTGAGCACAAACTTCACACATTTATAGAAAGCAGTCTACTAAGTTAGGAAGATATTTGAGCATTATTCTTGAGTGAATAGCATGCAGAATCTCCTCCGGCGCAGTGATCAATACTACTGTATGTGTACTATGTGTCACGGATGAGTCCTTCACAACTACGCCAAACATTATTACTATTATTTATAATATAATTTATAATTATAGTCACTTGCAATCTGTATACTATGATCATATAGTATCCTGTTCATTATGTTAATATCTATTTGCAAATTCCTGCCTACAGTTAATAGCAACTGTACATACGGTTCATCCATTGTAAATTTATAACTATAGTTGCTAGTAATCTGTATATCATACTCACATAATATCTTTCTTTAATAGTTACCCATAGCTTCTCCCTGCACATATCCCCTTTTTTTTCTAAATGTATACCTTTATCCTGCACTTTCTGCTAATTGCACTTCTGGTTAGACCTAAACTGCATTTCGTTGCCTTGTACTTGTACATGTGTAATGACAATAAAGTTGAATCTAATCTAAATCTAATCTAATTATTTTATTTGTATTTTTTTTCCATATTCATATTGCTTTTCATATGCAGATGCTATTTATTGTAGTTACAGGCTAGTTAAGTAGAGCACAGCTGAGGGATCGAAGTGGAGACTGTGGAGAAAACGACATATGTTTCTTTTCTTAGCTGAGAATACTATGGCTTAGCCAGCTTTGTTCTCATTATGGTTACAAAAACTTATTTATCTACAAAAACTCCTTCATCTGTGTTTTCCAGTGTTCGGTTTGTTAAACTGAGTTGGGCTTTAAGGAATTTATCTGACTCTGCTAAACAGTCATGAGGGGAGTACCATTATGTCGGCTGGATTAACAGGTTTGCAACATTCAATAGTTAATTCGAAGCAGGTTAAAAAACTTCAGATCCGAAATGACGTGCATTTGTAATTACAAACATCTGACTTATTAGTAATGCATGTAACGGATGTGTTGTATATAAAATAACTGGGAGTACCATTGGCTGATGCTTTTTGATGTGAGAATTCTGCTACGGCTAGGCCTCAGTAACATGCGGCCATTTTCAATATTATCGAGAGCGGTACTGTAATATGCTTTTGGATGTTTGTTCCTTCTGTCCTGTTTATGGGTTAGCACAGCAGAGGCAAATATAACTGTATATAATACATATAACTGGAAAGGTTTAGTATAATCGGGACAAGCGAATGCAGGTGCCATTGCTAATGACATTTTGATAAGTTCAAATGTTGCTAGTGTTTCCAGTGTAAATGGTGAACTAGGTCCAGTCTGATCAGCAGTTTATATTAGATCTCTTCATCTCTTAATGGTTGCACTTGTAGCGCAAAGTTACATATCCAGGGTTGGCTAAACCCTGTTATTCCTAAAACTGATAGTATTTGCTGTACAGTTTGGGGTTGAGGTGCTTTTCAAATGGCTTCGACAATTACTTGTGACTCTACCATATATCCTAAATATTCACCTCTTTGTTTACAAAGTAATTTGTTTATTTATTTTGTAAATTATTTATTTATTTTGCTTTCTTCATGACCACTTTCAACTAGCATTTTTAGTCCCTTCACCGAGTCATTCTTATTATTTCATTGGCCTGCAGATCAATGTCAGTAGCCTAGAAGAGGAACCGATTTGGCATAAACAGCGATATCAGATCTTGAGCTAGCACCTGGTTATAGATGAAAAGGCATCTATACATTTATTACAAAAGGTAATAAATTTACGTAATGTGTGTTCAATTCCACACTTTTAATCTACTCAGATTCCCTAACCATCTTTTCTAGTAATTTGGTTCAAAAAATTTCTGTGACTGACTACCAGAGACATGGGGCACTAAGCCCTCCACCTGATGCCAGTCCTGTTTGGCCACTGTGCTATTGTCACGACCATCTTTGGGACCATTACAATGTCTTCGACTTTTATGTCCATTTCTTGCCCCTCATAGTTTTTTGTTTTTGTTTTTTGTGACACCTATTACACTTGGTGTCATGCAGTGTGTTTCAGTGCTCCTATGGCCATGATTCAGGCCATGTTCTAGGTCCTGCTGCTCTGGATGTTTTGCCATCTTTTGCCACTCCCTCAATGTTCTGTGGACGCATAGTTCCATGTTAGTCCACTCTTCTGAAATTGCTGTCACTCCCATCATGGGCTGTATCTCACTGGGGTCTTGAGCTTGGTCAGTGTTTTAGGTTGGTGTGCTGTCATGCCTCTTCATGGAGCTCTGGTGGTGACGTGATTCTTCTCTTCTTCTCCCTGTTCTCTTATCTTTCATTTACCCTCTATTCCTATCATATTTTTTTCAACTTATCTGTGCTTCTAATATTACACCTTTTTTTAAGTTCTCTAATTTCTTCCTTCTTTTAGTAAATGTTCTATTAGTTGATCAATTTATTAGTTGCTCCAGACTCCTGATTCACCATTCCTTTTGTTAATGTACATAGAGGTTCCTTAAAATGATATACATTTATATTTGATCTTATTCTCCATTACTTTGACATTGTGTCTACTGGTTTTTCCATTGTTCTTGCTAGTCTCTAAATATCTATGTAGCCTGTTCATTTCCCCAACCAGGTACCAGTCCATCTCTTTGTTGTTGTATATTGTAAGAGTATTATTGCTACTTATTGTCTTTGAAAATTGTCTAATACTGATCAGGCCATGCCCCATACCACACCACCTATTCCGGGAGTCCCTCAGCTACATAAACCCTAACTACACTGCAAACAAGACCTTAGTGAGAAAAACATACACACGTCATTGTATTACAAATATATTCATATAATACACTGCAAATATATCAACAAAATTTATTAATGATATACTATATTCCACTTCTGACACTACATTACATACTAGCATGCTTTATCCAATTGTTGGAATCAACATTTAAGGATCCTTCAAGTTAATCACACTTTCCAAATAGTGTTATAGAATAATTTACGTAAAAGGGGACGATGGGTGACCAGCAATTTGTGTGAAGTTTATGGAGAATTTTTAGGGGGGCTGAGTACAAATGTTAGGGGGGATAAAGCCTAGTAAAAATGGCCTAGCGATGCCCATGGCCTAGCGATGCCCACAAAAACATGTCGACAGCTACTACCAAAAATAAAATAAGCATGGCTTTTGGGATAAAGCTCATATATATAAAATATTTATTTATTTAAGTCAGACTAGTTGATTTTGTGGTCTGCGTTGATTTTAAGCTAATTACCGGGAAAATGCATTGTCATAGGCGGCGTGGTGGTGTTGTGGTTAGCACTGTCGCCTTGCACCTCCAGGGTCTGGGTTCGATTCCCGTTTCTGTGTGCATGGAGTTTGCATGTTCTCCCCGTGCTTGGTGGGTTTCTCCCACAGTCCAAAGATATGCAGGTTAGGCTAATTGGCGTTCCTAAATTGCCCGTAGTGTATGATTGGGTGTGTGAGTGTGTGTAAGTGTGTGTGCCCTGCAATGGATTGGCACCCTGTCCAGGGTGTACCCCGCCTAGTGCCCGAAGTCTCCTGGGATAGGCTCCAGATCCCCCGCGACCCTGAACACAGGATTAAGCGGTATAGAAGATGAATGAATGAATGAATGCATTGTCATACTGGTACATTACAGTGACCCAAATATTAATACTTCAGCTGTGGTACTTTTCCTGTAGCGTTGACTTTATTTAGCTTGAGTCACAAGCAGCTTTGGTTAAAGAGAGCTACCTGGTTCGCTTACATGCTATTACTGGTGATACATTTGCATACTTGCCAAAGGGGGAAAGGTGTAAAATATTGTTATAACTCGGGAGAAACGCAGGCAAAATTTGACCGCAGAGTAAATTACTAGCTGGTGAAAAACGGGAGGGTTAGCAGGTCTGTATATTTGTGAGAGGGTCAGTGTTTTGTAACACACCAGCATTTTATTGTCTCAAGCAGTGAGATTAATAAAGTTCTAAAGTGGTTGCTAACGCTAGCAAACTAACTAAATGCCTGCGTCATGCTGCACTACAGTTAACAGTTTAGCGTCCATTCATCACTTCACCATCTTCGCAACCCTGCAAACATTCTACAGAGAAAGCTAAAAAGCTCAGACATCTTAGCCGTTTCTTTCATACACAGGTGGGGTGGCTAGCAGCTATTCTCAGCTAAATTATCATCCAGTACCTCAGACCAGCCGGAAAGTTTGTGTGTAACCTTAACACGGTAACAGTAATAAATGTTACATATAGTAATAATGTTTCAGTCATATGTGAATTAGGTGAGTGAACATGTGTATACAGACCTTGTATTTAACGCCATTTCCCCTTAAATGTCCGAGGAGGATGAACCGTCATCAGTGGTGTGGGAGCTCAAGAGACACATGAATGATTCGTGAGTCATATAAAGAATCGGGTTATTTAACTCGGATCAATCCGAATTCGCTCATCTCCAGCTGCTACTAGTGGGATACTGCGGTTAGTGTAGAATGCTTTTCCATGTTTGTGTGATTATATGTTAACTTTAATTGTACATATAATGTTACTTTAACAGTCTATGAATATATAAGATGGATTCAGTACAGAATTATTAGCCAAGTGTTGTACATTTTTATGCATCCCAAAAAAATATTATGCATCTCTGTCATCATATACCCCTATCCTATCTTCACTGCATTGGCTCCCTGTGAAATTTCGCATTGATTTTAAAATACTACTCTTGACATATAAAGCATTAAATGGTCTCGCGCCGCAGTATCTGAGCGAACTGCTAGTGTCTTACAATCCGCCACACCTACTTCGGTCAAAGGATGCAGGCTGCTTGTCAGTACCGCGTATTATGAAAACTACAGCTGGGGGCAGAGCTTTTTCTTACAAAGCCCCAAAATTATGGAATAGTCTTCCAAATAGTGTTCGGGACTCAGACACAGTCTCTGTGTTTAAGTCTAGGCTAAAAACCTATTTATTTAGCCAAGCATTTTTATAAATAGATTTGCCATAAGGTAAAGGAGCAGATCTGGGGGACTCATGGACGTAGAGTATTATGGTGAACTGGTATGTTTAGATGCTGTCTTCCTCAGTCTCATTTGATCACTCAGGTTTGTTGACGGTGAGGTAATTGTTTGCTTTACATCTCAGGGAGCCTTCATGTTTGTGTTTCCTTCTGGCTCTCCCTTTTAGTTATGCTGTCATAGTTAGTCCTGCCGGAGTCCATGCTTGCACTCTACAGTAAATATACATTCACCTTATACATTGTGACTGTGACCATACCTAATTGCAATCTCTCCTCCTCTTCTCTTTCTCCCCTCTTTCTCTTTCCTCTCTCCCCCTGTCTCCCCCTTTCACTCTTTCTCTCTGTCGAGCTACACATGTCATTCCTGAGCTGCCAGTGATCCAGACTCCCTCTGCCCTCCGGACCTGTCTGATCCATCCTGGTGCCCCGTTTCTGGTTGGAGGTCTCGTCGCATGGATGCCCCGTGTGTCTCTTTAGGATGCGTCTGGTGTCTGGGGATGATTCTCTCTACTTAGAAGATGGTTCTGGCCTCGACTGGTGTTGTCAGCTGTTTCTCTGAGGACTTGACAAATCGATAGTTCAGGACTGGAACTTTCTACAAGTCTATCTGAGTCTCCAATAACTACTGGACTCCATTTTACATCAACTATTATAACATCAATTAACATCAACTATTATAGTTGAACCTAACACTTAACACTGTATAAATGCAGATCATTTCCTGCTATCTGTTTCACCCAGATGAGGATGGGTTCCCTGTTGAGTCTGGTTCCTCTCAAGGTTTCTTCCTATTACCATCTCAGGGAGTTTTTCCTTGCCACTGTCGCCCTCGGGCTTGCTCACCAGGGACTATCTGAACATTTTGATTCATACACATTCACATTCCACACAAACTTAAATAATTCTTTTGATTGTGTAAAGCTGTTTTGAGACAATGTCAATTGTTAAAAGCGCTATACAAATAAAACTGAATTGAATTGAATTGAATATACAAAACAGCTTAATATCTGCCAAAACAGACACACACTTCAGCATATTTATATTGTGTGTGTGTATATAATTACTATAATAATAAAATAGACATAGAGATTGAAACAGTTACTCAGTACTTGAGTATCTTTCCACCCAGTGGTGGTTCTACACTGAATTGCGCCCTGGGCGAGACTCCCTCCCGGGCAGTGTAAGTGCAATCCTGAGAGCAGTCCAAAAGTTGGGGTAGATCTCAGATAGATCCTTATCGTGCAGAAAAGTGATAAGCTCAAAGAGGCTCATGGTTTTTGATGGCAGCCATTAGACACTTTATTAATCTAATATAATCTAATCTATACAATTAGCTCCTTGGTTAATTTACTGCCTCAAATTATATGCTTTGTCACGTAACAGAGTTATAGCAAATGGAAAATGTCTTTTACATGTGTAAATTAAACTGGCTATTTACAGTATACTGTAAATATATTGTAAATATATCGGCTATAGCCAACATTAACATAATAAACAATGGAAATAAATAACTGTACTTGCTGCAGTCTTGCTGCAAACCATCATTTTGTGGTTACATTTTGTGATATTTAATAGAAACCATTAGAATTTCTGTGATGGTTTGTAAATTAGGTTTTTATTGTGTGTGTGTTTTTTTTTAGCAAGCAAGCATCATAAGCAAGAAGGCTAACAAACCTAAGAGTTAACGTTATACCACTAATTAACATGATGACATGAATAACTTAATCATACAGAGACAACATTGTTGCATACCTTTATATTTTCCCCGTTTCTCCTCATCTTCTTTTCTTTTTTATTGGGCCCCTGACAGCTTTGGCCTTTTTCTCTCCATCGCTGTGTTACTATCGACGATACGACGATCAACAGATTTCCCCCAACGCTGTCACTCATGACCAGAAGTCAAGACTAAACCAATTCACCTCCACATCATCATCATTATTTTCTATTTTTATTTGCCATTTCACACAATTAAATAAATGAAAACAGTGCAAATTACTGGTGTGTTTATAATATTTTGAATGAAATGTGCGTTATTTGTAAGAAAAGTCAGGTAGACATAATTTAACCCCCTTCATGTCCGCTTCATTTGGGAGAGGTGAACTGTACTCTGCGCCCCCCCATCCCCGCTCCTCTCCGCTCGTTCAGCTTCTGTGCGGCTCATTCACGGCTCATTCAGGCGCGCAGGTATCACAGATAATAGAAAACCGCTTAGCGGCACAGATTATTATTTTTTACTCCAGGTTCGTGTGCCGCCCCCCACGTGATGTAATGCCACCCTGGGCGGCTGCCCACTCCGCCCTACCCTAAAACCGCCACTGATTCCACCAAATATTTTTTTTTACTTGAGTAATATTTTGGATGGCTACTTTTTACTTCTACTTGAGTAATATTATTTTGAAGTACAGCTGCTCTTCCTTGAGTACATTTTTTGGCTACTCTGATGGTTACGGACACTACAGATTTATTTGGTTAAAACCCCTTAATTTGCTTTAATTTAAGTAACAGTTTTACAGGTCATATGCTTCTAGAATGTTACACCACTTTTAGTATCAATACTCAAAGAAATATAAATAATTTGCATTTTAAATGATTATTGTTTGAAGTGAGACAGTATAACACTGAAAAATCTGCATTTTGGGGGCCACATATAAAGTCATCTCTCCAAAACGGCTGAAGTTATTTTATCACACACTATCAATTTTATTAAAAACTTCATACTGGTAACCTTCACAATTGTGATGGCTTTATAACTTGTAATACGAATGGTACAAACTGCATGATTCCTCCAAAGACTTCAGTTCAGTTAAACTGGAAGGAAAGTTTAACATACAGTATATATTCATATATATATATATATATATATATATATATATATATATATAAAATTGAACATCAATTTTATTTACTAAAGTAAGTAAATATAAACTTATTGGAGTAAGGTCCTTGTTATGCAAAATAACAAAAAAGTGAAAATATTACAATGCAGCTAAGGACATATAATAATAAACAGAATGAGTAAATCACCATCATATCTTCTAGTCTGAGTCATTTGTTCTTTTGACTCCATTGTACGGCAAATCGTTTTTGGGAGTCACGTGAAAAAAGAACGAACGACTTCAGAGTAGAAGAGTCATATAGAATCACTCATTTCTGTTTCCTGTACATAACCTACGGAGGTTTTGCGATGCTTTGCGCATGCGCGCCCAGTAGAAAATGAACAAATCACTCCTCGAGACGACTCGTTCCTCTGAGTTACGTTAAAGATTTGTTCAAAAAGAACGAATCGTTCATGAACGACCCATCATTGTAGCCGAATGTAGCGGAGTAAGAGTAGCGTTTCTTCTTCACAAATCTACTCAAGTAAAAGTAAAAAGTATGGTGCAGTAAAACTACTCATAGAAGTACATTTTTTCAAAAAAGGTTACCCAAGTAAATGTAACTCCTTACTACCGACCCCTGATAACCATGTCAAATTCATGTTGCAGTATCTTTACAATTTAGCATTTTAGATTAATACACGTTTTCAGTTTTTTTTCTTCTATTTAAATCTAAATTGACCAAGTTTCATCTGAATGATAGTTAAGACCGAGATCTGAATAAAAAAAAATGTTATGGACACTAAAACATAAGGCACACTCTAAAAAATGCTGGGTTGTTTTTTCTACCCAAACGCTGGGTTGCCGCTGTTGGGTCATTTTTCTGGGTTATTTACAGAGAGTTGGGTAGTTTTTGTGTAACCCAGCTGCTGGGTTGAAGTTTGCTCGGCCCCTCCCCCAAAGTTCCCCGGTGGATTCAGCGGCTGTGACTCAGCTTCGTGTCTCTTGAGCTCCCACACCGCTGATGACGGTTCATCCTCCTCGGACATTTAAGGGGAAATGACGTTAAATACAAGGTCTGTATACACATGTTCACTCACCTAATTCACATATGACTGAAAAATTATTACTATATGTAACATTTATTACTGTTACCGTGTTAAGGTTACACACAAACTTTCCGGCTGGTCTGAGGTACTGGATGATCATTTAGCTGAGAATAGCTGCTAGCCATAAACCCCACCTGTGACCGGGGTGAAGTTGGTTTTATATTGGACATTCGCCACACATTCAAGATTAACTCATCTGTTTATCAATAATTATGAAAAAAAAATCGTATCTTTTCTTACTCTGGAGTAGACAAAGAAACTAGTACAAATAAAAATATTTTTAGATCTTCTCCTGTTACAGCCTGCTGGAGCTAAATCTTTCAGAAACGCTGCGTATCGCCGCTTTATAGCAATGGAGCCACTAAGGGACCGTCTAAAAAGTGCATGCCCAAGACCCAAACGTTTGTTTACTGAAGAATATACACGATTACAGAGGAATACCTCACAGGACATCAAACATATTACACTGTTAGGCTACAGTATGGATTATTTGTATATTTATTTGTTTGTTGAATGCATTAATAATTATTTTAATGTACATTATAAAATAAATTATTACACAGACAATTCTTGTGCCAATAAAACAGATAAGTTGTTTACTGAGAGTTGGGCTGTTTTTATGACTGTACTATAATCCACTCTATCATAGCTAATACAGTAACTACAACCATTCCCTTTGCAATATTCAGTTTGATCATTTTTTTATAAATTTTTTATTAAAAAATTATTAATTTTCAATAGCTTTTGTGTTAAGTGGGTTACACATGTAAATCCAACTGGACTATAATCCACTCCATCATAGCTAATAACTACAACCATTCCCTTTGCAATATTGTAGAATGTTTGCAGGGTTACGAAGATGGTGAAGTGATGAATGAACGCTAAACTGTTAACTGTAGTGCAGCATGACCAGGCATTTAGTTAGTTTGCTAGCATTAGCAACTTTATTAATCTCACTGCTTGAGACAATAAAATGCTGGTGTGTTACAAAACACTGACCCTCTCACAAATATACAGACCTGCTAACCCTCCCGTTTTTCACTAGCTAGTAATTTACTCTGCGGTCAAATTTCTCCTGCGTTTCTCCCGAGTTATAACAATATTTTACACCTTTCCCCCTTTGGCAAGTATGCAAATGTATCACCAGTAATAGCATGTAAGCTAACCAGGTAGCTCTCTTTAACCAAAGTTAAATTAACTATCAGTCAGCGCGCCAACTACAGGAAAAAGTACCACAGCTGTACAGGTAACTACTAGATGGAAGTATTAATATTTTGGTGATTGTAATGTACCAGTATGACACCAGCTATGACATTTTTCCGGTAATTAGCTTAAAATCAATGCAGACCACAATATCAACTAGTCTGACATAAAGAGCTGTATCCTAAAAGCCATGCTTATTTTGCTGTTTTATTTTTGGTAGTAGCTGTCTCCATGTTTTTGTTTCTGGTTACCTATACCCTATCTTAATGGGCAGCTTTGTCATTATTTTGTATCAATCCTATTTCACACTAAATTAATAGTCTTATTCAGTTTAATCTTTGCTATTCAACAAAATTTTTACTTTTTCATTTATTTATTTCTAAGGTTGGAACCAACATTGTGGCTGAAGTGTCGAGGCCGTACCCCTACATCCTGATGTTGAGAGATAATGACCAGCGCTGCTCTCAGTAATGTTGTAATGTTGCTATGAAATAGCGAGGCCTACCTGAAAAGTCATAGACAGTGTTTGTATGTTAAAATGAGACCAGGGCTGGATAGTTTTGTTCTGCAGAAAAGATATCTGAAGTCACAGAGGCTACGTTTACACTGCCAGGTCTCGTTGCTTAATTCCGATTTGTTGCCTATATCAGATTTTGTTCTTTTGTTGTTCTTTTCCTCTTCCATGTCACCTGCGATGTTGTAATTCAACACCCGCTTCCACCGGAGAATAACATTGTCATTAAACCACGAAGAAGTCGCAGTTTTAATGACGTACAGAACACAATGCCTCAGGAAATCTGATCTGTCTGTTTACACGACAATCACATTAGCACATATCTGATTTATATCCGATTTATTTCCACATATGAAGGAGGCCTGAAACTGATCTCGAAATATCAGAATGCATGCGTTTTTTTTCCTGTTTACACGGACATAGAACATATCCAATATGTGTCACATATGAGCAAAAACTCGGAATTGGGTCACATTTACCTGGCAGTGTAAACGTAGCCAGAGAGATCCTGCTCTGTAGAAGCTGCCTCAGTCTATTTGTGTAATTACTCCATTCTGCCCTTATCAGTAATAGTATAGTAATGATGTTGCTGTTGATTATCTGTTCTTGTGCTTTTGAAATGTAATAGGATGTTGTTTATTGCATATGTGTATGTTTTTTTTTTGTAGTATATCAAAATAATTTAACTGTTTAATAGACATGGGTGTTTTTTTTACAGATTCACTGTAAAACATGAAAATAATAATAACCTATTTGTGAGGTAGAATTAACTCAACATTCCAGTTAAAATGAACCAACAAACCCCAAACATATGGGTAGAACATTTGACCAATATATGTGGTAGAATTAACCCAGCATTATAGTTAAATATGACCTAGCATTTGGATTGAATATTTAACCCATCTTGCTGGGTTAAATTAACCCAGCATTTAGTTAGTCCTATATTTACCCAGCAGCTGGGTTTTAGGGTGCATGAAATTGTATTTAGTAAATGTGTTTTTCATCAGATAAAAATTCAAATGATAATTAAAATGTTATTTGCCTTTTATGCATCTGTACTTATTAGCAATGTGCTTTCACCTGATAGCAAAATTTAAAAGAGGAAACATCGCCTCCCCACGGCACAGCCCTGACACATACAGCACCGGACAACTCTCTCTACTGCCAGGCCGGAGCCGGTTATCCATCGGAGTAACACACGGTTCTCTCACTGCGCACCTCTGTCTCCCTCACAAGGCGCAAAGAATTTCCTCCTGAGGGTTTGTTAGAGCAGATTAAAAGAACAAGACTTGGATTTGATAATAAAGTTTAATAATTTTGTTGAGGAGACTAAGGTCTTTTGGAGTTACAATAGTTACAAAATCCTAAATATAGTAATAATATCTTACAATGTTGTTACAATACAATACCTTACATTTCTGTGCAATAGAAACTGCAATATTACCCTATAGTGCAATTTGTTTGAACGTGCAATGGTATTGTTTTTCTCTTGTTATGCACTTCTGTCCCAACTTTATATTTGCTAATTTTTTCTGAGCTGCTGTAACAAAGAAATTTCCCCACTGTGGGACAAATAAAGGTATATCTTATTTTATCATATTTTTAACAAGCTTATTCAGCAGGTTGTTACAGAGTCATTAGTTTCGGTAAATGCATTAGAGCAACAGAACACGGACATAAAAGATTAAGGAATTCGTCACATTTTACTATTTTCTCCAGACTAAGGTGGGTTAGGTGTTTTATGTTATGTTTTAGGATTTTTGTTTCGTTTTCTGAAAACATTACAGTTACAGTAAAAACACTTTCTGCCTGATGCACACATGCACCAACAACTGGCTTTAAATATCTTTATTTTATTCAACAGTATAACAAAATAAAAAAATGTAAAGCAGCATTTAGACAAGTGGCAACATAAATACAACATCAAAATAATAATAATAATAAATAATAATCACCAAACACTTCAAGATATACAGGGTGAACATTGCTAAAATGTGACAGTTTGGAAATTCTCCTGTCCTTCATACAATTTCAAAATTAACATAAAAAGTACCAAACAAGGATAAAATGATTCCTCTTCACACCTCTACTGACCAAATGAGAAAACTTAGAGGATACCGTTAACGTGGGACAATCTGTAAAAACACTTTAGAACTTTGACATACAGAATACAGTCATCTTTTACAGTACATGTATAAACTTTACAATCCCTAATTCAAGGTTTAACTTTTATATCTTCTCTCATTCTCACTCACTCTCTACAGCGCAAGTCCCATACAGGGTCACAGAGGGCCTGGAGCCGATCCCTTGGGGACAACACAGGTAACCCCTGGACGAGGTGCAAATCAAGTAACATTGCTTATAATTACAAAGATAAAGTTTCAGCCATTTGTTGTTGCATTAAATAAAACGCATACAATAGTGTCTTACATCATGTCTCACTCTCTCAGCTCAGCAGGAAGTCACACAATCACAGTGTTAGAGTTGCTGAATTAAGAATCTCCTTCAGAGGCTGTAAAACAGATAAATTATTATTAGTATGAATTTGGATTCGACATTACACACGGATTAGAGCATAAATAAATAAATAAATATCAGGTCAGCTAACAGCAGAAACCCTCACATTAAAGTGTAAACACAGACTGTTTAAGCGGTGTGTATACACTACACTGTGTGTGTTTCATTTAGAGAATCTATAAGGGGTTAAATTAAGACGGTCATTAGAGTCACAGGGATTCTGTTCAGCTCATTTCATGATTTACAATTTGGGGTTTGAAGGTGGATTGTTATGTTTATAAACGTACATGTTAATGTTAATCTAACATCAATGTGTGCAGAGTAAAACTAAATACACACATGATCACCAAGACATGATTAGCCGACTTCAATACACCATATTATTGTCCATCATCTGATAAGCAGCTCAGTTTGTTACTCTTAGGATCTGGTCTCTGGATGGAGAACTTTATTCCCTCATTACAACTTGTATGTATGTATACAATTAGAATATGTTTGTATAATGCATAGAGTATTAAATGCTCACTTACAGTCAGTGGATGATTGTTGCACAAACTTATAGTGTGAATTAGAGATGGTACATGATCCGTTGTGTGAAAACTTCACATCTGCCTCCTTCCTCCTCTCACCAGAGTTCCTCTTCTTCCAGATCACAATTCCAGCAACAACGGCGACGAGAGCCGCGACTACAGCAGTGATGATATCAATCTGTCCTCCACCTGATCCTCCATCTGATCCTCCACCTGTTAAATCAGCACAGAGTCTTTATTATCTGCTGCAGCAAGAAATCAGCTTTCACTCTCTACAGCTCTAGTTTATTAGGACCTTTTGGTACTTCTCGCACTAACTCCTTCTCCAAGCTGCTGTGCTGAACCACGCAGGTGTAGGTGTGTTTCTGCAGCTCCTCAGCTGAGACTCTCAGAATGCTTCTCTTCTGGAAGCTTCCATCCTGGTTGGGTAACGTCTCTCTGAGCTCCACGTCCTCATGCACGTCCTCTCCGTCCTTCTGCCAGGTGATGTTTAGTGGTTTGGGGAAGAAACCTGTAGCGTGACACACCACCTCTGGAGAAGGAGACGAGTGTCTATGGAACACTGACACCTCGGGACGAACTGCAAAGACACACAGAGACAGAAATATTACAACATTGTCAGATTTATTAATGCACTGTGGAAATAACTACAGTTTGTACATGTGTGTGTCGTAGGGTGAGAATTTCATTACTATGTATACAATAGGCTGTGTGTAGGGATGTGATTCTAGTGTGGGTACTGTACATATGTGTTATGTAGTTGTGTGTTGGAGTGTGTGTGTGCTAAAATGATGAAGTAGTGGGTTGTGTGTAAGTGTGTAATGGTGTGTGTGGTGTGTGTACAGTGGTGTGTGTGTTGTGAAAGATGTTGACATGTGGAATGTGATCTGTACTAGAGATGGGAATCACCAGTCACCTCCCAATACGACATCACGATACCTACTGTAGGATCTAATTCAATTAATACTGAGATTCTGTAAAAATCACAATGTTATAAATATCCCGACCCGATATTATACTTTTTCCAGTTTTCATACAATTTTAATACCTTAAACAAAAAAAAATTAAATTTATAAGCCATAACTGCAAAGTTTTATATCTTGATTAAACAGCTTCAGTAGTGATTTTAAACACGAGTAATTAAATGTATTAAACATTAGTTTTCTCACTTAAAAACAAAGCACTTGTATGTCAAAGTGAATTTTCCCTGTAAGGAATAATGGAGCCTCTGATGATTCATTCCAAAAATATTCATATAAAATAATTAATACAAAATATAAAGTAAATTAACCTAAACTTTACTACTGAAAAGAATAAGACAGACAGACGTGCATGCACACACACAGACGCGCACACAGACAATGTTACACATTGTGTGTGTGTACTGCTGAATCACTCCTCTAATCAGATTAATCTCCCGCACTGCTCCAGCCTTTTTAACTTTTTTTTTCCTTCCTGAGGGCTGCTGTTGTAGTAGTTACTAAAGAACAGTCATTACACTTAGACAGAAAATGAAAGAAAATGCTTTATGTGCGCACACACACGGTCACAATGTTATAATAAACAGTACACACGCGCACGGATGTTGACTATGAGTGATGCAGGCGCACTGAGACTAAACACGGGACACCCAGAACCATTGGCTCAGTGACGCTTGGGAGACAAAGTGCATGTGTACTACTTGTATATCAAGACCCCGCTCGTTTATTAAGTTAAAATTTATTAAAAAATTTGCTCGTCTTGCAAAACACTCACAGACAGAGTTACTCACAATCTCAGGTTTTACTGTACCAGCGTTTAATGTTTAACTCCAAATTAAATTAAACAAAAAGCTAAATGTGGATCAGATGATTAACTGTGGTGACCCCTTGATTGGAGCAGCCAAAAGAACAACAACATCGTTACTGAGCAGCAGGTATCTCGGCCATCCGCCATTATTATCTCTAAACAACCTGAGTAAATACGTCAGTTCCACAACACAGGATGAAAATGTGTGTATAGTTTAGAGCGTGACCTGCAGGATTATAAAGACATGGTGACATTTTACCAACTCAAATGTCTTAAAAGTCTCAAAACTCAACAGGACAAGCTGAGCGTCCACAAGCGCTATTAGAATCCACAAAGGATTTCTTACGTGCTTGATTTCCACTAATTTACACTTGTGTTATTGTGAGACTGATGTAAGTGTGTGAGTGGGTTTGAGACTAATTCGCTCAGAGTTTGGAGGAAAAGGCAGATTGGAGACTTTTAACGTGTGATTGTTGATAATGTAACACCATGAAAATGTGTTTCTGTTGCTCAACTCTGAAGCTTCTGCGCTCGGAGTCGTTTATATCTGAGGCTGATCGTCTGATCACCAGTCAGTCACGACCAATCACACTGAAAACCAGACTATTCCGGTCACTGGCCGATCGACTGGTTCATCTCCATTATAAATGGAATAATAGTTACAAAAATTTTTTTTTTTAAACAGGGGTTTTGGTGGTGATGTTTTTAATGACTTTATTCTCCCTCAGTGTGATCTTATCATTATAACCCCACATTAATATTCTTCTACACTTTGTTGCTTTTATGTGGTTTTGAATTGGCTGCTATAACATTACAATTTCCCTTTTAAAAAAATCGTTTAGCTGTCTCCTCATGTTCATTAGGTAACATTAGCTAACACAGCTGTACAGCTGAGCGACTACTGGCAGGTTGTGAGATGTGATGATCTCCTGCAGGTCACTCAGTCAATGAGTTCATCTTGTCAATCAATCAGCACCGTTTACACTTAAATATAACCTGGTCCAAGACCAAACCACTGCATGTATTACTCACAATTACAGGGTACAATAAAAAGGATCACACACACACACACACACACACACACACACACACACACACTACCTTTCCTCTGCAGTGTCTCGCTGCTGTTAGACACAAACTTCTTTAACTGTTCAATACAGTCAGTCTTCACAAAGTTCTTCCAGTGTTTAGCTTCAGTGTCTTCAGGATCCCAGTGGTTTATAAAACTCTTGGTTGTATTATTAGCTGCAGTCCAGGTTCCAGTTGTCAGATTCAGACTGAAGAAATCTTCTCCATCATAACCGTACTGATCGTATCCTCTAGTGGTGACATCATCATCATCATCACGCTCACAGCCGAACATCCTTTGTAGTGTATGATTTCCTGCACACACACACACACAGTTTAGATGAGTTTCCTTTCCATTTACACTGAAGACAGTGTGTATAAGAACATTTAATATCTCCTGTTCTGTGAGATTCTACACTACATGGACACACAGCTCTGTGTGTGTAAAGAGAGAATTACAGTCTGTAGAAGGTTTAAGATAAAGGGTACTGAGTAACTATTTAGTTTAATAAATTATGGATTCACAATAAATGAGATGGAGTTACAAATTTAACTTTAAATTTATATTATATATAATACCATACAGTTAAACCTTGGATTGCGAGCATAATTTGTTCTGGAAGCGTACTTGTATTTCAAAACACTTATATTACAATATATTATGTATGTACTATGATGGCAATGGCACAAGTGCCTGGGCCCAGTCACTGTTGCTTTGCAACTATATTACTATTATTATTATACGTTATTTACCATTAAAGCTAACTGCAGGTAATCTTTTTGTAAAAAAAAAAAACAGTAAGAAAAAAATGTCCTCATGTTTAAACTGCATGATCTGGGCAACTATGTCCTTAAGACTCCCATCAATGGGTCTCCACAGCGGATCATCCGATACACACACAACATTTGGAACAGGTTTTACACCGGATACCCTTCCTGACACACCCCTCCTATTGTATTGTACCCGGGCTTGGGACTGGCACTGCATGCAGTAGCTGGGTAGTACAGGGTGTGGCCACCGACAGCAGGGCTCGAACCCGGATCCTCAGATCCCCAAATCAATAACCTGAGCCGCCTGAGTCACCACTGCCCAGTCTACTGTGTCTATAATCAATTCAAAACATCTACTGTACTAGTACAGAGGCACTGAAACACATTTTATTACTGTAAAACATTAACCTTCAGTATGACATGACCTTGTCCTAGATTATAATATTTACTGTAACTAATGTTCTCTAAGCACGGTGAGTCGACTCGTCTGGCTTGGAGAGAAATTATTGAAAAGTACAAAACTTCATGGAGGTATAAAAAATAACAATAATAATAATATGTTGGTATTGTGAACGTGTGTGTGTTAGTGCTGAAAGTCCTGAATGTGTTTTACCTTCAGTGTGATTAAACCTCTGCTTTATTCGATACACAAAGTCCTGGAACTTGTCCTGCTGCTCCTTCATATACTGTGTCTCGCTGTCCCAGTAACCTGGATCATCATCTTTAATCTTCTTCATCCACTCCGTCTTTGGGATCATCATCTTACTGATGTTGTCATAATACACAAACTGCTCTCCATCCACCAGACCAACAGCAGTGAAAGTCCCATTGGAAGTGTAGAGGTACTGCAGTGTGTGTGTGTCTGTAAAAGTTCACACACGTTCATTAACTAATCACATATAAAACTATAAAGTTGCATAAAAAATAAATAAATAAACCTCAGGTCACTGACACCTACAACACTGACTGACTGAGGACACAGTGTGGGGGACAATTTACTGTAACAACCTGCTGCAGTATTCACTATGTACACACACACACACATTATATATATATATATATATATATATATATATATATATATATATATATATATATATATATATATATATACAGTGGTGTGAAAAACTATTTGCCCCCTTCCTGATTTCTTATTCTTTTGCATGTTTGTCACACTTAAATGCTTCTGCTCATCAAAAACCGTTAACTATTAGTCAAAGATAACATAATTGAACACAAAATGCAGTTTTTAAATGAAGGTTTACGTTATTAAGGGAGAAAAAAAAACTCCAAATCTACATGGCCCTGTGTGAAAAAGTGATTGCCCCCCTTGTTAAAAAATAACTTAACTGTGGTTTATCACACCTGAGTTCAATTTCTGTAGTCACCCCCAGGCCTGATTACTGCCACACCTGTTTCAATCAAGAAATCACTTAAATAGGAGCTACCTGACACAGAGAAGTAGACCAAAAGCACCTCAAAAGCTAGACATCATGCCAAGATCCAAAGAAATTCAGGAACAAATGAGAACAAAAGTAATTGAGATCTATCAGTCTGGTAAAGGTTATAAAGTCATTTCTAAAGCTTTGGGACTCCAGCGAACCACAGTGAGAGCCATTATCCGCAAATGGCAAAAACATGGAACAGTGGTGAACCTTCCCAGGAGTGGCCGGCCGACCAAAATTACCCCAAGAACGCAGAGACAACTCATCCGAGAGGCCACAAAAGACCCCAGGACAACATCTAAAGAACTGCAGGCCTCACTTGCCTCAATTAAGGTCAGTGTTCACGACTCCACCATAAGAAAGAGACTGGGCAAAAACGGCCTGCATGGCAGATTTCCAAGGCGCAAACCACTTTTAAGTAAAAAGAACATTAAGGCTCGTCTCAATTTTGCTAAAAAACATCTCAATGATTGCCAAGACTTTTGGGAAAATACCTTGTGGACCGACAAGACAAAAGTTGAACTTTTTGGAAGGTGTGTGTCCCGTTACATCTGGCATAAAAGTAACACAGCATTTCAGAAAAAGAACATCATACCAACAGTAAAATATGGTGGTGGTAGTGTGATGGTCTGGGGTTGTTTTGCTGCTTCAGGACCTGGAAGGCTTGCTGTGATAGATGGAACCATGAATTCTACTGTCTACCAAAAAATCCTGAAGGAGAATGTCCGGCCATCTGTTCGTCAACTCAAGCTGAAGCAATCTTGGGTGCTGCAGCAGGACAACGACCCAAAACACACCAGCAAATCCACCTCTGAATGGCTGAAGAAAAACAAAATGAAGACTTTGGAGTGGCTTAGTCAAAGTCCTGACCTGAATCCTATTGAGATGTTGTGGCATGACCTTAAAAAGGCGGTTCATGCTAGAAAACCCTCAAATAAAGCTGAATTACAACAATTCTGCAAAGATGAGTGGGCCAAAATTCCTCCAGAGCGCTGTAAATGCCTCATTGCAAGTTATTGCAAACGCTTGATTGCAGTTATTGCTGCTAAGGGTGGCCCAACCAGTTATTAGGTTCAGGGGGCAATTACTTTTTCACACAGGGCCATGTAGTTTTGGATTTTTTTTCTCCCTAAATAATAAAACCCCTCATTTAAAAACTGCATTTTGTGTTTACTTGTGTTATCTTTGACTAATAGTTAAATGTGTTTGATGATCAGAAACATTTTGTGTGACAAACATGCAAAAGAATAAGAAATCAGAAGGGGGGCAAATAGTTTTTCACACCACTGTATATATATATATATAATACCATTTAATTATAAAATATAATTATATACCACTGTATATATATATGGTATATATGGTTCCTGCTGATACAACAATGCATTAACTTTAGATTTATTTAAAATAATCAATTAATTTGTGCATTAAGTATAATTATGTAACTTTTACTTGATTTATTTTATTGTTAATTTAATTAAGTAGATTTTACCTGACAATTACGGGTGAGTTTGTTTGTAGCATGCAGTAAAGTGTATGTGACACAAAAATATATATTTGTAATATCGTGCAATCTCTGCTATCCGCTAGCAAACTTGAGCGATTCTTTTATTTTTTATATAATATAAAGTATGTTTACAGTATAAACTTTCTATGTACGGGTCCAATCAGAAAAATTTAACCAGAAAACAGCATATTACATTGATTACATTGTCCTGAGGCTGGACAATGAAATAAACTGTGGGATAAACTGTAGAACTGAACAGAATTTTTTTTTCCATGTGACTTGAAAAGCCTTCCATCTAGTTAAATATAAATATTAAAACTCTGATCATGTTATCTAGTTTAATTTCGTGTTTTCGCTACATAAATAAGACAGTAGGTTCTCTATTCAACCCCTTAAAATTTCAAATGTAATCTAAAAATGGCCTAGCTTGTACAGGCTACTATATGCTCATCAGCAGTCGGCGCCCCGCTGTAACCAGCAGATCAAAGGAGCAGTTATCGGCTGACACGTAGCCTTCTGAGTTTGGAGACCCACAGAACCCCCACTGTAATTCCCCCATCTCACCTTTCATTCACATAAGGTGTGAAGTTATCAAACCGGTTTCCGGGAATGGGGTAGAATTGGGGGGTTTTAAAACAAACGAGCAGGCGTCTCTGCCTAAAATGTTTTTCGCCAGCAAAACACCTTTCTCCTCTCTCTCTCTCTCTCTCTCTCTCTATATATATATATATAGTTAATTCAGGGCTATTTATGATGGAGACACCTTTTTACGTTTTAAATATGTAAAACCTCCGCTGCGTGTATTCATTCACAGGCTGCAGCGCGCGCACAGAGAAATAGGAGACTGTGGTGTATGAGTGGATTGGAGAGAAGAGAGCTGTTCAGTTACTATAAAAGATATATATATATATATATATATATATATATATATATATATATATATATATATATAAACATATGATCTTTTTGAGTTATAATGTTTTTTTTAATTATTCATAAGAAAACCTTTCAGTTTTGTAAATATTCTAGTTATAGTGTGTTATGTTTTTCTTTAGGTTAAACGGTTTTGAGAATTAGACCATCCAGCTAAGATAAATATTATGTCGTTGATTGATAAAATCTGGATTAAGGACAATTTATTTTATTTAATTTGTATTTTTCACCTCCCCCCCCCCCTGAGGGATTGCCACCTTATTGTGGTCAGGGGGTTTGCGTGCCACAGTGACCTTAAGAGCTATACCAACAGGACCTTAGTCTTTGGAGGTGGGGGATGCATGTTGAAATGCAGACTTTTTAACCCAAGACTATATAAGTTTTTACAGTACTTAGATAAGGGGGAATCAAAAACTGCCCCCAAAAATGTTTTACTGCAAGTTTGAAAAACCCACTCTCACATCACCTAACACACACACAAATTATTTGCAAACCGGTTTCGCTGACACTTTGAGTGTAATTCATAAATTTACTGAACATATTCAAATAAACACACCATACGGCAAATAAATCATCTCAAAGCGTTTATTTTTTGGGTCATAAATGCAGTGTTCATTTACATTCCTGTGTGTCCATGTTACGTCAGAGGACATGCGCCGATGTTTATCACACATTCCAATAAGAGAGATTACTCACTCCCAAAGGTTTTTTGCGCCGTATTTCGATTTTTAAAAAAGTTGCTCATTTTCACCACGAACACGGATGAGTCTTCGGGTTTCCTCAGCCGTCCATATACAGAATATAAATTACAAAACTGTGGTCACGTTGCAATAAGTAAGAATAGTGTAAGCAAAACAATAGTGTATGGCCGTAAGCAAAACAAACAATGCGTTATCAAATGCTCGGCAAAATGCCGTGCTACTGAACTTTCATATTTGTTTGTAGCATGCAGTAAAGTGTATGTGACATAAAAATATATATTTGTAATATTGTGCAATATGTGCTATCCGCTAGCAAACTTTAGCAATTTTTTTTGCAAACGTTTCTTTACAGAACATCACCATAAACACAGACACAAGACTAAAGGTAATATACATACAATGAAAACTTGTCATAAAAATCTTTATTAATGGTAAAAATGACTTAACATTTATGGGTCTGCTTGCTCGAGTGAGCAGCCATGTTGAAAACTTCGCTTAGCCCTTCGTTTGAAGTGAGGTCCTGAAAAATCTTCGTTTGGAGGGCTATCTGGCCCTTCCCCCTCCCCCTACACCTCCAACCAAAAGAGAAATGAGACACCACTACCCCTGCACGTGAACGCGCCAAATGGAAGGGTAGGGGGAAGGGTTGGGATTCAGCCTTAATATTGGAGCAATAAAATTTACTTAAAATCTGTGTCCAAATTGTTATGAGGATTTTATCAAGTAAATCTTACAAGTTCTTTTTTTCAGTGCATGGGTGAACACGATGTTTTAAGAATTTAATTATATATATATTTATTGTGTGTGTGTGTGTGTGTGACCGGTGCAACTCACACGTCCTATTCCATTGTCACTCATACTGCCGTAGTTTTTAGAGCCCTAAAAAAGCATTCGCTAGTAAGTAAGTAAATAAAAGACAAATGAATAAATAGTTTTAAATTATATATATACAGGGGCGTAGATTTAGGGTGGACGGAGGGGATGTGTCCCCACCAATATCCTCCGACCATTGAAATGTCCCCACCAATAATTTAATCCACTTTTTTTTTAATCGTTCTGTCAACATTAACCTAGACACGCAGAAAGGGATAAATCACGTTCTCTCCTTGAGTCCTCCCGCCCCCAAAACACATATGAACATTTTGATTGGCTGTGCCTTTCCCTGCCATCATGTGATAGACGATTGGCTGCGTTCAGACACAAGCAGCGCCAAATGCAGTGGACTCACATTCAGTACAGCAGGCCAGGATATAGTCTGTGAATACGGACGTAAAACTAACAGCAGATTAAACAGCTAAATGTAAAAGTATAAATATGATCCCTGTCAGTCTCCTAATCTAGTGACTGTTTGTCAGAAATCAGTATTGTGAAAGAAATTGATAAACTAATATACTAATATTGCCATATGGCTAGAATTTTGTTGACACCAATAGACAATCCTCTTCAGAAAAATAGTTTTTAAAATGCATTCACTTACTTGGCGAACATTAATGATTTGATTCGAGGTTTGCACACTAAGACTCAGAAAAAGTGAAATAAAATGATTGCTGTTTAAATGGCATGTGTTTATCCTGTTTTGTCAGGTAACAGAACCTAAACACCTGTGCTGTATATCAGACAGCGATGGAGAGAGTGTAGATTACACACAGGTGCTCTCTAGTCATTAGCACTCATCAGGCAATGTCTATGGCCAACTGACTGCACTCAGACCAAAGGGGGCTGAATAATTACACACACCCCACTTTTCAGTTATTTATTTGTAAAAAAAAAATTTTTTGAAATCATGTATGATTTTTGTTCCACTTCTCGCGTGTACATCACTTTGTATTGGTCTTTCACGTGGAATTCCAATAAAATTGATTCATGTTTGTGGCTGTAATGTGACAAAATGTGGAAAAGTTCACGGGGGGCGAATACTTTTGCAAGCCACTGTAGTTGTCCTGAGATTTAACATTGTTACCAATAATAGGCTGAGGCATTCTCTGTCCATGCTCATAAGGAATCCCTCAATGTTTTTCAATTAGGGGACAGAAGCAGATCAGCCATGTTGTAGCTCAGGTGAAGAGGCGAGTTCACAGGAGGTCAATCTGAATGTTGATTATACAGTATATAACATATAATATGTGTGCGTGTATTATACATGTTGATTATACTAATATTTAGCATTATGAGGAGTGATAGGCTGAGGATGTAAGTGATTCATTAGTGTTTTTGGCAAAAGTTTTGAACTGACATTTCACTTTTTTGTCACGCTATTTCATCAGGTGGCAATGCTGTCCGGACCTAGTGCAGTCAGAGGGGAAGAGTTAGGGTCAAAGCCATTGTTCACCCCCAAAAAAACTTTACTCACTATTTACTCCTTAAGTGGTTCCAAACTTTAATGATTTTCTTTATTTTGTTGAATACAAAATAAGATATTGGGGAAAAAGCTGAAAACATTGACTTCCGTAGCAGGAAAAACAAATACTATGTAAATCAATGATTACAGGTTTTCAGCATTCTACAAAATATCATCTTTAGTGTTTATCAGAAGAAAAAAAGAACAGCCTGGACAATATTGATGTCAAACAAATATGCCAGCAGTTTATTTTTGTTAACGAGAGGCGAAGGCATGTTTTTGTCTCCTTCATATAGGAGCAATAGGCATTGAGCTGTTGTGTGGTACTCTACCTAGTAGTTCATGTTTAGATGTAATCTACTTTTATAAATATACAGATGATTGAGATGTTTCATTTGCACTAGGGCTCAATAAAGAATAGTTTTTATTTTATTAAAGACTATCTTTTTGTCAGTTATGAAACATTCCTTTAACTTTACACTATTCCTTAATTTAACTTAATGAATTGCATTTCGAGTGGATTAATATAAATCGAAGCATTGCTAGTATTAATGTAAAGTGATTTCGCACCATATTAAGAAAACCTAGCAAACCTACGCACTTGTGTGTGTGTGTGTGTATGTGTGTGTATATATGGAAATATAATTAATATTTTCGTGTTTAATTACAAAAAAAAAAACATTTTAATGGTTAGTGATTGTTGCAGACATTTACACTATTTTTGAGAACTATTAAGTTCTCCTTCAACGTGTCATAGCCGATAACTGCCCCTTTGAAGCCTTTGAATGGTGTTAAAAATACTTGCAAAACAAGTATTGCAGCCATACATTGGAGGGAACTTCTGAGGTGGTCAGTGATTGATGGCACGGTCGGTCGGAGGGGGTTGTGATCACACCTATAGATCTTTTGTTCTAGGCTATCGGTCAAATATCTCTCCACTTGGAAGCAAAAACATGCAAGGGATTTCAGCATCTCGACGCACATACTAAGCTGTTTATAAAGTAGACACTGTTTGTTTTTTCATTTTGTAATCTTTCCCGTGTTTACCGTGTACTGTACAATGTATATTCATTTTTTAATGAATTACTGTAAATAAACTACACATTCCGTTGATTTACCAGAAATGACTTTTCTGTTTTTTTTGTGTGTGCTAAACTAAACTTCAGGGTCAAAGTAATAGCAATTTTATTTGAAAAGTATTATATATTTACAATGCTGATAAGTTCAAGCTTAGATTCATATATAAACTGCTTCAAAGTCTTTCCACCCCGTGACCGCTGAAATACGACAGACGCAGGGCTCAAGGGAGGTGTGTCTGTGTGTGTGTGTGTGTGTGTGTGTGTGTGTGTGTGCGCGCGTGTGTATGTGTGTGTGTGCGCGTGCGCTGCAGCATGTCATATTTTCAGCGGATTTTTCCGCTACCGCAGATCAGTTTATCAACTTGTGATATATACATTTTAGGAATATATTAACATGTGCAGACATTTAAGGGTGCGCTGCCCTCTCTTGCCCCTGCGTAGAGCCTACACACACACACATCTATCTATCTATCTATCTATCTATCTATCTATCTATCTATTATATAAATACACATTTGGAATCTGCATCTACATTTTCTGTTACAAGTATAGAATTAGGTTCAGCTGAGACTCATGATCAATGGTGTTAGGGTACTTATGTAGTGATAATTAGTTTCAGCCAGATCATTAAAACTAACAATGGACTATGACACTCTTGAGAGGGGATATGAAGGTGTTATTCATTTATTTATTCTCTACAAGGGTGCGAACAACAATACAGACCAAACTATAACTCTCTCTTACTACTATAAAAATTCTAAATATAAACAAACAAAATACAGCTTTTTTTCCTCAGAGGTAAACGGAAAAGTGAAGTTGTTCAGCTGTTTACTGTCACTGCAGCTTCTTCAAAGTCTTCCCACTCCGTGACCACTGAAATCCGACACGACACCACGTTAGGCTACGTCTTGACTCATTTGTATACCGACGGTGATTGGATGTTTCCCGAGGGCTCAGGGGAGTGTGTGTGTCTGTGTGTGTGTGTGTGTGTGTGTGTGTGTGTGTGTGTGTGTGTGTGTGTGTGTGTCTATGTGTGTGCGTGCGCGCGGGTACTATGGGAGAAATTTTTATTTGATTTCATTTGATTTTACTTACTTTTGGGGGGCTAGAAGATACCTTATCAGTATATAATCGTGGATGTGTGTGCAAGCTGGGACATAGGCTTCTTTGTGTGCATTGCATATAGGAAACCCGAGCTTTACATTGGGGGGGCTAAAGACGGCCCTTTAATGAAACCCAGATGTTGCAGAGAGGAGGGGCAGGCACTGCATATGTACTATAGCACACAGCAAGAGAATTCAGTTGCTCCACGGACACAGCTCCGGCCTTGTTGTTTGATAATAAAGGTCGTAATCTTCTGTAAGCAAAGCCCGACTCTGAGTATTTTTCCACAACATAATGGCGCTGCGAGCAGGGTGGAAAAAGGGCAAAGGTGACTGACCGACGTGGGCTTCCTTGGTCGGCAACACAAACAGGTGGCCACTTACAAAGGTAAGCAACTTTTGCTTATATACTTAGGTTGTGTTGTTGGCTGAGGATCACCCATGGTGGTAAGGACACCTAATAAAGGCCTCTCCAACTCAAGTAATTTAAAATGGGCTTTGTTTCCAGAAGAGAATGCATGCATCAGATTACTAACAGTTGTACTGATAGTGAATTGAGAAGATAAGCATTGCATTGGTCTGGGTGTTGTCAAGTGGGCATTGATTGATGGCAACAGTAACAGACGGTATGAGGAAGCGCATTTGAGTGTCTATTTGTTTTGTTAAGTGGGCTTTGATAGATGACAGGACAGGAAAAAGGTAGATAATCTCGGTATTAATTTGTACTCATTGTCAAGTGGGCCTTGATGGATGGCATGAGTAGTGTAACAAGTTAATAAGGAATTGCGCTTAATTAGTTATATTGCTTGTGTAAGGTTACCCAGCAATTAATAAAAAAATACCCGTTGTATGAGGAACGTACTGTTGTATGTCATAAGCAATTTTTGTAGCCACCGTAAATGTTATATGGTATGTGTTGGGTGGTAATTAATTAATACCCTTCGTATGTGGAATGTACAACTGTACATCATAAGAAATCACCCCTTATGTTTTATTGATATGAGTGACAGGGGTAATTAATATCTCTTCGTATGTGGAGCACGATTTGTGCCATTAAGTTGATTTAAGTTGAATTCAATTGCAATTGTTTGTGTCTGTGATTTTGTGTCTATTTGTTTCTGTTTGAGTGTGTGAGAGCTCTATGTTCGCCTAGTGTGTGTGTGGAGAGAGAGAGAGAGAGAGAGAATTGGTTGAATGAGATAAGCTCTGTGTGCTGTGAGCAGGCTGGACCTCCCGAGGGAATTGTGTGTGCAACCCTCAGAGGGGGGGCAGCTTGCTGCCAGTCCAGAGACGTGTGTCTGAATGAGCCCTATTTAAGTAATAGCTAGCCTAATAATTAAATAGATAAATATTAATCAATAAAGGGACACGTGTGAGTGGAACAATGAGCCCTTTTAGCAGGGGGACAAGTATGAAAAGAATAAGCCCAATTTTCTAGGAAAAGAGGGATAAGAATGCATAGGCCTCTGAATAAATAAATAAATAAATAAATAAATAGTGTGGAGTGGTGAATGTGTATGAACCCCATATTAATATTGTGGCATTACACACTTACTGATAAAAGTGTTCACGGTGCATAAAAGCACTATGCTTTTTACCAAGTGTTAATTTGAAAATAGGGAAGTGGTGTAGATTCAGGAGTGATTATCATTGATGAGCCTTGGTAAGTGGAGGTGGAGACTTCTGTGATTCTAAAAGAGTGTATATTGTTGTAAGTAAATTTAGCCATTAAGTAAGTGCATAGGCATAAAATAAAAAATAAATATCTAAGTGGTGACATAGGCTACAGCATGATGGCAGCCTCTCCGGTGGAGACTTTAGTGCCGAAGCATCCTTTGTGTGAAGATCTCATCACTAAGACCTCCAATAAGTAGCAAAAAGAGGACCAAAGATATGATTGCAAGATGGCCAAAGGAGGGGACATTTGATTCAGCACTGTGTTCTGAGATGGACACCTTGATAAGAAAATTACAAAGCGGCGGCAAGAGAGAGAAAGCATGTCTAGAGGAGTTGAAAAGACAGCAGGAAAGAGTGGTCCTAGCTTTGGTTAAAAAAAAATAAAATAAAATAAATAAATAAATAAATAAATAAGTGAAGTTGGTAAGAAAGAAACAGGAAGTGATGGAAAAAGTTAAGAAAGTCAGGATAGTGAGGCCGAAGTAGCGAGAGAGAAGTTACTTACACCTCCCCCATATAGTAGGTGCAGGAAGACAGTCGAATTCCTAAGCGTAAGGGAATGGGGGAAGGTTCTGGTGAGATGGAGAAGGAATGTTATGCAGAGCGGTATAAGGAAAGTGGGGGTAGATTTACAGAGAGTGGAAAAGCTATGTGTAGAGAAGGATGTAGAGGAACAGGAGGGGGTGCAGACATGTGGAGAGAGGTCAGACAGAAGTACTAAAACACCAGTAAAAAGCAGATAGATACACCATTAAAGACTGGACATAGATCTTTGTACAGTAGAGAGGATGGGGGTGAAGAGGATTTGTTATTTAATATGGGCAGTTCCACAATTCCCAATTTTAATTAAAGGTGGGGGCATGAGGGTGGGTCTAGAGGGTGTTGTCAATCGCCTCCCCAGCCTCAACGAGGGTGCAGGGACATGGTCTTAGACGAGCAGACCTCAGGCAAGCTTTTATCGGTGATTGATATAAAAACTCTATTGGTGAAGACTTTGTGGAGAGGAAAAAACGTGCTTCTGACTCGAGTGAGGCTGTACATACATACCACATAGATGGACTGACTTTGAGGCTTTGAGGCTGTTGTATGGCAGGCCTTGCACGCAGAGTGTTGACCCAAGGACATTAAAGGGTGACCTGGAGGCAGTTACAGCTTGAAACCTTACAGAGCGAACCAAGAAAAAAGCTCAAGCTACTCTGATTACCAGAAAAAACAGAGAGGGCCACAAGCAATCCTTCATCAAAAATCCAGCCAGCTTCAGTCAGTGATGACATCACCAGCAGCATTTTCTCCAAACTCAAGCCAGATGCCTGCGTCTGTCACCAACGTTTTCACTCCAAGGCCAAGCATGAGGGGATATAGATTAAATTGCCTCGCATAGCCATTGCCCGGCCCCGAGGGATGAGGGGGGGGGGAGACAACATCCCAGGTCCGATAAGTCATGCTTCTCACATCTGGAAAAGTTTGCCAGAACCGTAAGATTCTCGGGAAGAAAAAGTAGTTACTACAACCCAACAATAAGAGTGTGACTATACCTGTATTAGTCTCAAGTCATATTAGTCTCAAGTTAATTTACTAGGAAAAGAATTATTAGGTGAATTAGGACTGCGGATATGGTGTTCTCCAGAAGGGGTGTATGTTGAACATAAATTCCTGAAGCACAATTACCCTGTCAGATTTTCACTGTACAATGATGTATGACCCATCACAACACATCATCATAGGCCGGCAAGGAGCAGCTATCAGTGTAGAGGAGTGTGATTTTGTAAAAAGGTGGTTCAATGTAACTGATTCTGTTCTTCAGGTGATATTGTATGTACTGCAGGATAGAATTGCAGCTCATAGGATTTATGTTGATTTTCATTCTGCAGATAAAACCTGTGTAAAAATCTTGTGTGGTAATAAATTGATTCGTACTTCTTAAGGAAGTTGTAGTTAGCCACAAGTCACAAACACAACTGGCATCAGCATCTGAAATCGACTATGGGAAATTAGCTATATAGGCAAATGGATAGTCAAATCCCATCTGAATTATAGTCTAAACAATCAGCCAGCCAACTTCAAGTCCAATGTAAACCAGATGTAGAACCGCCCAGAGTAAGACAATATGCTTTACGACCTGAGGCAAAGCGGGTATATAGAACACTATTGAAGGCCTTTTAAAAGCATCTGTGCTAAAACAGACCAGTTGTTGCAATACTCCTATTTTCCCCAGTGATTAAGCCAGGTACAAATAAATGGCATCATGTGCATGATTTACATGCTGTTAATAGTATAACAGGAAAGTATCCAGCAGAAGTTCCAAATCCACACACACTGCTGACTAATGTCCCTCCCTAAGCCAAATATTTTATTGTAATGATATTTGTTCCAGCCTTCTTCAGTGTTCAAATGGCAGAAAAGAGTAAACTACTGCATTTATTTGCATTTACAAGAGCAAGTTGACAAAATAGATACCAAAAATGCCACGGTGGTTCAAACATTCACTGTATATATTCAATCAGAGGTGGAAGCTGGTTTAGGAGGTTAAAGGATAGAAGATAGCCTGGGTCAGCATATGGGTGACTGTTGAATATGATTATCATCATTAGAAACATGCCAGAATGATTCCATTAAGGTACACCGTAAGCTAATAAGGAGGTCATAAAGTGTCATAAACTAAACTACAATACTGTAAACCTCAAGTTAAATTGTTACGGTGACTAATTTCACATGATACGACAGCCGTAGTACATACATAATTAGAAGGCATAAGTAAGGCACCAGTGTCACAGCCTGATAAACAGTGATGGCTTTAATAGGGTTAACAGGTTTTATGCTGACTGGAGTAAGGAATATGCAGGAAAAAAACAGCTCCACTAAGAGAGATAATAATGAGAAAAGAAGAACTGCAAGATCTAAGTGCTCCCTTAAAATAGAACACAGATATACTGTTAGCATTTGAATCCATCAAAAAGAAATGCAGACTGCACCTACGTTAGGTATACAGTACCTGATTATAGCAATCCATTCTATCGGTATGTAGTGAACCAAGCTGATGGATCTACCTCAGTTATACTGATGCAGGAAACTTGCAGTGATAGGAAAAACCAGTCCCTAGCTTACTACAGCACTAAGCTAGATAATATAACTCAAGGTGACCCAACATGCTACCAACAGGGTTTTGTAGTTGTACATTATACATATAGGAAAGCATCTTCATTGACAACATGTTACCGATAGATTGTATAAATTGATAAAAACAAGGGGAAGGTGTTCTAACCCAAGCTCGCCTCCAAACATATTCTTCACTGCTCACATATCCCGACATTAATATAAAGCGATGTGACACAGTTAATCCAGCTAAATCACTCACTTAAACCTATAAAGGAGTGACTCATAGTTTTGTGGCGAACTCATTGGCATTTACTCGGTTATGACCTGATCTTGAATCTAAGCCTATAGCTGAAGCGGAAGTGACTTATTTTGTTGATGGATCTAGTTTAGAGACCAGGTAGAAAGTCACACAGGGTATTCAGTAGTGATGAAGGATGGAGAAGATTTTAAACCTATCCTATCTCAGCATTGTACACAGCCGTGTTCTGCTCAGTTAGCTGAGTTGAAATCGCTCACCGCTGCTTGTCAATTAGCCAAAGGTCTAGTGGCAAATATTTTTTGATTTTTGAATTACAGATTCAGCCTATTCCATGGTGTATGTCATCTGTTTGGAACCGTATGGAAGCAAAAGGTTTAAAAAGCATGAAGGAACTCCCATTCAAAGTGCTGAATGGATAAGTAAACTAATGTCTGTTCTGATGCTACCAAGATGATTGACTTTCATTAAATGTCAGACCCGGAAAAAATAAAAAATAAATAAAAAAAAAGGGAAATGACTGTGTTGCTAAAGGTAACAACATGGCAGATTTAGAAATGAAGTGTGCATCAAAATGGCAACTAGCTGTGCAAGCGCCCATAGTCCTTATAGAACCACAGCCTCAGTACGAGGATATCATTTGTACTCAACATCAAGCAGGTCCGTACGAGCGCTCGATGTGGCTCCAGAGGGGAGCGCAGGAGGACGCACAGGGTATTTGGTGTCCACATGAAGGTCTGATTATAGCACCCATAGCACTGGTGAATATTTCTGGTTTAAAAGCTCATGGACTGGGCCATTGTGTAAGAAGACAGGTTGTGAGAAAAATCAGGCAACATGGGTATTGGTCTTTATATCTGCATGCTATGGTTGAAGAGTTCCTAGCTTCATGGGAGATATGTGCTATGCATAATGTCAGGAAGGAAACAGCGACACCTATAGGCTATATACCGGTACCAGAATGACCATTTAATCACTTAGTGGTGAACTATGTGGGTAGGATAAAGTAGTGTTCTGGGCGAAAGATACATGCTTGTAATAACTGACAGATTTAGTAGATGAGTAAAAGCAATAATATCTGCAGATGAAGAGTAAGGAACAGTTATGAAATTCCATCAGAGATGAGTTCCGACAGTGGATCAATATTCATTCAGAAAATGTAAGACAGGTGCTGCAACGGTTGGGGAAAAGCTAAGATTTGGGGATGTCCACAGTCCCAGGGGAAGGTAGAGAGTGTAAATGGTAATCTCAAAGCCAAGGTTAATAATAATTGTAGTAGTACAATGCTACACTAAGTTTTAACTGATGCTGTACCAATGAGCTAACAAGCATGCAACCTAACACAAATACACATCTAACCCCGCATGAAATGCTTACGGGTCGACCCATGCCTGTGCCATTCTGTAGAGGCCATATAAAGGCCCACCGCTTAAACAATAAAAAAAAAAAAAATCTTATATGAAGAAACTAACTGCCGTACATGAAGTAATCTATGTGCAGGAAAAGAACAAGGAGGAAGAGACGCTCCGTGTCCCATCACTCCAGGAGACCAGGTCTATCTGCGAGTGTTCAGGAGGAAGTGGGACAAGCCCAGGAGGGAGGGGCCCCACAAAGTGTGGCAGCCACTCCAACAGTGATTCAAGTGAAAGACAAGACCGTGTGGTATCACGTGAACCATTACATGAGAGTCACAAAGAGCTATGGGTACCGAAAACGAAGGAAGAAAGAAAGAAGAACCGAACATCAGAAAAATACAAAGAAATTAAATCATTATTGGAAAAGAACCAACTATTGGCACAAGTTGGATACCAAATTGCACAGCGTTGAACACTCCGCTGCTCCACATTAAGAATGAGAATCTGCTTGAGAGCCGCATCCACTTCGGATACAAACGAGACTGACTGACGGACTGACTTCGACCAGGTTTCTCCTGACACAATTAACAGGACAAACAATTGTACAGATTATGTGTGACAACTAACTGTGTCCTCTACATTGTATAAATGCATTTCTGTTTAACTAACACTATATTGCTTTTACAGATAAAACAGCAGCAGCGACAACTAATTTTAATTTCCTCCACAGGAAAAATGCACGAGAAGGAAGCAAGCCTTAAACAGATTATGACAATATGTAATGCCACTAAACACCGTTCTCTTTTATTCCAGGTGCAGAAGTTTAATTAAAGCAGTTAATGGGTGACTTTACTGTGTCAAGTAAATTTATGAATGTGATTTATGAATTTATTAATCAAATGTTTTCTAAAATTAACAGCATTTCCCAGCAACAACAGACAAGGATGAATTTTTGGACACAGTCATCAAGGATATCCCGAACTCAGCCATATATATCTCTAACAAGAGACTTTACTGGTTCATATATTGAAGCGTACAGTATCTTCCACGGCATGAGCCCACAATGACGTGCTGGCAACCTCTCTTGTGGGCTCCAACTGACTCCCTGCGGTGTGCAAAGCACCTGAGTTGAAGACTATTATATTACAACAAGGCTGTTTAAATGTATATCCATTCTTACAAATTGTATTGTGTTATTGTGTAATTGTATGTTCCATTGTAGGTTATATGATTTATCCAATTGATGTAATCCTAGAAAATCACTGTATTAAGTACATGTTCATGCCATGTTATTGAGTAATGGGAAGTACGATGTCATGGAGGTCGAGTCTTTTACTCCTATTCCTAGTCAAGGGTGGAAGGAGAGGTTTGGCCGAATCTCCACTAGAGGGCGAGTCCATGGGTCGGTCATTGATAAAAGTCCAGTGATTTAATTTAATCACCAGTTAGTATAAGGAAGACTGACTCATGGAGTCGCACTCTAGATTAACCAATTAGTGTGGGACTTATAAGTCCCAGAGGGGGGATATATGGGAGAAATTTTTATTTGATTTCATTTGATTTTACTTACTTTTGGGGGGCTAGAAGATACCTTATCAGTATATAATCGTGGATGTGTGTGCAAGCTGGGACATAGGCTTCTTTGTGTGCATTGCATATAGGAAACCCAAGCTTTACATTGGGGGGGGCTAAAGACGGCCCTTTAATGAAACCCAGATGTTGCAGAGAGGAGGGGCAGGCATTGCATATGTACTATAGCACACAGCAAGAGAGTTCAGTTGCTCCACGGACACAGCTCCGGCCTTGTTGTTTGATAATAAAGGTCGTAATCTTCTGTAAGCAAAGCCCGACTCTGAGTATTTTTCCACAACAGTACTTGTTCTACTGTTATAAAAACTCTAAATATAAACAAACAAAATACAGCTTTTTTTTCAGAGGTAAACGGAAAAGTGAAGATGTTCAGTGTCACTATGCAGATGTTACACTCAGTGGAGTTACCGAAATCTTTGCTTTAGTCCTCATTGAGTTGCCACACATCATTTCCACATTTCACTCGCTTTTATTACTCTTATGTGAGCATAAACAGTGAAACATTCCACAGGTTTATAATACACCGCGGCCAAGTGAACCACGTTCCCGTCGAACGAAACGAGGCATAATCGTGGTGTTTGCTTCGGTTATGACACACCATAGTTTATTACCTGCTGTGGTAGATCTGAATATTTATTCAAACACAATAATAAAGCTTTATATCCTCAGGAGGGCTCAGTACATTGTTTTAGCGATAGTTTCACGGAAGCGAGTTCAGAACTAATCTAACCAAACCAAAAACAAAAAAAAACATCCGAAGCTTCAAATAGAATGAACGAACTAATGAAATTGATATATACAGTGGTGTGAAAAACTATTTGCCCCTCTCCTGATTTCTTATTCTTTTCCATGTTTGTCACACAAAATGTTTCTGATCATCAAACACATTTAACTATTAGTCAAAGATAACACAAGTAAACACAAAATGCAGTTTTTAAATGAGGGGTTTTATTATTTAGGGAGGAAAAAAAATCCAAACCTACATGGCCCTGTGTGAAAAAGTAATTGCCCCCTGAACCTAACAACTGGTTGGGCCACCCTTAGCAGCAATAACTGCAATCAAGCGTTTGCGATAACTTGCAACAAGTCTTTTACAGCGCTCTGGAGGAATTTTGGCCCACTCATCTTTGCAGAATTGTTGTAATTCAGCTTTATTTGAGGGTTTTCTAGCATGAACCGCCTTTTTAAGGTCATGCCACAACATCTCAATAGGATTCAGGTCAGGACTTTGACTAGGCCACTCCAAAGTCTTCATTTTGTTTTTCTTCAGCCATTCAGAGGTGGATTTGCTGGTGTGTTTTGGGTCATTGTCCTGCTGCAGCACCCAAGATCGCTTCAGCTTGAGTTGACGAACAGATGGCCGGACATTCTCCTTCAGGATTTTTTGGTAGACAGTAGAATTCATGGTTCCATCTATCACAGCAAGCCTTCCAGGTCCTGAAGCAGCAAAACAACCCCAGACCATCACACTACCTCCACCATATTTTACTGTTGGTATGATGTTCTTTTTCTGAAAAGTGTGTTACTTTTACGCCAGATGTAACGGGACACGCACCTTCCAAAAAGTTCAACTTTTGTCTCGTCGGTCCACAAGGTATTTTCCCAAAAGTCTTGGCAATCATTGAGATGTTTTTTAGCAAAATTGAGACGAGCCTTAATGTTCTTTTTGCTTAAAAGTTGTTTGCCTTGGAAATCTGCCATGCAGGCCATTTTTGCCGAGTCTCTTTCTTATGGTGGAGTCGTGAACACTGACCTTAATTGAGGCAAGTGAGGCCTGCAGTTCTTTAGATGTTGTCCTGGGGTCTTTTGTGGCCTCTCGGATGAGTTGTCTCTGCGCTCTTGGGGTAATTTTGGTCGGCCGGCCACTCCTGGGAAAGTTCACTACTGTTCCATGTTTTTGCCATTTGTGGATAATGGCTCTCACTGTGGTTCGCTGGAGTCCCAAAGCTTTAGAAATGGCTTTATAACCTTTACCAGACTGATAGATCTCAATTACTTTTGTTCTCATTTGTTCCTGAATTTCTTTGGATCTTGGCATGATGTCTAACTTTTGAGGTGCTTTTGGTCTACTTCTCTGTGTCAGGTACAGTAGCTCCTATTTAAGTGATTTCTTGATTGAAACAGGTATGGCAGTAATCAGGCCTGGGGGTGACTACAGAAATTGAACTCAGGTGTGATAAACCACAGTTACGTTATTTTTTAACAAGGGGGGCAATCACTTTTTCACACAGGGCCATGTAGATTTGGAGTTTTTTTTCTCCCTTAATAACATAAACCTTCATTTAAAAACTGCATTTTGTGTTCAATTATGTTATCTTTGACTAATAGTTAACGGTTTTTGATGAGCAGAAACATTTAAGTGTGACAAACATGCAAAAGAATAAGAAATCAGGAAGGGGGCAAATAGTTTTTCACACCACTGTATGTAATTGATATACTGTATATACAGACGTGTGTGTGTCATTTTAATTCAAATGAACATTTTAATGCTTTCTGATACACTTATCAACTTATCCACATACACTTATCAACACAAACTCTCCGTGCACGCACACACAATCTCTAAAAAATTAATATTAATAACATACATATACAAATAAACAAATGTAGGTGTAATAAAAGTAGTCGTGATGTCAGTACTCGCCCAGCAAACCAGCCTTTTGCAGCGGCTTAAAACGTATGAATTATCTTCAAATATACAAAAAAAAAGCGAAAAGACACTCGATTATTATGCATAGGTTATTTGTTTAATTCAAAAAGTTCATAAAAAGACTTTAAAACGAGAGAAAAACTGTTAAAATCCTCGTTCGCCTTCTCTGCGTTAGGTAGCGAGTGACGTCATGATTTGAATCTGCGCGCCACCGGGGAAACATAGGGAAACTGACTTTCCCGGACCACCGGCTTTTAGATAAAGTCCTTCTATGCGCCATCTGGCGGATATTCAGTGAAGCACAACACATTTATTTTAAATTCCCGAATGTTGCCTCCGGCAAGTCGCAGCAAGCCGCGCGCTAAATTGCGGCATCCCGCGGGAAAACACGCAGGGTTTTAAGGGCGACATCTGTAAGTGTCCTGTTGACTTACAAAATAAATACTTACAAATACACTATCGCTTCTTCTCAGGGGAGAGACATCTGGGTCCTCAGTGGAGTACGAGCTTCGAGGTGCGCATGAATCTGCATCGCTCTTCGAGTCTAGACTTGTTTCCTACAGGGGGGATGGGGGAGACGAGAAGAAGAACTTGGCATAAGTACTTACTGTAATACACTGAAAAAGTATATAAAACATGAATAGTTACTCAGAATGTCTTTACACTGCCAGATAAAAGGTTTGACTTAATTTTAGGGCTGCAACAACTAATCGATAAAATCGATAATTATCGATAATGAAATTCGTTGTCAACGAATGCCGTTATCGATTAGTTGGGCTGCACACGTTATTGAGGCGCGCGACCACAAGATGCACAAATACACAGTCGCTCGCGCAATGGAGGTTACAGAAGCGTTTGCAGGAAAAAGCGCGCGCCCCAAGTCCAAGGTACGGGAGCAATTTACATTAAAAGTAGGGCTGCACGATATATCGAAAAAAATATCGAGTTGCGATAAATACTTTATTTGCCAAGCATTTGTATGTCCAAAATCAGATGGGCCCTTACTATGTTTATACCCGCTTATATCTTGTGTGTGTGTGTGTAATATATATATATATATATATATATACACACACACACACGCACACACACATATATACATACACATTAATTATATCTTTATACTTAATTCTGTCGAGCACTAAGCCCGGATGATCAGAAGACTTAGCGATTAGCCGTTAGCCTTTTGTAGCATGGACGGTAAACCCAAACGCGGAAGCAAGTGAGTAGGCAGGATAACCACGCGAATTAGTCACAGGACTCTCACAGAAGGGGAGCAAGGGAAAAACACACATTTAACCCGCGTCCTATAGACACACACTCGAATCAGAAAGTAAACAATCTGAACCGACATGCGTGAACACAGTGACTAAGCTCTATGCGGTGGTTTGTTTACTCCTCTTATACTTCCGGGATCACGACCGCATTACTTCCAGGTCCTAGTGCCGGTCGTGGAGCGAGTGTGTGTGCGTGCGTGCGCGACAAATGGTATTTTTTTATTTAATTTTAGTTTAATAATATTTTTATTTAAAAAAAAAAAAAAACAGGCAAGCCAAAGAGAATATTTTGTTTAAAAGATGCAAATAAATGTAAATAAAAAGTAATGTTTGAAAGTAATTCATATTGCGTTGGCAGGTTAATAGTAACAGCAAACCAGAAGTCAGAATATCTGCTGAGGGGTTTAAGTCATTCATAGTATTTGAAGTATTTGAATATTTGCAACTTCCTTGACATATAGTTTCTTTTTAGCCTGAATTAGATTTAATTACATCAGACAAATATCTATTACCTGTTTATTTTAGTATCATCATTACATATAAATAAATAATTAAAAAAATAGGCAATAATAATAAAAAAATGCATTTCTCTAGGGAAATGTTATATCGCAAGAAATATCGTTATCGTAATATTCAACAATATCGCATATTTTCCTAATATTGTGCAGCCCTAATTAAACACCCCTTATCGGTCGTTAAAATCTAGCGGTTTTCTGCCGGTCGTAGTGTCCGGTGAGCGCGGATGAAGCGCCGAGGGGTTTCTACACATAGGAGTCATTGAGAGAGTTCACACGGGCTTTGGTGACGCGAGTTTGTCCGGCTGCACAGTTATACGGTGTTAAAAAAAAAAACGTTGCATGCAGCTTTTTCTTGGCGCTCAAATCCCAACGAATCCAAGGAAAATACTTCTAAATACGTCTTTATTTACGTTCATTTTACACTTCGGAGGACCGGATATATCCCATGATCCAACATGCTATACTGACGGGAAATGCGGAAAAAGGGCAAAATAAGGAGAGTGAACCCAGTAGCAGCGATTTTTTTTTCTCTCCCCACGTCGCCGTATTATGAGCATGTCTAGTATTTATTTTTGTTATTGAGACAAAAAAAGGATAAAATACACGAGAGGATCGAAATAGGATATAGTAGACACTTCAATTAAAAATATCAATCTGGAAGTCTATTCTTCTTAAGGTGAACTAATTTTCTTCAACAATATTTTTATTGATTTTTAACAGGGATATAACAGGGTAAACATGCAATGTTTTAATACAAGTTTTATAATCCCCTTATAAACCCTATGACACCCACCCCGTCCCTCCCTGACTCCAAGCCAGTTTTACATACATAAGAAAGGCTAAACGCCAGGCATTGAGAGAGAACAAAAAAGAAAAGAAAAGAATATGGAGCTGGAAGTTTTTGTTTTACGTGCAAAAAATAAAAAGGAATAAAAAGGGGAAAGAAAACAAACAAATAAAGGAATCAAACTATAAATGTATATGAAAAAAGTGAAGGAAGGGCCCCCACACCTGTTGAAATTTCAAGTCTGAATAAGGAATTGTGTAGTGGATCTTCTCCAGGGACAAACAGGACATGATATCTCTGAGCCACTGGGCGTGAGTGGGTGACGTGGCATCCTTCCATTTGAATAAAAGAGAACGCCTGGCCAGGAGTGTCGCAAAAGATAACAATCGCTTTTTAGCTGGAGTTAGACTCTTATCTTCCTCTCCAGTGATACCAAAAAGAGCAATTAGGGGGTCTGATTCAAGATTGTATTTCAATACGTAGGACAAGGTCTTAAAAACATCCTTTTTTTATCCAGTACATATGAATAAGAGACGCCTCTCCACTTTTACATTTATTACAGCAAGGATCAATGTCTGGGTAGAAACGGGAAAGTTTAAGTTTGGAGAGATGAGCCCTGTGTACAACCTTAAACTGTAATAAAGAGTGGCGGGCACGTAAGTGTCACAGTACAGTACGTCAGATTCCGGCCACAACATAGCTCCTCCGTCACTCCGGTTCCAGTTCCGCGCCGCCTCTTGTTTTTTGCCGCCTCAGTCACAGCGCGAGCTCACCTGTTGCCGATTTGGATTAATCAAATCCGCTTATTTAAGACACTGCAAGACCCCCACCCGTTGCCAGATTATTGCGCCGTTCAAGCCAATATTCCCGCGTTTGTTTTGTCTTTTGCTCATCGTGTTACTGACCCTATTTTGTTATCGACCTCGTCCCTGCCTAGCGTTTTGGAATCATTGCATGATTGGATTTACCGGCTTTTGACTTCTGCGTTGCACACTGACCACGAGATTGCCTGCCGATTTGGATTTTCTGCATGTGTGGAATTTTGCACGTCTGGGTCGCAGACGTCACTTCCAGAACCACCTGAAGCTCCTCAGCGCGTTCACAGAGACCGTAAGTGCACACTACCTTTTGTTTTCTGCTCTTGGATCCTTCTCTGATTTCTGCTGCTACACTCCGGACCGTGACAGTAAGGAGGTTGAGTTGATAAGTTTAAGAATTGAATTCCAAGTATCATCTGATAGTGACAAATTTAAATCCTTCTCCCAAGCAGTTTTAATTTTACACAGAGGGGTGTGACTCGAAGCCATCAATCCACCATAAATAGTGGATATTAGGCCTTTACGCAGCGGAGACAAACAGAGGAGATTATCTAGAATGTTTGCAGCAGGAGCCTCAGGGAAATTTGGTATTAAAGAGCGAATGAACTGTCTTACTTGCAGATATCTGAAAAAAATGAGAATTGGGTAAGTTAAACCTTTCGGAAAGCTGTTCAAACGATGCAAACTTATGGTCAACAAACAGGTCTTTGCAAAGCTTGATGCCCTTATTGTACCATTCCTGAAACACTGAGTCATGTAAAGAAGGTTGGAAGAGATGGTTAGAGACGATAGGACTGGACAGAGAAAAGCCCAGAAGACCGCTGTGCTTTCTGAACTGAGCACATACTCTCAAGGTATGCCCAAACACTGAGTTATTGATTAATTTAATTGAGGGGATGGGGAGAGCAGATCCAAGGAGTGCAGAGGCAGAGAGGTTTTTGACAGACTTTATCTCCATTTACATTTATATTTAAGCATTTGGCAGACGCTCTTATCCAGAGCGACTTACATTTTTATCTCATTATACATCTGAGCAGTTGAGGGTGAAGGGCCTTGCTCAAGGGCCCAACAGTGGCAACTTGGTGGTTGTGGGGTTTGAACCTGGGATCTTCCGAACCATAGTCCAATGCCTTAACCACTGAGCTATTCCTGGCCCATTTCCACCCAGGCAGGCCGATTAGGTTGGTTATGAAAATATGACCAAAAGATGACGCATCGAATGTTTGCTGCCCAGTAGTAGAAACGAAAATTAGGTAGAGCCATGCCACCATCTCTTTTAGATCTTTGAAGTAAATCAAATTCAAATTTTATTAGTCACATACACAATCATACACAGTAGGGACTTATTCAATCGTGGATGTTTACCTTTCCAAAGGTAAGAAGATATAATTGAGTCTAAAGCGCCAAAGTAAGATTTGGGAATAAAAACAGGTACAGACTGAAAGAGAAAAATTTAGGAAGAATACTCATTTTAATTGCATTAATGCGGCCCACCAGGGACATGGACAGTGGTGACCATCGTCCCAAGTCCTTTCTTGTTTGGTTCAACAACCTAATGAAATTTTCTTTAAAAAGATGTTTATGTTTCCTTGTAATTGTAATACCAAGATAGGTGAAATGATTTTTCACTATGTTGAATGGAAAATTGTGCATACAAGTTGTTACTGCTGTATTATCTAGCAGAAAGAGTTCACTTGTGCAAATTTTATTTATATCCTGAAAAGTAGCTAAATTCCCTGAGCAATGACAGCACATGTGGCAGAGAGGAGACTGGATTTGATAAAAAAAAAAAGTAG